>JAMXDD010000005.1:20630575-21230575 GCA_024733475.1 Syzygium grande | reverse complement strand
CTGATGGCTTTTATTTTTTCCACATTCCGGATGAAATTTTTCGTCGGAAAATATTGGATGGGGGGCCTATAACCATCCTCAGAGTCCCCATGATGTTACAACAGTGGCATCCTACTCTGAAATTAGTAAAAGACCAGCATAAGTCTATACCGGTATGGGTGAAGTTGAGAGACATTCCTGTCTCCTTGTGGTCAGCTACTGGGATTAGTGCTATTGCCAGTGCAATTGGGAAACCTCTGCATGTTGACCTGCAAACTGAGAAGATGAAGATGATTTCATACGTTAGGGTATGCATTGAAATTAATGCTGAGCATAATCTGCATGACTCCATTGACATTCATATGAGTGAGGAAATCTGGAAGATCAAGGTTGAATATGAGTGGCGGCCAATCTCGTGCCTGATCTGTGGTGTCTTTGGACATAAATGTGCTCCCTCAAGCAATGTACCTTCCGGGTCTTCTACTGAGTCTAATCCTCCTATCATTGCTGCTAAGGGCCCTATGAATGCTGACTCTTGGCAGGTTGTGAGAAATAAGAAGGGCAATTCTCGCAATAATCCAGAGACTTTTATCTCCCCTGATAGAGCTGCTCTCTCGGCTCTCCCTCATATTCCCCCAAAAGGGGATCATCAAACCCATCATCACCCTGCAGCGCCTTCGATGGACTCCTCACTGGACTCTTCTGACTCGGAGGACCAGATAAATGATTCTACTAGCAATATCGGAAGGGATTCTGAGGATGAGTCTCCCTCCCCCTCTCTGACTCCATCACATCGCAGAGCTTCAGAAAATCAAAAAAAGGTGCCTGATTGCCGTCCATCTACTTCTGTAGTGACTGTCCCTTTGGCTGAAACCTTGGCTGATAATGCTGAACTTGCCATCAAAGACCCAACTGTGCCTATTATGAATAGGGGTCCAGTTCAAGAAAGCAGTCCCACAACTGCTAAGGCAGCCAACCGTAAACCAAAAAAACGGGCTGGCACTAGAAAGAGGTAATATTTATAGACCTTTGTCTAATGCTTTTTGGCGTCTGGAATATTAGGGGGCTCGGCCATCCCCTAAAGCAGGCGGAAATAAGAGCCCTTGCTAAAGCTCATAAGTTATCTTGTCTTGGCATCCTTGAGACCAAGATTAATCCGACTCTTTTTGACCGTCTCTCTGTTGGACTTTTGCCGAGGTGGGAGTGGATGGCCAATTATGATTTATCGCCCGCAAGGAGAATATGGATAGGCTGGAATTCTCAAGAAATAGACTTCCAAGTCCTCTCTAGTTCTTCGCAAGTTATTCATGGACGGTCAGGCTGTTGGCCCTCAATAAGACTTGTATTTTCTCGGTTGTCTATGGGGAGCATACCTTTGTGGCTAGCCGTGCACTTTGGGCAGATCTTGTGCAATCAAGTAGTCTTTTGACAATGAACCTTGGCTGATCGCGGGGACTTTAATGCTATTCGGGACAACTCGATAGAATAGGTAGTTCTAATGCATGGTTGCCGGCCTTTGATGAGCTTCGCATTTGTTTAGACCAAGCTGGTCTGGATGATCTGAGATATATTGGCCATCGGTTCTCATGGTCAACTTCAGTGGGAGTAAATCGCAAGCAGAGAAAGATCGATAGGGTTCTGATCAATGCTAATTGGACCAGCTCATTCTCTTATTCAGAGGCAAATTTCCTAGCCCCGGGAGTCTCTGATCACTCCCCGATGATTATCAGAATTGAACATGCAGTTTCTTCTAGAAAGCCTTTCAAATTCTTCAATTTCTGGCTATCTCATCAGGCTTTTCCAGATATTGTCAAGCAAGTATAGGTTTCTCCCATCTCTGGAACTCCGATGTTCGGTTGTGCCAAAAACTCATAATTCTAAAAGGGCGACTCAAGCAACTGAATAGAGAGACTTTCTCTGATATTTCGCTCGCACAACCCAAGCAAGAGCAATGCTTTTGTCCACCCAAGATTCCTTAGCTTCTGATCCTACCAACACGGAATCGCGAACCTAGAGAAGGAGCAGCTACTGATCTTCTCAAAGTTGCGTCTGCAGGAGGAATCTTTTTATAAACAAAAATCGAGAATAAGATGGCTAAAGGATGGGGACTTGAACACTAGATACTTTCATTTGTCCGTCAACAGGAGACAACAGAACAATCGTATCCTCTCAGTCTCTGATTCTAATGGTGCTCTAATTACAGACCCGACATTAGTCCAGAATCATATCACTTCGCATTTTCAAACTCTTCTCAATGCAAGGGATTCCAATGAACAGCCTTCTTGTGCTGACGTTCAGCCTTTCGTGGCTCGTATTCTTGACAGTGAACAAATCAACCTGTTATCTAGGGATGTCTCAGATTCGGAAATTCGTAACACTCTCTTCTCCCTTGCCAAAGGTAAAGCCCCGGGGCCAGATGGGTACAATGTTGATTTCTTTATATCGTCTTGGCAAGTTGTTGGGCCATCTGTGTTATTGGCCATCAAGGATTTTTTTTGTACGGGATGCTTGCTAAAGGAGATTAATTCCACTATGATTACTCTTGTCCCCCCCAAGGTATCTATTGCCACCGGAATGAGTGACTTCAGGCCAATTGCATGCTGCAACACAATTTACAAGTGTATAGCCAAAATTTTGGCTAACCGTATTCTGCAGTGTTGCCGTCAATTGTAGGTTCTTCACAGAATGCTGTTGTAAAGGGTAGGAGAATAGGAGATAATATACTCCTTGCACAGGAGCTATTTGCGGGTTTTCACCATGAACCCTATCTACTGAAATGTGCCATCAAAGTAGATTTTCAGAAAGCATAGGACACAGTAGATGGTGGAAGTTCTTGAAAACGGTTCGAAGCTTTGGATTCCCTACGGCGATCACGGGACTCATTATGGAGTGCGAACTTCTCCTAAATTCTTGGTAGCTATCAATGGAGAACTACATGGCTTCTTTGCGAGTGGAAGAGGTATTAAATCAAGGAGACCCCCGTCTCCATACCTTTTCACACTTGTTATGGAAATTTTCTCCGAATCCTTATCTCACAAGCATGCACACCGGCTTTAAATTCTCTTGGCGATGTAAGTCCACTCACCTAACTCACATGTTTTTTTTGCCGATGATGTGCTTCTTTTTATGGAGGGAAACATTACCTCATCAACCTCCTTAAAGAAGGAATTCAACTCTTCTCCAAATGGTCGGGTTTATACCCGAATCCCAACAAAAGTGAAGTCTATCTTTCGGTGGGGACGACGATACTAAGGAATGTATTCGCTATCCCTCGATTTAACGAAGGACGGCTCCCTTTCCGTTACCTTTGGTGTACCCATTTTTGCATCGAGGATGACCAAAGCGGACTGTAACACGTCGATTAACTCTATAACGGCTCGGGCACAATCTTGGTCCTATCGATTTCTATCCTTTGCTGGTAGATTGCAGCTAATCAGGTCTGTTCTCTATGCCATTCAAGTGTATTGGATGAATGTATTCTCGATCCCCCAATCTGTGTTGAACAGAATAGAATTGATTCTCACACAATTCTTATGGAAAGGACCCGAAATGGGTATCGGGGGCTAAAGTCCCTTGAATGAAGTCCTGCTTTGCCCAAAGAGGAAGGTGGGCTGGGCATTCGTAGGCTGATAGATTGTAATCGTGCAACGATGCTGAAGCACATATGGACTCTATTCACAGATAAGGAGTCTCTATGGTGTAAATGGATCCATTCTACTTTCCTCAAGAATAAAAACTTCGGATGATGCCAAGCCCACTACATGCTCATGGGCCCGGAAGAAATTACTGGATATCCGTCCACAATTTCGACAACAATTTCGTTGGAATATAGGTGATGGCTCTTCTGTGTCCTTTTGGTTTGACTATTGGCACCCTAAAGGCCCTCTTTCCGACTTTTTCTCTAATAGAGAAATATATTCCTCCGCATCCCGAGAAATGCAACTGTTGGAGAGTTCCTACGCCTACATGGGATTATTCTTCCTTTATGGAAATCTTCAATTCTTGGACAGATCCACTCCCCTCGATTCGCGAAAGCCCTGATAGATTTGTTTGGCTAGGCCATTCATCTAGGGACTTTTTCCACAAAGAACGGCATGGGAGCTGATTAGAATCAAGAGTCCAAAAGTGTCTTGGAGCTCCTTTATATGGGACCGAAGCATCACACCAAGGTATGCCTTCTTGATGTGGCTTATATCAAAAAATAGACTCCCTACTTAGGTTGTCCTCCTTAGCTACAACAGAATTTCGGAAGCACTTTGTGCTTACTGTAAATGTAGGCCGGACTCTATTGATCACTTGTTTTTTGGGTGCCAATTCACGGGTTCCCTTGCTTTGTTCTGGGCAAACATGTGCAACCTCTCTTGGCGGAATAAACCTTGGGTGGATAATATTCGATGGGCAAGCAAATACATTAGTGGTAACAACTTCCAGCATCGGATTGCTCGGTTCTCTCTTGGTGCCTTATGTCATATTATCTGGTCCGATCGGAATCATATGCTTTTTAGGAACAAGCCCATGTGCTTACCAGCCATGCGCAATCACCTTGTAAAGGTAGTTCGGGATAGAGGGTTATCCATGCATCCCGTTCAAGACAATCGTCACAACAAAAAGATCCAATCCAATTGGGGCATCTCTTCCGGCCATATTTGAGTAGTTTGAGTTGGAGTTCTTGTTTGTTTCTTTCTTAGGTTGTTGGCTGTTGTTTAAGCCTTTTTGTACTGCGTTGTACCTGCTTTAGCCGTAACACCTTTGCACCTATTGGGACATGCATAGGTGTCATTTTATGTGCCGGGTTTTTGTGTTCGGCTACCATCCTTGTGAGCTTCGCTTTGGAAAGTATATACAACTTTTAACTTACCAAAAAAAAAACATCATGAAGTTTTACATACTTTAATTTCAGAATTTTTGGAGTTGATATGAGTGGTACAATGGCCTGATTTTTGGACCGTGTGAAACTGCCCAGAATGGATATTTCGGTGATGTTCACACTGTCTTTATTTTCTACAAGCTTTTCTGGGCCAATTTTGGAAAAGTTTCCTTCACAAAAGTTGTTGAGAACGTCCTTTTCTATAACGTGTACAAATTTGGAAATTTTCTGAGAAAATTTGCATGCTAGACAGACCTTAATTTTAGAAGCAAATATTCTGTTCCAGCAAACTGTTTTTAGTCTGTTTTTGAGTGACTGAAAATGGTGTTTACAAAGAGAATTAGATTTTGTGTTCTTCATAAAAAAAATGTTTATTAACGGCTTGTTTATGACATATCTGAATTTGAGAATTTTTGGAGTCCATTTACTATATTTTCAAGTCCAATTTCGTGAACAGTACAAAACTGTCCGGTTTTGTCAGATTTCAAAGATTCGGCATTTTCTACATGAGAATGTGGGAATTTCGACTTGATGTCTTCTGATGATTTAAAGTATACATTCTGATCTTTCAAATGACATATTTTATGCTTTGATTGGAGGTCATCCTAGGGAAAACGAAATTAACCAAGTCATGGGTTAAATCTTTTTGTGGAAGTCACATTTATTGGTCCAAGCTTATCGCCTTAATCATGGCTTTTGGCTTATGTTCTTAATGGCCATGTGAGGTAAGCAATGACCTCATGCCCCAAATGACCTAAGCCATGACATAAGCCTCATCATGATGACATGCCTTAATGGCCTTGAATGATGACCAAGTTTGGAGTAGGATAAATAGGGAGCCGTGAGAAAGGCCATTCGGCCAAAGAGAGAGAGAAGCTGAGAGGAAGAGAGAGAAACGGAGAGAGAGAGAGAGAGAGAGAGAGAGAGAGAGAGAGAGAGAAAGAGGGCCAATGGGAAGAAGATAAGATTGGCCTCTTCATCATTATAGGCCATTAATGTCATTAATGAAGGCCATCATGAGTCTTGACTTTAGAGGCCCCTCAATTATTGCTTATTCTAGGGTTTTCTAAGCCCTCTTTAAATAGCAATACACCCTCCTCTCTCTCTCTCACGCCATTCTCACGCCTCTCTCTCCATTCTCACACACACCAACAACCTTCTCTCTTGCTTCTTTACTTCTTGTTCATGCCGAGAAAGAGAAAAACCAGAGAGAAAGAGAAAGAAAAGCCGATGCCGTAAATTGTTCGAGACTTGAGACCGTTACCTTTCCCACACATTCTCTCCTCTAGTTCTTATTTTATTAGAGTAAGTGAAATTTTACTACCAGGAAATGACGTTGAAATACGTTGTATCACGAGCTTTCCCCGTTCTCGGTTCTTGGTGTCCTGATGTTGTGTTATCTATAACAAGTTTACCTTGTTTCGTGTTTTTTTGCATGTATCTAACACGAATTAGAAATCGAGGCGCGACACATGAGGTAAACCGTGACTTAGTCATGCCTGGAGTCCTTGTTTTGTGCTTGCTATGTCCGTCGTTGTTTGATCGGCCACGGAGATCGGTACAGTAAGAAATGTTTCGTGTAATGACAATTGATATGTCCTCACCTATTAGTAAAATTTTACTTGCTGAGTCTCCCTGACTCATCCTCCATTGTTTCCACTTTTTCAGGTCCGTAGGGATGGCAGCTCCCCTAGCCCGTGTTGGCAATCTTGTGAAACCGAGAGCCGAAGTGCTCACCGTGATAAATGTCAGAGAAGATCGCGCCTACCGCCAAATCACGATGCTTGTGATGTTCAATGAGGGCCTAACGGACTTAGTGCCTCAAGGCGGGCCGGTTCTGGGATAAAGCCATGGGTGGGATGTGAGATGGCCAGGCAAACGGGACCGAGGTGAAGGTGAAGAAGCAAGGAGCGAGAAGTCATAGTGGGGATAGGAAAGTCCAAGCCATGTCGGCCTGTAATTAGAAAAGCTTTTCAGAATAGGCTTGTAGAATATGTATAATGTTTGCTATGACCCAAGAGAAGAGCTTGTTTAAATATGTTTGCATGTTTCGTAAACATAAAGTTGCTCATAATGCTTATCTTATTTCCGTTGGTTGTTCTTTTGTTGTGATCGTCCCGAGTATGCTTCCGCTTGTATAATGAAAAAGAATAATGAACGGGACGTCACGTGAATAACCCCGAGATCGGGGCGTTACAGTCACAACCTCTAATCTTAGGTTTCAGCCTCATGGCCTATGGCACTTGACTGCTCTTGGGCTTCCTTACCCCTCATTTTGTCATCCTTACAATCTTATTGATCACCTACCTGCTATAATACCTCCTAAGGGATTAGAGACTTAAACCAATCTAACCAGTCTAAGGTCCCAGGCAGGTATCACAACACAGTCAAGCAACCAGCATGCGGCTTAGCACAAACAACACAAGACCTTCATCAAAGATGTACACGTACTCACCTCAGGTCCTGCCGCATCTACATTTTATGGGTCAAATCACATCAAGCAACCAAGACACAGACAGTCGGGAAGTACATTTAGCACACGAGATCACCCTACTGTCTACCCAAGGTCATCGCTTTTTATCACTTCAAGCTTCGACCTAATTGGATCAAGCTGTCCTTGCTCTGATACCAAATCTAGACGGGGATGTCATGCCCCGTACCCTAACGAAACGCAACATCCCACTCCACGGTCGATTATAGTGTGACATCCCAGCAGGCATCGCCGACCCAATGCCCACACAGAGATCACGCAGAAGCGGAAGTAATAAATAAACCACCCTGACAGAAAGATTATGAACCAAGGATAGCCAAACAGCAATCAACACCTTTGAAAATACATACTTTGAATTACTATAGGAAAACCTTTTTACAATATACTCTTTACACAAAACCAAGAAGGCACAACGTAGGAAACGGTCAGCAGCCACAAGATCAAAAAGGGGCAAGTTGCTAGGGGAACTAGACTGGCTAAGATGGGCTTCAATCAAAAAGGTGCAACCCGCTCTACCTAAGACCATCGCCAACCTAGGGAGCCCAGTTTGGATTGGATTCTCATGATTCCTCTGAAGAGCTCTCTTGGGACTTGGACTCCTCAAAATCCATATCCTGCGCTGCAGCTCGCTCATCTATCCCTATCTCCACATCAAATCCTAGCTCAGCAACTTCCCTATCCTGGTCCGAGTCTAACTCCATGGCGTCCGGCTCAACCTCATCCCGAAGATCCAAGGGTTCCGGATCAGCGTACAGCACTTCGGGCTCCTTATCCTCTTCGACCATGGCAGCAGGTCTGTCCACGATCTCGCCCTAGCTGCTCCAATCAGGCGGGGTTGAAGGATCTAAAATCTCACCACTTGCCATTTGCGAAATCTTAACATCACTCATATCTGCCAGAACATCAAAGGTTCTAAGCGAAGATCCAATTACTCCATCGACTCCTCTATAGCACCAAGCCACGTACTCTTAGGTATGGTAGTATAACTTTCCCACGTTCACAAATAGAACTGAGTAGTATCTCACATAAGCTACTCCGTCTCCACAAGGGTGTACACTCGATGACCACTGAATATGATGCGGTATTCCAAAAAGAGGTGGTGTCTCGGCATCCTACGGCTGGGAGTCTGAAAATGTGGATTATTACAACCGTGAGACAAATCCTAGCGAGTATAACCCTCTAAACCTAGGTTAGGCTAATATGCAATCCCCTGACTGACAACACAAAACAACACTGCAATATCAACTCATAAATAAACTCCGACCTAGGCCCTTTGGCCCAGATCTCTTACCTAGCTGACCTGCAGGTTAGTCACAATAATAATTTAATCAAGTCACATACATGAGCACTCGGTTCACACGTAAGTCAAACGCATGTTCATACTTAATAGTGATAATATCGCGTGCCATTCACCGAGTCCTGCACACTCGTTCACTGGCTCATGCATTCTTATGCATGCAAATGTCCATATTCTGTCTCATACCACACACTAGCCCAATTATATTATTCTCATTTACCATGACCTGTTACAAAGTGCATAAGGTCTCTTGTTAAATCACAACACTCCATGACCAGCGTAAAAACGTCTCCGGCCAGTGTCTCTAGCCTGCGTCAAAACGCATTAGGCACAGCACCGATCTCCTCACGAACCAAAGCCCGCGCAAAACGCATCAGGTTGGTCGTCTTTCGGACATACCGGGCATTGTCCCGCGTAATACGCATCAGGACGACATACCCGCATAACACTCATAAGGGCGGATTGTGATCATGCATTCACACAACTAGTTAATATCTAAACGCTGAGTAACATGCATCAGGATATTTTAGGTGATCACATGCTCATGATAGGCACGCAGTCTCACACAATTTCATCACAAGTCTCGTTCTTGGTATTCATAACGCGTGCCATGAAATGCAACATGCGCATCCACATAACATAGGCACAAGCACACAATTCAATCAAAGTCAATCCACAGTGCCTAATTCACAAGCCACGTGCTTACTTGACCTATTAATACCGTGCGGCCCAAATTCACAATGTGTAATTCAATAACTCACTCAAGCCATCAAATGGCCAATCAAACTCTGCATGAGTCGACCACATGAGCACGCGACGTGGCATTATTCAATTCCCTAATAATTGGGCACACAATCAACAATTCAGTCAGCCCGGGCATACCCGGCAATCCAGTCACCTAATCCTCAACTAGTCTATGCTAGCCTAATAAATCACTAATATTATTCCCATCACAATTACCTTTGTTCGACTCACTAATTTCTCCCAATATACATCGATCATACTCAACCCAATCCAGGAAATGCACTATCGCTCCTAATCCGGGTTTAGGAAATACACTCACCTAATTTCTAGACCACGACGACGAGAAATGAGTAGCCGATTGCCAGTGTGAATGGTGAAATCATTGACGGCATTTCGGAAGCAGCGACAGCGATGGTTCACGGCGGCCGGTGGTACAGACGACATACGAACTTATACGGACGGCGGGGGACGGTGGCCAGTGAGGCGACGGTGGCTGGCACGGCGGTCATACGGACGCCGTACGAATAGGCCGGAGAGGGAGAGAGAAAGAGAGAGAAGTAGGAGTCGGGATGAGGATAGTGAGGCGAGGCGACGACACGGTGGCGCGGCTAAACGGGCGGTGGTGTGTGCGGTGGTGACGAGCTCTGGCGGGCGACGAGGAAAACCGGCGAAGGAGGAGGAAAACGTGGAGGGGCTGGTCTGGGGGTTGTTGGCCGAAAATGAGGGAGGAGAGAGAGAGAGAAAGGTCAGACGGGTCAAATATAGGGGGCTAAGGGTGCCATGTGTCGCCAATCCGTGAAGTTTGACCAAAATGCCCCTAATCCGACGATCTTAAATCATCCCTATCCAATAATTGATGGCCATTAAGGTCATTTGCCCCTAATAATTGAGCTGAAATATCCAAATTAATTATTCCAAATTTTTCTAAAAATTCGAAACCCAAAAATAGCTCGGGGCAAAATGGTCATTTTTCCGGTCCCGAAGCGAAATTACAATTTTTAGCTATATCAACTCCAAATATGTGTGGCCAACATAATATGGCGTCAAAATCACGAAAATAGCCTTTTAAGCCCTCGAAAATCGACTGCAAAGTCTTGGGGATTAAAATAACATTATTTTTCACTTCCTACCCAAAATTCTAGTTTTCCACCATAACTACTCTTGATATGCATGGCCATCCTTAAATGGCATCGGCCTCAAAAAATAATCTCATACGGCCTCAAAAATCGACATTGAAGTCTAAAGGGGTAAAATCGTAATTTTTCCCATTTCGGCCGAAATTCCCAATTTTCGGCTGGACTAGCCCCAAATGTATGTGGCCACACTAAAACGATGTTGGCCTTACAAAATAGTCACAAAACCCACAGAATTTCGACATCGAAGTTCGGGTCTAATTTGGCGATCAAAATTGCTCAATTCAGAATTTCTAGAGCCTCTCATTGACGGGTGGCTATTTAGGGGTTATGCGTATCGGTCTAGGGTCACTCGAGTCATGACGGTCTCGATTACTGAGAGAGCGCAAGGAATTATTGGTTATTCTAATGATCACGATCGTTCGGTTCAAGTTTGGATTTGTTCGCCACTCATACTCTCGGTCAAGCGGAATCACCTGCAATCCAATCGTACGTCGTTAGCCAAACCAAATCCATTACCTTCCTAGGATCGCCCACACTGGCCCAAAATACTTTCCTGTCATTTGTCGGAATCGGTGCCCGATTCGCGATTGGGTCCCCAGTCCACGTACCGTTTTTCCTAGTTAGCCTTTCCCATTGGTTAGTATCCCACGATGGGCCAACTCCGGGCGAGACGTACTAAAATCAAATGAGAAATAATATCCACTTCGTCGGATCCCGAAAATGGGTCGAAATTCAGGATGTTACGTTGAGCATCAAATTGATTTGATCCTTGGCGCTCCTCTGCGAAACAAACCAGCTTATCGATGTGATCCGGAGGTAACAAAGGAGTTATAAAAACAAGTCGATGAACTTATCGACAGAGGATATGTTCAAGAAAGGATGAGTCCATGTTCTGTTTTGGCTCTACTCATGCCCAAGAAAGATAGTTCATTCAGAATGTGCATCGATAGCCGAGCCATCAACAATATCACCATTAAGTATAGGTACCCTATACCTAGACTTGATGATAAGTTTGATGAATTGTATGGTTTTAATGCCTTCTCAAAGATAGATTTGCAAAGTGGTTATCACCAAATCAGAATGCGAGAAGGTGATGAATGGAAGACGGCTTTCAAAACCAAGGGAGGCCTTTATGAGCGGTTGGTAATGCCATTCGGGTTATCGAATGCTCCAAGTACCTTCATGAGACTTATGAACGAAGTTCTTCGTTCCTTTATTGGTCGATTTGTCGTTATTTATTTCGACGATATTCTTGTTTATAGCAGGAACGAGGAGGAGCATATCTCTCATTTAAAACAGGTCTTTAATGTCATGAGAGAAGAGAAACTCTATGCCAAAATGGAGAAATGTGAGTTCTTCTCTCCAAGCATTGTGTTTCTTGGTTATGTAGTTTCCAAAGATGGAATTTTCATCGATCAATCCAAGGTGGAAGCTATGAAGACTTGGCCAATTCCGAAGTCCATTTTTGATGTAAGAAGTTTTCATGGACTTGTTTCTTTCTATCAACGGTTTGTTAAAAATTTTAGTACCATCATGGCTCCTATAACTGAATGCATGAAGAAGGAAGCTTTTGAATGGACAAAGGCTGCTCAAAATGCTTTTGAGGTAATCAAGCAAAAACTTTGTGAGTCCCCTATTCTTGCCCTTCCTGATTTTGATAAAGTATTTGAAGTTGAGTGTGATGCAAGTGGAGTTGGCATTGGTGCTGTTCTTGTGCAAGCACAAAAACCTTTGGCGTATTTTAGCGAGAAGCTCACTGATTCAAAGAAGAATTATTCAACTTATGATGAAGAGTTCTATGCCATTGTCCGAGCTCTTGATCATTGGAGTCATCATTTGAGACCAAAACAATTTGTCCTTCATTTTGATCATGAAGCTCTCAAATTCATTAGCGGCCAACGCAAGCTTAATTAGAGACATGCAAAATGGGTAGAATTTCTTCAATCCTTTTGTTTTGTCTCAAAGTATAAACCTAGACACACTAATGTTGTAGTAGATGCTTTATCGAGGAGATATTCTATGCTTGTTGTTATGAACTCTAGGATTCTTGGATTTCAATTAATGAAAGAACTTTATTCCGAAGATGCTGAGTTCTTATCCACCATCGATAACTGTAAGCGAGGAGTTCAAGGTACATATTCCTTACAAGATGGGTTTCTTTTTAAAGGAAATCGATTATGTGTACCAAAGAGTTCTTTTCGCGAGTTGCTAATTCGAGAAGCACATGGTGGTAGAATGGCTGGTCATTTTGGAGTTAACAAAACTCTTGAGGTTCTTCAAGAAGATTTCTATTGGCCAAAGATGAATGGAGATGTGCATGCTATTATCTTGAGGTGTGCAACTTGTCAAAGAGATAAAAGTCATTTCTATCAAGGGTTGTATACTCCACTTCCAGTTCCATTGCAGCCCCGGGAAGATGTTAGCATGGATTTCATTGTGGCTCTACCGAGAACTCAAAGGGGAAAGATGCCATCGTGGTGGTTGTTAATCGATTCTCTAAAATGGCTCATTTTGTGCCATGTCATAAAAACCGATGATGCATCTCTTGTTGCTGACTTATATTTCAAAGAGATTATTCGTCTTTATGGAGTACCGAAGACCATTGTGTCGGATCATGATTCCAAGTTCTTAAGCTACTTCTAGAAGACACTATGGAGAATGCTTGGTACCAAACTCTTATTTAGCATTGCTTGTCATCCTCAAACCGATGGCCAAATAAAGGTAACCAATCGTACTCTTACCACTCTTTTTGTGGCATGGTGAGTAAATCTTTGAAAGATTGGGATTTGAAGCTTGCGCATGCAGAATTTGCTTACAATCGATCACCAACTTACACTACTTGTCACGCCTCGAACCCCTCAAAGCGCAATCATCCCACGTACCGGTCTAATCTGCTACGACGTCCCAGGCTGCGTCGCCGATCCAACTCCTAACACAGAGCATAAGGCATATGCGGAAGCAATAATTAAAACACCCGTACAAAACAATACATGACCAATTCAAAGTGCCTGTCTCACCCATTTAGCCACATACTCTGGCACACATTTGCCATGCTTATGAATTTTCTCAAATCATGCACTCTGACACACGGCTCATTTTGCAGTTTATAAACCGACCCGAAGGCCACGACATGAAGGCCCACAATTTTCCAACCCGAAGGCCACGGCCCGATGGCTCATAATACTCCACGGCCCACGCCAAAGCGCATCCGGCCCAGTGTCTCTAGCCTGCTTCAAAGTACATGAGGCGCAACACCAATCTTCTTATGGACCAACACCATCTTCCGAACCGGGCATCGTTCTGCTTCAAAGTACATAAGGATGGCACGACCCGAAGACCACAACCCAAAGGCCTTAAGTGATCACACGGCACACTACCAATTTTTATCTAAACCCAGCATAAAATACATCGGGCAATTAGGTGATCATATGCTCATGTCAGGCATGCATTCTCGCACAATCTCATCGTTCTGCTTCAAAGTACATGAGGATGGCACGACCCGAAGACCACAACCCAAAGGCCTTAAGTGATCACACGGCACACTACCAATTTTTATCTAAACCCAGCATAAAATACATCGGGCAATTAGGTGATCATATGCTCATGTCAGGCATGCATTCTCGCACAATCTCATCTCATGCCCCATTCTCGGCATATACAATGCGTGGCCATACAATGTCGTACAATGCAACATGAGCATTTAATTTCAGCACAGAATTTCAACAAATATGCCAAATCAATGTACTCAGATAGCCAATCAATTGCCCATACTTATTCGCATAACATACGCACTTAGCCGACTAGTACTATGTAGCCCAAAACATAATTTACTCACTTGGGCAATAAACATTCACACAAATAATTGGCCAATCACACACTGCATTGCTCGAACACGAAATCAGGTGGCATGGTATTAAACAATTGAGCACGACAAAGTACCATTCAACCACCGAGTCGCTCAAACGAGGCACCACAAAATTTAACACAACCAGCACAATTTGTACCTAAATCGGCCACTACATGGCCCAACCATTCACACATGGCAATTCACGAACAAACCACACATTAACCGTACAAGGCCCAATTAAACGTCAATGGACAGCCACTAATCAGTCCGAGAGAGAGAAAAACCCGGGAGTATACAAATCGGGTCCAAACTGGACAGTTAAATAGTGACAGAAATCCATTTGAAATAAATGGTAAATCAATTCTAAAAATTATGAAATTTGGATATGTTGTACAAAACATCTCGATGAATATTTTCCATGAAGAACTAGAAACTCAGTTCTAATTGTAAACACCTCATTTTGATACTCAAATTTGGACAAAATCCGATTCGCTCGGACAGCCCCTCAAGCCATCAAAATACAACTCATTCAGTACCCAAATCATTTTAGAAAGCCTTGAAATTTTTATATATTATAGCCACAAATGTCTGCAACAATTTTTGTGAAGGAAGTATTTTGAAAATAGGCCTGAAAAAATTTATAAAAATTCGAACAGACCAGAAGGTCGGGTGAACAGCAAATCAGGCAGTTTTGTTTCGATCCAAAGATGGACTTCCGAATGGCCCCAAATGATTTCCAAAAACTCCTAAATTAAATTATGTTATACTTAAAGATGTTAGGAACAACTTTTATGAAGAACACTTCTACAAATTCGACCCACAACGATCACAAAAAAAATAACAAAGTGCAGAGGTACAGTAAAATCAGTAATCCGAGAATTAGTAAACTTGCACCATTAAGCAAATCCAACTCATACACCCTCTAAACCAAGTCTCCACAGCCTTAAAATGATCCCTAAATCATCACCTTAAGCCCTTAAAATCACCACAACATCAGCCCAAATCAATCCCTACTAATTAACCCCTAAAACTTGTCCAAAGTGCACATAATCCTAATTAAGGGTTAGGATTTCCACTCACTAGTTTAAGGCTTCAAAAGTGGGCTGAACAAGGAGAGAAACGGGCTGAACAGCAGCCGGATCAAACTGGTTCAGTAGCAGCGCTCCGGCATCCTCACGGCAACGGACAACGACTTGGCGGCGGCGGGGCCGGGCGCTCCGGTGGTGCTTTCGGCATTCCATAGCTGAAGAAGAAGAAGAAACAAGGAAGAAGGTGACCGGCAAAAATGGAGAGAAAGGAGAAAGAGAATGGAGTCAAAATTGGTCAAATAGTCCAATAATTCATGCTACGTGTCACAATCCTGTGCATTGGACCATTTTGCCCTTTGATTCAATAGATATTATTCGTTCTTACCCAATAATTGATGGGCCTTTTGGTCTTTCAATAATTCTGAATTTTCTTGATAATTATCCATAATTTAATCCCAAAAATAGCCCAAAATTCGAAACCCCAAAAATAGGCTATAAGGGCAAAATGGTAATTTTTCGGTCCTAGGTCGAAATTCCATTTTTCGATCATACCGACCCCAAATATGTGTAGCCACTAAAAAATGACATTGGCCTCGCAAAATAGTCGCAAACACCCATAGAATTTCGACATCGAAGTTCAGGTACAATTTGACGATCAAAATTGCTCAATTCAAAATTTTAGAGCCTCTCACTGACGGGTGGTTGTTTAAAGGTTACGCATATCGACCTAGGGTTACTCGAGTCGTGACGGATTCGATTACCGAGATAACGCAACGAATTATTGGTTATTCTGATCACGATCATTCAGTTCAAGTTTGGGATTTGTTCGCCACTCGTACTCTCGGTCGAGCGGAATAACCCGCGATTCGATCATACGTCATTGGCCAAACCAAATCCGTTACTTTCTTAAGATCGGCCCACACTTGCCCAAAATACTTCCCTATCGTTTCTCGGAATCAGTGCTCGATTCGCGATCGGGTCCCCAGTCCATGTACCGTTTTCTTAATTAGCCTTTCCCATTAGTCAGTATCCTGCGAGGGGCCAGCTCCAAGCGAGACATACTAATATCAAAGGAGAAATAATATCCACTTTGTTGGATCCCGAAAATGAGTCGAAATTCAGAATGTTACAACTCTTCTCCCCTTATAAAAATTTCGTCCTCGAAATTTACAATTCAAGCTTATCTCCTCAAACAACTAGGGGTTTGACGTCATATGGCCTCTTCACTTTCCCAAACGGCACCTTCTGTCCTTCAGTGCTCCCATACACTTTGATCACTAGGACTGGCTTATTATGTGGCCCATGATCCTTTCTGTCCTCAAGCCTCATCGGCCCTTTCCACGTATGACACGTTATCGTCCACATCCGTTTCCCCTTAACGTGGGTCATATTTAGTTCATATTTCTTCAACGTCGTCACAAGGGATGCATCATATACTAAGGACAAATTAGGCGACGAGGCAATTTGCTAGATCATATCTCCGATCTTTTCCCGAATATCAAACAATTTGACATGCCTCGGCTCAACTTCCCTTTTCTATCAAATTAGGATAATCTTTCCATTGAGGAACACTTGGGCTACCACTTAGTTCCCAATCTCAAGCTCTAAAAGTCGTTGCCTCCAATCGTATGACCTTTCTGACGACTCTACTTATCTATCCAACTCAAAGTCCGTTCACAATGTCAGAAAGTGCACTGACTTAGTCAGTCTATCAACTGCTATTCTGATGGAATCGAGTTTTCTCCGACTTCACTTTAATCCTGTTACAACATCCTTAGGATCATGTCACATTTCCATTCAGAACGGTCATAATAGCCTTCCAGCTTACCGTGCTGTGTCTTCACTTATAGGCACGACAAACATTTGGCCATCTACTTGGTCATATTTACTTTCACCCCATTTTTCCAGCAATGTCACCACAAATCCTAGTACATTTCGTGTTGCTTGTGTGAACGTCGTAATTACTCTCATGGGTCTCAAATATGATTTCTTTCTTACTCCTTACGTCGTTAGACACACCTTTGTGCTACTTGGGTGAACCTTATGCTTACTGCAGAAATTTCCATTCAAATTTTTCCTCCTTGAGTTTCACCTCATCGGGTACACACAATCATTCTTAGAACTCAAAATTTCTATCTCCGAATATATGGAAGTTCAACTTCCTCTTATCGGCATCCATCTCAATGACTCTTTTGAATCTCTTGGTCCATAAATTGCCATTCCTTGGTCTTGGCCTGGATCTCCAACTTGATCCTCAGTGCAACTAATAAGTTTGACACTCGGCTCACTTCAAATTTAACTTCCGAGTTCCTGAGCCTTCCCAACAAGGTTCATTCTTGGATCACCCTAGACGCCCCAATCGACTCACGACTTAGCGTATTTGTTACTCATCCAGTCTTTCCATGGCGATACAGGGTGTTGTAGTCAATTTTCCATCATGCATCGGGTAATTCTTTTCACGTGGCCTCAACTGGCACGACGCATAATTTGCTACTCTACCATGTTGCATCAACACACTTAAGTCTTCTTAATGAAGCGTCACTATAAACCTCGAATCCTCCCGGTCCGGTTTGAATAATCAATACCGGGGCAATTATCAACCTACGCTTTATCTCTTGGAACTCCGTCCATGCTTATCATTCCATTCAAATTTGGTTTTCTTTCTTAAACAGCCGTGTCAATAGCACAGCTATCGATGAGAATTCTTCTACCAAACGTCGATGATTGTCAGTAAAATCTAGAATACTGCAAACCTCAGTTATTGGCATCCATCTCAGCCACTTAGTCATCATCTCAACCCTAGTCGAATCTACAAGAATTCCATCTTTCGAAATTATATGTTAAGGGGACGCGACTCTATCGAGCCAAAGTTCGCACTTGCAATGCTTGGCGTGAAATGCGTGTTCTCTTAAGGTTCATAGTATCTCTGTCGATTGTAACCTACGCTCTTTGGAGTTTGTCGCACGCACCAAACTGTCGTTAACGACCACCATAACAAACTACCCCACGAGTTCTTTGAATTCCCAGTTCCTTAAGTCCACAAAAACATCAGGGTATTCCTTAAACCGAGGGGCATCGCTATGCACTCATAGTGCCCACACCTCATTCGTTAAGCAGTCGTAATTGTATCTCCTGTTCATATCCTTACCAGAAAATTTCCAGTCCATAACATAATCTTAGGAACATTCTCCTTTCAAGTCCCCATTGGTGACATCAAGTCCATGGTTTAATCTCGAAGAATATTGAGGTCCTTACAATTGACCAGATAGGTCATCGATCCTCGGTAGTAGGTACTTACTCTTTACCGCTGACTGCTTCAACTACTGGTAGTTTACGTATCCTCTCGATGTCCTGTCCTTTTTCCTCACACACACTACAGGAACTCTCCATGGAGGCACACTAGGGCGGATAAAATTTTATCCACGAGTCCTTACATCTGGACTTTCAATTCCTTAAATTTTCAACAAGGACATTCAACACTACACCCTCGAAATCAGCCTCACCCTGGGGCCAATTCTTTCACAATTCCACTTTCCGTTCTAGTGGCAACCCGGCAATTCCTAAGGAAAGACCTCGAAAGGTTACACACTTCATTTACTATTTCAACTTTAATTCCATCACAGTCGAGTTAACCACATTCATCCCATATCCTTCGCAACTATCATCGGATATCTAGTCACCTCAAGCAAGGGCATTCAAGGAATCAAGATTCCTCCTTGACTTTCTTGAAGATCAAATCTAAGACATCCAACTAGGTTGAATTGGATCATCCTATAGTCGCAATCCATAATGGCTTTCTCTCTTATTAGCCAATCCATTTCAATTCCCCACTCAAAATTGCACCTGACCAACGCTATCAAGTCGACACTCTTTTCTTTACTCCCGGTTACTATCTCACAAGTTAAGACATTTCAACGACACCATCACCTTATCATTCGAGGAATCGTCACACCAAACGTGACTCAAGCACAACAGACTCAATCCCATCCAGCTTAACTAGTTATTTCGACTCCCACTTTCGATGCAAGCCTTAGAACGGCTCGTTTGACGGTTCGGCTTTCTGATATCCTTCCTAACCAATGGGACGAATCACCTGTTTCCCCGCCATCTACCTCTTCCCGAAGCGGCGGTTATCCTTAATTTGAGCAAATCACTATCTAGAAGTAGTTGCACTTTCCAACTGATCTCGTTCTATCACTTGAGCTCATTCATACACTTCCTCATCATTCCTGATGTTCAGTGAGATCATTAGGTTTCAGAGATCTGACTTCAGTCCGTCTCGGGATTTCTAAACCTTGTCATGTGGATTCTCAACTAGCCAAGTGGACTCCGTTTCATATCGTTCCACAGTCATCTACCCTCGGTGAAGTCACATAAACTCCGTCAGTTCCCTTTCTTAGGCACTCTCTGGGAAATATTTTCCCATAGGAACTCTTAACAATCATAGCACAAATCTGGACTGTACTCATTGAGGATATCTTATCCTTGGCAGTCTTCCACCAATAATTAACATTGTCTTGCTGCTAATACCTCGCCAACGTTACTTTCTTAGTCTCGATGCATCCTAAAATCTCAAAGGCTTTCTCTAATTCCTACACCCACCTCGGTGCAATCTCGGAGTCACCCTTACCATTGACTTTACACGATTTCGACCTGAGAAACCATTCCAACAGCTAGTGCCTTTGCCTATTGGCCACTATCTGAGTTTTGCCTAACTGGCATTATTCCCACTCATAGCAAGTAATCACTACAATCTCGAGCAGAGGCAATAATGGCAGCCCCTTTCCCCGAGCTTGCCTACCCATACATTCTCTATTTCTTATAGGGTCTAAGTCACAACCTCTAATATTAAGTCTTAGGCCTCTTGGCCAAGCGCACTCAAATACCTTTAGGTTTTCTTACCCTTCTCCTCAAACTTACTGCCTTAATGACCACCTACCGCTATAATTCCCTTAAGGGATTTAAGACCTAAACCAATCTAACCGGTCTAATGTCCTAGGCAGGTATTACCACAACAATCAAGCAACCAACATGTAGCCTAGCATAAACAACACAAGGCCTGAATCAAAGGGGCACACTTACTCATCTTGAGCCCTGCCACAACTGCACTCTACGGGCCAAATCACATCAAGCAACCAAGACACAAATCGTTAGGAGGTACATTTAACATACGCAGTCACCCTACTGTCTACCCAAGGTCATCGCTCCTTATCACTCCAAGCTTCGACCTAATTGGATCGAACTGTCCTTGCTCTGATACCAAATCAAACGGGGATGTCACGCCCCGAACCCCTCGAAGCACAATCATCCCACGTAACCATCTAATCTGCTACGACGTCCCAAGCCGCATCACCGATCCAACTCCCAACACAAAGCATAAGGCACATACAGAAGCAATAATTAAAACACCCGTACAAAACAATACATGACCAAGGGTAGCAGGAACGTCGAACAATTCAAAGCCTAATAATCAAGACTTGCATTGAACTTCAAAATAGATACAATGTCTGCTATCACCAATACAAGACACCAAACAAAAGCGGGTTGATGGCCACTACTAATAAAATCCCTAAGTGGCCAAGGGGGCAGTCTAAGGTGGGGATATAATCAAAAGGGTTACTGGCCCAACCTAAGGGAGGCTAAGGCTGATCCTAGGAAACTTGATCGGGATCAAATCCTGATAACTCGAACTCAGCCTCGATTATATCATCCTCCAAATCCATCTGCTCGACCTCGCCAACTAGTTCGGGATCCTACTCTATGGGCTCCGGATTCTCATATGGAATGGGTACACCAGGCAACCTCTATCAGGAGTTTGAAAAACGGGGTTTAAATAACTATGAGACGAATCTCAGTGAGTAGGCCTCCTAAACCGAAACTATGCTAACATGCACCTCCCGACAAGCAAATCAACACAACAACAAACCTAGGCCCTCGGGCCCAGATCAATCATACAAATGACCCTGCAAGTTAGGCATGTTATATAAATCACGGCACATACGCGACACACTGGTCACACGTACGCCATACGCATGCTCATGCTTTAAAGTGCCTATCTCACACACGAATCACCGGCATGCACATTAACCACATACTCTGGCACACATTTGCCACGCTTATGAATTTTCTCAAATCATGCACTCTGGCACATGGCTCATTTTGCAGTTTATAAACCGACCTGAAGGCCACGACCCGAAGGCCCACAATTTTTCGACCCAAAGGCCACGGCCCGAAGGCTTACAACACTCCACGGCCCGCGCCAAAGCACATTCGGCCCAGTGTATCTAGCATGCTTCAAAGTGCATGAGGCGCAACACCGATCTCCTTATGGATCAACGCCGTCTTCGAGAATGAACCGGGCATCATCCTGCTTGAAAGTGCATGAGGACGGCACAACCCGAAAGTCACGACACGAAGGCCTTAAGTGATCACACAGCACACTATCAATTTTTATCTAAACCCAGCGTAAAACGCATCGGGCAATTAGGTGATCACATGCTCATGTCGGTCGCATTCTCGCACAATCTCATCTCATGCCCCATTCTCGGCATACACAATGCGTGGCCATGCAATGTCGTATAATGCAACATGAGCATTCAATTTCAGCACGGAATTTCAACAAACATGCTAAATCAATGTGCTCAAATAGCCAATTAATTGCCCATACTTATTCGCATAATATGCGCACTTGACCGACTAGTACCATGTGGCCCAAAACATAATTTATGTACTTGGGCAATAAACATTCACACTAATGATTAGCCAATCACACACCGCATTACTCGAACATGAAATCAGGTGGCATAGCATTAAATAATTGAGCACGACAAAGTACCATTCAACCACCGAGTCGCTCAAACGAGGCACCACAAAATTTAACACAATCAACACAATTTGTACCCAAATCGGCCACTACATGGCCCAACCATTTACACATGGCAATTCACGAACAAACCACACATTAGCCATACAAAGCCCAATTAAACGTCAATGGACAGCCACTAATCAGTCCGAGAGAGAGAAAACCGGGAATATACAAAATTGGGTCCAAACTGGACAGTTGCACGGTGACAGAAATCCATTTGAAATAAATGGTAAATCAATTCTAAAAATTATGAAATTTGGATATGTTGTACAAAATATCTCGATGAACATTTTCTGTGAAGAACTAGAAACCCAGTTCTAACCGTAAATACCTCGTTTTGATACTCAAAGTCAGACAAAATCCGATTCGCTCGGACAGCCCATCAGGCCATCATCAAAATACAACTCATTCAGTACTCAAATCATTTTGGAAAGCCTTAAAATTTTTATATGTTATAGCCACAAATGTCCTCAATAATTTTTGTGAAGAAGTATTTTGAAAATAGGTCTGAAAAAATTTATAAAAATTCGAACAGACAAGAAGGTCGGGTAAACAATAAATCGGGCAGCTTTGTTTCGGTCCAAAGATGGACTTCCGAATGGCCCCAAATGATTTCCAAAAATTTCCAAATTAAAGTATGTTATACTTAAAGATGTTGGTAACAACTTTCATGAAGAACACTTCTTCAAATTTAGCCCACAACGATCACAAAAAAAAACAAAATGCAAAGATACAGTAAAATCAGTAATCCGAGAATCAGTAAACTTGCACCATTAAGCAAATCCAGCTCATACACTCTCTAAATCAAGTCTCCACAGCCTTAAAACCATCCCTAAATTATCACCTTAAGCCCTTAAAATCACCATAACATCAGCCCAAATCAGCCCCCACTAATTAACCCCTAAAACTTGTCCAAAGTGCACATAATCCTAATTAAGGGTTAGAATTTCCACTCATTAGTTTAAGGCTTCAAAAGTGGGCTAAACAAGGAGAGAAACAGGCTAAACAGCGACTGGATCAAACCGGTTCAGCAGCGGCGCTCTGGTGTCCTCACGACAACGAACGGCGGCTTGGCGGTACGACACGACCAGCGCTCCGGCGGTGCTTTTGGCATTCCATAGCCGAAGAAGAAGAAGAAACAAGGAAGAAGGTGACCGGCGGAAATTGAGAGAATGGAGTCAAAATTGGTCAAATAGTCCAATAATTCATGCCACGTGTCGCAATCCTGTGCGTTTGACCATTTTGCCCTTTGATCCAATAGATATCATTCATTCTTACCCAATAATTGATGGACCTTTTGGTCTTTCAATAATTCTGAATTTTCTGGATAATTATCCATAATTTTAATCCAAAAATAGCCCAAAATTCGGAACTCCAAAAATAGGCTATAAGGGCAAAATGGTAATTTTTCGGTCTCGGATCGAAATTCCATTTTTCGACCTTACCGACCCCAAATATGTGTAGCCACTCAAAAATGACGTTGGCCTCACAAAATAGTCGCAAACACCCATAGAATTTCGACATCGAAATTCGGATCCAATTTGGCGATCAAAATTGCTCAATTCAAAATTTTAGAGCCTCTCATTAATGTGTGGCTATTTAGGGGTTACGCGTATTGACATAGGGTTACTCGAGTCGTAATGGATTCGATTACCGGAGAATGCAAGGAATTATTGATTATTCCAAGGGTCACAATCATTTAATTCAAGTTTGGGATTTGTTCGCCACTCGTACTCTTGATCGAGCGGAATCACCCGCGATCCGATCATACGTCATTGGCCAAACCAAATCCGTCACTTTCCTAAGATCGGCCTACACTGGTCCAAAATACTTCCCAGTCGTTTCTCGGATTCAATTGCCGATTCGCGATCGGGTCCCCGGTCCATGTATCGTTTTTCTAGTTAGCCTTTCCCATTGGCCAGTATCCCACGAGGAGCCAACTCCAGGGGAGACGTACTAAAATCAGATGAGAAATAATATCCACTTCGTTGGATCCCGGAAATGGGTCGAAATTCAGGATGTTACACTACTGGTCGATCACCATTTGAAGTTGTTTATGGAATTAATACTCTCACACCCATCGATTTGATTCCAATTCCATCTAACTCTCAAGTAAGCTTTGATGGCAAAGATAGAGCTGAATTGATGGAGAAGCTTCATGAGCAAATTCGAACAAAGATCGAGAAAGCCGCTGAGTCTTCCCAGAAGAAAGCAAATCAGTTTTGGAAGAAGGCCCAATCTCAACCGGGTGATCTTGTGTGGCTTCACTTAAGGAAGGAAAGATTTCCATCTCAACGCAAGAACAAGCTCATGCCATGAGCTGATGGTCCATTTAAAGTTATCGAAAGCGAATTGAGAACAATGCTTACAAGATTGATCTTCCTAAAGAGTTTGGAGTTTCGGCAACTTTCAATGTGGGAGACCTTTCTCCTTACTTGGAAGATGAAGACTTCTCAGATTTGAGGACAAATCTCAAACAACCTGGGGAGAATGATGCGGGAGCATCCGACTTAGCTTTATTGAACAAATCGGAACCATCAATGCTTATTCAAGCCAATAAAGAATTTGGGCATCATGTGCTTTGATGGGTCATTTCCAACGACTCTGAATGAAACAAAACCTATCGATTATGTATCGACGATAACTTGTCGATACTCTAAAGTATGTCGATAACATATCGATATGATGAAGAATGTCAATAATTTAAAGTACATCGATGACATATCAATGGGAGGCTACTATGGACTATTTCAAAGAGCATTTGAAGAGTTTTCAACAAGGTTATCTTCTGGTCAAAGGGGAGCACGAATTTTACAAACGTTGAAAGACTCAAGAATGCAAGTTCCCATGCTATTAATTGCATTTTTGAGTTCCTAGGTGTCTTTACTATTTTACAAGTTTCAAAGAGTCAAAGTTTGTAGAACCTAGGTGCTTTATTACGTTTCTTAGTTCCAAGATTTTTCTTTTAATATTTCGGTTGATTCCTAGACTTTGTTTCTCCTATAAATAGAGGACGATTCTCCATTGTAGGAGATGATTTTGATGAATGAAAATTTGTGAGATTTCCTCTGCTTGGGTGAATATCTTCGGAGAGTGGATAACTTCTTCCGGTCCCTTTATCCTTGGAGCGTGGATTACTCCTTGGTGGTGAGTCAAGAAGCCCTTTATCCTTGACTGGTGGTATCTTTAGGTCTTGGTGGTGAGCTTCTCCTATCCCGAAGTCCTTTATCCTTGGCTGGTGGAATCTTTAGGCTTTGGTAGTGAACTTCATAGATCCCGATCCTCATCCTTGGTTGGTGGCATGGCCTTTATACCTTGGAAGGAGATCGTTCTATCTTATTTTATTTTTGCATTTTTCCCTTCAATTCCATCCTCATACACTCCATTCCATACACTCATTTAGAAAATTACCCGTTCCGGAATCACTCGCCCATCAACGCATCAGTATGTATCTTGGGATTACCCTCCTAAAGAAATTGATGCCACAACCCGATCGGGGAGATGCTATATCCCGAAAGAAGATGAGCACAAAAAGAAAGGAGTAACTGAAGAAGATGTCAAACAATTGCTTTCAGTTATGAAGATGAGCGAATTTGAGGTAATTAAATAGCTAAGAAAGATGTCGGTACAAATTTCTCTATTTGATCTCTTCAAGACTTCAGAAAATCACAAAATGGTGCTTATGAAGTTTCTCAATGAATTTCATGTCCCGGAGACAATTAATGAAGTACAATTGGAAGACTTTGTTGTACTATTCTTCTGAAAGATGAAATTGCCTTCTCCGATGAAGATTTCTCAATTGACGGACATTCCCATAATAAGGCTCTATATATTACCATCAAATGCCAAGGTAAAGAGGTATCACGTATGCTAATCGATAATGGTTCCACACTTAATATGTGTCCACTAAACATACTACATCACTTGGGGATTAGCATAGAGATCATCAAACCTTCTATGGTAACCGTGCGCTCATTTGATGGAATGAAGAAAAACATTATTGGCAATTATGTCTTTCCTAATTGACTTCCAAATAGTGGATATTCTAAGGACTTTCAACTTATTACTCGGAAGACTTTGGATTCTTATGGCCGGAGCTATTCCTTCAAGTCTCCATCAGAAGGTCGGGTTCGTCATTAATGGCAAGATGATCACCATACACAGGGAGACAAATTTTACCACTTACATAGAAAGTGCAATATCGTATGTTGAACCCGAAGTGAAAGAAGAACTAAGCTATCATTCCTTTGAAATGATCTCAATGGTGCAAATCCCTGCCAGTGGCATCATAAAATCCCCAGAGTTCTCAACATTATCCATTATGTCTGGAAAAGTGCTATGCCAATATGGATTTAGTTCCAGTACTGATCTTGGATTGAAATCCCAAGTAATCAAGAAACCTATCACTCCGCTTGCTATAAGAATGAAACACGGAGTAGGTTATATTCTAGATAGTTCGAAAAATCACTATGGAGGCCAAGGCCCAGGTCGAAAGAACCATGGAGGCTATCGAAGCCGAGATGATCTCATCATTAATCCATCTGTATAGAAGGGTACAGTTAAAGAGCTTCCCTATCATCGGATTCACATCAAGGAAACTTTTCCTGGACCTTCCAAATTACTTCAAGAAGAAAACTTACATGCAGTAAAAGAATCTCTTTTGCCTAGTTTATTCGAAGAGAATATCATCAATGTCATCATAATCGAAGCAGAAGATACCTACGCACTAGAGTAGGATGATTCTCTTGAACTTTTGCTACTAGCCTTTTCCATTGCATTTTGTTGATTACAGTTTCAAATTTCCTGTGATTTCGTTTGCAATTTTAGTTTAGTTGCAATTTACATTCCTAGTGATATGGATGTAATCACGTCTTTCAATTCAATAAAAGTGGTAAAATGTTTTGTTAAGGATATGTAGAAATAAAACCAAACCTATGATGAACATTATCCTCATTTGTGAGGCTTGAGGCTTTGGGTTTCTATATTGCTCCTCATTGTGAAAATGATTTTTTAAGAGCAAGGAAGTCTGATGATACGAGGACTAGATCTATTTTGATATTCTTCCAAAATAAATTTCAAAATGAATTTCCAGAAGGTTTTTCATAGGACCACATGCATTACTTACTTCGTATGTGATTACTAATCATGTTTGTTACATGTCAAGCATGAGCATTTGCATATCCATAATAGGTTCTTATGTGGCCCAAATCTTTCCGAGGAGATCACTTGTGATATTGAAGAAGATAATGAGGATGAGGAATGGGTTAGAAGGAATGGATTCGTCATGAAGAATCAAAGCCACTCACATTAGAGAAAACGATCATTGTTAATCTAGGCAATAAAGAGAATTCCAAAGAAGTTAAGATTGGAAAAAGTCTTCCCTTAGCAAAAATAGAAAGAATAATAGATTTGCTCAGAGAATATCAAGATATATTCACATGGTCTTATGATTACATGCCAGGCCTTAATCCAAGCATAGTTGAACATACTTTGCCAATCGATCCAAGTATTCCACCAAAGAAGCAAAAACTTAGGAGAACGAAGCTAGAATTGGCAAAGAAAATAGGAGAAGAAACTATAAAATTGCTCAAAGTCGATTTCATCAAAGTAGCACCATATCGAGAATGGGTTGCTAACATAGTACCTGTAATGAAGAAAGATGGTTGAGAACGGGTGTGCATTGATTATCGTGACTTAAATAAAGCAATGCCTAAGAATGATTTCCCGCTTTCACATATCGATATATTAGTGGATAGTACTGCTGGGTTCGAAATATTTTCATTCATAGATATTTTCTCAGGATATAATCAAATCCTCATGACGAAAGAGGATAAGGTGAAGACATCCTTCATAATACAATGGGGCACATTTTGTTACAAGGTGATGCCTTTCGGTTTGAAAAATGTTGGCACTACGTATCAAAGGGCAATAGTAACTTTGTTCCATGATATGATACATAAAGAAATCAAAGTATAGGTGAACGACATAATTGCAAAATCCAAACAAAGAGAAGATCATGTTGAAATGCTTCCCAAGTTGTTCGAAAAGACTCAGAAAATACAAGTTGCGACTAAATCCCAACGTGTATTTGGAGCAAAATTTGATAAATTGCTAGGATTTGTGGTCAGTAACATGGGCATCGAAATAGATCCCTCCAAGATTAAGGCAATATATAACTTAAAGACTCCTTCCATAGTAAAAGAAATGAGAAGCCTATTAGGGCGCTTAAACTACATTGCTCGTTTCATCTATCAACTTTCTAAGATTGCTAAACCATTCTTCAAATTGTTGAAGAAAAATGTCAAAGTGAAGTAGAATGTAGAATGTCAACAAGCCTTTGACAAGATAAAAAAATATTTGGTGTGCCCACCGGTGTTGGTACTACCAATCCCTAGGGTTCCGCTAATCTTATATTTAATGATTCACTATGAGTCGTTAAGAGCGGTGCTTGTACAAAGAAGACCAAATGATGATAAAGACAAGCCATTTATTACTTGAGCAAGAAGTTCACAACATCATAAATGAATTACCCGGCAGTCAGAAAGACGTGCATTGCATTGATTTGGGTATTACACAGATTAAGGCAATACACCATCCATCATCAAATTTTGCTAGTGACTGAGAATGATCCGATCAAGTACCTTCTTGAAAAATTCTCCTTGATCGGGAAATTAGCAAAGTGGTAAGTCTTGTTATATGAATTTCACATTAGAAGTTTATCCCAAAAGTCAGTCAAAGGACAAGTAATAGCAGACATGTTGGCGAAAAATTCACAGAATATCGTCAATCCTGAAGAAGAATAACTTGATGATCATATATTAACATTGGTTGATGATAAATGGACCATGTATTTCGATGGTGCAATCTACTTATCTGGATCAGGAACTAGGACAGTACTAATCTCCCTATAAGGACAACACTATCCAGTATCTATGAAACTGGTATTTCCATGCACCAATAACGTCGCTAAATACGAAGCATGCATTCTTGGCTTACAATTAGCCCTCTTGATGAAAGTAAAAAGGTTCCAAGTATATGGAGATTCTATGCTCATCATATTGCAAACAACTAGTGAATGGCAAACTCAAAATCCCAAACTAATTCCTTATCAGATATACTTAGAAGAGATGATATAAAACTTCAAATAAATAACATTCGATTATCTCCCAAGAGCTCGGAATCATTTTGCAGATGCTCTTGCAACTTTGTCATCCTTACTACAAGCTGAAGATGGTATGGTTATAAAACCATTGAGAATTAATATTCTTGAATAACTAGCTCATTGCATGATGGTCTAGGCAGAGTTTGACAACGAACCATGATTTCATGACATTAAAAAGTATCTTCAATCGCGAGGAATTTCCTAAAGAAAGCCAACTAGGTGACAGGAAATTTATAAGGAAGATAGCCAATAAATTTTTCCTTAGTAGTCAAACCCTTTACAAGAAATCATTTGATTCAACCTTACTAAGATGTGTGGCTGCTGTAAAAGCTAAACAGATCATGAAAGAGATTCATTAGGGTGAATGTAGACCACACATGAATGGACATCTTCTAGCTCAAAAGATTATGAGGTTAGGATATTATTAGATGATAATGGAAATAGATTACATCCAACATGTGAGATGTTATCATCAATGTCAAGTTTATGGGGACAAAATCAATGCACTGCCAAATGAGCTACATCAAATGTCCAAGCCATGGCCATTTTCAATCTCGGACATTGATATGATTGGTCTAATCAACCCCAAGGCCTCAAATAGGCGCCGATTTATCCTGATTGTTATTGACTATTTCACTAAATGGATTGAAACAAACTCTTACACGAATGATACTATCAAGAATGTTGCAAGATTCATTAGGCGGGATATCATTGCTAGATATAGAGTTCCAGAAGCAATAATTACAGACAATGGCTCGAATCTAAACAACAAGATTGTGGATGGTTTACTCGAACACTTCCACATCCAACATCTGAACTCATCCCCATATCGATCATAAATGAATGAAGCAGTTGAAGCGGCAAATAAGAATATCAAGAAAATATTGGCCAAAACAGCGGAAATTTATCGTGATTGGCACGAAAGGTTACCGTATGCTCTGATGGCATACCAAACTTCAATTCGAATATCAACTAGAGCAACTCCATTTTCCTTGGTTTATGGAATGGAAACAGTGCTACCTGTTGAAACAGAAATTCCTTCATTAAAGATACTATCCCATTTGAAACTTTCAAAAGCTGAGTAGATTCAACAAAGATATGAACAACTTAACATGATCGATGAAAAGAGACTAAGAGCTATATGGCATAGGCAAGCCTATTAGAGAAGAGTGACCAAATCCTTTAATTAAAATGTAAAACCAATGCATTTCAAAATAGAGAATTTAATAGTGAAGAAAGTTATCTTCAATAATTCAGATCCCCATAGCAAATTCACTCCAAACTATGAAGGTCCATACATTATCAAGAAAGTCCTTCCTGAAGGAGCATTGATTCTTATAAATATGGCTAGAACAGAATTGGCATTTCCAGTAAATGCAGATGTTGTCAAGATTTTATATCCATGAAATGAAGACAAACATTCAAGAAGACATTTGAGTCACTTTAGAACATGTACATATCATGCATATCATGCATACCATGCATTTCATAAATATGTTTATCTATTTTGCAGAAAAAGGCAAAAGGAGTCTGAACTAATCAATGGTTTCGAAATCCCCAACGAAGTTGTCAAATAAAAGAGGGAAGTATCACTTCCAATTCAATTTTCAATTGATATTGCCTAATATACTTTTCTTTTTATCATCCCTAGGGAGATAAAGAAAAGGGAGCAACAAAAGAAGAATCTCCAGTGGAATTAAAGCAAAAACATGCAAATAAGAGGGATCTTGGTAAGTTCATCAAACAGATATCCCTAAATCGTGAGTGCATGTGCTGAAGAAGTTGTCTTTTTAAGAGAAAATCGAACTTCTTTTTCTCCAAGCGGAATGACATTAAGACTGAGCAAAACAAAACAAATTGTTTTGAAAAGAAAATGCCTCAAAAATGTTTCAAATCAAAAGTTTTGAAACACTCTTTCTTTAAAAATGCATTAAGTATCAAAATTCCCTAAGAATGGATAATTTGACAAAAGGTTTTGAAACATTTTAAAGAAAAGGTTTAGATCAAATCAAATGAAAAGACCTTCAAATGATGAAAGGTAAACCGTATCCAAACATGTCCCCTGTACACTCAAAACCAAAGTAAAGGAATGAGTGAGAAAGAAAACTTATCCGAAGGAAATAGGGGGATGTTCACAATGATTACATGGATTGAAATGATGAAAGGCAGTTATTTCATTATCCTAAACACATGCTTACCTCTTGCAAATCAAATTTGAGCTGAAATGGCAGTGAAGTTTTTCCAAAACAACCCTATTAAGAACCACCCTACACTGGGGCAAACTAGGAGGTTTGTGTTTAATAGTTATGAAGAATAAGATCAAAAAAGATTTTATTGTATACTCTTGCATCAATCTTTCGGTGATAACTTCAGATGAAGTCATATGGAAGCTCAAGACGTCCCAAGAGGAAGAAGAACACTTCATTTCTAATACCTAAACACATTACCTTTGGCAAACCCCAATTAAGCTTGAATATTCATTTCAGAATCCTAAATTGGTGATCATTTTTTCACATTGAAGCATGAGCATATGATCCACTTTGAATGGATAAGAAATAAAAAGGATGACACAGTAGTCTTTAGAACTCAAACAGGTTAAAAGCTAAAAGATTAAAGGATGCAAAAGAATCAAAGTGGCATGAAAAAGCAGTTACCTGGTAAAAGAAAAGCCAAATGCCAGATAAAAATGAAAAAAAGAGGGTTCAAAAGAAAGCACGAAAATGACATAAAGTCATGACAAAGCAAAGCCAAGATTATGAGAGATCATAGATCACAACAAATGAGAATGAGCAAAAGAAAAGAGATCATACTGAACATTTAGGGGCTCTGATGTTCATAAAACAAAGATCCCTAATAGACAAAAGAAAAAGGGTGGTGATGCCAAGAAGATCACTAATTTCATAAAAATCCTGAATTCAAACAAATGAGCCTTTTGAGCCTACCCAATACTAAAAATACAACCTCTCCCCAAAGACTTTTCAGATTGGGATGTTGAGAGTAGAAACATGACTTTATGACAAGAAGTTGTCGCTCAAAGAAGTATATGCAATAATATCTTGTCTTGTCTTCAAGGTTCTTAACTTGTAAACCTAAAGTAAGTTATGATGAAATCGTTTTTCTTGGGCTCAAAATGCCTATCTTTTGAATAGCCATTGACCAAGCCAATATTACAGTCCTCCGAAAGGCCTTATTGGATTAATTGGATTTTGCAAACATCTCTAAACACCTAAGGATTAGACAAGTTCCATTTCAATCAGATAAAGAAAAGACCAATTTCATAGATTGAGATAAATCCTTTCTAATGAAGGTCTTTCAAACGATTATTTCAATCATTTCTTGAAAGATTGCAAGTACTTTGTTCAAATAATTTCTTGAAAAAGAAATATTGATTGTCTGGAATGCATTAATGTAAAGAATGCATGTTTCTAAACCAAGTTTCAAAAGTTTTGGGTCAACCTAAAATCAAGTTTTCAAATAGTTTGTGGTAAACTAAAAAAAAACTGCCACGCTTCAAACAGTTTTGATTAATTTCAAAACTACTTTTCAAAATAGTTTTTGGTCAACTAAAAACCATACAAAGGTTGGTGAAACCTCAAAATCACATAGCTCATGGTCAAGGCATTCATTATTTGAAGCCTTCCCAAAGTCCTACAAGCAAGGAGCCCCTAAGTAAATTCAAATCTTATAGGCAAGGAGCCCCCTAGGCAAATTCAAGTCAAATAATCGAGAAGCCCCTAGGTAAATTCAAAGTCCTACAGGCGAGGAGCCCTTAGGCAAATTCAAGTTCTACAAGCAATGAGCCCCTAGGCAAATTCAAGTCCTACAGACAAGGAACCCCTAAGCAAAGTCAAAGTCCTACAGGCAAGAAGCCCCTAGGCAAATTTTGAAAGTCCTATTGAGGAGGAACCACTAGACAATTTTCAAAGTCCTACAAACGAGGAGCCCCTAGGCAATTTTCGAAGTCCTATTAACAAGGAGTCACTAAGCAAATTTTAAAGTTCTACTGCTAAGGAATTACTAGGCAAATTTTCAAATCCTCAGTCGAGGAGCCTCAGGTGTTCATGGTTCGCATGTTCATCCTTAAATGATGAAATTAGAATAATCAGTATAATCATCATTGCCATCAATTCATACTCTAGGATAAGCAATAAAGAGACTCTTATAAATAGGTAAATTTCTATCCCTCAATCATTAAGAACATTTCAAAATGTGTTTTGAAAAGAAAACCTTTGGATTAGATTACGAATTTCAAAAGCAATATCCCTAATTAGTTGTTGTGAAATTTCCATCTTATATTGTTCATTAAGTCAACTAAAAATTCAGTGTCACCTTTGTTGACACCTAATTTTTAGTTTATTTTTGTCATATTTTCAAAAATTTCAAAATTAGGTCTAGGGATCTTGGCCAAGCCTAGAAACCTATTTCTAAACCAAAAAAGTAATTTTTTATCATTTTTCTGCATTTTTTCTGAATTTCTTTTAGTCAAAATAAGCAAGAAAATCAAGAAAAATAGTAAATGGAATCAGAAAATTCCATAAAAATAGTCAATAATTTTATTTTAAATTCAATTTCATGAATACACTGTCAATTTTAGAAAATCTCAATCGGGTGTATGTTTTTCCCAAAATTGAGCAAAATTAAACTCGAATTGAACCAAAAATGAAATTAAATTTTTTCTAGACTTTTTTAGGTCATAGTGTCTTCACAAAAATTGATTCTGGGACTTTTAATTGCACAATGGTCAGTCCAAGTGCACAATTTGGTGCAAAAATAAAAAAAAATCCCCAAAAATTGATTGAAAATTGAGAATTTTGAACCTAAATTGGGAATTGTGCCCAAAATGAAATTGCCGAAATGTAAGACTATCATTTCTAAGGTTAATCAGGGGTGGGCAATGCAATTTTGGCATCAATTTTGCCTAATTAGGTCATTAAGATCTCGAATTGAACAAAACCCTATTAATCTGAGTATAAAATTGAGAAAATTTTGGGCTCAATTATAATCAAATTGGGGAAAATTTTATGTTTGAGTTTCAAACATGCTAGAAAATGCAATTTTGAAGTTTAATTTGAAAAATTCGGTCAAAATAAGGCCCAATTTGCATTTTTAATCAAAACCAAAACTGCCGGGTCGGACGGGTTAACCCGACTCGACCCGCACAATTCGTCTTCTTCACCCGGCCATGACCCACGCGAAACCCAGAAGAAAAACGGTTTTGAGCCCGTGACTTAATTGACCAATTCTGATTAATAAACATGTTTTTAATCAAATTTTCCAGTTGGAAAATGTCCAGCTAGCATCACTCAACAGCCCAAACCGATTATGACTCAGTTTGAACGGATTTTGAGTGAGAGATCAACGAACAAAAACTAGAAAAAACTGAACGTTGCAGAGAAGGTATTCGATGAATTTTCAGAGAGAGATTAGAGAGAGAAAGGGAGAAAAACATTGAGAAATCTAGAGAGAGAGAGGGTTAAGGATCCCCTCATGAGTGTCCAGCGCCGCCATATACGGCAGAGCGCCGGCGAATCGTGAAAAGGTTGTGATTTTCCCTCATGACTTGAACCAGACGAAGCTGATCGAGAACGTCTGAAACCGGACGTCGTCCGAATGATTCCGACCTACTCCGGCAAAACCGAGCACACCGGGAGGAAGACCGAGAGTCAAGGAACAATCTCTAAGGCCCCGTTCGGTTCAACAATTTCATTTGATCGTTGGATGAATCAGGTAAATACTCTTCCCGATCAGCTTTATTGAAGGATTCCAGAATTTGATTTTGTCATCAATGTGCATGTTTGAGTGATTGCTTTGACTAATCTTGGTATATTGATGTTCAAAACATGTTTCTGACCATGATTTATCTGTTTGATTGCATTTGTGGATAAAAAACGGCGTAAACTAAGTCGGCCATGTTTTAAAACCTTCTCACCGGAGCTCCGATGACCTCGCCGGAGAGTCGTCGTGGCCTTGGGCCATTCAGGTAGGTTTCCTTAAACTTTGATTGTTGATTTTCTAGTCATTAGGTTTGTGATAGACGGTTAGGACGGCCTAGATTAGGAATTCAAGTTCTGGAAATGAAAAATTAAGAAAAGTGCAAATTAGGTTTTTTTTTTACCGATTTTTCGCCGGCCGGCGAAGGTCCGATGGTGACCGGAATAGGATAAATGGAAAATAGAACATGTGGGCTTGCTAATGGTTTAATCATACTGACCAAAAAGGTCGCCAGAGACTTGCCGTCAATGAGCTCGAACCGGCGGTCTTGAGAACGTTAAACCGAAATTCATGCACACCACTTGTTTAAAAATGCCAAAATGGGAAATGCCTAAACGACACCGTTTTTGGACGTTGTGTTCGCTAGAAGAGGTGATCGGCGCCGGTGCCGACGACGGCCGGTTTGGTCTCGGACGAACTGGTCTGAATCGATTCGGTCCGGTTCAACCCTCGGCAGGAAAATTCAAAAATAAAAAGAAAAATTAGAAAAATTAGAAAATTCTAAAAAAATAAAAAAAAATCTAAAAAAATAGATTTTCTTGGAAAATTAGAAAAAAATCAGAAAATTCACAAAAATTACAAAAATTACAAAAAATTTAGAAAAAATAGAAAATTTTTGAAAAATTCATAAAAATTTCAAAAAAAAATTCAGAAAATAAAAATAAAAATTTGAAAATTCTAAAAAATCAATAAAAAAATTTAAAAATTGGAAAATTCACAGAAATTTCCAGAAAATCATTAAAAAAATCATTTCTCAGTTTAAAAATTTTTCTGAAAAAAATATCAAAAATCAAAATTTTCAAAAAATTTGAAAATTCATAGGAAGGTCCAGAATCATCGTGGCCAATCATAAAAAATGAAATTGAAATTTTCGAAGTGTCCAAATGGCATTAAAAAAATCAAATTTTTTGAAAATCCACAGAATAATTACAAATCATCGTAGCCAATCTTGAAAAGTGAAATTTGGATTTTCCAAAATGCCTAAGTGGCATAATTTGGAAAATTCCAAATTTAAGGCCAAAACCCCTAAAAAACCTAAACCCTAAAAAATGAAATGAACAAGCTATTAAAACTTTGTTAGGGTTTTAGTAAGTTTTCATTTCTAGTGACCAAATTAGGGTTGCTGTAATTGATTTGCCATTGGATGTGCAATTGATTTTTGGATGCTTAATTATTTGTCTATGATTAAATTAGTGAATTGAACTTAGGGATCCGTGTGACACACTAGACATGACATGCTTTAATCACTACAAAAAAACATGTTTTTTCCAATGAAATTTTCAACGAAAAATTCCGAAAAATTCGTTGGAAAACGAATTTCCAACAAATTTTCCAATGAAAAAAATTCGTGCAAAATTCGTCGTCGGAAAATTTTCCAACAAAAAATTTTAATTTTCGTTGGAAATTTGCGACTAAAATTTTTTCGTTGGAAACTTCGTGGGTAAATTAGTGGCTAAATTCCTTGAAAAGTTCGTTGGAAAATTCATCGTTAATTATTCATTAGAAAACTCGTGGCAAAATTCATCGGTAATTATTTGTAGATAAATTCGTGGATAAATTCCTTGGAAACTTCGTTACAAATTTCGTCGCTAATTATTCGTTGGAAAAGTCATGGAAAAATTCGTCGGCAATTTCACTACAAAAAAACAAGAGTTTTACCATGAATTTTCCAACGAAAAATTTGGCAAAATTCGTTGGAAAACGAATTTCCAATGAAATTAGCGACGAACAAAAATTCGTCGGTAATTCGACGTCGGAAATTTTTTGCGACAAAAATTTTAATTTTTCATTGGTAATTTGCAACGAAAATAGAGTCATGGCAAAATTCATGGGAAATTTCCCACGAATTTTGTTTCCCATGAATTTTGCTACGAAATTCAAATTATCGACATAGGCAGCTTTTTTTTTGCCACGAACAAAAAAATTCGTTGGAAATTTTTTTTTCGCAAATTTTGGCAACGAAAATTTGAATTTTCATTGGTAAATTTGAATTGTCATTAATAAATTTGAATTTTCGCCAGAATTGTGGTCGTGCCCCCCTAATCTCGTCCGCAACCCCTCCGCTTGCCAGAATCACAGCCGCGACCCTCCCCCACGGCCGAAATCGCACCAGGGGTGTCTGGATATGGGCTGACGAGGATAGCATGAGGGGGATAATGAGGACCTTGATTTTCTCCTTCTCGGCGTCGGGGATCGGGGCCGAGGAGGCGGCCGGGCGGCGTCAGCGTCGGCATCGGCGTCGGCGTCGACGGCGGCGTTGTGGGTGGTAGGCGTGGAGGCCCAGCGGGCGCGGAGGTGGTTCTTGAAGTTGACAACGACGGCTTGGCGGATTTGCTCGTCCACGGAGGGCTCGGCGACGAGGCAAAGGACGGCGAGGGCGTAGCCGGGGCGATTGGCGGCATCGGCGAGGGAGGACTCGGGCTGGCGACGAGGGACGGGGAAGGGGGAGAGGAATTGGAGCGTCTCCTTATTCCACTCCATGGGGAAGCTGCAGGTCGGGCGAGGAGGAGCTTCGATGGCCATTCGAGGGTTCGATCGTCGCCTAGGGTTTTGGGCAAGATTTTTTTGAACGAGGAAGAAGCTATGGAGGAGGGTGCACGATTGCAGAGCCGTTCCAGTAGCAGTGGCACTGAGGGGGTGAGCGGATGGAGGAAGGAGGGGAAAAGTTTTTTTTTTTTTTGGTAAGAAACACAACAAAAGGTGGTCCACATGTGCTACATCAGAGAAGAAGAAGAACGGTGAAGAAGAAGAAGAACGGCGAAGCAGAGGAGGATGATGAATCAGAGAAGAGAGAGAGAGAGAGAGAGAGAGAGATGCGAATACAAACCAAAAAATGACAGGAACGAGGAAGAAGCCACCACATGTGCTGCGCGCAGATGGGGATGCGAGAGAGGGGGTCCACATCTCGGAGGAAGAGGGGGAAAAGTTTGGGCCTCTTGTTTTTCTTTTTGGCCTTTATTTTTGTTTGGGGCATTTTAAAATTGTGGCAAAATTCGTTGAAAATTTCCAACGAATTTTACCACAAATTTAAAAAAACTCCCACATAAAGCATTTTAAAATTTCGTGGCAAAATTCATCGGAAATTTCCGACGAATTTTGCCACGAAAATAGAACATAGTTCAATAATAGCCCGAAAAATTTAAATTCGTGACAAAATTCGTTGGAAATTTCCAACGAATTTTCCACGAATTTAAAAAAGACTCCCCCATACAGCATTTTAAAATTTCTTGGCAAAATTCATTGGAAATTTCCAACGAATTTTGCCACGAATTTAAAAAAAGACTCTCATATAGGCATTTTAAAATTTCATGGCAAAATTCGTCGGAAATTTCCAACGAATTTTGCCATGAAAATAGAACATAGTGCAATAATAGCCCGGAAAATTTAAATTCGTGGCAAAATTCGTTAGAAATTTCCAACGAATTTTGCCGCGAATTTAAAAAAGACTCCCCCACACGACATTTTAAAATTTCGTGGCAAAATTTATTGAAAATTTCCAACGAATTTTGCTACGAATTTAAAAAAAGACTCCCATATACGGCAATTTAAAATTTCATGGCAAATTTCGTCGGAAATTTCCGATGAATTTTGCCACAAAATATAACATAGTTCAATAATAGCCCAGAAAATTTAAATTCGTGGCAAAATTCGTTGTAAATTTGCCACGAATTTTCCAAAGAAAATCCAACATAGTAGAAAAAATGCCTTTTTTGAAATTTGAAATTTGTTGAAAAATCCGTGGTAAATTATTCGAACATATTAGGAAAAATGCCTTTTTTTGAAATTCGTTGAAAAATTCGTGGCAAATTTGCCACGAGTTTTCCAATGAATTTCGAATATATTACCAAAAATGCCTTTTTGAAATTCGTTGGAAAATTAGGTGGCAAATTTACCACGAATTTTTCAATGAATTTCGAACATATTACAACAAATGCCTTTTTTGAAATTCGTTGGAAAATTTGTGGCAAATTTGCCACGAATTTTCCAACGAAAATCCAACATAGTAGAAAAAGTGCGCTTCTTTAAAATTTGTTGGGAAATTTGTGTCAAATTTGCCATGAATTTCCCAACGAATTTCGAACATATTAGAAAAAAAAATGCCTTTTTTGAAATTCGTTGGAAAATTCGTGGCAATTTCGAACATATTAGGAAAAATGCCTTTTTGAAATTCGTTGCAAAATTCGTGGGGAATTACCCACGAATTTTGCAATGAAAATTATACACACTAAAATAATTGCCTAGAAAATTGAAATTCGTGGGAAAATTCATTGGAAATTTCCAACGAATTTTGCCACGAATTTAAAAAATGCCGAAAAATATCAGTTTTTTTGAATTCGTCGCAAAATTCGTTAGAAATTTCCAACGAAAAATTTTTCGTTGGAAATTTTCAAAGAATTTTCCGACGAAAATTGTACACACTAAAATAATTGCTTGGAAAATTGAAATTCATGGGAAAATTCGTTGGAAATTTCCAACGAATTTTGCCACGAATTTAAAAAATGCCGAACAATACCGGGTTTTTTTGAATTCGTCGCAAAATTCGTTGGAAATTTCCAACGAATTTTGTGACAAAAATTTTTCATCGCTAATTTCCGACGAATTTTACTTTTCGTTGGAAAATTTGTCGCAAATTTGTGACAAAAATCTTTTCGTCGCAAATTTTCGTTGCAAAAATCTAGTTCTTTTGTAGTGAATTGCTCTTAGGTTTCGAAAGGGCATTAATGGTTTCAATTTGGGATCGTTAACGTAACCAAGTCCCTTATCTAGAATTTTTGGTTCGTAGGATTGCAGTACTTCTCCTGTACCACAATAAGGTTTCTAGTCGATCTACTGTAAACAACTAGTGGCGACTCTAAGTTTAATTTTAGATCAAATAAAACCCCGCTGTCACGTGAGTTATGGCTTGAGAGAGGCCCATATAAAAAATACCTCCATCAGAAAAGCATGCGAGAGCGTGGCGTGACAACCTTGTCTTTGAGATCAACCTCTAATGAGCTAAATCTCAAATAAGGGCATCTGTTGATACCTGATTTTTAGCTCATTTTTTTCATACCTTCAAAAATCTTAAAATTAGGATTAAGAACCTTGGCCAAGCCTAGAAACCTATTTCTAAACAACAAATAATTTTTTTTTAGCATTTTCCTGCATTTTTCTTTAATTTCTTTTGGTCAAAATAAGTAAGAAAACCAAGAAAAATAGCAAATGGAGTCAAAAAATTCCATAAAAATAGTCATTAGTCTTCTTTTAAATCCAATTTCATTAATGCATCATCAATTTTGAAAAATCTCAATCGGATATGTGTTTTTCCCAAAATTGGGCAAAATCAAACCCGAATTGAACCAAAAATGCAATTAAATCTTTTCTAGTCATTTTTAAGTCATAGTATCTTCACAACAAATGATTTTGGAACCATGAATTACATGATGGTCAGTCCAATTGCACAATTTGTCAAAGAAATCAAAAATCTCAAAATTTAATTGAAAATTAGGAATTTTAAGCCCAAATTGGGAATCGTGCCCAATTCGAAATTTTCAAACCATGAGACTATCATTTCTAGGGATAATCAGATGTGGGTAATTCAATTTTGACACTAATTTTGCCTAATCAGGTCATTAAGGCACCAAATTAAACAAAGCCCCAATAACCCGAATACAAAAGTTCAAAAATCCTGGACATGATTTTATCAAAAATTGGGGAAAACTACATATTTGGATTTAGAATGTTATGAGGAATTCAATTTTGAGATTTAATTTGAAAATTTGGGTCAAAATTGAGCTCAATTTGAATTTTTAGCCAAAACCGAGACTGCCGGGTCGATCAGGTCAACTCAACTCGACCTGGCGACTTGTCTTCTTCGCCCGACTCACCCAAAATGCACAATGAACCTAGAAATAAAAAAACAATTCATACCTGTGACTTTGCCAACTTAATCCGAACAATTTAACACGTGAAAAACTTAGATTCCAGATGGAATTCTCGAGCTGGCATTGGAGATTCGTTACAACCAATTTGGAGGTTGGTGATAACCAACTTTGGGTAGGAAATCAAGCTACAAAAACGAACAAAAAACTGAACATTGAATGGAAGCTGTTAGAGAAAATTACCGAGAGAGAGAAAGAGAGAGAACGAACGCGAAAGAGAGAGAGATTGTGCTTAAAGGTGCGTCAAGGTTCCAAGGACTGAGTGATCAACCTTTTTCTGGCAAGAAAAATGTTGGCAAATCAGCTCTGATGGTGAACTTCCTCACCTAAGAAATCGTGACGAAGCTAATCGCCGTCGTCTAAAACTCGAGCTCGACCGTCGTGTGTAGACATTTCCTGATGAAGCTGAAGTTATCAGATTGACGTCCAAGTACCAAGGAAGAGTTCCACGATTGCCATTTGCTTCGAAAATTTCATTTGATCCTCTGCCAAAGAAGGTAAAGTTTGCTCATGCTCATAGTTTCATAAAATCCAGATTTCATGTCTCAGTTTTGTTATGTTTGATTGTGCCATTTTCTTCATGATTATGAGTTCATTGACGACTCTAACATGTTTCTAAATATATTGCTCGTTGCTTGATTACATTTTGGGTCATTAAATGGTATAAAACCGAGTCGGCCGCCATTGATGAACCATATCGGAGCTCGGAGACCATTGCCTCAGCGTCGCCGTGGACATAGGTCACCCAAGTTAGCATTTTTTGACCTTGTTTGATGATTTGGAACTTATTTTGATCAACATAGACGGCTAAGGCGACTAGAATAAGGATTTAAAGCTTCTGACAAGTATGCTTTAGGTGAGTAGCAGATTGTCATTTTTTGGACCGATTTTTCGTCGGCCAACGATGATTCAATGACAAGTCTGTAAGCTGAAGTCGATAGATGGTGATAAGAGGGAAACACAGAATCAGAAAATCAATCAAAAGGTCTCTGAAGGCTTGCCGGCGATGAGCTCAAACTGGCAGCTTCGAAAATGTTTAATACAAAATCATGCCCACCAACCGCTCGACCAAATGCCTCAGAGAACATAGGGCAAAATGGCGCCGTTTCTGGCATCGTGCTCTCAGGAGGAGGTGATCGGCGTTGGCGCCGGCGAAGCCCAGCTCGGCCAAACCGAACCGGGTTGAATCGAGCCGGTCCGATTCACCATCCTAGCGGGAAAATTCAAATAAAAAGTAAAAAATTCAATAAAAAATCTAAAAAAATTGAAAAAATCAATAAAATCACTAAAATTTTTTAAAAAATAAAAAATAAAAAATTACAGAAAAATCTAAAAATATTGGAAAATTCAAAAATTCATAAAAATTTTCAGAAATTCATAAAAATCAATTCTTTGTTAATGAAATTCTCAGAAATTCAATTTCCAAAAAATTTCAAAAATTCACAGAATGGTTCAAAAACACTGTAGCCAACCTTGAAAAATGAAATTTGAATTTTTGGAAGTGCTCAAGTGGCATTTTTAGAGAATCTTAGATTCAAGGGTTCTAACCCTTAAAAACCCTAAAACCCTAAAAAGACACAAATCATGAAATGAACAAGCCTTTAGGGCTTCATTAGGATTTTGATGTTTTGATTTATTTTTATTTTTAGAGACAATTTAGGATTATTTGGTTTGATTAACCTTGATTACGCATTTAATTCTTGATTATTTTCCTTGTAATTAGAATAGATAGAATTAGTGGGTAAGCCTCAACAACTTACATGACACGTTAGATATAGTATCGTTCTTAGGTACCAAAAGGGCGTTAGGAATCTCAATTTGGGATCATTAGCGTAACCAAGTCCCCATACTTAGAATCTCTGGTTTGTAGAATCGCGGTATTTTTCCCGTACTCGATTAGGTTTCTAGTTAACCTACCAATAATGACTAGTGGCGACTCTAAAATAAAAAAACTTAGATCAAATAAGAGAATTACCATCTACTGTCACGTGATGTATGGTCTAGGAGAGGCCCTTGCACGGAAATACCTCCTTAGCACGTAAATCTCGAAAGAACCCAAAAAAAAAAAAAAAAAAGCATAGCGCGACAGACTTGGCGACTCCGCTGGTGATGTTACCTTTTTTTAAGTAAACTTAGGCCTAGATAGAATGATACGCTTATGTTTTGTGCTAGCAAGGATTCTAGGTACGTCCCGCTAACGATGGTGTTAAATGGTTTTGCAGGCGAGTGATATAAGAGGTGTAGTCTTTGCTAACCTTTGTTTTGCAAGATGGTGTTGGGATTAAATGTGGTTTGAATGAATTTTAGAAGTGTTGTTTGGTCATTAATTGCTATGCATGTCTTTAAATTACTTTAGCATTATACCACCCGTGGCCCAACCCCAACTACATTTGGGATTATCCTTAGGAGGTATGTGTTTAAGCGAAACTATGAGCCGATTGCTCATGGGATCGTTTAAATGTAATACCGATCACCAAGGTGGAATAATATTCCATTACTTTAGGTCGATTGCCTATTGGAATGGAATTCCTTGTCCATTAAGGTGGTGACCTTAAGCCTTTAGCATATCTTACCCTTTTAGGCGTCAAAACTTCACTGGTTGCATTCGCTTGTCTTTGTGGTTGGTATATCTAAAACCAAACAAAAACATTTTGATAAGCAAGTATCTTTCCATTCCATTCTTTTACAATTATGCAAGTTGGAACATTATAAAAAAAAAATGCCTAAATGACATTCAATGTTTGGTCTAAATGCCCTTTATATTAGAATGCATAATTAGGATGTCATACTTTATTTGACCATTTTTTTCATTTTTAGATGAAATGTATAATTCCATGGTGGATTTTCCATACTTATTCGTTCATTTCAATGTATTCGAAGTTGTAAAACCCAGTTTAGAACTTTATGGTCTAAATGGAGTATGACAGAATGGGTATTTACATCACACACAGAATTTGTCTATGATTTCATGTATATGCTCTTTTAAGGTCTAAATGGACTCAAAATGACATTTGCATTACTTTTTAGGCATACAAGTGTATTTTACCTCCGTTTTACCTCAAAGGGACATATGATTGAAATGGAGGCATTAAAATTGATTCATAATCCATGGTGATTAATAATAAATCTTTTTGCTTAATTAGGCTCAATGGGAAAACTAGATATACAAGTAATTCCCATTCCTCGGAAGGAGATCATTGCTTGATGGAAAGGCATGTCCAAGGAAAGCCAAACTTATGTCCAAGAAGGGCTTGGATACCTTCTCAAGCTCATGTACGTGGAACATCAAGTCAATTTAGTTCAAGCTTTGGTATATTTTTGGGAGGTTTTCACCGCTACATTCCAACTTGGAGAACATGAATTAGTACCAATATTAGAAGAATATTAAGCCGCCATTGGAATTAAATTTAAGACTAGGATTGTATAGCCACCCGTCGGACTTAATCCTATGAGCCTTCTAGCTAAATTTCTTAACCTTAAAACTTCTAAAATCGAAAAGTTAATCAAATCAAACACGGGTAGATTTCCATTATCCTTTCTAGTAGCCAACTTTTCAAAACTTCCTAGGGAAATGGAAAACACTTCAGCCCGAGTATTCATTCTAGCTTTTTTCAGCTTTATTATATTCCCTGTGTCTAAAACGGGATTAGACCCTTTAGTCACTGTGATCGCAAGACAAGCATGTCTTAAGTGGGACTTTTCTAATATGCTTCTTGCCTAAAGTATCATTTCCTTAAACACATACCAAAATCGTGGGAGGGGTATTTTTGAAGCTTTTACTGGTCTTTTGTCATTATGGTTTATCTCATACATTCGACCATGGTGTCGTTTCATTAACATTCGCGAAATTTGTTCAACGATAAATCCAATTGAATGATGTATTCATCTCCAAAGCAAATTACCCAAACAATCTTTTTTAGATTGGGCCAATTTCATTAGAGCCCTAACTCCTGATCAAATCCAATGGCGGATCAATTGGCCAAAGATTAACAAGGTGAAGATTACAAGCCGAGAGGAGAATACGGTACCATTACTTATTTGAGTGGAGGAGCAGTTTATTGCCCTCTAGGGGCTATTAGACAATTTGGAATACTTCAACAAGTTCCACCAACATGAAATCCCAAGAGTTCACCTTTGACATCCTAAGTAGAACTGTACCCAGAGAGGAAAAGAATAGCCTTCAAGCCAAAATTCACAACAACATCTGGTCTTTTGATAACCCACTCGAACAAATAATCGAGTGGCCAAAAAGCTTTAAAGAAGATATGAAGATTTGCATGGCCTCCAAAGAAATACATCAAATAAATAGAAAATAAGCATCCAGTTAATGTCAAGCCGTATGTCCCATTAAGCATTATACCAGATCCTGTAGATGAATATATACTAGAATATAGTGTTCCAAGCATGCCTAGAGTGGAACCCTATGTCCTTGAAGAGGTCGTGATTGATGTCAAAGAATGAGAATCTTGAGCCAAGGAATGGGAGGAATATCAAAAGGTGGAAGCTACCTTAGTTAGCACGAAGCCTGGGATTGGATGATTTAGATTCCCATTTAAGTTTAAAATCATGATGTTAAACAATTTCAAATTTTATATGCAATGATGGGTTGATCACTTTCTAAAACATGCATAGATAATTTCACAACATGATTTCAAAACATAAAGGAATCACCATGGATTATAATTCTTTGAATTGTATGATTACTTGAGAAAGACATTGATCAAGAATTTTATATAAGACTAAGACTTGTATGAAAATTCTTATCCGTGGCAATCTCACGAAACCATACAATTAAAGAATATAGGGATTCATGATCATTTTACTATGCTAACATTGGGTCATTTTATGGATTAGGTTTTTAGCAACGGAAGGCAAAAAACCTCAAATACGCTTACAAATTAGAATGGCGGAAGAAGAAATTCATGCTCGACTAGCTGAAGTCGAGAATCAAATGACCCAAATGGCTACAATGATGGCAGAAACGAAGGCTCTTATTCTCACATCCTGAGGACAGTATCCTACTACTCCAAATGCGGGAACTTCAAACACTAACGAAATACCAATTGAAGAACTAGTCAGAAATAAAGAATCGGTTCAAGAAAATCCTTCAAAAACTACACCTGAGATAATAAATTTGGAAGAAAACAATCCAGTTAAGAAGACATTCAAGACAAAGGATGAAGAAGAGGCCAAGAGATTGGCCAAAATTGAAGAGTGCTTAGCAAGTCAAGGCTATGAATTTCAAAGGTTTGACAAGTTCTTGCCGTATGTGAAAGTGGTTGTTCTAGAAAATTATAAAGAACCAGAGTTCGTGAGCAAGTATGATGGCACTGGGTTGTCCCAAAAGCCATTTGAAATATTATCTCCGTAAGATGGCGAGATATTTAGATAACACGTCACTTCTTATTAGCACATTTCAAGATAGTTTGAAAGGAGCGGCCCTCGCATGGTACACCGCCCTTAACATAGAAGACTTCACTGAATGGGACCATTTGGCATGAGAATTTCTTTGCCAGTATAAGTGTAATGTTCAAGTACTCCCAACTAGAGAAGATCTCGTCAAAACTGAGAAACGGAAGAATGAAGGGTTTAGAGCCTATGCTCAGAGATGAAAAGTTGTTGCCTCACAAGTAAAGCCTGCCATAAGTAAAGATGAACTCATTGACCTCTTTCTGAAATCATTGTCAATTGAGTATTATGATAAGCTTCATGTATCAGGTTGTCAAACATTTACCGTGTTGATAAAAGTGGGTGAGAGAATTGAATGGGGATTGAAAGAAAAGAAGGCTCAAGAAACAACAGCACGAAGGCCTTACCTCAGGAGAAAAGACAAGCTACCCATCCGAGAAGTGGTTACTGTGTCTAACCCAAATACTCATCAAGCATCATTTACAAAGCAATCAAATGTCACTTGGAAAAACACAAGGTAGTTCGAGCCAAAGAAAAGGCCCATGAGGCAATATGCACCATTGCCCCGACCCTTGTCAAAGTTATTACCAGGCATTTAGTGGCCAAAGAGGTACCGAGGGACAATCCCACAAGATTTTCTTGATATTATGAATCAAAAACTTGCACCTATCACATGGGAGAAAGGGGACATGATGTAGATAATTGTCCCACTCTGAAGTATAACATTCCACAGTTCATTGATAAGAAGATTTTGAAGTTTCAATAGCCCGCGCCAAATGTACATCAGAATCCTCTTCTTGAGCATAATACAGTAAACATGATCAAAGATAAAAAAAAAAGTAATGATCAAGTCTGACGATGAAGATAAATTTGAAGCCAAGATTAAAGCCTCTCGATTAGAAGATGCCTGCTTTCATCAAGAAGTACCCCTAAAACCAGATCGTAAATACTTGGGAGAAAACTCCAGAAGGTATAACTTCTAAGTGAAATATACCCTATCGCCATAGACATTCAAAAATGAAGTGATTGTGCCTGATGGTTAAGGTGATATTGATGACGAAATCGATCCTAAGGAGAAAAATCCGTCTAAAAGGGAAATGCTTCAAGATGAAACAAATGGGGATGAAAAGGACAAAGAAAAAGTTCGACACGTTGAAAGACATTTCACCCGAAATCATCTAGGCAAGGCGAAACCATAGATTTACTTGGTCAAGACAGCAGTAAATACATTTACCGTGTCAAATATACTCCACCACCATGGGCGTTTAAAAATGAAGACATTGTACCTGATGGATGGGTGGCATGGACGAGGTCCCGATCGATCAACTAAATCTCGAAGAGAATGAAGATTGATAAGAGAAAAAGAAGAAAAAGACTCGCCAAGGTGATAGGTGATTTGCTTGCAAAGCAGAGAAACAAGGTAAAGTTGTTGATTTTATGGGTTAAGATAGTGGCCGGTATAATTACCGTGTCAATTATACACCCCCTCCGTGGGCATTCAAGAATGAAATGATCACACCTGATGGCTGGGTGGAATGGATGCTAACGAAGCCAATAGAAGCATGGTATATATGATTACACCATTTTTTTATCAAGCTTGATGAGGTAGATAAACATAAGAAGGAAGAAGGTCATGTCGAACCAATCGCTACCCATTTCCCATTGATCAACTAAGGATTAAAGGAGAAGAAACACAGCCTATGATCATCACTTTCCCTCCAAAAGAAAAGTTTGATACTAAGTATATACCTTGAGATTACTCTCTTAAAGAAATTGATGCCATAACCCGATCAGGGAGAAGGTATGTCCCGAAAGAAGGTTGTTGGTACCTGATTTTTAGCTCATTTTTTTTATATTTTCAAAAATCTTAAAATTAGGACTAGGAATCTTGGCCAAGCCTAGAAACCTACTTCTAAACCAAAAATAAATTTTTTAGCATTTTCCTTTAATTTCTTTTAGTCAAAATAAATGAGAAAATCAAGAAAAATAGCAAATGGAATCGGAAAATTCCATAAAAATATTCATTAGTCTCCTTTAAATCCAATTTCATTAATACATCATCAATTTTGAAAAATCTCAATCGGATATGTGTTTTTCCCAAAATTGGGCAAAATCAAATCCGAATTGAACCAAAAATGCAATTAAATATTTTCTAGTCATTTTTAAGTTATAGTATCATCACAAAAAATGATTCCAGGACCTTGAATTAGATGATGGTCAGTCCAATTATACAATTTGTTAAATAAATTAAAAAACCCCAAAATTCAATTGAAAATTAAGAATTTTGAGCCCAAATTGAGAATCATGTCCAGTTCAAAATTATCGAACCATGAGACTATCATTTCTAGGGTTAATTAATATGGGTAATTCAATTTTGGCACTAATTTTTCCTAATCAGATCATTTAGACATCTAATGGAACAAAACCCTATTAACCCGATTACAAAAATTTAAAAATTTAGGATATGATTTTGACAAAAATTGTGGAAAATCACATATTTGGGTTTAGAATGTTATGAGGAATTCAATTTTGGGATTTTAATTCAGAAAATTTGATGAAAATCAAGTTTAATTTGAATTTTTGGTCAAAATCGGGCCTGCCGAGGTCGATCGGGTCAACCCGACTCAACCCGAGTCGTTCTTCTTCCTTACCCAACTCACCCAAAACGTGCACTAAACCCAGAAAAACATTTCAAACCCACCACTTTGCCAACCTTCTCCAGTCAAATAAATACATGTTTGACTTGAATGACAATTGGAGAATCTCCGGCTGTTGTCGGAGATCGGTTATAACCAATCGGAAGGCGGTGGAAACAAATTTTGGGTCAAAATTTTGATCAACAAAAACAAAGAAAAACTGAACATTGAAGAAGAGAACATGTTCTATGAAATTACCGAGAGAGAGGAGAGAGATAAATGAGTGAAACCAAAGAGAAAAATCTAGAGAGAGAGGTTCAAGGGTCCCCTCACGAGTGTCCAGTCGCCGCCAGTAAACGGCAGAACACTAGCGAATCGTGGATAGGCCGTGAACCTCCCCTCATCGTTATAGCCGAACCAGCTTGTCATGAAGGCCTGAAACTCAAGCTCAGTCGGTGTGATTAGGCATTCTTCGGCGAAGTCAAGCTTACTGGTCTGAAGTTCAAGTGACGAGGAGTAATTTCGCGAGCTCCGATTAGCTTGAAAACCTCATCTAATCGTCAAACAAAACAAGTAAAGTATGATCTTCATCATAATTTTCCAGAAATTCCAGAAAATGAAGATGAACTTGATATAGTTAAATCGGTGATTTCTTTGTTGATCTTGAGTGCCTTGATGTCAAAAATGAGTTTCTGATCATGTTTCTCTTTGTTTGATTGCAAAACATGGATTGAATATGCATCGAATGAGTCGGCCTCCATTTTTAAACCATGTCGGAACTTGAAGAATCCTCGCCAAGCATCGCCGTGGCCATGGGCTAGTCAAGTTAGCATTCATTTACCTTGTTTGATGTTTCTTTAAATGTTAGGATCATTGTAGATGGCTAGGGCGATCAGAATAAGAGTTTAAATCTTAGCAAAAATGGAGTAGTTCAATTCTGATATGGTGTTTTTCCAACCAGCTTTTCGTCAACCGGCGGAGGTTCAACGGCGAAGCTATAGACTAAGACTAATAGATGGTAATACAAGGAAGACATAAGATCAAAATTCAAATAAAATGATTGTCGGAAGGTTGCTGGAGAAGGCTTGAAGTGGCGGTCTCGAGAACTTAGAATTAGGATTCATTAACACCAAGTGCTCGACAAAATGTTGAAGAGAAAGAAGATCGAAACGACGCTGTTTTTGGCACTGTGCCCGCCAAGAAGACGACCGGTGACTAACGATCGGTGCCGGCAAGGCCCGATTCCGCCAAGCCGAACTGTGTTGAATCAGGCCGGTCCGGTTCATTTTCCTGGTAAGAAAATTCAATAAAAAAAATCTAAAAAAATCTAAAAATCACTAAAAAAGTTCAAGAAAATGCATAAAAAATAAAAATTCAGAAAAATTTTGGAAAACATAAAAAAAAATTTGAGAAAATAGGAAAATTTCGTAAAAATTTCAAAAAAAATTTTAGAAAATTCATAAAAATCAAGAAATTCCAAAAAATCCAAATAAAAATGTGAAAATTTCAGAAAAATCTAAAAATTTGGAAAGTTGGAAAATTTATAAAAATATTTTCAAAAATTCATAAAAACCAATTCTCAGTTAATGAAATTCTGATTTTTAGTTTTCCTCTCTCCGGTGGTCGCCACTGCTGAGAAGGAATTGCTGATCAAGCTTCTTTTTTCTTCCCATGAAGCCATCTTGTGCGATTTCGAAGCAACGAGTGAGCATTCTCCATCGTACGCTCGGGATCTGGTTTCAGTGACCGAAAAATGCCGTTGTTTCTCGCTTTCCAAATCTGCCAGAGGACATTCGCCAACGACTCGAGAGGAATGCAAGTATATTTGAATTTGGCAAGCCATTCATCAAATCTTGATAGTCCATGAGAGGATATGTGTATTTGCAGAGTCCAGGTGCACAGGAGGAGGATATGCTCCCCAGTCTCTGGGCTTTGCTTGCAGATGCTACAAATTGGATCAGGTACGATTTGCCTCCTATATAAGTTTTCTCTGGTAGCAAGAGCATTTTGACATGCACTCCACAGAAAAAATTTAATTTTAGGCATTGTGTGGGACTGCCAGATCTTCGTCCATAGGGATCGAGGAGTTTTATAGGATGATGAGGCTAGTGGTGGATTGAATATCACGGATTCCTCTCTGATTTTGTTGTAAGCACTCTTCACAGTACAATCCCCAGTTTTGGAATTAGTCCACACCTAACTATCTTTTTGTGTCCTGCGAGCTCAATGGAACTACACAGATATCGGGCACAATGTCAAGGTCGAAGAGGTCATACAGCTGTTGTTCCTTCCATTTTACTGCTCTCTTATCGATCAAATCAGCCACTACTCTAGGATCATCTTTATTTGCTGATCCCCCGATCAATCCCCTTTTTAACCACCTATCCTCCCTGATTCTGATACTCTCTCCATTCCCTACCACCCATTGGATCGAAGGACTAATGGTTTCTCTACCCATTAAGATGCTTTGCTAGCCCCACGACAGTCTATTCCCTTTGCTTGAATGCCAAAAGTCTCCTTCAGGAAAATATAATCCTTTAAGAACCTTGCTTCAAAGAGAGGAAGGATTTTGAAATATCCTCCATACCTGTTTTCCTAACATAGCCTTGTTAAAAGAAATCAAATCCCCAAAACCAAGGCCTATATTATCTTTTCTGAATTTCAGAATTTCCCATCTCTTCCAATGCATACCAGCTTGGTCGCTGCCATTTTTCCATCAAAATGCTGCCACTTTCTTCTCAATTGCTTTTCAAATGGACACCAATATCTTGAAGATCGACATAGCATATTGAGGAATGGCTTGCACCACTGCTTTAATTAAAATCTCCTTTCCCACTTTGGAAATTAGTTTTTCCTTCCATCCTTCAAGCATCATATCAAACCTTGCAGTGATCCAAGCAAACATTTGCTTTTTCGTTTCTACCCAATCAGATGGGATGCCCAAATATTTGCTGGTTTCTCAATTTCTGGAACTCGCAATTCGTATCACATATTCCTTTTTAAACTCCATGGACACTCCCTGCTGAAAAAAAAAACCCTGATTTGTCTCTGTTAATTGCTTGGCCTGAAGCATAGCAATACTGATTCAAGATAGCTGAAATGTTTTGTCATTCTCTAATGCTTCCTTCTAAAAAGAAAATCGAATCATCCACAAACAGAAGGTGGGATAAAGTGGGGCCGCATCTATTTATCTGGATCCCTTGAATACTCCCATTCTCCAAAGCACGTTTCAGCATGAAGGATAGACCATTTGCTACTAGAATAAACAAGTGCAGGGATAGTGGATCGCCTTGGCGAATGCCTCGCGAAGGTTGGAAATAGGGCTGTGGCTCTCCATTGATTTTGACACTAAAAGTAGCTGACGAAACACATTGCATAATCCAATTCACCCATTTTGAGCAAAATACCATTTTCAACATACTAGCCTACAAAAAAATCCCATTCCACTCTATTGTAAGCCTTTTGCATATCTAGTTTTAGAACCGCCTGAAATTTCTTCTTTCTTTTTCGTACTCTCAACTGATGGAGCACCTCTTGGACGATTAGGACATTGTCTTGAATCTGTCGTCCACATACAAAGGCACTCTGTTCTTCTGAAATCAACTCCGGTAGCCACAGCTTGAGTCTATTTGCCATGACTTTAGAAATGATTTTATAGGCAAAGTTACATAAACGGATAGGTCGAAACTGCTCTAGTTTTTTGGTGTTTGGGACTTTTGGAATCAGGGTAATATGTGTTCTATTAAGCTCAGGGTTGAGGCACCAATATGTAAAGAAATTATGTATCATCTTAAACATATCGAGCTTGACATCTTCCCATGTTGAAAGAATTGTCCATTCAAACCATCTGGCCCCGGTGCTTTGGTGGAACCTAGCTGGTGAACCGCCATCTTCACTTCCTCCAAGGATAAGTCTGCTGTTAAACTGTGGTTTATTTCCTCCCCGACTAAACATGGATAGTTTTCCAATACTGGTTCAAAGTTTCGAGAGCCGTAAGAACTGTAAAGGTTTTGGAAAAAACTCACTGTCATTTGTTTCAACTGGTTGCTCTCCCGCACCCTTTCATTGCTGGAGTTTTTTAACATCGCTATCATGTTTCTTTGTCTCCCTTGAATTCTTGTTGCATGGAAGTATTTTGTATTTTTATCCCCCCACTTTAACCAGGTTATTCTCGATCTCATTCCCTAGTACATCTCGTCTTGTTGCCAAAGTTTTTCAATCTCCCCATTTAGAGAAGCAATTCGGTCTTTTTCACCACCGAAACCTGGGTTACTATTAATGGACATGAGTTCATTTTTCAAGGAGTTTATCTTCCAACGAGCATTGGTGAACTTTTTCCTACTCCCTTGCAATCCTTCTTAATTTTTCCGGCAAATCAGCGTCAGAAGAATGCCAAACATCTCTAATAATATGCCCACATTCAGAATCTTCTAGCCAAAAGGCTTCAAATCTGAATTCTTTTTTCCTCTTGACTAAATTCGGGAATAAAGATATCATAATGGAGCTGTGATCCGAGCCTAAGGCCGGTAATGCTATAACTTCAGCCCTTGGGAAAGTAATCCTCCACTCTATAGTACAAACTGCTCAATCTATTTTTTCCTTAACATATGCACTCCCCTCTCTATTGTTGGTCCATGTGAACGCACACTTTACTCTCCAAATCCATCAAGTAACAAGCATCAAGACAATCCCTGAACGCTTGAATTTTGTAGTTTTCAGCCATACGCAAGCCAACCTTTTCCCAGTAATAAAGTAATTCATCAAAGTCTCCAACACAAACCCAAGGGAGTTGATTCGCTATGCTGATTTGATACAGTTCAGGCCATAGTTGTAGCCTAGAGTGGAAGTCATTTGGAGCATGGACAAAAGTGATTCACATTCTCTGTTTGCTTCCTGCAATCTTGCATACAAGATTCATTAGATGCCCGGAGTATGAATCTATTGTGATCGGCATAGTTTCGTTCCAAAACAAAGCCATTCCCCCTGCTATGCCAACAGGATTCACTATAAAGCACTTTTGGAACTGCAGCCTTCGCTTCAAAAGCTGTACAACTTCTTGATTTTTAGTTTCCATTAAAAACATTAAAGAGGGCCTCTCTTGAGTCACAACTCTCAAGGCTTGATTTGCCAGGGGTGTGCCCAACCCCTGACAATCCAAGCATACAAACTTCATTTGTAACCTAGTGGCTTATTAGTAGTAGCCACCAAAGCCCATATTTTCTCCTCTGAAAGCAACTGAATGGGAGTCTCAAGTAGCTAAGTTTCATCCAAAACAGGCATATTAGAACAGTTCTTCTCACAAGGACTGAATCGTTTTGCTTTTTTAACTGCTGGAATCTTCTATCCTCAGCTTTTTCTTGTGTATTTCCGCAGGCTTTAAAGCTATGTCAAACTCCCCAATCAGCATAGGGGTTGGGGCCTAGCTGATCATGAAAATCGTCCCCTTCCTTTCAAACAACTCTATGCAGACAAGAATGTGGGTCTCTCCTTACCTTTGGCAGACCAAGCAACCTTCTGTCACCAAGGCCAGTGCATCAACAGCCATTTGTGGACTGGCAAAAATTGTCAATGCCAAGGACACAGAGAGAAGAAGAAAGAGCTGGTAGGTTTTGTGCACTACAAAAAAAAATTGGTTTTAGCGACGAATTTTACCACAAAAAATTTGGCAAAATTCATCACTAAACAAATTTGCGACGAAATTAGCGACGGAAAAAAATTCGTCGCTAATAGGCCGTCACAAAATTTTGTGACGGAAAATTTCAATTTTTGTCGCTAATTTGCGACGAAAAAAAATTCGTCAAAAAATTCATTGCTAATTATTCATGGCTAATTTGTCACGAACTATATTCGTGGCAAAATTCGTCGCTAATTTGTCATAAATTGTATTCGTGGCAAAATTCATCACCAAATATTCGTGGCAAAATTCGTCGCTAATTTGCCACGAACTGTAGTCATGGCAAAATTCGTCCCATTTTTTCAAAAAATTTTTTGTTGGTCGCAAAATTGCAACAAAATCTTTTCGTGGCAAAAATCGTTGCTAATTATTCGTGATAAAATTTATTACTAATTTGCGACGAACACATTTCGTGGTAAAATTCATGGCTAATTTGCCACCAAATTTTTTATTTGTCAGTTTTTTGCGACGAACTTATTCGTGGGTAATTTGCGACGAATACATTTCATGGCTAATTTGCAACCAAATTTTTTTTGTCAGTTTTTTGCGATGAACTTATTAGAGGCAAAATTCATGGGTAATTTGCCACAAACACATTTCGTGGCAAAATTCATGTCTAATTTGCTGTCAATTTTTTTTTGGTCAGTATTTTGTGAGGAACTTATTCGTGGCAAAATTCGTTGCTATGAACATTGTTTTGAAATGAATTTGGTAACGAATTTTAATGAATAATTTAGCGACGAAATTTGCGACAAATGTTGTTTAGGAACGATTTTGATTTGAAATCTAATTAACAGCAAATATAGAATTTATATTTAACATTGATAAAATCACAGTCAAGATAAGAACAAATACAAAAAGGAAAGAAATGAAACAAAACACTAAATTTGTATGAAAAATCCTTGAGAGGATCCAACAAATTCAATTGCTTCAAATCCAGTTTGCTCTCTTGTTGCAAACTGTTGATCTTGCCAAGAAGTTCTTTCACGTAATCACGTAGTCTATAGTTTCTCCAAGAATCGAAGTCTTGTCCATCTGCAGCGTAAACATCACAATATCAAAATCCTAACCTTCTTAATTTTTTCATATCTATTCAACAGCAGAAAGATGAGTATTCAAAAAAGAGTATATTAGGCTATGCTCACACAAAAGACCAATTCCAGAGGACATGTATGCAAACCAAACGCTTATTGTCATGTGGCATAAAGAATGTTAGAAGTACCTCTTGCATTAACTTAGTGAACCCAGGGCATAATTCTCTGCAAATTGACTCATCAAATATCTAATCCAAAGCGATATCTTGTAATGCCACCAAAAGTGGTCTCTAATTTGTCAAGTCCTGCCTAGTTTGCAAAGACGAAAATTGGAATAGATTGCCAAATCAAAAGAAAGATCTTCATTAATCATTCCTAATTGCATATATGGCAAAATTCACTTTTAACAATTTCGAGTAATACAAATAACAGATAAAAACACAATACGGCATCATTATCATTCAAAAGATTCTTCAAAGAATCAATGCCAAGTAATTCAGATCCCAGCAACTCTGTTCCTAGAATGCACGTGTATGCGTGAACAAGGGAGAGAGATAGCCGATCATCAGCTTGAATAGTCCATTGTCTCTCGTGTATATATGCAAAAACAGTTGTTGAACTTATAACAACTGTTCGACTTTTAACAAAATCAATTCATGCGCATTGAACAAATACAACAACTAATAACTTGTCCTAGGGGGAAGAACAACATTGGTGTCAAAACTTGTGTACGGAGGCCACTTTGATGCCAAAACTTTCAATCGGATCACCGAAGTGCTAAAAATTATGAAAAACGATCACTTAAGTGCCACTTCACAGGAAATCCGACGTGGCATTTTTTTATTAATTTCTCAAACTGATGTGACTCGCCGGAGGTTAATGTGGCTCGCCGGAGACTGATGTGGCATTTTTTTTTCCTTTTCTTTCTTTTTTCCTTTCTTTTCTTTTTTTTCCTTTTCTTTCTTTTTTCCTTTCTTTTCTTTTTTTTTCTTTTCTTTCTTCTTATTTCCGATGGCCGGCATCCGGCCACCGCCACCTACCATGGCCGGCCTCGCCCGAGTGTCGCCTTCCTCCGGGCGAGGCCCGACGAGGCCGCCGTGGCCTCGGCGAGGGCCGGCCTCGTGGTCATGGTAGAAGAAGAAGATGCAAATGAAAAAGAAAAGAAAGAAAAAATCAGAAAAATATTTAAAAAATTGAATTATACACATGGAAATGCCATGTGTCATTAAAATTTAAATATAAAAGCCACGTATTAAATTTGGTTGGAATTTCTCGCCGTTGGAACTTAAGTAATCGTTTTTTCTCCGATTTGGCACTTAAGTGATCGCCGGCGTAAACTTTTAGCACTTAAGTGATCCAAATGAAAGTTTTGGCACCAAAGTGGCCTCCGTACACAAGTTTTGGCACCAATGCTATTCTTCTCCCCTTGTCCTATAAATAAATAGATAATGCTGAAGTAAGCTTACCTTCGAGTTTGGAAAGTTTAACTAGCAAGGATCATCGTTATCATCAGCATCATCATTAGCATCATCATCAGCAATGTCATTATCATTGTGTTGCTCATCATTGTGCCCATCACCTACTGGATTAGTAGGAGGTACAAGAAGAACGTCATCATGATTGAGGTTGAGGTGTCACATGATCAATTGCGAATGTTGTTCTACTCCTCTTATTTCTTCATCCTTTTGTACAAGTAAATGTTTCAGTTGGTTCAATTGTTGAGTCATTTGCTCCTCATGTTGTGTCCTCCTTAAAAAAGCCGCATTGGGGGATGAAGTTGTAGCAGCTGGCGTTGTGTATATCTTTGACAGGGATCTCATCCCAAATATTTGACCTCTTCTCATTTCACCCGATGCCTCCACCCATAATGCCATGTTGTCAACCGATGGCTCGGACACAGCAACACCATCACCATCACCACTAGCAGCAGTGCTCATTACAAGTTCATCATATTGGTCCTACATTAACAATATAGATGACAATAAAAAAACTTAATATATATAATTACAAAATATTATTGAGAAAAACTCCTAATGGATTTTGAAGCTGACAAAACTCTCTATGTTTATATTGTGAATCTGACATGTATTCCATTCCAGGTCTGGAAGTTCAAAAGGAAATATCAGACTTTAAAAGTTCAGATTCAGAACTAAAAGTTCAAATTCTAAACCAAAAGTTCAGACTCAAATATAAAATATTCAAACTTTACCATTAAAGTCATTCAGACTCTAATTATGAAATATTTAGATTTTACTGAAAACCTATGTTGACTCAAGTTCTGAATTAGAAATTCTCCAAACGCAGTAATTATGCAAATGCAGACGCTGAAGATTTTTAGAAGTAAAATTCATATAGAAGGAATTACAACAGCTAGTGATCTGGTATGGATTTCACAAAAGGAAGGTTTCGATTGACTCAATCTCAGTCTAATTGATTGACAATCAAATATTATGACAAGTATGCATTACGATGGATAAAGCTCCCTTATCTCTTACTTTACATACTACACATCAAGAGCATTGTCTATATAAACTGTTTTGAATCTAAATTTTATTCAGACTCAACTGTGATCATTCATTTCCGCTTAAATCGAAAAAAATTATTTAAGATCACCTATTCACCCCCCCTCTAGGTGATCTTTGCTAGTTACATCAAATATAACCTTACATACCTTAATAGCTTTTGCTCGATTGGCAGTCCATATCTTATCTTTTTTCTTAAATGTGCGTTCAAAATATAGCTATAAATGTCGGTTCCATCCCCAATTCATCTGCCTATAAAATATAAACATAAATAAGTAATTATTGAATTAACTTACAACATGTTTAATAGACTTACTATTTTTTTTCTATGCTCCTTGATATTGATAGAACCCTCAACATATGTGACAAACCCTTCACTAGAACTAGAAGTTCAATTCTTCATATTTATTTCACTAATTTGCTTATGCTTTTCGATGTCCCAAGTTCTCTTTATTTCCGCCCAATTGTCAACTGTAATAAAATCCGACTTTTCTTGACTTCTCTTTACTCTATTCATCACATTTCGCATGTGATCACCGGCTTTTTTTAAAAAAAATTCTTCTAACTTCTTTCACTTTCGCTTCATCCCACCTGAACTTCCGCTGCAAGCAATCAATAAAAAAACAATTCTACACTCAGTATGTTAAACTGAACTCAGTTTATGAGAAAATAGAAGAATAAAATTTACCTTGAACTCATTCCACCACAATTCCTTTACTTCTTTTGGAACGGTGATCCAACTACTATACTGCCACATCAATAGTTATTGATTATTTTATTAAGTTTCCTCACAATATACGTAGCATCCGTGAATCTACAAACAGGTTATAATGATGTCAACATATGTAGCATCCATGAAGCATACAGACAATTCAGTTCACATCCATAATAATTTACATATACTTAAAAAAATGAAGTACTTACGAATCTTCAAATGGGGATATCATGAATCGGCTATCTTCTTCATCATTCAAGTGTTGCATTGAAGAAGAAGGTGGAACCGAAGGCAATGGAACTAAAGTAGATTCAATTTGCATTTGCTTGTCGAAGGAAGGGCCAATTTGTCCATCAGCATGTACTGGTTGAGGGTTAGATGAAAGGGCAAGGGAAGAGGAAAAGGAAGGGGACAAGAACAAGGAAAGGGAAGGGCCTGGTCTTCTTTGTGAAGCTACACCATGACGCTTGTGACCTCCACGTTTATACTAACAGTTGAAAGGTTAAAGAAATATGTTAAAAAATATGAACATGTATTAGAGACACATAATGATGTACGTCGTGCAGCTTACCATTTTTTTTTAGAGCAAGATATAAACTTGGCCCCTGATAAATAGTAAGCTGTCCGGAAATGTCTATGAGCTTAATTTCTGGTCGTACAATAGTAAAATAGGAAGTTGCAGCCCAATATTCATCAAAAGAATTGGAGCAAACAACACCAATTAATATCCAACAAACAGCAAACAGAATTGGAGCAAACAACAAACAGAATTGGTCGGTGGCAGCAAGCAGCCCAATATTCATCAAAAGAAAATTAACCACCAGCTTTGAACATTTTCACTTATCGACAAATTATACATTCACAACCAGCTTTAATATCAATGCCTCGCCCTAAACTAAACACCTTGAACTCAAGATCCAGTAAGAGGACATACCACACACCATTCGCCAAAAATCAAAAGGCCTGCCTTCTCTTTCTAGTATCCGCCCAAATCGCGGTCCGCCCCACCTATTACAACAAACCTACATGATATTCGTCATCACACTATAGCCTATTTTTTATTGGTTTCAATATTCAAACCTAGATATAAATAAAATAATAATAAAACAACTCCGAAATGCCAAAAAAACTAAAACCAAACTGAAAACATTGTTCATCCATAATAGTTTTTTGCTCAAAAACCCATGTAAACGACTTCGAAACACCAAAAAACGAATTGTGCCATAGCCAAAGGCGGTGATTTTGGATTAGCGATTGATTTCCACTTGACCAACCAAATTTCAGCTCATTCCAACCACATTTCACCTTTTTCCGACTAAATTTTAAACGAATTTCAACTAAATTTCATCCCAAATCTGATCAAATTTCAGCTCATTCCGAAAATTTCAACTTAAATCCAATCAAATTTCAGCTCATTTTCACTTGACGAATAGAATAAATTCACTGGAAATTCCATTTACAGCTAACAGTCAACCATTCTATTTCGCCCACAAACAGAACCATTCTGTTTCGCCCACGAACAGAACCATTCTATTTCAACCACGAACAAAATCAAATTCATGGGCGAAACAAAACCAAAACCAGCAAGCAAGCAGAATCAAAACAAAACCAAAACTAGCAAGCAAGCAGAATCAAAACAGAACCAAAACAGAATCAAATCTATTTCGCCCAACGTCCAACAGAACCAAAAACAGCAAACCCAAAACCAGCAAGCAGACCCAAGCTAAGTCGTCCAACAGAAGCAAAAATAGCAGACCCAACACAAACAACAGAAGCAAACGTCCACAATAAAATTTAGAGAACGTACACCTCTAAAACTCTTAGACGACGATCCTCGAGCTGGGTGTCCTCGTGCTTCCCAGCGTCCGCTGCCAAAGAACATCGAGAATGGTGTCGAAGAATGCCGCAGGTTGTCAAGAATCATTCGATTGAGAGACAAAGATAGAGAAGAGTGAGAAGAGGAAGAGAAGAAACCCTAAATTGTTCGGAAGAGATGGAAACCCTAATACTAGTTCTACCTACAAATGAAGACGACGTTGTTTTGCTAATTTCCGCCGAAATTAGCCACGGATTCAAATTCGTGGCTAATTCCGTTGCACATTAGCCACAATATTAGCCACGAATTTTAATTTTATCACGGCAAATTTGAATCGAAATATAAAATTGTCACGGCAAACCCTAATATTTTTTCCGTGGCAAATTAGCCACAAATTTCAGTTTTACTAGCCTATTTTTCAAATTCGTGGCTAAATACGTGGTTAATTTGCCACGGATTTCGCCACGAATTTGAAAAAAAATGCCCACACACACCTAATTCATTTTTTTCAAATTTATGGCTAAATCCATAGCAAATTTAGGCTAGTAGAAATAAAATTCATGACTAAATCCGTGGCAAATTAACCACATATTTAGCCACGAATTTGAAAAAAAACAAGAATTAGGCGTGTGTGAGCATTTTTTTATGAAATTCGTGGCTAAATCCGTGGCAAATTTGCACTGATTTAGCCGTGAATTTGAAAAAACAATAAATTAGGCATCTATGGGCCTTTTTTTCAAATTCGTGGCTAAATTCATGGCAAATTTACCACGGATTTAGTCACGAATTTCATTTCTACTAGCCTATTTTTCAAATTCATGGCTAAATCCATGACAAATTTGCCACGAATTTCATAAAAAAAATGAATTAGGCATGTATGGGTATTTTTTTATGAAATTCGTGGCTAAATCCATGACAAATTTTCCACGAATTTCATTATAGGCTAGTAGAAATGAAATTTGTGGCTAAATCCGTAACAAATTTGCCATGGATTTAACCACGAATTTGAAAAAATAAATAAATTAGGCATGTGTGGGCATTTTTTTCAAATTCGTGGCTAAATCCATGGTAAATTTGCCACGGATTTAGCCACGAATTTGAAAAATAGGCTAGTAGAAATGAAATTCGTGGCTAAATCTGTAACTAATTTGCCACGGATTTAACCACAAATTTCATTTCTACTAGCCTATTTTTCAAATTTGTGGCTACGGATTTAGCCACGAATTTCATTTTATTTGCCATGGATTTAGTCATGCCTAGAATGAAATTCGTCGTACTAGAATGAAATTCGTGGTTAAATCCATGGCAAATTAGTCACGAATTTCATTTCTACTAGCTTACAACGCCTGATTCATTTTTTTCCCCAACAATAACGTTTCAGTAACAATAATAGCAATAATAATAATAATAATAATCAACAACAACAACAACAAAAATAATAATAGTAATAACAATAATAATAATAACAACAACAACAACAACAACAATACTAATAATTACGACAACAACAATAATAAATATGACAACAACAATAAACTCTTGTAATAATAATAATAATTACGACATAATTACTAAAAAGTTTCAAAAATCTAAATCTTCATCTTCATCTTCTTCTTCATCTTGATGTTCATCTTCTTTATTAGCATCGTTGTCGTCGTCGTCGTCATCCTCTGTCTCAAAATCAGATTCTACAACACCTTCTAAATTTGATTTGCAAATTTCAGTTAGATCTATATCTATCATTGCTCCACATGGATCTCGTAGAGTTGGAATGTTATATTCCTCAGTTTGAACCGTGTTACAAACTTCCTCTTGTTGATATGTTGTATCATTCCAGTGTTCCTTGATTTTTCTTCATGCTTTAGTTTTACATACAGCCCACCAATCAGTTTTGTCACGTTTCAAACTAGGATATGATGCATAACATACCTAAATTGCTTGTGCCAACACAAATGGTTCATATTTCATATACATTTTCTTGTGATTTATTTCAACTAAATTAAACTTCGTATGCACCTTCATTCCTTTGACGGGATCGAACCACATGCACTTAAATAACACAACCCACATTAATGGTTCGAGGTACTCTATCTTCATAATTTCATTCAACAAGTCATAAAAATCATTTTTTGAACTACCACCATTGGTTGACAAAACACACACCACTATTCATTGTGGCTTTTCCCATTCCATATTCTTGAGTGTGAAAATTATACCCGTTTATGAAATATACTGGCCAAGTTCGTACTCTTGACTTTGGATCCCATGACAGATAATATAGCAATCCTTGCTCTTCAACTTTATCATGATTACTGTGAACCTAAGGTCACACACGTAAAGTCAATAATATATATTTAAATGATGTATAAAATATTAATAACTTGGTTTTGGTCCATAGGCAACTTACATATGTTTTGAACCATGCTGCAAATTGTTCATCGCACCAACGGTTAAATTAATTTGGTGGTAGTCCATACATTAAAGTTTGAAAAATATTATTAACAATTTACATTTATATATTAGTAAATATTTGACACGCAATACATATATTTGCAAATATACACTTACTCGAAGTATGGCTCCACTTTTGGACAGTTCAGTAAAATATATGTATAAGCTGTCTGCCGTTCTTCGCCTATTAAGCAACGAAACTTACATGCGCCGCTTGGTCGACCGAGATAATTAAAAATAGAGAATGATTTGCAACTAGGATCAATAGGACCCTTATCATTTCTTCTTGCTCTCCGCCTCTTGCACTACACGTATGACTCAAAATAGTATGATGCAAATGTTGCCACTTTTTTCACAATATATACATTATAAATTGAAACTTCAACATATGCCTTATTCTTCAATTTTTTTATTTAAATGATATAAGAACCTAGTTGCAATAGAAAGAAATTTATCAGAACATAATATATAATAAAGTATGTTGAAATTTATTTTGAAAAAATTTTTACCTCTCAAATGGATACATCCATCGAAATTGGACGGGACATATAACTTTGGCCTCATAAGGCAAGTGAACTAAGAGATGCTCCATTGAATCAAAAAACGATGAAGGAAATATTCTTTTAAAGTTGCAAAGAATATTGGAATATCTCTCTCTAGTTTCTCCATGTGTGATGCTTTTAACACTGTTGAGCAAATATCATGAAGGAAATTATTTAACTCTGTAATAGCGCCCCATATAAAGTTTGGTCGAAGTTCGTTGAAAGTTATTGGAATTAGTCTTTCCATAAATATGTGATAATCATAACTCTTTAATCCTGTCAACTTGCATTCGTTCAAATCAATACATCTCCCGATGTTCGAAGCATATCCATTAAGAAAACGCACAGATTTCAACCATTAACAAACAACTCGTTTTTGCTCCTTATCCAATGTATAAACTGCTTTTGGTTTTAGTCCCCTACTACTTGCATCCACATCTAATATTGGCCAATCACAAATATCTCTCATATATTTTCTTGCATCCAAATTGTCTTTTGTTTTTCCAGTGACATCCATCATAGTATTTATGACATTATCGAAAACATTCTTTTCAATGTGCATGACGTCAAAATTATGATGAACAAGATGGGCCTTTCAATATGGTAGATCCTAAAATATACTGTGTTTAGTCCACTTATGTGTACTTCCATATGCAATAGTTGTGCCATGAGGGTTTTCAACAATAGTTTTTATTTCTTCTAAATGTATGATTCATCAACAAAAATTATCTGAAAGTCCTAGCACTTGTCTCTAAATAAATTTGATCATCGATCGATCTTAATGGTGGAGTTCTTTCAATCCTATTCTTAATGAACTATTTTTTATTTCTTCTAAATGTATGATTCATCAACAAAAATTATCTGTGGTAGTCAAAATAGCTGAGCTTCTTACCATGTCTTAATCTAAATGACTTCGATCTCTCCAAACATATCGGACATCCTAAAATCCCAGTTGTACTCCATCTAGATAACATTCCATAAGCTGGAAAGTCATTTATCGTCCAAAGAAGAGTAGCCTTCGTTACAAATGTTTGATCAGTAGAAACATCATCATCATCTCTCCAATATAACATACAACCCCTACACCTTCATCCTATAGCCATGTTAACTCTTCAATCAATGATTGCATATAAACATCTATCAACTTTTTCGGATTTTGCGGGCTAGTCACAATCAATGTCAAAAATATATATAGGTGTCTTCATGCACATACCCAGGATGGAAGATTTTCATAGCCAAAGATTAAAGGACCATAAGATAAATTGGAAGTTAGCTTCAACATGAATAACTTTTTCTTATAATGATTTCCCAAATGGGGCAAATTCATCAATATAGAGGCCCTAACTCACCGGCCCATGCCAACAGCTTTCCAGTCTTCTCTTCCTTGTCTTCTTTTCCCCTGCACTATCGCATGCCCAAACTCAAAGAGACTTCAGAAAATTTGTTTCCCTCATCTCACTCATTTTTTCAACTCACTTCCTCACTCAACTCTCTCTCTCTTGCTTTCCCTCTCGCCCAACTCAGTCTTGGCTTCCTCTCTCTGCCTCGGGACTCAAGCCCCTCCCTATTTAGTTCGCAATAGCAACAGAGCCAGCCCTCACCTCACCGCCATGCTGTTCTCCACCTACTCAAGCCCCACGCTCACCGGCATGGCAAGTACTCTCTATGACGTTATACTAACCTCGATAATGGTCGCATGTCGATTTGGGTCTTGGATGAGCCGTTGAGGGGGTTAGAAGAGTGAAAGGAGAGGGCGATATGTGACGTAGTTGCTGTTTTTGTGTATTCAAATCCCTAGAACAATTTTTTGGTGGATCTAAATAGCTAGAGTAAGTTGGAAATGATATTGCATGTTGTTTTGAACTCCTGGTTTGATGTTTTCTTGGCTGGGAAGTGGTAGATCTGAAGTTGGAAAAACGTTCTGGAAATTGTGTCACGGATTCCAGATTGGACTTTCTTGGACATCCCTTGTTTCCTATTTTTATAAAAAATTTTGTGGCCCAAATCTTGCTAAACATTCTTCTTCAAAGTTGTTCAGAAGATCTTGATTTACAACATACTTAAATTTCAGATTTTTCTGAGTACAAATGGATATTATAAAGGACCAATCTTTTACCGGATCAGAACTATGTTTTCGGTGGAGACAGCGACCTCTGGACTTTCTCAATTTTTTATAAAAATATCCACTTCGAATTTAGCCAAGGTTTCTTCACAAAATTTGTTCATAATTCTCTTTTTTATAACATATAAAAATTTCGAAGTGTTTGGAGATTGTTTGGTCTGCGAAATGAGAACACTTTTGGGTTCAGTTTTACTGTTTCAATGAACCCGTAGTAGTCTGTTTTCGTGCCCTCAAAAGTGCCCTTTCCAGGAGGATTTTGGGATTGTGTTCTTCACGAAAAATATATGTTAAGGTCTTGTTAATATCATATTAAAATTTCGAAATTTTTGGAACTCATTTGCCATGTCTTTGAGATTGATTTCCCAGGGTCTACAAAACTGTCCAGTATTGCCAAAATTCCAGGTTTCATTGATTCTTATTCGAGACATCATAATTTCGATTGGGTGTCTTCAGGAAATGTAATGTACACACTGTGGACCTTCTGATGAGATGTTTCCTTTGTGTTAGATTTTGTAAATTACATTTCTAAATTTCTGTACTTTATATGCTGAAGGGTGTGAAATTGTAAGTGTGGTTGTTCCGTCGGTCCCCATGATGACGATGCCCCGAAGTTGGGATGCCTGAGGGGGTAACTAGGTTCCCTCGGATGCATGGGGGTGTACCACAGTTCCCCAGTTGTCCTCACGATGCCGTGATAAGTGCGAGATGCTTGAGGGGGTAACTGGGTTCCCTCGGTTGTCTGGGGGTGTAACACGGTTCCCCAGATGTTCTCGTGATGCCGTGATAGGTGCGAGATGCCTGGGGGGGGTAACTGGGTTCCTCCGGAGGATGTTGTAGCTTGAGTTGCTAAATCAATGCGAATTAAAACGGCTTGTGATCACATAACGCATGCATTGAGAATTCGTGTGAATGACTATTAGTCGATTGGAAATCTTGTTTGGTGGTTTATGCCCAAATAAAAAGGGAGTCTTATATGCTATGGTTGGTTGAGAATTGGTTCATCTATCTACCTATTTGACTCAATTGAAATGCCTGTCATTTTCTGTTTAGTATGGCATGATAGAGTTTACTTGGCTGAGTTTTCGCTCACTGTTTATTGATGACATTTTTTCAGATTAGTAGTTATACCGATCCTCCCTGCCTCCACCTTGATAAGCTATGGGGTGCCAGTTGATTTTGAAAGCCGTCTATTTGCATTCGTGATCTCGGAATTCCCTAGAATTGTTTCATAAAATGCATTTCTATTCTGACCATGGATATTGGGTCCCCAGGGGGACTTATTCTTTTGGGCTTCATCGGGGTTTATGCCCTCGATGGGGGACGGTTGGTAGGGCTCCTTCCATACCCAAGGAGCCTTTTTTTTTTTTGAGAAGGCACGACTGTTTGTTTTTGGGATGGAGTCGTGAAAGCATGGGTGATAGCTACTATTTTTTTGTTAAAGTTGGTGGGTCAAGGTAGATTAGCAAGGTTGGAATAGATGTGTTGTTTCTCACATTTCTTGAACTCACCTTGTATCACCCGCAGTATTATATGTTATGGTTGATATTTTCTGAATCCACGTGTCCTAACAATTATACAATTCTATGCTACTATGATGCATTCATGTTATAAATGCTGACCTCTTTAAAAAGAAGCATCTTCTGCTTGCGAAAAATCTGATGACTAATGAGGATTAGAGGATAAATCTTGAAAGGGGTGTGCCTGGGATGCTACACCAGCTGCATTAATCGCCATCCTCTGGTATGGGTTCAATTGATCATAATAGCTACATTCTTCCCTAACTGAAAATTGGTCACTTATTCGATATCCTTCATTAGATATAAATGGTTCACCATGGCAAGTTCAATTATAGTAGTTCGGAGTAAACCCAAATCTACAAAGATGTTTTTTAACTTTATCACACGCATGAAATTTACCATTACTGCACTTGTTACACGGACACCGTAACTTATTTCCATTCATTAACTCATATTTACTACTAGCAAAGTCCAAAAATAGTTCCAACTCAGTACGAAACTCATCGATCAATCATTAACGTCTAGGTAAGTTCTTATTATATATCCAAGCCCTGTCTCTTTGCATTGTGTCTATATAAAAATAAAAAAAATCTTGTCAAAAATTAAAACCATAAAATTTTCTTAATTAAAACCATAAAATTCTAAAAATTAAAATTTTGTTTTTGACAAAACAATTGCTTTGAAATTGAAAAAAATGAAAAAATACCATGTCAAGAAGACTTACCCAAGTATTTGATTGAAATCTTTGTAGTAGAAAGTACTCAATTTGATGAGAATTGCAACGTTCACTTCATCTGCGAGACTTTTAAATGGACACGTACCTAAAAAAAATTAACTTCAAATTTTTTTAAAAAATTATTTTGTTTTCGAAATTTCTTTTTAAATTTTTTTTTCTAGATATTTTTTCGCTGGTCCGACGACCGACAACCGGCTGAGGCCAGTGAGTTGGACCTCGCCAGCCATGGCCGTGGTCTAACAGCCTCGCCATGGCCATGGGCAAGGTCACCTCGCTGCACAAATCTGGGCGCCCTTGGACCTCACTGCAAGGTCCAATGCCGGCCATGGCGAGGCCACCGCTCAACCTCGCTGCCCAGATATGGGCGCCATTGGGCCTCGCCGTGACGGCGAGGTCCAGTGGCAGTGGCCATGGCGAGGCCACTCGGCCTCGCCCATGGCCGACGAGGTCTCGCTGGTCGCCAGACCCGCAACCAGCGACAAAGTTAGGAAAAAAAAAGAGAAAAAAAGGTCAATAAAATAAAAAAAAATCGAATCTAGCAATGAATAGTTTTGCGCGAACCGTCTTCGTCGCCAATTAGCCACGAAATTAGCCACGCCACTTACTGACTGGAAAAGCTTTATCGAGACTAATTTGCACACGCGCAAAGAGGTTTATTAAGAGAAATGAAAGAGGGAAAGAGAGACATAACAGCTAAGAGGGATATAAGGAATTAGCAGGGAGAGAGAGAAATTGGGGATAGGGGTATATTACAAGAAGAGAGAGAAATTGGGGGTAGGGGTATTTTACAAGTAGCGAGGGGGACAATTAGCGACGAATTAATTTTCCGTCACAAATAAGCGATGAATTTATTTTTCGTTGCAAATTACGTCGCAAAATTAGCGACGAAAAAAAATAAGTCCCTAACTCCGTCGCTAATTAGCAACGAATACATTTTCGTTGTAAATTCTGTTGCAAATTAGCGATCGATTTTTTTTGTCGCAAATTAGCGACGATTTTTTTTCGTCGCAAATTAGTGACGACATTTTTTTCGATCACAAATTAGCAATGGAAAAAAAATTCGTCACTAATTCCACCAAGAATTAGCGACGAATTTTTTTTCATGGCAAATTCCATCGCAAATTAGCGACAACATTTTTTTTCGTCCCAAATTAGCAACGGAAAAAGGTTCGTCACTAATTCCGTCGCAAATTAGCACGAATTTTTTTTCGTGGCAAATTCCATCACAAATTAGCAATGGATTTTTTTCCGTCGCAAATTGGCGACAAATTTTTTTTTCGTCGGAAATTAGCACGAAAAATTATTCATCGCTAATTTGCGACAAAAAAAAATGCGTTGCTAATTCCGTCGCAAATTAGCGACGAAAAATTATTTATCGCTAATTTTCCGTGGCTAAATCCTTGTTTTTTTGTAGTGGTGGGTAATGGGGGAAGGGGTTTTGGGTTTAACAGGGATTTGGGTTTCTGATGTACAGGGGAAATGATTTTTCCACGAAGAAGTGGAAAGAATGAAAAAAAAAAAAAAAAAAAAAAAGGGAAAGCAGATTGACATAGGAAAGGGATTAGGGTTAGAAATTTGGATTGAAATTGAAGGGAGCTACCACAAAATAGGGTAGAGAGAAGCTCTCATGACGAGAGAGAACTGGAACCGATTCCAGAGAGCTGGCGATTGTAGGCTTGACAACTAGTCCACGTGTTAGCATTACCCGATTCTCACTGCATTGACAACTAGCAACGGCTGGTAACATATTCTCAACCCCCCAAAAACAGTCCACTTTCATCTCAATATCAATTTCATGATGCCTCAGTAACACTGCAATGACATTATTATCTAAATAAGCGTCAAAATACCCTCTCCCTAAAACGAATATCAAGAATATTTTCCAGAATAATTCTTTCGTATAAGGATTTGGATCCTCCAGTTTTGGACGCAACTAACTGATGCTATTTTTATCACACAGACCAAAAGTTTCGTACTTCTTCTGTAAATTATCTTTCATTGAAGCAAAAATATATTACCTAAATTTTAGGTCATGGTCACACCACTCATCATAAATGATGTGCTCTTCTTGGGTCTCACCCTCAAGAAATGAGTCTAGCATCTTTTCATCAAGCACATACCCAATTTTCTCTTAATTGAGAACATTTCTCAAATTCCACATCTAGTTACTGAAATTGGATCCAATCAAGCAATTATTGTCAAGTATAGAAGCGAGTGGGTTTGTGGTCACCATTTTCAGAGTAATAATATATCTGTGCAGAAAATAAAATGTTAGCCATTTTCTTTCAAAATAACTATTTCAATTTGGCCTTTAAATGAAATAGATCCTCCCACTAAACATTTCAAATCCCATACTCCTTAAAATGAGAAAATGGTAATCTTTGTTGGGTAAAGATTACTAGTGAAAATTGAAGTCTCAACGGCCCATAACCCACCTCACTGGACAGTTGTTGGTGTTCTATGAACTTAGTGAGTGAACCAATTCAATGCATCATATGCGACTTTCGATCATAACTTCAGCCTCTAGACTATGAAAGTGTCACCTGACAGTTATTGACATCATTATCATAGTTAAGTCTAGCCCGTCATATCATATAAGTATTGAAAACACAACGATTCCCTCACCTGACAGTTATTGGAAATCGTTCGACTCCAACCTCATAGCATCACGTAAATAATGGAGTAGTCCAATATTATGAATGGCAATTGACCCCTTATGTATCCATAACCGGTCAATCAACCACTATAATGTTAGACCAAACCACGACGATGGAAGGCCACGAATCTGAAACCCATTTCAACTTAATATAATTAATGATTTGGGTCGTTATTAATGGTCTCACTTTGCACATTAACTGGTTTAACATCCATAACAACATAAACAGAACAAATAAATAGATATCAAATGCATAAATATTTATCCTTCGTGGTGATCATAGAATTATGGCTCAATGGGTCTCAAGCCAATGAGCTCCATTTAGCCATTTTAATGTTTTAATAAAAGAGACATGCTCTTCACTTCTTCTTGGATCCTTGAACTCTTCACAAATCGGGCCCATAGAGCTCTCCGGCTTAATAGCTCCTCTCGAAACATTTACATCAACAATTGATTATACTAAACCATACTAAAAATACATTACATGAAAAATAAAAGGAAGGACACAGCCTCCATTTTATAATTACAACCCCAAAAAAATATCCGTAATCATCATACATTCATCCATACATCAATCATATTAATTAGGGTTTTTTCCATGATCACCACCCTTCCTCGCAAGCCATAAATTCAAAATTTAAATCTCTGGAAGGCACAAATAAAATTCTACACTTAATCAAATTCATAGCCGAGCAACGTAAACCGCGTCAAAAAATCAAAGCCGGTGAAACAAATTTCACGAGCATGATTCCAAGCGATTATAGTGTTGTCACCTCTAGATTTATGGTCATGAATAATTTTGCAGAATACGAATGCAAAATAAAACAAGCTATGAATTTTTTATTCAAAATTGATTTATTTCCAATGTTTGCTCAGTTAATCAAATTTATTATACAAATTAATCAACTTTTATAGGCCACTTAAGAGCAAGCAATTCTCTTAACAAAAGTACATTGGCCATTAGATCACAAAACTACATATGAACCAAAATCAATTAAATGGTGTTAGTGTTTACAAAACATGCAAAGTTAAATTATTATATAAACGCAGCGGAAAAATAAAAACCATAAATGTATCTCCAAAAGCGTTGTTCGTGCGTTTCAATCAAAAATAAGAAGATCGTAAGGGGTTAAATGGATTACCTCTCGTAACGTGCCCAAAACGACTTGGTTCAAATGTTCTTCAATTCGAGCCCTCACAACCGTCTAGCGTGTCCAAAACGACTTGGTTCATATGTTCTTCAGTTTGAGCCCCACAACCATTGGACCTCTAGTTTAGACACACCACCAATTGCACGACGAACGAAAGAAAAGACTTGCGAGTAATTACCACTATAATTATGCTAGCAATCTCATGGTAGCAATTCTCCGCACTCTTGATGTTTCAGTAATGGCACCAAAAAAGAGTAAAGCTTTTTCATCTCTCACACACACATATTGTACACACTCTTTTTCTCGATCACTTCTTATTCAGCAACTGGTGTTGATCACTCTTTTAATGTGCGATCAGCAACTGTTGCTGATTGCCTAATACGCACGATTGGCAATTGCTGATCATGCATGTGTGCACACTGCACACGATCAACAACGGTTGTTGATCATGTGCGCACATGATCAACAACTTTTATCGTGTGTGCACACGATCAGCAACACATGATCAACAACCGTTATCGTGTGTGCACACGATCAGCAACTTGCTGCCATGTGCATGCACCCTTTTTAATCATTTTATTTTATTTTTGAATGATTAAAATTTAAGAGTGCTTAATTAGCTTGTATGCATGCACGCCCGTAACCAAAAATTAAATTAAATTAAATCCCATATAATTTAATTTCAACCAGACTCAATTCGATTGTTGTGATTGTAAACATATTTGTAATATTGTCTCTCCCATTTACTGTCATCCTGAATTGATTATGATGTGTGACATCCCTAGGGTCATCACTAAATTAGTAGTAAGACTTGCATTAACACATTAATACTCTAAGAGAATTAATTGTCCCGATCAACCTCTAGGTCCTACAAGCCGTGATTGACATCTAGCAATATGTTATAGCTACCCAAATAGTGTGAATGCTTCAAAAACATAATGAAGCTATCAGTTGTGACTATAGTGTAATTCAATTCATTTGCCTTACTATGTCCTGGCTGAGGATTTCAATGTAGTGTCATAATTAGATCGCATAAGACATCATTATTGTACCTTGCATGTAACAAGGAGGCAAATTCCATTTTGCGTACACATGTAACTTCGTATGTGAACGAACTATGACCATCAAGTACAAAGACAGATGAACGAACTAGCAATATGTGCACCTGTGAGCCATAGCCATCCAACACACAAGTCAATATCATGCCTCAGATTTAAGGATTATTTACACATGACTAAAGCATGAACGATTAGACATTGACTACGCTAAAAGCTTACATGTTGCTAATCGTTCTATACATGTCATGGTCAGTGAACTTGTCTAGTACAAACACGTGTGTTCTAACTCGAGCATCACAATACCTAATGAGTCATGACTCATCATTCTCTTAAGTATTCAATACTTAATAATGAAGTTAAGAACACAGGTCTCAACGAGATCATTAATATCCACTCAAAAATCCATCGACCGGGAACAGTTCAAAAATTCAGTCTAACTATGAACCCGTCACACATCCTTAACGTCTCAAGAATAGATCCAATCATGATTAATCTTATGGAATCATTCATATATATAAATAATTGGACAAGTGAATGAATCATTGCCATTAATTAAATAATAAAACTAACAGTACAACATAAATCCCTAACATGTAACTACTACATGATTACTTTAGGGCATACCTCCAACAATTCCCATAACTCTACTCAACATTAGTGATCATCAACTATTTATGGGGTATTAAATTATCATATGAGTACTTGAAATTTCACCGTGGAGCGGTTGGTAAAAACATAAAGTTTAGGCAATTATTAGTATGGTAGGTACATAATATCTAAGACAGTTGATTTTATTTATCACGTCCCATTATAGGACGCTTGCAATTGTGTAAGTACATGAAATATGTCTGGTTTTATGGGACACATCATGAATTGTAGATGGGTCATGGGAAAACGTGTGAATCATGTACTACACTTCGCTTTCAAAACACTGCTAGTCTTTTCTACCTACAAAATAGCTATCATGTCTATGAGCCCTTTCTTCTCTTTTTTTGGCCCACCAAATTTATTAGGGTGAAAATCAAGATTAGTTTAGAAAAAAAATACGTTAAAAAGTCAAATAAAACATCAAGTTATTTAGTGGGGAATTAGGAAACTGCATATCAGGCCACTATAAATCTCGCGTGTACTTTAACATGATTAATGTAGTTTTATCTTTATTGAATTCATAGCATGTGCCCAATAATTGGACCCCCTTAGTTATTTTACATTAGGACAAAGTTGTTGCATGCATATGTCAAGTGTATTGATTCTGGTATTAAATTCATGCCTGTTTAATTAAATATTATTCTTGACCCAAAAAAAATTAAATATTTTTCTATTTGGGGACGTTGACAGTTATTTCCAAGAATCGTCGCCTATATAAGCCCCGCCACGCCCCTCTTATTCTAATCCACAAAACCCAAGAAAAAGAGAAAGAACGGAAAAAAATGAGATCACGAGCTTGTTCTGTTTTTCTTCTTCCTCTTCGTCTTCTATTGATGCATGGTCTCTTCTTGCCACTCACAAGCTCAAGAACCACCGTCCACAGAGGCCAATTCCCTCCCTCCTTCTTGTTTGGCACTGCCACCTCTTCTTTCCAGGTTCTCTCTCTCTCTCTCTATAGATGGTCATGCAAGTTAAAGAATTTGACTAAGGTTTTAGAAGCATTGCTTGCTTGCTCGTGGGAAGGGATGATGAGCCCTTACAGGGGTGAGCATCAGTCCTGATTTGAACTGAACCAAATAGGCCAATTTTGGGTGGAGTCCGCAGGACTAATCCGTTCAAACTTTTGGAACCATCACTAATCAGTCCGGTTCCTGGTTTCTTGTGAGGAACGGGAACCAAACGTGGTTCCCTGCTTATTATTGTGTGTGCTTTCTTTAGATATTGTCATACATTCAGGATAGGTAACAACTGGAAATTTTGAAAATAGTTCTTTTGAATGAATAATGAACATGAGTTTCCATTACCGATAGTTTACATGATGTTTCCTACCAGATGCTTCACGTAGAAATTCATGTGCTTTCTTATAAGTTAAACAGTGCATGGGATCAAGCATACGTCACCACTGAAGGTATTTGCAAACTTACATGCCATTGCGTCATGGAGACTGTCATCAAGTGGTAAAAGACGGCAATGTGTTTGCAAGAAAGTGGTCAAATCACCAAACAGTCCCCCTAATTTCTGTAACAAAATCCTCCACCTTATTAATAAACTAAACCAACTTACAATTAGAAGAAACCCAAAAGAAACACCCGACCAATCTCGAGTTGGGTCCAGTTCCAAGGTCAATTCCCAATTCTACAAACAAGAAATCGACCTTGATGAGGTAAGTTTTAAGTTTCAGGGTGGGTACCTTGCGTGTATTGTAATAACATTTTTTTTCGGGAATAAGTGTATTAGAAGTCCTAAAACTTATCACGAAAGTACAATTGATTCATAAAACTTGTCACAAAGTGGAATTAAGTTATAAAATTTACAAAAAGTGCAATCAACGAAAGGACTTGATTAGACTAATTTGACCAGTTTTAGGATTTGATTGCACTTTTCGAAAGTTCAAGTCTTAAATGCATTTTCGTGATAAGTTTCAAGATTTAATTATATTTTTTGAAAGTTTTAGGACTAAATTATACTTTCGTGACAAGTTTTAAAATTTCCAATACATTTCTTCTTTTTTTTTATACTGGCCTTTCTTTGGTGGTCAATTAGTCCACATTCAAGTGAGTCGATTCTCATACATGGTTGACCAATTAGGGGAGAAACAGGACTAGAAAATCTTTTTTGATTATTAGTAAGATGGTTTGGAGTAAGATATTGCACGTCGCTACCTACCATAATCCGCTTCATGATGACTGACCTTAATTTGCGATCTGAGCATTCTTTCGCCTCTGCCTCCAAACGCTTGTATCTCTTCTATTCTCGAACCATTTGGAGATGTGTCTGCATATGTTCCTTAATTGATAAACTTGCAATTAATCGAATTATGCTCCAACTTGGCCTCTTTTTTTGTGCTTTTTTTTGCCTTTTTTTTATTGACTAAGTTCAATCACTTGTTTCTATGCCTACAAAAATATATAAATTATCTATGAAGGTTGCTTTTATTATATCCTTTCCCATCATAGGATGCTTGTAATTGGGTAAGTACATGACGTGTGCCCGGTTGTAGGGGACATAACATAATTGCAGATGGCAAATGTGTGAATCATGTGGTATACTTCACTTTCGCAACAATAATGGTCTCTTATATAGATAAAAATAGTGATATAAATAAGGGAGAGGAGACCTCTAGTTGTACGTGAACCCTTCTTAATTGCAACCATAGCTTTCCCCTTGATCTGAGGTGATAGATTCAATCTCCCTATCCACCAACTATCTTCATTATTTCATGTTCACAACTTTCTGGCATGTTTTTTCGTTGCATAGAATTATATGCTGTGTTGTACCTCGATGAGTTTGTACCAAACAAGTTTCAATTTCTATGTCCTGCCTAGATTGAAGGGGCCTACCTGCAAGGTAACAAAAGCCTCAGCAATTGGGATGTCTTCTCACATATACCAGGTTCTGTTTCAATTTTCTGTTTCTTCTGTATTCATTTATTTATTTATTTTCCAGGAAAAATAAGTAGGAATATAGGGTCAAGGCTCTAATGAAACCAACACAAGAAAATGAATTTAGATAAAATTAATTTATTTCTTTTCAATAAAAATCAATTGAAAAGCGGAATATTCCGGCCGGTCAAAGCCAAGAAAGCCGAAAATTGCTTTATATTCAGTTTTGAAAAAGCGATGGCTTTATCTTCCATGCTTCTGAATGATATGAACCTTACATATATTTGGAAAATATTATATCAAGTTTCTGTTTTTGAATCGTACCCAGAAAAAAAAATGAATGCAACTGACTATTTTCGATCATATGTGCTTCAATAAATAAAAATTAAAAAACAGAAATGTCCCATTGATAAGCTTCTCCGACGTGATAAAACTGAAGTCCTAGCCTAGCTAGTAATTTAATCGAACACCGTGCCTATGTCTAGCAGACAATTCACTTTCTACAATGGTTAATTTCATCCTATTATATCGCGATAGAAGAAACTAGAGATCTAGCAAAAAGAAATATCCGAATAAGCTTAATATTTTGCTATGTAGTTTTCTTTTAATAAATTGGGCTACTACCACGAAAAACCTTAAATTGGTATATCTGTGATAAATTACCCTAAATTAATTTTTTACCATTAAAAACCTCAAACTGGTACATCTGTGATAGATTTACCCTAAACTAATTTTTTGACCACAAAAAACTCCAAACTGGCGCATTTGTGACAAATTTATCCTCTACTAAATTGGATTAATATCAAGAAAAATCACAAAATGGTACACATATAACAAATGAAGGATAAAACCCTAAACCGATACACCTGTCAACTACCACATGTCATCCAACTCAGAAATTTGATGGTAAAATTTAACGAAAATTAACAGAGGGTAAAATTGTTACAGGTGCATCAGTCTAGGGCTTTTTATGGTTAAAAAGTTAGTTTTCAATAAATTTGCCATAATTGTATCAATTTGAAATTTTTCATGGCATTAACTTTAATAAATTTGTATAGGCTATGAATAAAAACAAGACCAATTTACCTTAACAAACAAATTATAGAAACACGTAATTTAGAAGATATTATATATTTTTCGAGCTCCTTTATTTATAGCATGACAATGACTTGCTACCGGCTCGAGTCAGAAACTGTCGCAAAAATTAGGAATATTGTATTTGTAATGAAATTTTGCATTATTTATTTATTATGTTTATTTATTTATTTATTTATTGTTGTTGCTAAGGTCCTCTTTATAAATGTCATTGAGCAATCATTGATTGACCAATAGTTTGATACAAGAGATCGTCGGTGGTCAGCTAAGAAAATTAGTTTACTCCATACGTCAGGAAAGATTGCATCATGTACAATATCAGGGTATCGAAGTTGGTTTACGAAACCGATCTTCTTTTTTAACAAAGACAATGCGACGAACTCTTATTATTTACATGACTATATTCTAACAATATCTTTTACATAACTAATTAAATATTATGAAAACTATCCAATCGGTCCTAAACCTATTAATACGGATATCAATTTAGTTCTAAACTTTTCAGTTTTATCAATTTAGTCTTAAACATTTGCGCGAAATTCCAATATAGTCTTCCATTCAATTTTCATTAGAAACCGCTAACGTGACAGTTTAGTCATCGCTAACCTTCTCCAGCAAAAATTGGCTGGAAGAATTACATTGTAATTTCATATAAAGCTTTATGACGAAATTGGAAAGATTATGACTGGATTGACATCCGTACAATATGTTTATAATTTGACTGGATAATTTTCCCATAAAATATCTATGTATGATGAACTTGCCTTCTGATGATCAGACCAAATAGAAGATGGAAGCAACGCTGATGTGGCGGATGATCACTATAATCTCTTTTTGGTACTAAAACTTTCTCTATGCTCTCATTAAAGCCTCATCAACAGCCCAAGATGTCACAAGACAAGTTGTTGATAATCCAGATTTAACACTAATTTAGCCTGATTCTTATTGTAAATTACAATCTCCTGGATATGTTAACGTGCAACAGGAAGATATAGAGTTTATGCATGATCTCGGGGTGGATGCATACAGATTCTCCATAGCTTGGTCTAGAGTTCTTCCTAGTATGTCATTTTATTTTCATTTTAAGATGATATCTTTTGGGCTTTGTACAATATATATACTTGATCAGTTCTTGTCAGTTCACCACCATATGGTTGCTCATGTTCTGTTTCACTTTCAACTCCAGAAGGAAGATTTGGGGAGGTCAATTCTGAAGGCATTGAGTTCTACAACAATATCATTGATGTCCTTCTGGTCAGAGGTACAAGCAAAATGCGCCAATCTATATGACGCCAACATAGTAATTTTTGCATTCCCTCTCTGTCTTATCATTCTTCAATTCAAAAGTTGCATTTTTCAGTACCCTCTTGGAGTGAATTTTTACCATTCATGGATAAACATTGCCTCGGAAAAAGATGCATCACCCATTCTTTTTTTTTTTTTTGGTCTGAATGCATCACCCATTCTGTGTATTTGTAATCTGTTCTTTCAGACAAGGTATAAAGCCGTTTGTGACGTTGAACCATTACGACATTCCACAATTGCTAGAAGACTGGTATGGTTCGTGGTTGAGTTCCGTAATACAGTAAGCGAAATCGTCGCTACCATCCTTTCTAATCACCGTCCATATGACGATCCAATCAATTTCCGTGATTTCACATCATGTGTTCCGAAATTGTTTGTAGGCTGGACTTTGGCTACTTTGCACGAGTCTATTTCGAAGCTTTCGGAGATAGAGTGACACACTGGACCACATTCAACGAGCACTACAAAAAAACATCTTTTTTCCGACGAAATTTTCAACAAAAAATTTGGAAAAATTCGTTGGAAAATGAATTTCTAACGAATTTTCCAACGAAAAAAAATTCGTTGGTAATTCGTCGTCGCAAATTTTTCCAACGAAAAATTTCAATTTTCGTTGGAAATTTGCGATCAAATTTTTTTTTTGGAAAATTTGTTGGAAAACTCGTGGCTAAATTTGTTGGAAAAACTACAAAAAAAAATTTGGTCAAAAAATAGTGGAAATTTTTTTTTGGTCGAAAAATCGTGGAAATTTTTTTTTTATCGAAAAATCGTGCAAGCGAGGGCTAGCCTCGCTTTTGGCAGAGAGAGAGAGAGAGAGAGAGAGAGAGAGAGAGAGAGAGAGAGAGAAAATGTTGAATAATGAGCGAATAATGTTGAATAAGCGTGAAAATGTTGAATAAGAAAGGAATAGGGTTTTCGTTGCAAAATTTGTGGGAAATTTCTCAATTTTAATTTTACAACGAAAATTGTACACACTAAATAATTGCCCGGAAAATTGAAATTCATGGGAAAATTCGTTGGAAATTTCCAACGAATTTTCCCACGAATTTAAAAATGCCAAATAATACTGGGTTTTTTTGAATTCGTCACAAAATTCGTTGGAAATTTCCAACGAAAAATTTTCGTCACAAAATTCGTTGGAAATTAGCGACGAAAAATTTTTTGTTGCAAAATTCTTTGGAAATTAGCAACGAAAAATTTTTCTTTGAAATTTCAACGAATTTTATGATGAATTCAAAAAAAAGCCGGTATTATTTGGCATTTTTAAATTCATGGGAAAATTCGTTGAAAATTTCCAATAAATTTTGCCACGAATTTCAATTTTCCGGGCAATTATTTAAGTTTGTACAATTTTCGTTGCAAAATTTGTTGGAAATTTCCAATGAATTTTCCCATGAATTTAAAAAATGCCAAACAATACCGGTTTTTTTGAATTCGTCACAAAATTTATTGGAAATTAGCGACGAAAAATTTTTCGTCGCAAAATTCGTTGGAAATTTCCAACGAAAAATTTTTCGTCGCTAATTTCCAACGAATTTTACTTTTCATTGGAAAATTTGTCGCAAATTTGCGACGAAAAATTTTTCGCCGTGGTTTCGGGGGCAAAATTTTAGTTTTTTTGTAATGGAGCCTAACGTGTTCATCTATGAAGGTTACCTCTCGGGAGCTTACCTGCCTAGCCGGTTCTCCTACCCGTTTGGCAATTGCTCCCACGGCGACTCCGCTCTCGAACCCTACATTGTGACCCACAATCTGGTGTTGTCCCGTGCCACGGCCGCTGAAACTTACCGGAAGTATTAGCAGGTAAATTAAAGAGCTACGAATTGAATATTTTTCTTTTTGTGCATTAACTGGCTATCTATCACCAATTTTACTATCACCGTCTTGTGTTCAAGAGAGTTAGCATAAATGAACAAGAAAGAACTGAAACAAACCAATTGCCTCTATTAGCTATGAAAGTGAAATCATCAATTTATCTCTTAAATACTTCAAACTTTATGAGAATGAACACAATTAAAGTTTCATCACTTGAAATTCTCATATATCCAGGCCTAGAGGCTCAATTCATAATGTCATGGCGTCATTACAAATCCTACTATTGACACTCTTCTTGTACATACAAAGTCCTTTTGTTTTCCACGACAAACTCAAAGATAAACTATGTAATTATTGGTTCTAAACCAAAAAATGTTCATAATCAAGAAAAGTGATGCCGAAACATAATAGAAAGATTGACTGAACAAGAAAATTCGACAAAAAAATAATTCATTCTCCAAGTATGATTATCAAATCAAAATATCCAAAGTCTGCTTAAAGGAAACCCTAAAACAAGCTTATATATCCCTAAACCTAGCTCTACTAGGATTAGTAAACATCAAAACGTAAAATTACGAAACTACCCTTTACTAAATTAACCCATAAAAAAATAAAAAAAAAAAAAAAAACCCATCTAAATGATCCCGGATCGCGAAAATCCCTCATTAGTCACACCAGCGGCTGTGAGTATTGATCAGCACGCCGTTTCGCTTCAGCCCACCAAATTTGAGCTCAATCCAAGATCGTTGACTTCAAGCCGTCAGTTCATCTAGTTGCAAAACGGGTCCACCGATCTCCTAAGTGCATCAAAAAGCATGGAGGAATGATTAGGATAGTGATTTCGGCTACATGGTTCAAGCCATACGACGACACTCCGCCGATCGCCTCGCTGTCCAACGTTCTTTAGCTTTCTATTTTGCATGGTACATAATTTCTCTCTTACACAAATCCATGTTCTATGGCCACAAAAAGAAATCCATATGCCACTTTTATCAAGAACTTTCCCCTCTCCATCTTCGTTTCTGCCGAAAATTGCTCATAAATTTGTCAGTTGATTACAGGTTTGTAGACCCTTTAGTATATGGAGATTACCCGCCCGAGATGCGTCAAGTCTTAGGATCGAGATTGCCAACGTTTTCGGCGGAGGAGCGAAAGAAACTCCTCGAGCTGAAGTTGGATTTCATCGGAGTAAATTACTACACGACTCTTTATGTGAAGGACTGCATGTTCTCTTCATGCACTTCGCCTTACTCTTTGGGGGACGCATCCGTATATCTCACTGGAGAAAAAGACGGAGTTTACATCGGCGAACAGGTAAGAAACATAAGCACATTTGCCTGGACATACATAAATAGAATTTTTGCGGAAATTAAAGATATATAATGAACATTTCTTCGGATGCAAGCAGCTAATGATTATAATTTCATCGTTGAGACCCGCATGGAAGATATGACTTCGAGTCTATTTAGCAGCTCTTTGGCCTTGATTTCAAGTCGATTTCGCAGCCAGGCTTATACGTTTTTGATTAATAGTTGATGATGACATTGCAGACCGCGGCGTCAGCTTTCTTCATCGTTCCAAGGGGCATGGAAGGGATCGTTACGTATGTCAAAGAGAGATACAACAACACGCCCATGTTCATTACTGAGAATGGTATTGCGTCACTTAGGCAACTCTAAACTGAACCTTCTTTTCATCATCTAAGTTTACCAAACAAGACGATCAATTGATTCCGTCAACAAAACGAAAAGACTGATTGTTGTTTCGCAGGGTATGCGCAACCTGCAAGTGCGGTCAATGATTCGCTGAACGACACGAAAAGAATAGAGTACCACGAGAAGTATCTCGCTGTCTTAAGCGATGTTGTGAGGTATATCTAGCATTTCTTCCGGTATCGAATGCCTTCATTATTTGCATCAAAGTTTCCTAATGATTGAAACACACCAAAATCTCCCAGATTTTTCAGTCTTTTGCTTTCTTTGTTTGATTAGAGAATGTCAATTTTCCTAGTATCGAATCAGTCGATGTCCATCACATCATATATAGGACCAAGTCTATATAGTTACTATCTTTGTTCCCGATGAAATTTTTTATTCTTATTATTTCAGAAAAGGAGCAGATGTGAGGGGATACTTCATTTGGTCTTTGCTGGACAACTTCGAATGGCTACACGGGTATTTAATACGATTTGGGCTGCATTATGTGGATTTCCAAACACAGCAGAGGACACCCAAATGGTCAGCGACTTGGTACAAGGAGTTACTCTCTGGAGACAACAAAATTCGAGCGAATGGGAAAACATCCACCTGCAAAATGTAGCATCGGGGGTGTATAAAACTATTAGAGATCATATCTTTCAATTATGTCCAACAAAAAATATATATCTGTTGACACCAAAATAAGAATTGGCATAGATGCTGAGTTGGCTTTAATGCCGAATCTGGTGTATAATGGAAATCAGCCATCTTCCGAAATACGTTTGGATAAAATTTGGAAACATGCTGGGAAGCAAGCGTGAATGGCATCATATCCTAAATTCGGTAATTGATGAAGATCTAGATATTTACCGAAACATGGAAAGTCATAGTTCGGGAGTAAAAAAAAAAAGCATTGGAGCCATTATGCCTCGGGACATTGACTCTTTCCCGAAATTCGGGAAGTCTATACTTCGGGAATATATCGAAATTACAGAAAATCGGTAAAGATGAATCATGGCCCAGCCACGTAAATCATGATAGCAGGAAGTTATGAGCAAAAAGCGAAGACAGTGAGCACGAGCATATTGTGGGGAGTTACTTGTACAAATTTGAAGTCGTCCCAGCAGTTGAGATCAAGTTTTGGCGGACAATGAAACTGGAAAACGTGGTTAGATAAGGCAGTTATTGGAAGCACCAAGATTCAAAGTTTGAAAACATGGAAGTAACCGACAAGCAGTTACAGGATATAAGGAGATACAAATACTCAGAAGAAAGAAAGAGGAAGAAAATCAAGAACAATGCAAAATCACTCAAGCTTATCTGCACTTTAGTGTTCTCTGTACCTTTACTTCCTACATTTACAACTTCCTGCAACTCTAGTTAACTTTCAAGTCATTTACAGCTTTCATAGGAGTATTGTAATGTAGATTGGAACTTTGTTGATCTCAAATCCATTTTCAATCCATTTGAATTCTATCCATTCCATATAACCTTGTGCTCCACTCTGTTTTCTTTTTTGCCACAACTCTCCTAAAAATCAAGCCACAAAACCCATCTTAATAAAAATCGAAAATCAAAGTTTCGATGAAAGGTATTCCTTATCATAAAACGAGCGAACATCTTTTTGGCACACCCTTTGGGACCCGCGTGGTAAGATTTGGAGAAATTGTGAGAACTAGGCAATCTGAAGATATACTGATGGGTAACGTCAACAATCCAGATGATGGAGCACGTTCAGAGCACTCCGCAGCTAATCAAGTAGAGGAGAATGCCGACATTCCTCTGCAATTAACTGAAGAACAAGCCCGCGCATTGGCACCAGATAACACTTTAGTAGCCACGATGAAACGGATGTTTGAGGAACAGCGAACGAGTATACCAACCATACGGTGCGACATGTGACAAATGTGATAAAGCCCATGGTGATCAATGCTATAAATGAGATAATATCGCGTCCTAGTTCATCTTATCAAGTTCCACCCTTCTATGCAAATTCTCTTGGGACAACATTATTCCCACCAACATTAGAACCTCCTCATGTTGGATATAACGGTAATGGAGGATCAAATTCGCAGCCTCCTGTTAGAATTATACCAAGGCTAGAGAATCCTACCCCTATAAACCTTATGAATGGTGTGAATACTTATAATTTCCCTCAAAATGCCCCAAATGATGTTAATTTGGTTAATCCCATGGTCACAAATGCACCACCGGTGCTGAACATACCTTCACCAAGTAAATATGCCTAATGTTGACCATATCAAACCAGCTGCGCTTCAACTGTATCCTCATGTGATAGAAAACCCTCTTTATAGGCCACCATTACCCGTTAATTTCAACATGGAATAGCAGGGGGTGAATAGACCTCAACAATTTGATCCTAGGGGTCAAGATCTTTGGTTAGGCCAGCAAAATTTAAGACTATGGAACTCAGATAGAGTTGCAGAACTAGTAATGCAACAATTGGGAGCAGAGAGGGGATTGCCAAGACCAGTATATAGGAAACCACATCCTGATTGAGTTGACAACATATCATATCTAAGGGGTTTCAAGATGCCAGATTTTGCTGTATTTATAGGAGAAAAGGATCAGTCAACTGTGGAGCATGTGGATTGATTCTTGGCACAATGTGGAGAGGCTGGAACTAATAAGTATTTAAGGTTAAGGTTATTCTTATTGTCTTTATCAAAAACAGCATTCACTTGGTATACAAATTTGCCTGCGAATTCTATTCAAACATGGACTGAGATAGAAAGGCAATTTCATTCTCAATTTTACCGAACAGTACCAGAGGTAACGGTAGCCAATTTGGCCAAGATGTATCAATATAGTACTGAGATAGTAGATTAGTTTATTGCACGTTTCAAGAAATCTAGAAATCGATGTTTAACATCACTAACTAAAAAGGAGTTCACGGATTTGGCTTTTAACGATTTGAGGTTTAACCTTAAAGAAAGGTTTGAAGAACAAGCCTTTGATGATCTCTTTCAGTTAAACGCTCGAGTTTCCAAGTACAAACACTTGTTGAAGGAAAAAAGATAAGAAGCCGAATAAGGATAATCGGCAGATAGTGGCATTTGTTGAAAGTACCGAACATGGTGGTATAGCCGAAGAGGAGAATGAAATAGCCGTAGCAACTATAGTGCTTGAAAAATCATATGTATGCCCAACACTTAAGCCGGTCGAGGTGAGAGATGTATCCAAGTTCAAGGCTAAAGAGACAAATAACCACTCCTTTGATATTTACAAGTTAGATGAAATATTTAACCTGCTATTGAAAGATGGAATGATCAAGTTATCTTAAGGACATATAATCCCGTCAAAAGAGGAAATAACATATAAGAAATATTGCAAATGGCATCACTCTACAACTCATGATACATTGAATTGCATTGTGTTTAGGAAGACTATCCAAGAGACAATTCGCCAAGGCAAGATTAAATTTGCCAAAGACAAAGATAAGGCCCAATGGAAGTAGACACAGACCATTTTCCGAACATGATCGGCATGGTTAATGTACGAGAGACGACGGGCAATGACAACAAACAACTTTGCACCCATTGTCACTAAGAGCTGACTCATCAAGATCGAGAGATTCCCAAGTTCCGTACATGAGAGGAATGAGGGGTGATACAAATCGTGATCGTTTGTCCGCAGGATAGGTAGACCACAAGTAAGATCTAAGATTGTAGTTACCAAAACTTTTCGGTACAAGCAAGAGAGGAGGAAGTTCAACCAAGACAGACAGCACAAATATTGGAAAGAAAAGATGTTAGTCATAAATATGAGAGGAAGGAATACCACCCTGATTCATCTTAACTAGCCATTCCAATTGTGAATTCGTTACGCAAGTTCATGAAGAAAAAGAAACATTACCAAAGCCTGCAATGAAAAAGAGTTTATGGCAGCGATATAAGGAAAGCGACCCCAAAGTCGGATTGCTTGGAGAACCTAGCGGGAAATTTGATTATGTGGTCTACTACGGAGATACGGATGATTATCCACCTCTATTATTACTAATTGAGCCGACTGGATGGGGAGATGAGTTTGATGATCCACCACCATCAATTTCTCAGGAAATCCACAAAGAAAAAACAGTTAAGGTGCCATATAATCCTTCCAAAGGAAAATGGTCAACAGTTAAATCTCCGAGACAAGCGTCTTACAAAACCATCAAGAGGCGTTTCCGACGGATGAAAAACAAACAGAGGAATTTCGAGAGTGGCTGAGCTAAAGGTACAACTAGGCACAATTTACCTTTCACATCTGTCAGTAGGAAAGGTAATTGGGTCTGGAAAAGAAATCCCGATGAAAAAAATCGAATTGAATCAGAACCAAGTAATTCAGGAAGTAGCTCTCATATTGAAATGAAAAGGGAGAAGGGAGTTTCACAGGTTCCCTAGACAATTAATTTTGGGTAGATCACCGTAGCTCTCAACCCAAAACATCAGAGAAAGGTGGAGTAAAAGAACCTGTGTCCTAAATCATCACAAAAAGATAGCAGAAGTTACTGAACTGGTTATTCTAAGATATCAAAGGAATATGGTTCTCCAATACGGATAAACATGGTCCATGCTAAACTTCTAGCGGAATATGGAACTAATTTGATTATGGAAGAAGATATTGAACACATTTCAGAAAAGGAGATAGCCATGGCAGAATTTCAGTTCCCCGATAAAGAAGCCATTAAATTTGATAAAGTACGTTCTAAAAAAGCAAAGCATTTGAGGTCCTTGGTTATTTCAGGCAAGGCCAATGGTAGGTCTGTCGGTAAAATATTTATAGATGTTAGAGCTACTTTGAACCTCATATTTTACAAGTACTTCAAGAAATTGGAGAAAAATGACGACGACATTATTCCATCCAATGTTTAGTTGTCTGATTTTCTTGAGGAAGTTACCGAAGTCAAGGGAGCAATAGTGTTTGATTTAACTATAGGATATAAGTCATCCAAAACAACTTTCTTTGTAATAGAGTCTGATGGTTCATATAATCTGTTGCTCGAAAGAGATTGGATACACTCTAATCAGTGTGTACCTTCAACTTTACATCAAGTCTTGGCATTTTGGAATGGCGAGAAAGTAGAATATGTTGAGACAGATTCGGCATATGCTTCAATCGGGTGGACTAATATTTGTCAAGAATATCAGGACTGTTCACATGAGGCTTATGCTGTCAAATCACTAGGGACAGATCCATAGTCCTTTGCTTATTGCCGCTTCGGGGATATGAAAGTTGAATGGATCCCCAAGTCAAGCTTGGCATTAGAAGAATTACACACTCTTTATGGAAAACGAGTCTATATTGCAAGAAGTTTGTGAAAGGTACTTCGCACACTTGGCAGAAATGGCGCAGCAAAATGTGGAAGCCTCAGATTGTATTTGTGAATGGGAAGAGTTATTAGTCAAAGAAGATAAAACAATGGAGGCTCAAGATCCATTATTAGAGATTGATATAGGAGAGCCTGGTTATTTTCGCCCAGTGTATATAAGTATGTTTTTGCAAGGGGCATGAATGAAAAGTTGGTTAACCTGATCAAAGGGTACAAAGATTACTTTGCATGGGACTATCATGAAATGTCTGGTTTGTCAAGAGATATTGTAGAATATCACCTTCCAATCAAGAAAGGATTTCGTTCACATAAGCAGTTAGCAAGAAGATTTGCTCCAGATGTAGTTGATAAAGTCAAAGAGGAAATAGAAAGGCTGCTGAAAGCAAAATTTATTAAAACAGCCAAGTATGTAGAGTGGCTTTCAAATATTGTCCCTGTGAAAAAGAAGAATGGAAAGCTAAGAGTGTGTATTGATTTTTGGGATCTAAATAATGCCACTCCAAAAGATGAATACCAAATATCCATGGCAGATATGTTAGTAGACTCAGCGTCGAGAAATGAGATGTTATCCTTGATGGATGGTCATTCGGGTTATAACCAGATTTTTATTGCTAGGGAAGACATCCGAAAGACATCATTTAGATGTCCTGGTGCGATCGGGACTTTTTAGTGGGTAGTTATGCATTTTGGATTGAAGAATACAGGAGCTAGATACCAGCGGGTAATGAACTTTATTTTTCATGATATGATCGGTAAATTCTTAAAAGTTTATATTGACAACATGGTGGTTAAATCAGCCCAAAAAAATCATCTTGATTATCTTGAGCAGGCATTTATTAGGATGAGGAAGTACAAATTGAAGATGAATCCACCCAAGTGTGCCTTTGAGTACGAGCAGGAAATTTCCTAGGATTTTTGGTCAATCAAAGGGGAATTGAAATTGACAAGAACAAAACAAGGGCTATCACGGAGCTTTTCCCATCCTACGTCAAAGAAACAATTGCAAATAATGATTGGAAAAATAAACTTTCTTAAAAGATTCATTGCCAATTTGTTTGATAAAATGGGGCCGATGACACAGCTTCTGTGTCTTAAAAATCAGGATGAATTTATATGGGAAGAGAAATAACAAAAGGCATTTGATTTGATCAAAGCCTATCTAATGAATCCTCATGTATTAACACTGTCGAAAGCAGGCAAACCACTGAAATTGTACTTATCGTCTACCAATATAACTATGAGGAGTGTGTTGGCACAAGAGAATGAGAATGGAAAAAAACAAGCGGTATATTATTTGAGCAGGGCATTAACTTATATTGAAAAAATATATACCACAATTGAAAAATTATGTCTATCTTTATACTTTGCTTGTACGAAGTTAAGATATTATTTGTTGTCAACTACAGTACATGTGATCGGGAAGACTGATATAATAAAATATATGCTATCTCAACCTGTTATAAAAGGGCATATAGCCAAGTGGGCATTTATCTTGTCTGAGTTTGATTTAATATATGTGCCGATCAAAGCAATAAAAGGCCAAGCCATTATTGATTTTCTTATCGAATATCCATGTTTACAAATGGAAGAAAATGATCAAAGCCTCAGTCAAGTGCTACCATGGACTACGTATTTTGATGGATCGCATGCTAAGAGTATGGCTGGAGTTGGATTGATAATAATTTCTCCCAATGGAGAACTTACAAGGTGCGTCTGCAAGTTAGATTTTGAATGTTCAAATAATCAAGTTGAATATGAAGCACTAATTATTGGCTTGGGAATATTGATTGAGTTGAAAGTACAGTTTATCAAAGTATTTGGTGATTCACAATTGGTGGTGAAACAGTTAAAGGGAAAATATCAGTACTTGAATGAAAATTTAATTGGTTATTATTATCTAGCAAAGAAGCAATTAGAGCAATTCAGAGAGTACGACATAGGCCATGTTAAAAGAGACACAAATTTTGAGGCTAACGAGTTGGCTCAAGTAGCTTTTAGGTACCAAATATCAAAAGAGTTGGCAGACATCACAACGACTATAACACTGTCGGTACCTTCTACTGAACAAAGAAAGATACCGATAGTAGTTAGTGAGGTAGTTCGAGAAGAGGATTGGAGACAAACTATCATTGAATATTTGAAGAATCCAGATTCAAGAGATCGAAAGCTAAGGAGATAAGCCCAAAAATGTCATATTAGAAGAAGAATTATACCGAAAATCCTCGATGATTTGCTCTTACGTTGTCTTGATGAAGATAATGCAAAATTGGTTATGGCAAAAGCACATGAAGTCATATGTGGAGCCCATCAAGTAGGAATTAAGATGAGATGGCTGTTAAAAAGGTATAGATATTTTTTGCCAGCAATTATGCAGAATTATATTAACTATGCCAAAGCATGTCTTTCATGTCAAAAACATGTACCGTTGAAACATGTACCTTCTATGGAGCTCCATTCTATTATAAAGCCATGGCTATTTAGAGGATGGGCAATGGACATAACAGGTAACATCTATCCACCTTTTTCTCATAAGTACAGTTACATTTTATTGGCTATGGATTACTTTACGAAGTGGGTGGAAGCCATTACATATAAGAGTATTACACAAAAGATCGTAATCAAGTTTATTGAAGAAAACATAATTCATCGGTTTTGGCTTGCCTGAGTCAATTACTGCGGATCAAGAAACAGTGTTCACTGGAGGTGAAGTAATGGAATTTGCATAATCAAGAGGAATCAAAATGATCTATTCCACACTATATTATCCCTAGGTAAATAGACAAGCTGAAGCTACTAATAAGGTTGTTATTGGTCTAATCAAGAAGCATCTAGAAGAAAATCCAAGGGAATGGGATACTTTACTGTCAACAGCATTGTGGGCATACAGAATATCACGAAGATCAAGTACAGGTGTCGGCCCTTATATGCTTACATATGGACAAGAAGCAGTTTTACCAATGGAGATAACAGTACAATCTTTAAGAGTCCAACTATAGAGTGAAATATTACCTAAAGATTATAAAGATTGGATGCATATAAATTTAGATGAACTAGATGAAGTTCGTGCAGCTTCTTTGGATAAGTTGATTGCGCAAAAGAGAAGAGAAGCCAGAGCTTTTAACAAGAGAGTTAAAGTTAAGCAGTTTATTGTGAGGGACTTAGTGTAGAAAGCAATCTTGCCGTTTAATCTCCAGAATAGGGAATTCGGTATATGGTCATAAAATTAGGAAGGCCTATATTTAGTTACCGAAGTACTTAATGGAAACACATACAGGTTGATGGATGTCAAGGGACAAGAACTATTACATTCTATAAATGAGAAATTCTTGAAGAAATATCATCCATCAGTCTGGGAAACACAAGGAGATTAGTCCATTCATTCGAAATGCAAGTATGTTCTAATCTTGGTTACAAAGATCTCCAAATTCTTAACAAGTTTGAGGTTGTGGTCTACACGATTAGAATGCAAGGCAAGATCCTGGTAGAGTTTAGATTGTTGCTCCTTGAGACACTCCATGCAACGAGAATGAAAGCGAACAATTTCAAACCTTTCCCAAGCTTCTTGAAGCAACTGCTTGTATCTGTTTGAAGAAACTTCAACCATAGACTTAACATGAGAAATTTCATCTCTGAGTATCCTCTACTCTATACGATGATGATTGGAAAGGAAATTGATAAGTCGACGTGTCATCTTAACGTCTTCTCTAGCTTGAGTACAGGGAGTCCTGAGCTTGAGCATATTCCTCTCTGGAGTTTCGTAATCGGGAAGATTCCTCTTTAATTTGAAGTTGAAAGGCGCCAGCTTCCACAATAATAGGCTCCAAATTCAAGATATCCCTCACATTATGTTTGAATTCATCAAAACTAACAAGGAATAAAGAGCATAGCTCCCAAATCAAATCCAAAAAGGTAGAATCTGCAGACAGAAACACTTTAGATATGAAGAGGTTTGTCAAATCAGTAATTTCTACCTTATGCTTGTTGTTCAATAATAAAGTATGGTATCCTTGAGATAGCAATTCATGCAGTCGCCTCCATAAGGATCGATTACCTATAGGTAGTTGAATAAACAAGTTGTCTTTATTTTTTTTTAAAGGAAACGAAGAATGGTTGTCAAAACTCAGACCTGGTAATGTTCAATAAAAAGTTTACCTTCATGGATAATACGACGTCTTTGTGATCGAGATCGAAGAAGTAATTGAGATGAAGAACCATGACATCATGAACAGAACTGTAAGTTCACACGAAAGATTTGGTAAGCTTGAGTAGTTATAAAGATAAAGGATATGGAGCAGATCGTGGGCAGTAATATGCCAGAGTTTTTCTCGGGAAATGAGATAGAGGCAAAACATGGTTCATGCATATGGATAAACGGTTATTAAGTCAGTAGCCAAGAAGAAGGGTTAGTGTTTGACTTTCAATTATAAAAGGTGCAATGGAACAATTTTCTTTGAGTTGATTCAAATGTCAAAGGAACCAGATAAAGATTAGGTTTAACATTTGGAGAAGATAGTTGAATTATTGATTTTGACAAGGTGCAGCGTCGGGAATTTGCATTGTCGGGATATTCCATAATTAAGTAAATGCAAAGGAAACCAAAAATAGAATCCAGCAAGTGGGTCTTTCATTTCATTTCCATTTGGCCAATAGAGCCTTGGCCTCGATTACAAAATTTCTCAACTCAGTTTCAAGCCCATGGTTTTCATCTATAATTTCTACTCTCTTCTTCTCATGGATCCTAACCAGTCCAGTGATATCATCAAATTTTTTCTCCAACTCCCGACACTACTTCATCTTATGCCTGAGTGTAGGACAGAAGTTTGAGACTGTGAGCTTCTGCTCTTCTATTTGGGTAATTACCATCCTTAGCTCTGCCTCAAGCTCTTCTTTCCTGGTCTCCAAGCTTTGAAGTTTGCTCGCCTTAGCTTTAAAATGGTTATAGAAAAGGCGAGCATCTTCACGCTTATGGGCTAACTCATCTTGGATTGCCAATCCTCGATTTTCCCCAAAGAGAAGACGGGGGAGTTGATCAAGGTTAATTCTAATTATAGTCACGGCATCCACAAAGCTAACATCGAAGAGATCAATCTTGTCCTGGAAAGTTTCAGATAATATGAAGGTTGGATTACCAGAACATACTTCATGAAAGAGAATCCTCGCTTGGTGCTCCTTATCAAAGTCATTGATCAATTTTCCATAGCCAGGTTCCAATAAATTAAGGAGATGTTCCTATTTAGCTTTCGCTTCTTCTTTTGGAATTTCGGCGGACATTGATAAAGTTGGAGACTCTGAAGAATCGGGAGCTGTTGAAGAGCTAGGATGGGTACCTGCTAATATCCTCTTCATTTCCACCTATTCAGCCTGAGAAAAAATTTCTATCTTGACAGGCGGACTGGGTACAGCATAAGATGTTGAGGGAGGCAAAACAGTAATTGCATAAGAAGCAGGTGGTGGTGGTACACTCAAGGAGTCCTTAGTCGATGCTCCTTCGGAAATTGGAGTCCCTTGAGATATAGAAGTGGATTCATCAATAACTGCAGATATCAGCATATGTATATCAGACAACAACGCATAAAATCTTGAGTCAGACAAAGGGTAATAACATTTACCAGTGAGAGTTGGAGGAAGATCTTTTTAGATCTCACAACATTAGCAAAAGTATCCTTTGTTGATATACTCTCTTTAGGATCTAGAATAGAGGGTTGATCTCGAACCAACTCAGCACTAGCATCTGTCAAAGGAGCAGGGATTACTAGTGAAGGATTGAGAGCTGATGTGGCAAGAGTCTTGCTAGAGAAGAAACAGGGGAAGCAACACTGGACTGATAGGTCTTGAGAGTTCCTAAATTGATCAGAAGATATACAAGTTAGTGCTAATATACATATTGGTAGCCACCAGAAATAAAGCATGAGAGTTACCTTTTGAAGTGCGCGGTTTTATCATAGCTCAAAGTGTGGGCTCTGGAGATTGATTCAATGCTAGAGGACTTTCGGGAGATGACTTTGAAGATCGAATAATCACTCTCCTAGTACCACGTTTTGTTGGTACTTTCTCTAAAGCAGATTGAATCTGAAACTTTCCTTTTTCTTGCTCACTGTAAGAGTAAGAAGTCAGATGGAGGGTTTGGTGCCAAACAAAACATATATATATAGATATTGAAAGGTAGAATTAAGTTACCTTTATAGGGTTTTGTTGGCTTAGTTGAAGGCATATTTGTAGCTTCGATTGTTTTTGGTACTGTAAGAGAGACAACATCTCTTATCTTCAAAAGAATCTGATCCGGAAGATCTGAAAACACGGTCTTTCAATAACCATTCCACTAGAAGTCGAATTCAGCTGAAGAACGATCGGGGCATCCAGTGAATTTGGTAACACGAGACAATCGGTAAATACCCCGTACCAATGTGGTTAGCTCACCAAAAGGTTGATCATCTTTCAGTTTGCAAAACATTTTATCGAAAGAAGCAAAGGAAAAAGTATAAAAGGGTAGAACAGAAATCTTTTGAATCAACCCAAGTTGTCTGGTACAATACTAGGGAGAATAAATTTCAAAGCCAGCAACAAACCTGCCTTTTATTGAAAATCTCACAGGGAGATCAACAGAAGTCAGGATAGTCTGCCAGAAGTCACTTCAGTTCTTCTGGAAAGAAGGAAGGTAGGACTTGAATTGGGAAACAAAGAAAGGAGAGAAGGAATATGGATTTTCTTCAATAGAATAGATCTGAGAAATAAAGTACCAAAAATAAGAAGATGGCTCTTTGGAGACAGGGACCAATTTCCCGCTCAAGGCTTAGTAGACTGGTTGGTCGGGAATGGAAATCGAAAGGGGTTCGAAAACTTGATCCTTGGACAACCAAGTAGAGAAATAAAAAGCTACCCATGCTTGAAGAAGCCAAAGAGGACCACCAAAAACTCCACTAACTTTGTCTGAAGCAATGGAGGAGGAAGCATAAGCTAAACCCCGATATAGTAGGGCCAACATTGTTTTACCTAGGGCGAGTGAGGTCCCCGAAGCTAAAGTGGAGGCAACAGCAACAAAATCGTTCGAGACCCTAACTATAGGGTGCCAGAAAAGGAATTTACAGAGCCAATACAAAAGAAAAGCAGTGTGCTCCTCGTCAATAACTGTACTTTCCTTCTTAAAGTATTTCTTAATGAATGCTCCATAGGCCATTTCAAAGTCAGACAATTTACCAAGTAGTGAATGAGAATCTGGAGACAGGATAGATGGGTCTGTACCTAAAGGAGAAAGTCTAGTAAGGTAATATACGTCAAGCAAAGTTACCAACATAAGAAAGAAAGGGAACAAGAAGCAGTTAGTGGAAGTTGACCAAAAATAGGACAATGCGTCGATCAGTTCGTGATTCAAATGGTAATCAAAGTAGCTAAGACGCAGAGCATTATGAATCAAAAGGGTATCCCAAAAAGAACCCTTAGAAGGAAGGAATCGAAGGTACCATTGGTAGAAATCGGGCTCAAAGTCAGAAAAAGCCCTAAGGCGAGGAGGACAAGAATGCCACTGATACGCCAAAATAGATGATTCGTGAACTGGAAGTACCTCAAATTGGTGACATGGAAAGTAGCTTGACAGGCATTTTGAAACAAAGAAGTGATTGTGAACTGCTGGACCAAGAATGTAAGAATCTTCGTAGTCATTCTCCACAGAGAGCAGATGAAATTTTTCGTTGAAATCCTTGAAATCTCGGAATAGATGGTACCGGTCAAGGGCATCTGATGCGGAAAAGGAAAGAGTTTGATCCTTGGAAGCTTTGTAAGTCATTAGGTTTAGACGAATGTTGGGAGAGATTGCAGAGAATCGAGAAGTTGAGGATGCAAAGGAACGAAGAAAGGAACGATTTTTAGAAGAAGTGTTTTGAAGACGAAAGGACAAACGCACGAAGCGACAACAAGAGTATAAAGTAAGCATCCTTTTTTCTGGCATTTAAAAGAATTAAAAGTTCTTTTAATCCTTTAAAGGAGCATCTGTTGATACTAAAATAAGAATGGGCATAGATGCTGAGTCGGCTTTAATGCCGAATCTGGTGTATAATGGAAATCAGCCATCTTCCGAAATACGTTTGGATAAAATTTGGAAACATGCTAGGGAAGCAAGTGTGAATGGCATCATATCCTAAATTCGGTAATTGATAAAGATCGGGATATTTACCGAAACATGGAAAGTCATAGTTCGAAAGTAAAAAAAAAAAAAAAAGCATTAGAGCCATTATGCCTCAGGACATTGACTCTTTCCTGAAATTCGGGAAGTCTATACTTGAGAATATATCGAAATTACAGAAAATCAGTAAAGATGAATCACGGCCCAGCCACGTAAATCATGATAGCAGGAAGTTATGAGCAAAAAGTGAAGATAGTGAGCGCAAGCATATTGTGGGGGTTACTTGTCCAAATTTAAAGTCGTCTCAGCGGTTGAGATCAAGTTTTGGCGGACAATGAAACTGGAAAACGTGGTTAGATAAGGCAGTCATTGGAAGTGCCAGATTCAAAGTTTGAAAACATGGAAGTAATCGACAAGTAGCTACAAGATATGAGGAGATACAAATACTCAGAAGAAATAAAGAGGAAGAAAATCAAGAACAATACAAAATCACTCAAGCTTATCTACACTTTAATTTTCTCTCTATACCTTTACTTCCTATATTTACAACTTCCTACGACTCTAGTTAACTTTCAAGTCCTTTACAGCTTTCATAGGAGTATTGTAATGTAGCTTGAAACTTTGTTGATTTCAAATCCATTTTCAATCCATTCGAATTCTATCCATTCCATATAACCTTGTGCTCCACTCTATTTTCTTTTTTGCCACAACTCTTCTAAAAATCAAGCTACAGAACCCATTTTAATAAAAATCGAAAATCAAAGTTTCGGTGAAAGGTATTCCTCATCATAAAACGAGTGAACAATATCGTGGAATTTTTTAGTTTCCAGGCAGTATTTGAAACAGTTAATTGCAAATGCTTTAAAACACAATAGGTCATTTACATCTACAAATCTGGAATTAAGCTGCATTTCTAATCCTTCTAATTGCTGCGAACATGCATGTTGCATTAAAATATTTGAACTAGCAAAAAAAGTTTGATATGAGTGAAGTGCCCCAATCAGGTCGACGGATCATGATATAAGCGTTTGATGGTAACTTTCTATTCACTGATGACCAATCACTTAGTCCAATATGCTCAAGAAAATTATAACGGCTGAAGTCGAATCAGGGCTCTCGATTTATATGAAGATGTGCTCGACCAAAGCACAGCAAATGATTTTCCAGCCGCCTTGGCCGTCTTTCCTGGGTATGTATGTGTCAACGCCTTCGAAAGAACTTCTCCACTTAACTACAGTGCTGCTATTAATGAGATACTAGGATCAGTATACGAAATTAGTTTGCAAAATGAAGGGTGAAATTATTCTTAGGCGCTTAAATATAGCCTGCGTACTTCCAATGCGCCACGTTATTTAGTAAATAAATTTGTAGAGCAATCATAATTATAGCGGCATGGTATGCACATTTGGATGAACATAGAACTTTTGTTAGCCTCCTCTTGAGTGCATTCCTCAATACAGAATTTTCCAGGCTTTAGACGCTGAAATTTACGGTCTGCACATGGAAATGTGTGTGAAATGCTTTGCCTCAAAGGAAAATCTTGCAACTGATGCTTCTCCAGTTTCCCAACACGATCTCTAGGTCATGTATAGTCTGTACTGCAATGATAATTTATTTCGGAGATGCTTCGTCTTCAAATATATTTGAAAGTTCTCATTAGAGATGGCAAAATGGGTCAAGAACCCATATATTAACTCATATTTAATGATTGTGGGTCATAAATGGGTTGGCTTTAGTTAAAAAAAAAAAACTTAAATTGGTTTTAAATGAGTTGTCTATTAACATAATGGGTCTTAAATAAATATTAAATGGGTCATAAATGGGTTACCTAAGTGAATCATAAACATTTCATTTTTAATTATATTTAATTTTCTGATTTTTATTTTTTAAATTTCTGAGTTCTTTTATAATTTTTAATTTCTTTTCTTTTCTTTTTTTCTTTTTTTCTTTTTTTATTTTCTTTTTCTCTTTTCCTTTTCTTTCTTTGCTTTCTTTTTCTTCTTCCTCGGCTATGTCCAGCCACTAACGGAGGAAGAAGAAAAAAAAAAAGAAAAGAAAAAGAAAAGAAAAGAAGAAAATAAAAATAATAAAAATAAAAATAATAAAAATATGATTTTTTTAAATTAAAATTATTAAAATGAGTGCACAAAGGAAAATCAAATTATATTTTTATACTAAACGGTGGAAAATATTTTTCAATTCATTTTCAAGTTTCAGCCAAATATTAGAAAATATTGTCTTCCTAAAAACCATTTTCCAAAAATATCACATTTTCCACGAAACAAACAACCTCAATTTTTTTAAAATATATATAAATTGTTCACTAGATTTGTATTCCATGAAAGTGTTTTAGCAATACAATTTTTTTAAAAAAAATCATAAAAAACAAGCTTTCCTAGATTTGGTTAAATGGGTCAGGTTGGATATAGGCCGAGAAATTTGTATTGTGATAAATGGGTCAAGAACAGGTTAAATTGGTCAATTGGGTCAAAACATTTATGACGGACCCAAACCCGACCCGCCCATTTGGTCATGTCTAGTTGCTACCAATCATCACTCCTTAAGGCTGGTCGGAATCTGTCGTGCAAATTGGGAAATATGTGTAGCGAATGTTGCATTTTTTATGTGGACTGTCAATTATAATTTTTTTTTGTTGGTTGTTACTAAAGTCCTCCTTTGTAATTTTCATTGAGCAATCATTGGTTGACCAATAGTTTGATACAAGAGATCGTCAATGACCAGCCAATAAAAATTGGTTTAGTCCATATCTGAGGAAACATTGTATGATGTAACAAAATTGGGGTAACAAAAACCGTTTTTTTTTTAAGTAATGCGATGAACTCTTATTATCGGCTTGAATATATTCCACTTGTATCTATCGAAAGTTCGTAACATCACATTGTGAAGTAATTCAATGTATGCACAAGTTGCCGTACCTTAATAAATATCAAAAAGCAAAAAAATCCCAGTATATATTTGTTTGAAAAGTTTCGTCTGATGTGAGTGCTTAACAAGGAAAGACTCGTGTTTTCATGGAAAATGTTTTTTCTTTTTATATTTTGGCAATATATTTTACAATATATAAATATTGATATTGGATGGACTTGCCTTGGATCAGGCAAAATAAAAGATGGAAGCAACGCTGACGCGACGAATGATCACTGTAATTCCTTTATGATACTTGACTTTCTCTATGCTCTCGTTGAACACTCATCAACAGCCCAGAATGTCATAGGAGAGTTGTTGACCTTCCAACTTTGACACTAAATTGGGCTGATTGAAATTGTAAGTTAGCTTTTAGGAATTGCAAGCTTGGAAGCTTTGATAATTATCTGTACCCATTTATTAAATTTGATTTGGGTACTCACAGAAAAGATTACTTTCCTCTAACCAAAGCATAAATTTTTTCTTAATCTCGTGGATATATATCAATGTGCAACAGGAAAATATAGAGTTGATGTATAATCTCGGGGTGGATGCATACAGATTTTCCATATCTTGGTCTAGAGTTCTGCCTAGTATGTAATTTTATTGAGTTCTTCCTAGTATGTAATGGTTGCTCTGTTCTGATCAGTTTAATGCCATGCAGTTGCTCGTATTCTGTTTCAAATTTAACTTTAGAAGGAAGATTTGGGGAGGTCAATTCGGAAGGCATTGAGTTCTACAACAATCTCAACGATGCCCTTTTGGTCGGAGGTAAAAGCAAAATGAACAAATCTGTCACTACCCTCTAGGAGTGGATTCTTTCCTTTATGCTTTTTCAATAAATCAATTTAACCATTCGTACAGAGTCATTACTTTAGGAAGAAGATGAATTACCCATTCTAAGCTTTTGTAATATGTCCTTTTGACAGGTACAAAGCCATTGGTGACATTGAACCATTTCGACTTTCCTCAGCTGCTAGAAGACCGGTATGGCTCGTGGTTGAGTTCCGAGATACAGTAAGCGACATTGTCACCGCCATCGTTTCTAATCTTCATCAATATGACGATCCAATTAAATCTCGGGATTTTACTTTGTGTTTGGAAATTGTTTCTAGGCTGGAATTCAGCTACTTTGCACAAGTCTGTTTCGAAGCTTTCATAAAGTGACATATCGGACCACATTCAATGAGCCTAACGTGTTCATCTATCAAGGTTACATCTCAGGGACTTGGCCACCCGACCAGTACTCCTACCGGTTTGGCAATCGCTCATTTGGCAACTCCAATCTCAAACCCTACACTGCGACTCACAATCTGGTGTTCCATGCCAGAGCCTCTCAAATTTACCAGAAGTATTACCAGGTAAGTTTTTTTTTTTAATTACTTGAAGAGCTACGAATTTGATTCTTTTTTATGAATTAGCTGGCTCTATTACCTAAATTACTATCGCCACGTTGTGTTCAAGCGAGTTAGTATAAAAGAACAAGAAAGAACAGAAATGAACCAGTTGCTTTTTTAGCTATGAAAGTGACATCATCACTTTATCTCTTTGATGCTTCAAAAACCATAAGAATGAACACGATGAAGGTTCTCATCACTGGGGTTCTCATACATCAAGGCCAAGAAGCTCAATTCATAATTTCATACCTTCAATACAAATCTTACTTTTGACACTCTTTTATACATACGTTTTCGTTTTCATTTTCATTTTTGTTCATCTTTTGCAACGCTCACAAACATATGTTTTCGTTTCCATAGTTCTAGCCATACGATGACATTGCGGCCCCGGGCGAGGCTTCCTTGCCTAGATCTATGCGAGACTAACCTCACTTGCAGCCATGATGGCCTCACCTGGATCTAAGTGAGGGCCCGGCGACCCTCGCCGGCCACAATTAAAAAAAAAAGTAAAGAAGGAAAAGAAAAGAAAAAAATCAAAAATTAATAAAAAAAATATTAAAAATTCTCCACGTCAGCATCGGCCGTGCCACGTAAGACAGTTGGCATTCATGCCAATGATTTCCAGCCAAGATTGATCGGATGGACTCAATTGGCAAAACGTAAAAAAATTTAGAACTCAATTGACACAATTAAAAGGTTTAAGACTAAATTAGCAAAATTCAATAAATTTAATACTTTTTTAACAATTTGCCCGATTTGAGGGGATATTTCATATGGTCACAGCTAGACAACTTCGAATGGCTACACGGATATATGATACAATTTGGTCTGCATTATGACTTCCAAACACTGCAGAGAACACCCAAATGGTCAGCAACGTGGTACAAGGAGTTCCTCTCTGAAGACAACAAAATTCGAGCGATTCGAATAACATCCCCCTTCAAAATGTAGCGTCGGGTGTCTTTGGAAGAATTATATTGTGTTTGTAATAATCAAGTACATGTGCGATATTGTCTTAACTTGATCACGTGGTAAATCAAGTCAGGGTCCTAATTTTGTGGAAAAAATTGTCTAAAAAGTTTTAAATCTATTATATGGCGATCAATTTAATCATAAACCTTTCAATTGTATCAATTTAATCTTAAACATTTTAACGATTTATTTATAAATCTTTTGACAATTTATCAATTTTCTAACTAATTTTGGTAAGAAATCGCTAACATAGATTATGGCCATGATACGTGGAATAGCCGACGCCGACATGGACATTTTTTGCAATTTAAAAAAAATTGAGAACTTTTTTTCTTTCTTTTTGTTTTTCCTTTCTTCCTATGCTGATTGTTGGGCCTCAACAATGGCCAAAGACCAGCCACAAACGTGGGCCAATGAGGGTCGCTCTCACCAGCATCAGGCAACCCTCGCCGGTGGCCAGTGATGAGGCACGGTGATGGAGGGCGGAGGGAAAAAGAGAAAAAAAATAAAAAAAAAAAAAAAAAAAAAAAATTTTCAAAAATTAAAAAATTTGTAAAAATTATCCACTTCTGCAATTTTTTGCCAAATTTTACTTACATGACTAAACTGACAAATCGTCAAAAGGTTTAGAGCTAAATTGGTAAATTGTCAAAAGGTTTATGACAAATTAGTAAAATTAAAAGATTTATGACTAAATTGACTGTTGTAGAATATATTTAGTATTTTTTGAACAACTTCCGTTAATTTTTTGAGTTAATATCACGAAAAATCCAAACTTATACACCTGTGACAAATTTACCTCAAACCAATTTTTTTACCACAAAAACCTCAAACCGGTACATCGGTGATAATTTTACCCCAAACTAATTTTTTTACCATCAAAAACCCTAAACTGGTATATCCATCACCGCCACGTGTCGTTTAACTCGACAATTTGACAATAAAATTTTAGAGAAACTAACAGATGAAAAATTTATCACGGGTATACTAGTTTAGAATTTTTCATGGTATTAACTCATGTTTTTTTAGTGCCCCAGGTTGTATTTGAAACAATTAATTGCCTATGCTTTTTATAAAATCTAGAATTAAGCAGTATTTCTAGTCCTTCTAATTGCTGTGGACATACATTTTGGTATTTTCTTTTGCGCTAGAAATTAAGAGGGAGATGAGGTAAATCATGATCCTGGACTTACTAGCATTAAAACTTTGATACGAGTAAAGTCCTCCATGGGGTCGGCGAATCGTAGTGCAAGGGTTCGTTGACAGCTCGGTACCACCTGTTAGTCCAGCGTGCTTGAGAAGATCATAACGCCTGAAGTTGCATGAGGGCTCTCATTTTGTTTAAGAAGTGTTTGACCAAGGCACTAAGAATAATTTATCGACCAAAGAGGATGACTGGAAATGGCAGCAGAGAGTTCCATTAATTTATAACTCATACTGATGAGGTTGACAGCAAATCTTTGGACATTACAATAAACATATGCATAAACCTTTTGAGCTTTAGGGTGTAGATTGTAAGGTTTAGGATTTAGGACGTAGGGTTAAAGATCTAGAATGGGGCATAATGTCTAGGGTTTACGGTTGATGGGGTAGGGTGTAGGGTTTAGAGTTTAGGGTTAGAGCTTAGGGCTTAGGTCTTGTTTCCCTAAAATAGCCTTGTTTCTCTTTTTATTCTCAGGAATAAAAAAGTATATTTTTTTTTACTTCTTGTTTTTATTCCAAATTCCCTAGCCACTGATATATTCCGGGGAATAAAAAAATTGACTAATGTATACAAACAAATTTATGTTCTTTTTCTATTTCGAAGAACAAAGGAATAGGAAACGAAGAAATTGAAATATTACCAAATAAACCCTAAAGTGCACTAAAATGGGAAATTCTTTAAGTAAGAATATGTTTGGGATGCTAGGATTAGTACATGAAATTGAAACCAAATTTGCAGAGCATTCATATGTACACAGCATTCCTTGCCAAAGAGTTAGGGGTGATTGGTTCCCGATCCAGTCCGATCTCACCCCGAACCGAACCGGACCGGAGGGATCGGTTCCCAATTTTCGGAACCGTGGACTGGACCAGAGGGACCTCGAATAGGACCAGACCGGACCAACTGGTCCAGTCTGGTCCCTGGGTGGTCCAATGGAATCAAGAAGGAGGCAGGGAGGTTTGTGCTGGTTTCTCTGAAGGATCACTACACGAAGAAGGCACACACGGGAAGACTCAGAACATTGCAGGGAGGTTTGTGCCGGTATCTCTGAAGGATTACTGCACGAAGAAGGCGCTCACGGGAAGACTCAGAACATTGACGGAGGAAAACGTGCACAGAGAAGGCCTCAACTACTGCAATTCTCGCATTCAAAGAACGACTTGGACTGACATGGGGCTTTCGTCTCTCCTCTTCTCAACAAAGAGAGTTCGTATGTTTCAGTTTCACTAATGGAAACGCCGAAAAGAAGCCCAGTAACTTTTCTTCCTTTTGCAGGCTCGAGGCCAACTCGTTGAAGGTGAATCCTCACCGCGAAGGGGTAATCTTCGTCGTGCCAAAGCAATGTGACCACGTTTGGACTACCCACAGCAACGCCAAACCCCTCGCCTGCAAATCGTTGCCGCTGTTAAACCCCCCAATGACTTTGGCAATGTGACATTTAAAATATAAAATAAATAAATAAAAACAAACGGTCCAGGCATTCCGGCTCCTCCCTTGGAACCAGGAACCGGACCGCCCAGACACCGGTTCCACTTTAAGGAACCGAGAACCGGACTGACACTCCCGGGAACCTGACCAAACCGGCTGGTCCGGTCTGGTCCGGGCGGTTTCCGGTCCGGTTGGGCCATCTTGCTCACCCCTACAAAGAGTACTATGCCCAATCTCCTGAATATGGTGATCACGGATAGGTTCTATATAACAGGCATACTCGCGTTAAACAACCTGAGACAAAAGTATGCATGTTCGGATGAAAATAGAAACTTTTGTTAGCCTCCTCCTGAGCCAAAGCATTCCTGAATACAGAGTTTTCCAGTCTCCAGATACCCGAAGCTTAAGGTCTGTACATGAGAAATCCGTGTGAAGCGCTTTGCCTCATAGGAAAATCTTGTGAATGCGACGACATGATGCTGTCTCCAAGCCCTCAACACGATCTCCGAGGTCGTGTATGCTCCAAACCCCAACGGTTATTAATTTCAGAAATGCTTCTGGGACTCCCAATTTGCTACAGTTGTTGAGTGATGGTTTGCATGCTTTGTTATCATATGCGGATGTAATCTGTACGTTCCTTCTGTCAAAAGTGTGTTGTTAAGAGGTGTCATTTGCTTGAACACAGACGTCATGTTTCGGCACCAAATCCCCACATCCACCATTTCAGCATGTAAATCTTATTGCATGTCCAATGCCTGCAGGGAAGTTCAGTGGAACAGTAGCTCCGAATTGAGCCCCGTCACCGAGCGAGGGGCTTAAGGTCGATGGGGCTGTTCCATACAAGAGCATCAAAGGTCGTCTTCTCGGAGCAACATACTACAGGACGGGACTGGTACTATGCACGATTCCTTGCATTGTATGGCTAGCCGGTGCATTTTTTTGTGTCCACAGCAAACTACCCATAATTTGCAAGCATAATAGACAACACATTACTGCCCGTTAGATCAGATCGTGTCCCACACAAAAGCAGAACTCCTTGCAGAGATGTAGGTTCAGAGAAAAATCAGAGGTACGACGAAAAGAAGAATTACAGAACGGCCAAGCCCAGATTACTTCAGTCAGCATCTAATTCACATAATGGGTATTGAAGAGCACGCAATGTCAAACGACGATCATATACAACACAGACAACGAACACATGAACAATAATTGCTTTTCTCATGACTTTAAGGTAATCCCTAAACCTTCTGGGTCCAAAAAGAAAAGCCCCATTAGCTACAGAATGTCCACTCAGGACTAGGAGAAATAAGGAACCCCCTTCAATATGGGATATTAACGACTACAATGATAAAGGGGTTCCCAATACAACATGATCGGACCGAGATTGCATGGCCCACATAAACAGGCCTGTCCTTGGCAGATTAAATAAGCTAATCTTCTCCAAGTCGGAAATATCCATGACTGCCTCTACTGCTCATTTGCTTAGTCAAGCTTGACATTCGAATACAGGAGGGTGTCCCTTGTTAGAGGCATGTTCAGAAGGAGATAGATCTGCACGGTATCACAAAGGAGAGTGTTGAACGGGCCTCCACAAAAAAAAAAAATAAATTAATGTGGCTTTCTTGCAATGAAAAGTACTGAACTTCAAAATGATGAATCTTACCCCCAAGAGAGTGGAAATAAGAAGAATAAGCCCAGTCACCCAGGCAAGAGTCAGTCTAACTAACACCACTCCAGCTTCAGTTGCATTTGCTGAGGCTTCAGTTTCTGCCAACCATCGCACTGATGACCGAGAAGTAAAAGTCACATCTACCAAAGAATCTGACTGGGAAGAGGCCGCATTGCCCAAAAGTATTACTCCAACAATTTGACCTGTCCATGGCAGTATGCATTGGGTATTTATGAACCAAAATTTGAAAAACATTTACATAACATCAGCTGCTCAACCCATCACCAGCGTGCATGAGCAAACACAGTCATGCATGTCAGAATCACTATTGCCAATATGGAATGTGGAAATTCCATAATTGCCCGCTTGTTTGCACTTTTTCTAGATAAAAGAAACTTATTGACTGTCAAAACATAAAATCTTATTTTATTTTATTTTTTTGGGTCAAAAAAACGTAAAATCTTATTCAATCTTTAAAATATACTGAAAACATGATATACAAATCTCTACATATCTATATTAATACGTTTTGAAAGGTTTTAAAGTGTTTCTTGTTAAATAAATGTAAAGGTGCGTGAGCCACAAGATTTGAGATAAATAAGTTCAAAACTAAAAGTCACTCCAGGTGGGAAAGTAAGATGAGAATGAATGAGTGCCTACTCAAGATTAATAGCAAGTTTGAAATATCACTTCATTATCGTTGTCTTTCAGAAAAGGAAAATTCATTTTTAACTAACTAGATCATGTATGCTTGAGGGTCAATGTACAGGAAGTGGATACACCACTTGTTGTGAAGTGATGCATTAGGGTAGGCTTAGCTAGTTCACTAAGTCAGGTCATGGTAGCTCATTAAGCTTTTTTTGTTCAAAACACCACAACACTGACTACTTCTAATCAAATCAACTAATAGCATTAGCAATTCAACTTGTCTTCAATGATTACAAAAGCCTAAATTATGTTTGAATCGCAGAAGGTTTTCTTTTAGACAAACCTAGACTATATTCGCGTTGATATTTTTTTAATCAAGAATACATGGTGGACTGGGTCCATACGCCAATTTTGGCCATCTATGTACCCAAAATCAATGATGATCCAGGATTGAGGTTTTCAAAGGTGTACAGAGACGCCAGTAACATTGTTTCAGACAGAGAAATATGCTAGCATCTGAGGTAGATTGCTTGCTTACATGAAGTTTCTCATCACTTGACTTGTTATCACCATCAAGTAAATTTTATAGGTAAGCAAAACTGACCTTTGTATGCTTCCTGCAAAAGATTATATGACTTGGACAAGGTAGCAAGCAATACAAGTAATCCTTGTTCAGCAACACCTTCAGTTCCATGCTGCTCTTTTAAGACCTGCACCAACAAGGGCAAAAAACCCGTGAGACACTAATTACAAGAATAAACATCAGAAGCATTACTTCATGGTGGACAGCTTCATTTCCCTTTCTTCGGGCTTATTTCTGAAGTGCGCGTGCGGCGTGTGAAAGAAAGAGAGAGAGAGATTGGAGGGAGATGACTCAGTCACTCCATCATCCCTCAAAAGCTTAGGCCCAAATATAGTAAGTACAGAAATACACAAGCAGGCATTCTAAGGCATGAAGTTACATTGCCACATCATAAGCATGATAATAGAACAGCAGAAATGTTTAACAGACCTTTCTTCGTACATACTCTAAAGCATACTTGGTGGCAAACCCAAATTACACCTTATAAATGATGATGATGACAGGAAATCAATCTTTTGTTAATCCCGGACAAAGCACTATCTTAAACCAAAGGGATAAGTGCACTAAAAGTCTTAAAACTTGTCACGAAAGTGCAATCGAATCCCAAAACTTTCAAAAAATGCAATCAAGTCCTAAAACTTGTCACAAAAGTGCAATTAAGCCTTCAAACTTTCAAAAAGCGTAACAAAAGGAAGGACATGATTGGACCAATTTGACAAATGTTGAGACTTAATTGAAATTTTTCAGAATTTTAAGACTCAATTGCACTTTTGTAACAAGTTTTACGACTCAATTGCATTTTTTGAAAGTTATAAGATTCAATAGCACTTTTGTGATAAGTTTTAGGACTTTCAATACACTAATCCCTAAACCAAAAGGAAACATTCTTACACCATTATTATAATACCCAACATATGAACAGGGAACACCCGGTAAAAAGTATCTAAAGAAATCACACTTCCTCACGATAATAACCAGAGGAATATCACCTTATGCCATGCTCTAAAATAACAGCCAGTGTCATGAGAACCAAATACTGCCAGATCAGTAGCAAAACTGTAGATGCTTAAAAAGAATTGTGCTTCATTGCATCAATAAGAGTGCAGTTCAAGAACAGTATCACAATCCTAAAACAAGTTACCCAATGGCTAACTTCAAATTTAATGTTTGGATATTATACGTGTTACAAAACATCAGTTCATAAGTGACTTAAAAAAAACATATATCTAGGAATGAGGAGCCTCCCCTCAAAAAATGAGTCTTAACAAAGCCAAGTTCTCCACTGACATTCACTTTCAGCATATCTAAGTGCATCACTAACTCCATTTTTGACGTAATACCATAAGTCAAGTAAGAACTAGCTTCCACTATGAAGCAATGCACCCTCGTTATTAGCAGGCTTCTTGGCTTTTACAAACATTGTCTCGCAAATAATCTCAAGGAGAGAAGACACATCAGAAGTAAATTATTACCTTAATACCGTCAAAACAGCCTTTGATCAACTCGGCAGGTCTTCTTGTGCCTTGTGAAAAATCTTCATGCATATGAATGGCCCTTCTTACACCATGAACAAGAGACATAAGACTAGCAATGTATTTCCTATGTGCTTCCTGCAGGAAAAGAAAGAATGTAACCCTTGCAGATTAGAGAGCAGATTCTAGCGCAAAACCATAACTCACCAAAAAAAAGTGATTTAAGACAATAGATGACAGGTATTGTAAGGAACGCGACTTATAAAGCAATATTTAGAAATAGAGGCAATTTTAAATATTTGGATTCTGTAGAAAGACCTTTGACATATGAAGACTCATCTTCGCGCCATTTCCTAAAGGGAAAGTCAACTCCCCTTTTAACGATTCTGACATATCGGTGACATAAGATCCACCCATCCAAGATGCCTAGACAGATGCAGAGTTTAAATCATTCATCAACATAATAGTGCAGAACAAAAAAAGAAAGAAAAGAAAAGCAAAGCGAATACAGGGATTCTTAACTCCTAACTTACAAATTTGCCAATTTCATCATCGCTGAGAGATGTAAAATCAGATGCTGAGGACTCGTCAAGGGAAACTAACAATGCTTCTTCCTCTGCAGTAAAGTGAATAAATGATAATCCAAAAAACAACCAAGAGTATTTGGCAGGATGGCCTCATTCTTTTCTTCTTCTTCTTCTTTTTTTGGTTCTTACCACTTGGAAAAGTACCCTTATCCATTCTAAAAAAGAAATGGGTACCTGGGAGTCGAATTTCAGCTTTATCTGACCCGGAAATAACCTTGTCCATGAAGGCATTTGTAAAAAGATTGGATTTGAACAAGGGAAGAAGATCTACAAAGGAAACAGACATGTTATAGCCAAAAAAACACTCAAGACTACAGGTTACGTGGAAAACAGACAGCCAACCAGACCTTCAACCCCTGTCACCTCCAAGACAAAAGCAGCACGAGGTCTATCGAACGGATTCGGCATGAGAACCTCATTCAACTATGAAGGTGTCAAAAATTTGTCAAAGACATTTCATTGAAAAGATTGACAACAAGAAAGAAGCTAAAATCATCATATTGTGAGAATGAGCAGAGAATAAACCTTGGAAGAACCAGTAGCTGAAAGCGAAACAGGGGGTGCCAAGCCAAGTAGTACTGACACTGCAGCACCAACTTCAGATGGCGACACTGATTCGAACTGCCAAAGAAGTAGGATATGTAGAGTCAAAGAAATGTATGCCAACATGTATATATCACAAGAGCTAATCAATTCTAGAAATAAAGCTAGATAATTGTCAATTTTAGTACAATTATGGATGGATAACTGATCAGCAACCGAATTATGTCGGACTCGCTAATTGCTGGTAAATCACGAGTCACCACTATCCAGATCAACGGCTATTTGACTTAACAATGACTCATCTCGAACAATTCCTTCGACCTCCATGCTATCGATTTCACTTACTTGTTCCTCCAACCTCTAGTAGAATCTTATGCACATAACTACGATCAAGCAGATATTGATAATTCATCAATTTGACGGAACGCCAAGAGTTCTAATCCACTATCCCTTTTCTCCCAGCAACCGAACAAAAGCTTAAACACTACGGAATTTCCGAGCACAACCAAGTAAGAAATCGACATCGATGAAACCCAGCGGCAGCTAGACCTACTTCGCAAGCAATTTCATCTGGCTCTACGATTGGATTACCTCAGAAGCATCGTCAGGGGATCGATGGCGAAGATACTGGCGATTCGAGCTATCCACGAAGAAAACGGAACCGCCAGATTCAGCCTGGCGAAATCAACGATCTAATCAGCAACGCGAGCGCGTAGGTCGATACGACGGCAGGCAAATCGAGAAGAGCACGAAAAAACACGCGATCGGGCCGCGCGCGAGCGCGAGCGAATCGCCGGCGGCGGCGGCGACGACGACGAACGGATGCGGAACGGCGACACACCTTTGCGATGAGGAGGAGGGAGGAAGAGACTGACAGGAGCAGAAGAGCGCTGCGAATTCGCATTTCCATCCTTTGATCTTCAACACGCAGACAGAGGGATTCTGGTGAGGCGATCTCGTTTTGCTGGTTGAAGGAGCAGGAGGAGGAGGAGGAAGCAACGCCGTTAGGGGTGGAATCCGGTTGGGCTTGGGCCGAATTGGGCCGGATGCTCCATAGGCCTAATTCATATTTGACTCAGAAACGTGCAAAAATATTTTAAAAGGTTAGTACAACGAAAAACGTCAAACAGAATTTTTTTTACCGCCAAAAAATCTAAAATAGTACACTTGTGATAAATTTACTCTCTGTTAAATTTTTCCGTCAAATTACAAAGTTGAATGACACGTGGAAGTTGTTTTTTTGGACAAAAACACGTGGAAGTTGATTGGATACCAATTTGGAGTTTTACCCTCCGTTTACCAGTTTGTGATTTTTTATGATATTAATCCAATTTAACGGAAACTAACGGAGAGTAAATTTATCGCAAATGTATCAATTTGAGATTTTTAGTGATCAAAAAATTAATTTTTAATAAATTTATTATAAATATATCAATTTTGAATTTTTTGTAGTATTAACCCTATTTAAAGCTCAAATAACATTGCTTTTATTCTCAAATTTTGGAAGAAGTCACGAGTAAAAGTGAGGGTAGCTCATAAACGTAGGCAAACTTCATTTCGAAAATTTTTTCAAAAAATTTTTTTCATTACACCGGTCAATGATTGCGCTGATTATGCTGTCCAAACACAGGCCCTTTCCTCAAAATAGGCCCGGCAGTTTCAGGACCAAACCAGTATAGAACCGGCCTTATATAATACCTTATTTTCTAGGAAAAAATTTACAAAAAAAAAAACCTAAATTATACTCACCGTAACATATTTACCTTGATTTTTTTTTGTGACATCAAAACCCTCAAACTATACCCACCGTGACACATTTACCTTAAACCTTTTTCATGTGATAAAAAATCCCAAATTTGTACCTATGTGATAAGGTTCCACTAGCTTTTTTTTTTAACAAAAACTACGTCGTTTTTATCGTGTCAACATTGTTTGCTTTCCGAAGTTCAAGTAAGTAGATTTTTTTGGTTCTCATTGACAAAAAGTTAATGGAGGGCAAATGTGTCATACAAGCACAAATTCGGAATTTTTTGTGTCACGGAAAAAATTTTATGATAAATGTATCACAACGGACATAGTTTAGGTTTTTAGTGGCTTTTGCGCTATTTAAAATAAAAAAAATAGAAGTGAGACACAATCCACGGCCTCCAGCTTGAAACAAGCGCATAAAGCCACTCAACTAATAAGACTTGACTTGTAGTATGTAACAAAAAAATAATATATTGATTATTCATTTTTACAAAACAAACCCAATTCACCGTTAGATCGCGAATCGGCCTAGCATCCATAAACCGGTTCCAAGTATAATTGGTATTCCAATTTTTCAGGATCAGGACCTATATGGTAGGTTCCGAGATTTGGTCCAAGAACCGACCCGCCATGAAATGATCACCCCTAATACCGTATGACCCACTTTATTAAGCGTGCCGTGCTTGTGTGGACAATTCGACGTGTTTATTAAAGGTATCGTGTTTGGGCTAGCCACATTGGCGTTACACTCTTTCAGCACAACACAAATTAACACGACGCCACATGCCAACGCCTATATAGACATGGATTAACTTAATGCAGCAGCGATTTCCATTATTTTGTTGCAGAAGACAAGCCACTTCATTTTACAAGTTAAGATGCTGCTACTGCACACTAGGACAACCAAGTTATGCAATGACAATGAGGACAGCCAACTGCGAATAACATTCTCCAAAATCTAACTACCGTTATTCCAAAAAGGTGAGTTTGTTTCTGTATACCGAAGGAACACGCTAAAGTATACAGGAGAAAGAACAGACATTGTTCAAACAAGAAATCAATAGAAAGCATAAAATGGCAAATCTCTGAAATACATCTGTTAATCTTGGTTTTATTGAAAGGAAGATTATTGCAAAATAGATGTCCAAAGAGCAAGAATTTTTGTCAACCTTCCCATTTGATGTTAACCAATCCTGTATAGGCTACCACCAAAAGAAGCAGCCAATAAAACAGAGAGAAAGAGAGAGAGAGAGAGAGAGAGAGAGAGAGAGAGAGGTTGACATTTGGCAGCACCTGCGGTCTTCCATCCTCTAAATGGCATACACTCGGCGTTGCATGAAATATCTATGACGTCAGAAGCTTGCAGGCTACTGTTGTGGCCCATATGTAAGTAATCTTCCTAGAGATCTGAATTGACATCGCATTAGTAGCACAAAAAACCATCTGCAGCCAATGAAAATTGTCTCCCGACACCCATCATTCCAAGTGGGGCGAACAGCATAGATATCAACTCAATGACGAGAAAGCATCAGCTCTTTGCATTTAATTTCTCAAGAAGAATCTTGTTTAGGAGTCCTGGGTTCGCTTTGCCCATTGAGGCTTTCATTACCTGCATATGGGAAGCTAGTCAGAATATCTTGCCATTGATTGAGCAAACGAGAATTTCAACTACAGAAGCAAATTGGACAAAACACAACAGTCGAGCTTCTTTTCCCGGGCAGCGAACTTTCTTATACCTGGCCGGCAAAATAGCCTTGAAGCTTAGTTTTGCCTCCACGATACTGTTCCAATTGCTTAGGGTTATCTAAAAGCACTTTGTCCACCATCTTCTCAATTTCAGCAGGATCGATGATCTGTTACTATACACAGTGAGTGAAAAATCCGAGGGGATACTGACACCAACTCCAGCACAAAATATTTTAAGATGCATAGTTCTGGTAATAGATTCAGGGAGAACTATATCTGACGACAAGCATCTCAATATGGCAATGGATGGGTTGCCCAGTGACCAGGATTATCACTTACCAATGAAAGTCAAATATTACATGTGATACACGATACACCAAAAAGAAATTCCAGAAACTAGTAACAAATTTTGTATAAAGGAAGACTAAAAGAAAGTGCAGAGAAGCAGCTGATTCTTGGATGATTGGGAAGGCTCCTATGCAATACCATGTCATCTCTCAGGGAGCACTAACTACTTTTAAAAGCCATCGAAGATGCATTCTAAGATTTACTTTTTACACTGATGCTTAGTTTTTACAGATAGAATGAACTTTGTGCAGATTATCAAAGACCAAAAATGAACCAACATAGAAGAGCAGCATGGTAAGAACCGTGAATGCTATCAACGGCAAACTAAATTAACTCATCCAAATCACAATGGCACGGAGAGTTTCAGTTGCAGTAAATGTCACAAACTGTTCAATTCCAAGACATGCAAAACTCCAAATACTGATTCAAGAAACACAAAGGCATATTTGTAGTTCAATTCCAAGGCATATTGACAAGACTGGTTGATCTCTCCACCAAATTCACCACACATACCTATAGAATATACAACTATATGGGTACCTACACACACACACAGTGAAGCACACGCATCTATTGACAACTACACATGCCTGCCTGCACCCACATCCACGCACACACAGACAGAAACCATTGGCACATAAGCATGCTTTCATTTCCTGTTCAGAATACCCGGTTTAATATGAGCGGCTTAGTTTGTTACTTTGTACCACAGCCTCAATTACAGATTTATTCCTAAGGTCATTTTAACCCTAGTTCTGAATCTGTTCAACGAGACCCAAGATCTTAACAGTAGAGAAAAGAACTTGCCTGGACTAGGTCCTTTTCTTCAATCATTCCCTTCACTGTTCCACCTTTAGCCATTAGCTCAAACAATATCTGCACCAAAATGAAAGATAAAAGCAACATTGAGATCTGTTCTACAAGAAAAATTCATACAGCCCAACCCTTACATTGATCAGGAAAGACAGAGAATCCTTAACAATCAAAAGACAGATCTGTCCAACAAAATTAACATAACATTTACAAACAAAAATGGTACTCATATTCAGTTCTACTAGTCAAAGAAAATAGCAAATCCCCTTCCCACACATCCCCAAAATTTAATAGTTAAAAATAACAGGAAAAATCATTATCACATTAGGGTAGAAAGATCCAACCACAATTGTAGCAAGACCCCCATATATTTGACACGAGAAATCGGTCTATTGACACAACGAGTTGCACAAGCACAAGTCCTAGAACACAATAACTATCAGCTGCAGAATTAGTTAAGAAATAGTACAAGAATTGGAAAGCATATATTTGAGAGCATGTATTACCTCTTTTCCTATCTTCCCACTAATAGTCCCTCCTTTAATAGAAGCTATCAGCTCTGCCAACTCTTGAGGCGTAAGTTTAATCTCATCGATGGACAACTTTTCATTTTTCATATAGGCAGCAATATCGCCCATTATCCAGTTGGCTGCCAGCTTCACATCAGCGCCCTTTGCAATAGTTGCATCAAAAAACTCAGCTACCTTCACCAGTGAAAAGGCAAAAAAAATGTCAGAGAGAGTTTAGACTAGCAAACACTAGTTCCACTCAAGGTCAGTAACCAGTGATCATACCATGAATTGGAAATACAAAAGCAAACACATTGCATGCAGAGACTATGATTCAAGGTCAGTAACCAATGTGTGTTCTATTCTTCCTCTATCTTTCAGAAAATATTAGCCTTCTGTATGAAGTATGAAATACTGGTAAAAGATTTGGAAGTCACAGTCGAGAAAATTTAGCTTGTTAATTCTAGGGTGGAGTCTTAGCAATAAATGAAAGAACTCACACCATCAAATTTTGTTTTTTTCCCTTTATTAAGTCGGTCTGATTTGGAAATAGTGTTTCTTCCTTAGCCACTGGCTTCCATTTCATTCTTTCTACACTGGTATATTTTTTCCCTAGGCAGCTCACAGGAGGTGTCGGGTTTTAGGAAAGAATTGCATTAAAACATGCCACGATAAGTAAGACCCTTCATGACTGCATTAGAAAGCAAGAACTTACGTTCACATCGTTCGCAAGGAAAAGGACGTCTTGCATGCTGAGTCCCATCTTTTCATACCTTCTGCGCTTCACTTCTGGAAGTTCGGGCAAAGAATTACGAATGCTGTCAATGTAATCTTTAGTAAGAGTAACCCCAGGCAGGTCTGGCTCTGGAAAATATCTGTAATCTGAAAGTCCTTCCTTTTTCCTCATTGTAACTGTTTTCTAGACAAAGCCCGAGAAGTAAGTGCACGATATGAAGGATAGAAATCACCAATGTTGAGTGCGTATACTGAATTGTCAGCTTGTAAATGAAAGAGCATAATGGTGAACCTGAGAGCCTTCTTCCCAAAGACGAGTTTCCTGCACAATCTGATCATCCTGACCTTCGCTTAGGAGAAGAACCTGCCTTGCAATCTCAAAGTCGATGGCTCTATTCACTGAAGAAAAGGAATTCAGATTCTTTATCTCGACCTGCCAAAATAAATAAAATCAAAAACCAGTTTAGCAATAAACTGTATTCATTACTTAAGAAAAAGCTACCTCAAGCCTGCTATTTAATGCTCTATTCCTGATCACCGCATTATAAGCGGATGTAATAGATTTACTCATGCATGATAACAAATCAAAAGATACACAAGCAGTGATAAGCAGCTGAAGAGATGATCTCAGATAGTATTTTTCTTGTTCATTGATTGTAACAGGTATAATTTCCAGCCTATACTCTTTTTGTTCTTTTGACAATCCTGCATCAGGAATAACAGGAAGAGCTGCTGTCCACCAAATCACCATGGGTAGTGATCTCAAGCAGGACTTTAACATTCGAATTTCGATTTAGAATGTATATTGCTCTCTTAGGCTCCAATATATCCACTTAATAATTAGGCCTAACCATTTACAGGAAAAGAAGTGAAAAAGATGAAAGTCTTCTTAAGAGGGAAGTAGCACAATGAAATCACTTCCTTTATATTACCTAACAAGCGTCAGAAAAATTCCAATTATCAGCTCACCCACAAAAATAACCAAAGGATACTTCTACCCTGCTATCACATAAACATATAATAGTCTCATTGAAAAATCATATCTTAAAATGAAACATTGCACCAAATACAAGGATAGGCCAATCATACATGCAAGTCTGAAAACCTAATAACAATATAAAATATACGCATTCGGAAGTTTAAATGTTTATAATCAATCTTGTACTCAAATTGATCGATCATGAGTCACAAAATTACAGATATGAAAGAAAATTCTTACCTTTGTGCCAAATTTCACTTGCCCAGTAGGCCGAACAGATATGTTAACGTCGCAACGCAGAGAACCTTCTTGCATATTGCCATTACTGATGCCAAGATACCGAACCAACCTCTGAATTTCTGCTGCATACTCTGCCGCTTCAATACCATTTCGCATATCAGGCTCAGAGACGATTTCAAGCAATGGTACTCCTGCTCTATTTAAATCAACCTGCATGCAAGACCAATATCAGTTAGCATAAGTACCACCCACTCATCAAACAACATCCAGAAGAACAAATAGCCCTGGGCAACAAAATAGCTGTATCTAAGTAGAATACTGTGCATAAATGAGTTACAAAACAATTATCACCATACTGCCAACCAACGGGGGTTAAAATGTTCTCCACTTGAAAATAAACCAAATTTATGAACCGTGGCTTAAGTAATTGCACTCATAGTGCCAACCAAAAGGGGTCAAAATGTTCTCCACTCTTAAATAAACCAAATATGAACCATGACTTAAGTAATTGAATCTCACAGGTATGATAAACACTTGGCTAGACAAATTTTGGGAGAAGAGGCATTCAAAATTACAGAAACAGCAAGGCTTATGATTAAAAGTACAAAAAGAGTTAAGTAATTTCCTGAGAATAACTCCCGTTTCCAGAGTGAAGTAACTTTCCTGCATCTTCTTCCATATGAACCCTAGTTATGCCAAACCTCCTATGTCCACCACCAAATTCCACAGGGAGATCCAGATCCATGTGACCACTATAAGCAATCGGGACATCAAACTGGGATATTTGGTAACCTTTTGGGAGATCTGGATAGAAGTACTGCTTCCTGTCAAACTTTGATTTTAAGTTCAACTTGCAATTGAGAGCGAGACCCAATTTCACGGCACATTCAATAACCTTTGAGTTCAGAACCGGCAATGCACCAGGCAAACCCATGCATACAGGGCAGATATTGGTGTTTGGTTGAGACCCGTAATTGTAAGGGCAACTACAGAAGGCCTTGGTAAGCGTTGAGAGCTGTACATGAGTCTCTATGCCAATTACCGCTCCATAGTCTTTTAGTATATCATCAAGTCCTTTCTTCTTTCTGTGTGGGGAGATTTTGATTTGTGTCGACTGGCTTCCTTGTGTTGCTGTTTGAGCTTCTGTAGTGCTCATTGTGCAATAGAATATGTGACTCTTCCTTCTCAAGAATGCAGCATAATTCAGCACTGGAGGATACGTCAGGACCCCTCTGCATAATAACGAAGCCATACTGACGGATAGATGTCACGATGTTGAGCTGCCAAAGAGCCACGCCAGCAAGAAAAATGAAGCAAATTTACAACAGTCAGCAAAATCGACAACTTGAATGAGTCCATAACCTAACAAACCCCACAAAACATCCCATGAAAGAAAAAAGAAAACTCATTACTGATGGTAATCAAATACTCTAAAAGCTAAGCTCTGACTAATTTGCATATCCGACAAAGTTATATCATGTCTACACAGTTTCAAACTTTCAAACCAGCATATTTACAATTCAAGAAATGTCATATGGGAGAACAGACTGGCAGAATGATATTGATCAAATCAACCAAATGAGATCCCTGAGCTGCCAGGATGCCAAACAAAGGAGAAGCCAACTTGGCAAAAACAACTGAGCTACTATACATGCTCGATAAAGCATGTAGGCAGTAACAAAGTCTAGTTCCATCAAGTCAACAGTAATCACATTTATCACAACCCCACGCAAGCAACTGGGTTGTAGATATTTCAGCTAGATTACAAGTTAAAAAGCACACAATCATCAGTCACAAATTAGCCAATGATCTGGTCCAGAATCCAAACACTACCACAGTTAATGGCCTTTCGACGCTATCTTTATTCAAAATCTATCCCAAGAGTTAAAAGATTGCCCGCATTGGAGAGAATCTGCCAACTAGCCCGCAAAGTTCGTATTTTTCATTCAAAAAAGTCCATGCCACAGCATCAAACCAGAGATCCATAAGCAATACACGTGACAGTGCACTGGGACTTTACAATTACCAGTACCAACACCATTGAGGCTATGTTCGATCCGTGGTCGTGGAATCAAGAAAGGAAATCCAATTCCAAGAAATCAAATTCCTTAAAATAAGTTTTCATTCTATCCTTTGGTTCATCTTTAAGAATCAAGGGAAACTGTTCAATGTTAATTCCAAAAGAAGCTAAAACAACGGGAAAATGGAGCTTAATTAGTTTGATGCTAAACGGGTCATAATAAAAAACAAATCGATAAAACATAAGGTGGTGAAACGTATTTGATGCCCGCAAAAAAGCATATCCAGAGCTCACATGAACATTTAAACAAACACATCATTTGCATGCCGCAAAATCTCCCCATGCCCAAGAAAGAGCAAGTCTAGCCTTCCGCACTAGCATTCTAACAGATTCACTTCAACGGAACGGCAGTAACTCGGCTCGAGTTCACAGCCTAAACTTCATATCCCGACTCCAACGTGAATTGTTGTTCGAGACGCAGAAAGAAATGGAGGGTACCTGGAAAAGAGCAAGAGCTGTGCGTTCGTGACTCGTGAGAGTTCCAGAGCCAACGACAGTCCAACGTTGGTGATAAGGCTCGGCTATGACTTGGGACAGAGCACGCGTTTGAACGAAACCATCAATCGGATCTTGGGCAGAATGAAATCTTTTGGGCTTTGTTCTTTGCGGGGGCCTAGAACAACACACCCAAGTTCCAAACTTTTCTTCGGAAGGCGACGCAAAGGTTATGGTCGGTGTTTGGGCCGAACCGGCCAGTTCGATTGAACATCGGTTTTGATCAAAAAACCCAGTCTTTGCAAAACTCAGATTTTGTGCTTCTCGAACTGAGAAGGTCACCGCAGCCCTACTGGTGAAGCGATTGAAGGGGATGGGAACGCCAGTATCACAGGTGCGGAATGGAGCAAAAGTCAGAAAGTGAAGAGAGTTAGAAATTAGATTTAAAAAAAAAACCGAAAAGGTCAAGAAAAGTTATTTAAACAAAGGGATATTGAGGGAAAGAAAATTAATGACCAGAAAACGGAAGTGTTGTAACTATGATAGGGATATAATTGCTAACATTAGCATGAGGCCAACTATCCGAAGTGGCGGGTTTATGTAATCGGATCATTTAGACTGAGAAGTCTACGCAAATAAAGTTGAGATTGAACATGCACTTAAGATTTTTAGAAAAATCATGTAAGAACGTGCCGTGAATGCTTAGCTTAATTTAGTGTCAGATACATGTTAGTGCTAATATTTTACTTATTTCGCATGTCAAAGGACATATGTAAAGAGTAACAGTAGATATACTAAGAAACTTTATTGAAATTTGTATAGTAATCGATGCGATGGGATTTGATGGATGCTTTAGAAAAGTTCATTCTACGGACGACGCGGTGGACTAGTTATGCATGTTGACCACATATACCATGCCGCATCATTCATGGATCAAAGTTTACGAATCTTTTCGGTATCCTTTAGAATTGCACTTACTCGAATACATATAAAATTAGGATTGGAAGGTTGATCCGTTTTTTTACGGGGCCAATATGCCTTGTTTGTAAAAGTTTCGGGTTAACATTAGAAGGTATGCGATTAGAAACGAATAAAATTTATGGTTAATATCGAAAAAACCTCAAACTGGTAAACCTCTGATAAATTTATCATCCGTTAGATTCCGTTAAATTTTACTCTCAAATTACTGAGTTGGATGACACGTAACAGTTGACAACATAGTAGTTGACAGGTTTATCACGCAAATTTACCAATTTATGATTTTTGTGTTATTAATCCAATTTAACAAAAAGTATATTTATTTCAGGTGTATCAGTTTGGAATTTTTTGTAGTAAAAAAATTAGTTTTTGGTAAATTTATCACAAGTGTTTTAATTTGAGATTTTTAGTGATATTAATTCTAAAATTTACGGAACAAGGGTCAAAATCGTAAGACTTCTAGAGTATAAGGATCATGTTGATAATACTAGTAACCATTTTTGGATCTGTTCTTCTATTTCCACCGAACCAAACAAGATAGAATCCTAAGACGAATGGGGTTAAAATCGTAAATTTGATTCTCTCTCTCTCCCTCTCTGTCTGATTTGTGGATAAGGTGAACTTTTCCGGGCTGTGGGGCGAGAAGATTCGTACCGTTAGGGTAGTTGGTCGGACCCAAAAGCGAACTGACCGTACGCACGTGCATACCACGTGGCACCGGCGACACGCGTCTTTCCACTGTTTCTGATGCTTTCTTCCTTTGACGGTGACGGGCGAAGAAATTATTGATCGGATCTTCATCGCGTTTTTAGATTAATCTTGTGAAAAACTTTAAATTAACATATTTATTATAAATGTACCTCTAAATTAATTTATTGATCAATAAAAATTCAAATTATTATACATATAATAAATTTATCACAAACTAATTTTTTAATTATCACAAATCTTAAACTGGTACTTTTGTGATAGATTTATCATATATTAATTTCCGTCAAATTAAATTAATACCACTAAAAATCACAAACTTGTACACATGTAATAAACGGAGGGTAAAACCCCAAATTGGTATACCCATCAACTGTCACATGTTACCCAACTTAGCAATTTGATTTAACAGAAACTAACGGAGGTAATTTTATCACAAATATATCAGTTTGAGGATTAGTTTAGGTAAATTTATCATAAATGTATCAATTTATATTTTTTCGTGATATTAACCTTTGCGTTTTTTATGTTATAGGTTGAGTGGTGTATGGATATAATGTTATTACATAGGGAACCCCCGCATGGCCGACAGCCGGGGAGTAAATCCTAGGGGCGACACGTGCTAGCCACCATACACGTGCCACCAGTTAAATCACCCTACGGCGCCTGGGATTTGAATACTCAACCTTTTGCGAGAGGAAAAGTGCACGCTCCAACAGCGCCACCCAAGCGGGTGATTCATGGGCTAATAGTTTATAAAGAAGTATTTCAAAAAATCGGCTAAATCCCAAATCTGATGTGATCAGCCAACCGAAATATTGGTACGAAAATTTATAAGAGACCTATCCTAGTTAATGGTGCTTTTGAATTTTCAAAAGCCTTGCATTTGATTAGATTTGGCTTGTTTTGTGCTGTTATCACGTGGCAGCACGTCAAATATTAAATTTTTGGACTCGTGGCTAGTGGCGGGCTTGGCGTGGCTAGTGGCAAGCCTGGCGATTCAAGAGGGTAAAAAAAAAGACTAGTATCATGAAAAATCCCAAACTAATGTACGTGACAAATTTATCGTATGTTAGTTTCCGTTAAATTTTAATGTCAAATTGCTGAGCAAGCTGGATGATACATGGCAATTGATGGTGTACCGGTTTGAGATTTTACCCTTAATTTGTTACAGGTGTACCGGATTGTGATTTTTTCATAGTATTAATCCAATTTAACGAAGACTAACTGAGGATAAATTTGTCATGAACGTACAAATTTGGGATTTTTGGTAGTCAAAAAATTAGTTTGGAATAAATTTATCACGAGCGTACTAATTTAGGGTTTTTGGTGTTCAAAAAATTTAGTTCAGGTCAATTTGTTATAAATAACTTGAGATTTTTTGTAATATTAACTCAAAAAAAAAAATTCCATGCACGGAGATACACAAACCAATCCACAAGCGTCCCCACCTAACTACACTTTGTAGCCTCTTTTCGTTAATCATAGTGATTTACAGGACGGTAATTTGAAAAATTCCTTCAAAGATTGACTATTTCTAAAAAAAGGTTGACCATCAAGGATTGTTAAATTTTTACTGACCATCATTCGTCCCTGTTCTTTTCGGCAACACATGCCAATATGTTTAATCATAACTAGGTTAATCGTTATTTCTAAAAATAGCGAAGTGCTTTTTTCAATTGTTTTTTCTACCCATACTCTTTCCCTCACGGTTTATGATGTTTTTTTTTAGTATTAATGCCACAAACAATCCCAAACTAGTACACTTGTAACAAATCGGCCCCAAACTAATTTTTTGACCACCAAAAACCCCAATTAAGTACATATGTGATAAATTTACCCTCAATTAATTTGCATTAAAATTTACTATCAAATTACTGAGTTTACCTGACACGCGACAACAGAAGAGTATACCAGTTTGGTGTTTTACCCCTCCGTTTGTCACAGGTTTACTAATTTGTGATATTTTATGGTATTAAGTTAATTTAACGGATGGTTAATTTGTCACAAGTGTACCAGTTTGGAGATTTTTTATGGTAAAAAAATTAGTTTTGGATAAATTTATCACAGATGTACCAGTTTGAAATTTTTAATGGTTAAAAGATTAGTTTTTAATAAATTTATCACGGCGTACCAGTTTGAATTTTTGGGTAGTCAAAAAACTAATTTGGAATAAATTTATCACGGATGTACCAGTTTGAGATTTTTAGTGGCCAAAAAATTTATTTTTGGTAAATTTATCATCGGTGTATCAATTTGAGGGTTTTTCACGGTATTAACTCAAGTTTTAAAAGCACTTCTTTGCATTTTAAAATCACTAAATAATTTTTTTAAAAAAGGATAAGAGCACCTCCCCTTTGCGCACCTAATATTTAGCTGTGACGGTCCAATTATTGATTGACCCAAATGGAATCACTAAAGGGCATGTCCATCAATCACTCCGCGGACATGCATCTTTGCATAAGAAAGAAATTTGTCCAAAACTCAGAAGATAAATAAAACATTTCTTTTAGTCAGAGAAAATAAAAAAAAATCAGAAAGAGCAAAAAAAAAAAGAAAAGGAGAAAAAAAGAAGGAAAAAAGCGATGAAAGTGGAAGCCAGAGAGGAGAGAGCTCGAAAAAGACTCGGTGCGTCCGTCCTCCTTAATGAGCGGTGAGGTGGCCAACAACCACCAGCGCTGCAGCACGTGACCCTCGCCCCCCCGCACGTGCGGTCGGCGATTGCGGCCCCTTTCGATTGATGATTGGCGGAGACTGGGACCCACCTGCTTAGCTGTCACCGGGACCAAAGGCAAACCACGGTCTCGGTCAACGCGAGGGGAATAGGAGAGGAAAAAATTTAGCAAAAGTACGTTCGACGTACACTTGACCGTTGGATCAATCGGGCCTTTGAATGAACCGGGCTGTATCGAAATCTCGAACTCCCGATTACAGAAGTCGCCTTTCAAACGCATCATTCGTGGGAAAAAAATGGCAATGTCTCGCAACGGCATTAGCCATTCATCCTACGAGCTTTCCAATCTTGGAATGGCGAGATCTTAATTTATTTACCTTTGACGGAAAGTTATTGCTATAAGAAACGAGAAAACCTCTCATTTAGTCAGAAGAGTGCCTTCATAACTATTGGATATGAGGAATTATCAAGTCCAATTTGGTGCAATGATATCGATCCCTCTTTTCAAATTTTTTTGTATATCAATTTAGGGATACATGTAAACTCATACAGACTAAGGCGATAAAGCAATGATTGATAACGGTATGAAAGGATGATATATATATAAAGAATTGAATATACCATTTCATACTAATGAAAGAAATTTTGTTTAAGCTTAAGATTTGTATGAAATTGATACATATTTTTTTTGCGTGGCAATTGGTGATTGCACTCGGTAAATTGACAGTGTCCCCCCTCTATTTTTTTTTTTAATTCGATTTGCTTGGTCATTTACTCCCTTTTTTCAATTATGTGAAATCAAGTGCATTGAATTGTACGGAGGATCACCCTTCATAGAAACAGCTCAATAGCAAATTAATAGAAGAGATCCGAGTGTTCTTTTTTTTTTTAAGGTTTGCCCAAACTCTAATTTTCAATTCACTCTCGATTTTTACTCTGCCTCCCTGTAAAGCGTGAGAGTCGAAATCTATATTTGAAACTATATGTTCCCACTCCTAACCCCCCCTCTCAAGATCTAAGTTGAAAAGAGCACTTTTTCATGGGGCCATCAATTTCTCAAATTAAGGAATTTTCCAAAATTAAAAACAAAAAAAGAAAGAGAAAAAGAAAATAGATATGTTTTCGATTAATGATCATAATTTTATTCCTATCGAAAGAACGCGGGCACAGCTGGAGTAACTGATGAGATTTTGTCTTCTGCAAGGAGTGGGTCCTCGGTTGCATCTACCTATTTCTTTTTACCTTTTTTTTTCGTTTTTTTCCTTTTTTCATAATTAACAGCACTAATTGGGCCGCAAATTTAACACGGACGCATGATGTCCAAAGGTCAACGTTAGATAGAGTCTATTTCTATCTGCTTCCAAATTTCCTTTTCCTAGCTATTAAACTCACATCATTAAATGGGCATTCTCTCTCTCTCTCACGTATCGAAATGATATTTGCATGTTATCACTTGTGAATCGAAAAAATTACCTATTATTTCATCCTTAATCTAGTGTACAAATTTTCAATTCAGTTATTAACTTTTCAATTTTTCAATATAATTTTGAACTCTTTTGTAAAATTTCAACGTAATATTTTCAACCAATTGCCACGGAAATCACTGACATGGTGATCTATGAGCTATCCATGTCGGCATGCCACATAGGACAGCCGGTGTTGACTAAACAACACGTCAGTAATTTCCAGTGGTAATTGGAAGGACTAACATTGGAATTTCTTGCAAAAATTGAAGATTACATTGGCAAAGTTGAAATATTTATGACTGAATTAATATGCATATAATAGGTTTATGACTATTTCGTCGGCATTTCTCTCACGACAAAATACCTTTCACCGAAAGTCATTCTTTGTTTTAATTAAAGAAAATAGGTTCTACGCTAACTCCTAACAAGAAATATCATAGTTAATTAAGGAAATCAACTACTTTACTTCAAACGGAATTGTACAGGCACAAATCATGACGGAATTTAATTGACGATGAGGCTCGGAAAATACAAACTTTACAACAAAACCAAGTGCAAACAAACTATGATGGAATTTAATTGATAACAAAGCTTGAGAATGCACAGATGTTACGCTGGATTTTAATCGACGACGCGATTCTGAAAGATAAAAGTCAAGTGCAAGAAAGTAAAGATAAATGAAATATTTTGATTTGTACGAAGGAGCTTTCTAGTATATCATCAGTGGTACTTATAGTGGTCGTGCCATTACTGTTCCTGAGCGGTTTTCCAACGATTGTTCCCATGTTCCTTCTATCTCCGAAAGTTTTGTGCCCATACTCATGTGATGCCATGATATTGTTCTCGAACGGTTGTCCCTTTTCAAAACGCGTGCTTATTGCTCCACGTCCTTGGTCATCTTGCTTTTTAACAACTTCAAACTTGTAACTGTATCCGGTGCTCTTCAATAGTTCGCCTTTCCCTCGATGCTTTGATAGTTCATCGATCGATTCCTTTATCGACCATCGTTAGCCACACGTCGTCATACATCAATAGCTGTCTGGCACTGATAGTTGATGTGTGCCAATACCGATACCAATCTTGGTCATCAACAGCGGGTCTGTGCTTGAGGATATATGGCGTTTTAATCACGTGCCTATCAAATCAATGATCTTGTCATTTTTTGGTGCAAACAATTACTGATTTGGTAATTATCCCCTTGTTAATCAAACATACTTGTCACTCTTCTATCTTGTGGGTATATCACACGCACTTTTCTCTCAGACATTATTTTTCAAGTTTATTTCGAAAAAAACGTAAAAGAAAAAACAAATGTTTTGTTATTTGAATGAATGGTCGGAGGAGAAAAGAATGTTCAAAAGCAAACACATGTTTGGCCGACGGGCAGTCACCGTCCGTTCAACTGCCACCAACTCAGGTTGAACGCCGTTGTAGATCGACTGGACCAAATGCATAGTGCGATTGTATTGAGAAAATGATATCTTGACTTTACTAAATTCAATCGACACTTTGTTCCGATAAAATTTTTCTTTTCGGATGGACCTTGCTTATGAACACGAGCTAAATTGCCCTTCGTGAGACCTGACTCACGGAGAAAGTATCCTTGCAAGAATTTGATGCGTGGCGGCTCCATAAAAGTCTTTGACTCTTTAATGACACACCGTGTCTTATTTTAAAGAAAAAAAAAAAAGAGAGCAAAGTCAACCTAGCACAATGATATATCGATATCCTTAATCGAGTCGGTAATTAAGTTGGTCGATCGACAATGACGACACGGGAGAATAGCCAGGTCAGGCCGCCATACTGTGGCCAAAACCTAATCCCGAAACCCCCTCACCGGGTGGGTGCCTAGCAGCATATTTGTTTCTTTAGCTTCACAATGATGTGTAGGCAAAATCAACTCCCAATTGAGGCGAAATTGTAAGTCTCTACTAGAATGGTGATGCTGTTGAACTAGACGAAAACGACTGTTCCACCACATTGAGAAATCTTTAGGTGGACTTTCGGTTGAGTTTGCTCAATCGGTTGCGGATGAAACTATAGACTCTATATATAAGGCTGCTTAAAAGAAAATATTCTCTTGTATTTTGATTGGTTTTGTACATGAAAAAGTGTCTTATTGTTAAACATAAAGCCTCAAATTTTGAATGGCTTATAAAAATCTCATCTGTATATTTTTCCTCTTTTTTTTACCAAAAAAAAAGTTTTCCCTTCCGATAAGAGTCGATTGAATCAAACTCAACAACGTTTTCAATCAAAGAAAATTATCAAAAAAGTTTTAAATCTATTGCAATTACATTAATTCAGTTCTAAACATTTTGCATTTGTGTTAATTTAGTCCATCTAACCGCTAACATGGACAATTTTTTAAAATTTTCATGAAATTATTATTATTATTATTATTCTCTCTTCTTTTCTGTTTTTTTATTGTGCCAACGAGGTCGCTAGAGACCCTCGCCGTCGCTAGGCAAGGTTAGCCTTGCCATCGCTAGGCTAGCGAGGGTCGAGCCTCATTGGCCATGGGCTCAGACCTCGCAGCCTTTAGCAAGGGTTGCCAGGGGTTGTACGAGGCTCGACTCTCGCCGATGGCTGGGCAAGGTCGACCTTGCCCAGTGGCGGTGAGGGTCGCCGGCCACAATGAAAAAAACGGAAAAAAGGAAAAAAAAATTTAAAAAAATCATAAAAATTGTTCACATTAGCGTTGGTGGCGTCACATCAGCGATTTCCAATTAAAGTTGGCTTGATAGACTAAATTAGTACAGATGCAAAAGATTTATGACTTAATTGACAAAAAAAAATTTATGACTGAATTTACATAATTAAAATAAGTTTAGGACAGAATTGTAAAAGGAGCTTGTAGAAAAATTTGTCACGATATATTAGGGTGAGATTTCCGATATATGCATCAACCTCTCTCTTAATAGACAATATTGATCCAAGAGTCCATATATTTTCTTTTCTCAAAAAAGTTAATAATAACTCGGATTTGTTTCATTCTAACGTGACATGTGCATTAATAACTAATACAATCTCAATTCCGAAACGTGCGATGTCTTGTGTTCTCAATGTTTGATTAAGTAGATATACTCATATTATTCTAAGCAATACTACTCATTTACACTATATTATCATGTCTACAAATTTTGTACAACCTAAAGAGAAAAATTGAGATATGATTTTGTTCTACTATTCGAATAAATTTTTAATCGGAGTTTGGACTTGATCGAATGAAATCCTCAAAGCCGTGGGGAGACGTGTAAAATTCCCGAATGCCCGACAAGACGACTGGCCCTTCGCCACGTTGCGTGCGTTCATTGGCTCAGCGGAATAATAGCAGGTAGTGTTGCGGAGATGGGACTGCAATGGACGTGTACTGCCACACGTGTCCAAATTCATCCATTCACACTCAATCAATCGAATAATTGTTTTAAACCCATGATGGGGGCTATTGGGTCTTCGTTTTGGTGAACAAAATTATGTAAGACTGTCTTGTTCTAGTCAATCCCAAAATGTAACGTCAATGTTAGAGTTGGGTGTAAATCAATGGATGGTGTATGGGTGGATGTAGGTGAGGCTCGTAGGCATTAGACCCCAAATAATTCACTTGTAACTCATCATATTCAATCATTTTCATGCAAATACAAAAATGCATGTGGCTTTATGCCCATGTGAAAATAATCCAACCTATGCCCGCTCAATAATTCAAGTAAATTAGGGTTCCGTAATTTCGTGAAAAGATTGTGTTGTCCACTTTGTGCGAGCACCGCCGCCAAAATGGGGGGAGTATTTGGAGCCGACATCACATCCCCAATGTGCGCAAGTCCCCGATGTGTGGGCAAGGGTCCCTAACGGCTTACTCGGCAAGCTGGAATAAAGAACTCGACATCTCAACGCCGAACCCTAGTACAAAACCTGCCTAGAGGTCGGGAAAAAAAACGAAAAAATTTACACAATTATTAATAAATCGTCCATGTTAACGTTAGTTGTGCCATGTAAGATTGCTAGAACCAACTAAACTATCACGTCAGCAATTTCTTATCAATATTGGTCGAAAGAACTATATCGACAAATCATCAAAAGATTTAGGATTAAATTAATCAAATTCAAATGTTACAAATCGTCCTCATGAACTTTTATTTTTTTACAGCTTTAACTCTTCGTTATATTTTCCATTGGCACGTGCAATGCATATTACTTTTAAGGGATAAAGGTAGGAAATCTCTCTTTTATCCTTGAATTTTGTAAAAAAAATTGAAAAAACAAAAAAAAGGAAAAAAATAAATTAATTAAAAGCTAATATGAAAAAAATACCAATAATAATATTAAAAATTAAAGTTTTAAAATTTGATGGGTATATTTATTGAACCAATAAAAAGAGGCTCAATTAAGTGAAAAGGAAGAAAGGCCTTGATAACCAAAAAGTTCAAATTACAAAATTGAATATTCATTATATAATATAAAATGGAGGATTAATTTTAAAAAGTGATTGATCAATAATCTAAAAATATCACCTTAGATTTCGGATTTCGGTTAATCATTTCCCTTCATTAGTTGAGGACATCATTCCTCTTATAATTTTTTAAATATTATTATTAATCAATTGGTTTTTATATTAACTAAACCTTTGTATTTACATAGTAACCAATTTTTGTCATTTGTTCCCAGAGCCCATTATGCTATTGATGCGAGTTTTGTGTGCTCTTCAAGTTTCATCTTTTCCACAATGACCGTTTCCACTGGATCGCTCGGGGACTGGATCGGGAACCGATCACCCTTAGCAAGCATATATTACCCTTAAAGTTCGGTGGAGCTTTTGTGTGATTTCCCAAACTAATGATAGTAATGACAATAATAATAAAAATAATAATAAAACTCGTGACAATTCTTTATTAGCAGCCTTAAAAAAAGGGGCAGGACGGTCAAGACTGTCCAAAAAGTCCCTCAAATCAATCGCGCTTCCGGAATTTGCATGAGACGTGCGTCCCCGTCCGTCACTTTGAGATAAAGCAATTAGCAAGCGCGACCGCCAAAATTTCCGGTGACCAACCCACCCCCCCTTCCGCCCCCCCTCGACCCTACAAAATCTCCCTCCCTTTTTCCCTCCCCCCACCCCCTCTTTACTCTTTATGCGAAAGAAAAGATGCCATTGAGTGTAAAAGCTCTCTCTCTCTCTCTCTCTCTCTCTCTCTGTCTCTCTCTAAAGATGCAATTGAGTGTAAAAGTTCTCTCTCTCTCTCTATGTGTGGCGTGTGTTTCAAGGAATTTGAGGATTTGTCCATTCTTGATGGGCTTCGCGGGGGACCTCCCCCCCCGAAAAAATTTATGTTAGTCACTAATCAAGGCCCCTTGCCCTAGACACGAGGGACAAAGAGAAATTGTTAAATTATGATATGTATTCGTGATTTGGGGATGTGAGTGAAGCTTGTAACATACCTAAAGGACAAGGTGGTTAACCTCTCATGATATATGTGTGCAGTTGGGGGTGATCGAGTGATTTATTTCTCTAAAAGTTGTGTACGAGAAGCCTTGGTCTGTTATAACAATGGTTCCACCATCTTATAAAAAAAATTGTCAGTGTTGGCCATGTTCTAATGTAGGGGGAATGGTTGATGGTGTGTTTGTTTCGGGAAAAGCTTAATGATAAGAAATCGTTTTTCGGAAAAAAGATTTTTCCACTTTTTCGTGTTAGGGAATTCGTTTTCCTAATTTTGAGCATGTATGTTTTCTTTTATGGTGAATGGTATTCCGTTGATCGATTATATTTAGCAAGTCAAACACGTGAAAGTTCAAAAAACTAATTCACGAAAAAAATTTCCACTCGAACAAATTTCGAGTAAATATGTCACAGTGGTACCAATTCGCGCCTTTTTGTGAAATAGAAATCAGTTTTTTTGATAAATGCATGGCGAGATACCGATTAGGAAATAAATTAACCTCCGGTTTTTGTAGAATGGGTAAAAAAATTGCAAAACCCAACTCAATCATCACACAAGATTCCCCCGGAATCTGGACCGTCGGATGGCGGGACCGGAATGATCATCCTTGGTTAAAAAGTCAATGCGCGATAAATGCCATAATAACAATACTAAGCCCGTGCCCAGCTGGTCCACGTAATCAATGGCCCTTGTTCTACCCCCGAGAGCCTGATCATAATGGACGGCCGAGAGGGCGCACACACCTTTTTGGATGTACGCATGATGGTGGATCATGGCGAGGGCAAAACCGTAATTTAAGCGGAGATCGCGATCTTTTTTTTTCATTTATTCTATTTTTAACTCAGAGGCGTGAAAAAGGGAGAAAAAAAAAAAACTGCCATGATGGGAGCCACTTGGGATGTTGCATGGGGACATAATCCTGCCCCCCTCTAAATAAAAAGGAGGCAAAAATATTAAAAAAATAAAAAGTTGATGGGCGTTGATCGGGTGATAGTGAAAAGAGAGTGAACTCGAAGGGCTCGAAGAAGTCAAATTGACTGTTCTTTTTTCTTTTTACTTTTACTTTTTTTTCCTGTAAAAAAATAATAAATTCGATTTTGCCCCTTTTTTTTTAAAATATTTGGGTGAAAATCAATGGCACAGTTAGTTTGAACACTCAAATTGGCGCTTCTTTCTCGAAATTCTAAAGACGATGCCAATCTGTATGATGAAGTAATATTTCTTCCCTTGAAATATTTGGACATGATTTTCCATATTTATAAAAGGGTGAAGAAGGGTGACCAATGCGGCCGATCCCTCTCTTGAAGCTATACCACAGGTTTCACACTTATTGTAGAGCATTGGGATCAAGCGATAGTTACATCTTATATACCCGTGACACGAAAGTCCAAGATTTCGTGCATTTTCGTTCGGTTTATTTCGGTCGGATCATCAAAATAAACCAATTTTTATTTTTCGGTTCACGGATCGACCCTCTCTCTCTTCTCTTCTCTCTCCTCTCTCCTCTCTTTTTGTGCTTAATGAACTTGAAACCGAAAATTGATCCGAACCAAACCGAACCGAACCGAACCCAATCGATTTTTCGGTTCGGTTTCAATTCGGTTCGGTTCAAATACTGTTCGTTCAAGGGTTTCCAAGTTCGGTTTTTTCAAAAATTAGCAACAATAACCCGCGTCCATTTAGTAGCATCCATTGTGTCCAAGATTATCAGGGTTTCGAAGCATGCATTGCAAATTAACCATGGTGCCCACACCTTGTGCTCAACAAACACGGTGCACAAACACCTTTGCTATATATATGACAAGAAAGCGGTAAACTTTCTTGAACAAGTAGAACAGATCAATCCATATAAAAAAGTGCAATTTCATACCAATTCAGAGATTGAAAGATTGAGAAAAAAAGAAATAAAAAGGCTCCCATTGATTACTCTCTCTTCCTTTTTTCTTTTTTTAAATATATAATTTTTTTACTTGGTATATAATTTCAAATATGCAAATAATGCAAGGTTGCTTCTTGGGCATGCAACCACGTTCGGGCTCGCCACAAGCACGCAAGATCACATGCCCCCTTTATAGATAAAAAGAAACACGCACTCATCCCTTTCCGAAATCTCTCAATCGCCACAAATAAAAGCTATTAATAGTTTGACTGGCCTTGCCCTAGTTTGACCTGAATTTTATTTTATAAAAAAATTAAAGTTATATATATTATCCCCAAGATCTTCGGGGGTCACATGCGACCTTGGACTTGCATGCCCCCGAAGACTGTATACATATTAAATCATGGCATGCAAGAATTTAAATTAAGAGCTGAAATGCACGAATTTAAACATGAAAATATTTATAACTCAATTTGACAAGAATTGATGAAATTTATGACTGAATTGGCAAAAATGCAATAGGTTTAAAACTTTTTGGACAATTTTTTCCCACTATGCATATGAAAGAAATTGCTTCGACCTACAAAAATGTCCCAAATCTCTATCTTTCTTTTTCGACACCCTAAATTTGTAAATTTAACTCATCGGAGTGATGCGATGCGTGATTTAAGCAGAGGGCGGGGAGAGAAATTGAGGGGAGCTAATAAAGTTATGCTTAAAATTTTATCAAGAGTGTTGAGAACAAAAAAAATTGGGAAAAGCATCAAATGACATTGTCACTCCTCACTTAAAAAACGAAATTTGCACATCCCAACTTTAATATAGGACTAAATAATATATGACTGATATTTTCATTTTAATTTTTTCAACTTTTAATTTTTTTTTTTATCTTTTATAAATATTTTGGGCTTTAATTTTTTTTTATTTTTTTTTTTATAAATTTTTTTTATCTTTTTATAAATATTTTGGGCTGAGTCGAGCCAATTGGAGCAGGAGCATCTTAGGTTTGAAAACCAAACTGGCCCAAATGAGAATTCCCAAAACCCACTCGAAGAGGGAAAATTATCGAAAAAGTTTTAAATCTATTGAAGTTTTGCCAATTTAATTCTAAACATTTTAATTTGGCCAATTGAGTTATAAACATTTTCATGTTTTGTCAATTAATCCGGCCAATTTTGACAGGAAATTAATGACGTGAACGTCTGCCGTCCTATGTGGCACGGCTAATTGAGTTATAAACCTTTTCTTTTGTTTGTTCTTTTTTTTACAATTTTGGCCGGCAAGAAGTGCAAGAAAACTTAACAACAATATTCATATACACAAAGTAGAAAAACTTAACAACAAAAATCGATTGATAATAGCACTAAAACTATTGTGTATGTACACCATGATGTTATGACTTTCACAAAATGATATTTGTAAGACCACGATTTAGTGAGAATATTATCTTATCATATTCATAGAAGAAGTGTGAAAAATACTCAATTACTTTCTTGGTGCAAAAAAGAAAATGCAACTTTATGCGCTATTATCGATCGCATTACTCTTATTAAAATATTAACTTATTAACCTTTTTTTGCGTCTAATGAATTAGTACTTAACCAAATAACATTATTACAAGTCTCAGCTAACCAACATAAGACGAACACAATATCAAAAAAAAGAAAATGAAAAGTTGGAACTCAATAACTAAAAGGTCACTATAGATGTATATGCAATTGTCATAAGCCTATTGTTGATAATTTGTTTGTTAATTCATTAGTGCTTAAGCAGATAAAAAATGTAAAAGAAATCTAACCGACCAATAGAAAAAAAATCATAGATTGGAAATTGGGTAATTTAAAAAGAGAAAGCAACAAAATTGGAATTTAATGCATCTCATAGGTTTCAATCTCGTAAAAAAGTATACGTCCGCCTAAAGTCAAAAATAAAATCAAAATTTTACTATACACGAATTATAACCTAATTTTTAGAATCACACTACTTCGTATCAATATACGACTCTCTCAATCGTCGATATGCATCTTTCCAACTTTTCACATAACCTATTTACCATGTTAATAAGAGAAATCCGTTGGTCAGTTGGCATGTATCAATATATGAAAGTTTTATATGTAATACAATAAAAATCGAGAGAAAAATAATAAAGAATGCCATGGAAATACGTAGTAAGAAGAGTTATGGGAAATGCTGTATATTTTCATAATTATTAACTTGCAACATTAAATCTCGGTAAAACTCGTGTACTTTTTATTTTGTTGAACAAAACAGTGATATTGGATGTGCTTTGGACGAGGCAAGCACAACATTCTAGTTGGAATAAAAAAAAATAAAGTGAGAAATGCAAGAAAAGTATTAATAAAAATTGATTTTTAGAATGATCAACCTCATGAAGTTTTTGTTATTATGGCTCCGATTGTTTTGCGGAAATGTAATATTTTTAGGAAGTCATTTTTCAAGAAAATAACAATATTTTATGGTGTTTGCCGAAACCTGAAAATGAACTAAAAAATATTTTTCATCATTTGATATGGAAAATCTGATTTAATTTTTCTAAATAAACATACACTATACGGGTGCTAGTAATTTGTGCATGGGTAACCCGGGTATGGGCGCTAGAATCCTAGGTCAACCTCGATGGACTAGGACCTGGGTGCTGGGATTAGGGCATGGGCACCTGACTCCTGGGCCTGTGCCTCTATGGATCCGAATGCAAGCATCGAGGTCCCGGGTCAAGCTTAGATGAACCCAAGCACAGCCTCGATGGACTTGAGAATGCCCTTTGTGGACTTGGGACTGAACGCCGAAGACCTATTTTCGGATGCCCGGGACCTGAGAACCATCCTTGAGTTTCCTTGCCAAAGTGTAGGGTTTCGAGTTCAAGCGTAAATACTTAGTCATATTTTGGAAAATGATTTCCGATTTTTTAAAGAAGAAATCATTATCTTGAATTTAAGCATAGATTTTGCATTGACTCATTTTTCTAGACAAAGCAAATGCCACAAAAATGAGAAAAAATATTTTCCACAAAATAAATGGAAAAGTAAGTTTATAGATAGTGTGCTATTTTTATGTCCAAAAAGGCAAGAGGGAGCGATAAATCTTATGAAATTAAAAAAGAGGGGGTTCGCCAAAAATTCAAATGGCGCACTTCATCAGAAGTACCAGCAAAGGCAGAGGATTTTCAGGAAGAAAAATAAAATGCACTTAGCGCGACAATTCCAGTTACCAAATAGAAAAACTACAAAAATTACTCGAATGTGATATCCAAAATTCATTCTATTTAAAGCTGTTTTCTTTAAAAACTCAAACTTTCGTCTATATCAAACAAATTTTATATTATTTGTCAATTACAAGAAATGATACTAATTATTATCACGTGACTCCGATGGAAAAACACGATAGCGTGATAAAAAAATTTAAACGGTTTTAGTAATGACATGAAATGACACTAAATCCCGTTTAAGGAGAAATTAACGAAGTTGCAAAATAAATAATTGTGCGTGAGATTCGTGATGAAATGCATATATATCCCAAATTCAAATGCATGTTAAGCGCACACACAAAATATTACAACGTGTGATTTTTCTTAAACGGTATGATATAGGGGGGTAAAGATAATTTTTTTTGTCGAAAAATAAAGTTTATGTGCTGCGGTACTTGCAATTGGATAGTTGTTTACCGGTCTTTATTTGTGTAGTGGTGAAGCTGTCATGGATGTAATATACAATATAAAAGGGTCAATACAACAAAAAACCCCAAACTGATACATATGTAATAAATTTACCTCAAATTAATTTTTTAATAAAAAACATTTAAATTGGTACGTCCGTGACAATTTTACTCTCCGTTAGTTTTTGTTAAATTTTATTATTAAATTTCAGAGTTGGATGACACGTGGCAGTTGACGAGTATACTTGGGGTTTTATCCTTTGTTTGCCATAAGTGTACAAGTTTGTGAACTTTCATGGTATTAATTCAATTCAATTGAAGGTAAATTTGTCACATGTGTACCAATTTAACGTTTTTTGTGGTAGAAAAATTAGTTTTGGGTAAATTTACTACAGGTGCACTAGCTTTGGGTTTTTTGTGATATTAACCTCAACATAAAATTAGTATTAAATCTCAATTAATGGATAAAATACAACTAGTAAGGAGTTGATACAAACTAACATATTCGTATCAAATTTGTTAAATTAATTGATGATAAATAGATTCATTTCAATATTTCATAAATTCGCTTGTCGGGAACATATCGGACCGAATCCAGCACTAAGATACTAGCCGAGAGTCGAAGACTCTGATAATCATGCATTGCGTGTTGTGCTTAGCACATAGTTTCCTCCTAAGCACGATTAAGTCCAAAGGGCGAGCGCGAGCTTCCTCACCAAACCACATGGAATGCGCCAAGAATTCCAACTAATTAACGTGTCAACTTTTTAAAGCTGTCGAGGGTCAACGACACAAAGGCTCGAACGGCCGTGATTGGCGCCCGAGACGCACCATCTTGATTTCCCTTCCGACATTTCCTACTCGTTTTTCGTTATCGAATAGTAAGTATCGTTACTGATTTTTTAGCAATTATTACTATTTACGCCCATTAAATTTGCTTTGTGCCGTAATTCAATGCGACGCCGCGATGTCAGCACGGGGACCGTGATCCCTGGCCTCCGTGAACCCCCTTCCTCCCGTACGGAAAAAACCCCCAAAAAAAACATTCCCTTAACGGCCTCCGTAACGACCCGCTGACATGGACTCGCGAGGCCCCCCCCTCCCCTCCATGTCGTCCGACCGCGATTAACGGACGCCGTCAAGAGGGAGGGAAACGGTCATTAAAGTCGGTTGTGCTCTCTGCTCGCAGCAGGAGCCGGGGGTTGTGTTTTGCAGCGAAAGCGAGGATCGGCACGTGATCGCCGACGCTTGGCACGTGCGCGGCGGGACAGCGATGGCGCTGGAGAGAGAGAGAGAGAGAGAGAGGGGAAAAGAGTGGTTAGTTGCGGTTAGGGAGGTTACTGAGGGGTACCGACGGGTGGTTAAAGTAGTGGTTAGTGTCACCTTCTGAAATTGATTATGATGGCCAAAAAGCGCAAAAAAAAAATAAAATAAAAAATAAAAAACAGCTGTTTTCTTTTTGTGATGGTGGTTTTCTTCCGGTACTGATTATTTCGGTATTTTTTTTAGGGTCGTTGCAATACAAAGTAGGAACTTTTTCTTTTTTTAATTTTACGGATGGGCCTAACTTATTATGAAAAGTTACATTGATTTGACGCTCCTCCCTCAATTTCACCTTTCGCTTTCAACAACAGGGGATAGTAATATTTTGGGTTTTATGGGTATTTGATTTAATTAGACTATATTTGATTAGCGATGTGTAATTTTCAATCTTAAAGTAGATCTGTAAAAGCGATCACCCATCCCTGTAATGGAATGAAGTAATTACCTGAGGCATTTTGTGTATTGATGTTGCTATTTATACAAGTTTATTGAAGTCCTTATTTTTATCGAAGTAAATCTTGCTCGTGCTTAATTAAATTGCTCGTATGAAACGAGTCCTATTCATTTCTTTCAAATTTTTGCCCATATATATAATGATCTTTTTCAATTATTTTTTTTTTGTAAATTGTATGAAAAATTTGTAAAAAACGGAAGAAAATCACAACAAGATTGGTTATATGATATATCAAAAGAGAGAATCAACTTCACAACTGACTTGACTACACATTCGGCCAAAAATAATTTATAGACACGCAAAATTCATCATTTTGAAACTGCAATCGGTCATAAAGAATCTACGTCTCTCGTAATATTTTCAATCATAAGGTTGCTCTTTTTCCACCGATAAAAAGGAAAAAAAAGAAACAAAACCGAAAAAGAACAAGCTTCTAGTTGGCTAACGGCGTTAGCGGTGGGTAACGGCGTCGGTGTGTTTCCGTTTGGGTGAAAACTTTGTTGGCGTGGAAATTCTATAAAAGCGTACGTTTTGCTGCACCTTCTTCTCCGACTCTCCACTTCTCTACTTTTCCTTGCTTTCGCTTCTTCCTCCTCTCTACAGCACCGTCTTCCTCACCGAGCGAAAGAGAGAGAGAGAGAGAGAGAGAGAGAGAGAGAGTCTGCAACTTCCGACGGCGAATGGCAGCGGCTAAGAGCCTTGTCTGCGTGAGCGGGGCGGTGCTCCTGATGCTGTTCATCGGAGCAACAATCATGGGAATGTCTCCGTACCGGTACACACACACACTCTCTCTCTCTCTCTCTCTCTCTTCCGTGTTCGAGCTCACGCGAAATGCAGATTCTCCTAGAGCATTTTCGCTCTCTAGATGCGTGAAACTCAGAATGCGCTAGCACGTACTCGCTCTCCGAGCTCCGTTCCTCGGCACAAGCTGCTTCTTCTTCTTCGGCAACGAAATTTACCCACCTGCATTGCGTTATCGCTGCCCGAATCGAGAGATTCTCGAGGTCCGGCGAACAACGCACACTGTCGCGTCTCCTTTTCCGACTCATATGCTTTCGAGCAGCTGCCCCCCTCTGTTCTTTTCTTCCTCTTCTTTTTGCACTTTTGTACCGCGAATTGGCGTCAATGAGCTTTTTCCTCTTTCCATCGCACCGAGAAATAACGCTTCCAATCGCTAATCCTGTGCATGATTCTCTAGTTTCCCCATAGCCACTATCTCCACACATTCAGGCTTCAAAATCCCTGCATAATGTAGCGACTCCATTATAGCTATGTCGGCGATCTCTCTCTCTCTCCCACATACACACCCGCGCACAGCTCTCTACCATCATGGAGGACCACCGGCATTTTTGGTACGGAAAGGCGAAAACAGCGCACAAAGCACTTTTGCGAAAACTTTTCAATTTCTGCTTGTCGAACTCCCTGAAATCGTTCACGCTATAGGGACAGTAGCAATTCATAACATTCTTCTGATTTCGTGCTTTTTTCTTCCCTGTAGGAATGTGGAAATGGAGAAGATGCTGCAGAGCTCGAGCAACTCGTCAATGGCCGCGAGGTAACTCCCTCGGACCTCGCTCGTTCTTTACTCAGTCCTCAGTAACCTAACAAAACCCCCACCCGAGGTCGAACCAGATCTGGACCGTCAAATCCGCGGCTTTACGTCGATTCTTGGCCGTCGGATTCGCCTGTCAACCGGCTCGCAACTGGTAGAAGAGGATCTCGGCCGCTGAGTTCCGGATCCCCGGATCTGGACCGTTTGTTCGGTTACCTTTTAGGTTCCTTAGGATTCCCGTAGCAGCTATTAACTAATCCCGATCGGCCGTCTCGCCCAATCACTGTTAACTCCTTGTCCTGCATTGTCACCAAAATATAAAGAGAAAAAGAAAATCCGGTTCTGGTAATTTTGGTGAAATCACGTGGTGTGTCGCCTCGCCTGGGTATTTTCTCTCTCTAGCTTTTTCTCTCTCTAGACTTGGGGCCTCTTTCGTAACGGTTTTCCACCGAGCGTAGCGAGGGCAGTGACCCGTCGGCGGCCGCCCTCGGCCTTGAGCAGTGCACACTCTACCCTACGCGCACTACCCCATCCTCGCGAAGCTGGTACTATCTCTTCAGCCGAGAGAGCGACACGTGTCCCGCAGCCGTGCTTTGTCTTTGCACCTGTCGCTCGCCCTCTTTTTTTTTTTTTTTTTGTTTTAATGACCCGTTTTCTGATGCGGCCCATTTTTCAGCTCGGAGGCGGCGGCGGACCACGCGAGCCGGCGGCATGCGGTGGACGATCCGGAGGAAATTGCTTCCATGGTGGAAATGTGAGTGTCTCTTTTCCTCAATATTCTTTCAAATGCGACTAGCGATTCTTCTGGCGACGACGCTTCGCATGGTTTTAAGGATGTTGTTCGTGGCGGGTGATGGGTAGGCTGGTTAGGGAACTGGTGGAATTTACTGTCAAATTTCTTGAAATTTTGCTGATTTTGCCGTTCGTTTCTTGGAACTGTGGAAATCGGGTTCGTCTTAAATGAGGTTTTTCACGGCGGTGAGGGAATCCAAGGAAACCAAAGCCTCCTCGTCCCCCCCTCTGACATGCCCGTTGGGGTGGTGAGTTCCGATTTTTGCCCGGTCATAAATTCTTCCGTCCCTTTCCTTATCCGTTGATTTCCACTCGCTTTCCAGCAAAAAAGTTGATTCACCGAGGCTTGTTGTTTATATGTAGCGTCTCCGTTTCCTCTTCTCCTCGCAGTTGATTGCGACACACCCCCATCTCCGCTAAGATCACTCCCCTTCTTCCACGGCTGCCAAAAATGCCCTTGATTGCTTAGGACGAACTCAATTTGGCCATGTCCAAGCCTATGTACGACTGAGCTTTCTACTGTTTTGGCGTGGGAGGGGGAAAGTGATCGAGCGACTCTAGCAATGGCTTTTCTGCAGAAAGGTGGGAAGAGGGTGAAAAAAGAAAGAGATCCCCCTTTTCACATTTTATGGCGACTCTTAAGAGTGTGAAAATTCTTATTACACACCACAATGAGAATGACAGATGGAAAAAAAAATAAGACTCTGTGCCGGTGAAGATACGGATCCAAGCACCCCCATGTGTGTGCAAGAAGACAAATGGCTGTATCGACCTTGGTCTCGCTTGCCGCTTCTGAAATCAAGCCTGTGAAATTCTATCCGTTATACTGAATAATAGATCCAATTGTTCTCACATACCAACGAAATGCTTACTTTTTCTGGGCATTTGTAATTTACTGTTGCACACCTGTTTGTAGATCTGGTTTTTGGCCGTTAGAGGGAGAATAGTGGCAAGTCACCTTCACCGACACAAACGAGAGACATTATTGGCCATTCCACTGTCCATATTACGTTTTTTACAGTCCAATTCTCTACTGTCTCTGAACAACGATTTCTTTGCTCTTCTTTTCTCTCTGGCACGTTTCCTGAATTAAGAAGGGGATAATTTCTTGCTACGATCACAGGACACATCGAACTAAATCATGAGATTAAATGAACATATCCGATAGTTTAGACATTCAGAGAGATCTTTCCAGTTTCTTTTCCTTCTCTCACAAAGAAATATTTTCCTGAAAGCAAGTCTTCAATTGTGATTAACAGAGGGTGTGTTTGTGTAGGAGCATCCGCAATAGCACCGAGAGGCGTAAATTGGGTTATTTCTCATGTGGAACTGGTAATCCCATTGATGACTGTTGGCGGTGCGATCGCAACTGGCACAAGAATCGCAAGCGCCTGGCCGACTGCGGCATTGGCTTTGGTCGCAATGCCATTGGTGGCCGTGACGGGCGGTTCTATGTCGTCACCGACCCGAGCGACGATGACCCTGTCAACCCAAGGCCAGGCACCTTGCGCCATGCTGTGATCCAGGACAAGCCGCTCTGGATTGTCTTCAAGCGGGACATGGTCATAGTGTTGAAGCAAGAGCTGATCATGAACAGCTTCAAGACCATCGATGGCCGCGGTGCCAATGTCCACATTGCCAATGGAGCATGCATCACCATTCAATTCGTCACCAACATTATTATTCACGGTCTTCACATCCATGACTGCAAGCCCACTGGCAATGCCTTGGTCAGGAGCTCGCCAACTCATTATGGCTGGAGGACTATGGCCGATGGCGACGCTGTATCCATTTTCGGGTCGAGCCATATCTGGGTGGATCATAATTCACTCTCCAAATGTGCCGATGGCCTTGTGGATGCTATCATGGGCTCAACATCCATTACCATATCCAACAACCACCTCACCCACCATAATGAGGTGCATCTGAATTTAATGATTGTTGCTTGATTGTTTGGGAGCGACCTGCTTCTTACTAATCAAGTGCTGGGTACCAAAAAGGACCTGTCCTGATTGACCATGTTACTTTTACTCGTTGAAACAGGTGATGCTGTTGGGCCATAGTGATTCTTACACAAGAGACAAGCAAATGCAGGTGACTATCGCTTACAACCATTTTGGGGAGGGCCTCATCCAGAGAATGCCAAGGTAGGATCTGACTTTCAACCCCTCATATTGAATGACTTTATGTAGTTCACCAGAACTAAACAAGATAACAGCATCTGCATCGGATTTTAATAGTGACGAATGCTATATATACAAAGATCAGAAAACGATATTATTAAAATTCCCCAAGATTAATATTCCAAACGAGTTAATCCAAAACACAATTGCAAATGCAGGTGTAGACATGGTTATTTCCATGTGGTGAACAATGACTACACGCACTGGGAAATGTATGCAATTGGTGGTAGTGCCAGCCCCACTATCAACAGCCAGGGCAACAGATATGCAGCTCCCTCCAACCCGCATGCAAAGGAGGTAACAATTCGTCAAACTGCAAACTGAGTATACCTTTCAGTAATCTCCTTGTTGAACCGCAAAAAAAGCATGCTTGAGTATAAAATCTACAGAAAATAATCGTTTCACTCTCTCTTCATTAACAAGTGAACGCAGTCAAATTAGTGCAGTGCAATGTTACAGTCCTCATATCAAGTTCTCATCTAGTACAAGGTCTAGGACAGACCTCATAGAGTTTGAAACGTGATCTGTTACATTGACTAAACTACATCCAGCAAATGGTAATGGGGAGATGTCGAACGGTTTTTGCAGGTGACTAAAAGGGTGGATACAGCAACAAGCCAGTGGAAGGGCTGGAATTGGAGGTCAGAGGGAGACCTGTTGCTTAATGGTGCCTACTTCACTCCATCAGGAGCCGGAGCCTCCGCGAGCTATGCTCGTGCTTCAAGCCTCGGAGCCAAGTCCTCCTCCATGGTCGGCTCCATCACTTCCGGTGCCGGCGCTCTTCCCTGCCGCCGCGGCCAGCAGTGCTAATAGCGACTGAAGTGGCCTCCAAATGGGGGTCAATTTTCCCTATCGATTGATTTCCACAATTCGCAGTATAATATAATATATTCCCTACCACATCCATTGTTTTCACATGCCCCATCTACGTGATTTGGCAAGTGTACAAATTCTACACATTGTCATGATATATCACCCAAATTCCTACCCCACTTTCAATTTCCCCTGTTTTCAGGTTTTCCATCTGTTTCCAACCTCGGCCTGCTTTGAATCGACAAAAACACAGCCATACTTAGAAGCAGGTGCGGAAGCGTTGTTGATTTGTTATCTTCATTTTCCCTGATTCGTGTCATCCACCCAGTTCATCGTCCCCATCTTCTTCCTAACGATCATCATTCAAACCAGTCGATTTGTGTGTCTCTCACCGTCAGTGTCGTCGGTTTCTTACATATTTTCTTGCCATTTGAGTCTATAGGTTCCGGATGATTCCCGAATTTGTGTTTACCTTCTTTTTGTCTTAGCAATATGGGCAATTAGTACGAATGTGAAACCTCGAGTCCTGGAAAGACTTTCTGTTACAGTTGATGCATAGAAATAGCAGTGTTGTTTCCTTGGCTTTCTTTTTTCTCTATCAACTTTTTGCTGCTTTCTTTTGCGTTCTTTGCTTTTTGGAAACGGAAGCCATCTTCTTCTTTCCAGGCTTTCCTTTTTCTTTACTTGGTCGTGCGATTGTGTGTGTGGTTTTTCTTTGCTGTATATCGTAATTTATTCTCTCTCTCTCTCTTGGTTTGTTCTTTCATTCACCGGCAGCCTTGATTCTCGTCCATGTGCACCGCCCCCACACGCACATGCACATGCACATGCACATTAATCATTGCTTTAACGAAACTAGGTCTGGCTTTATCTCATATGATCACCGCTTCAAATACTCTCCTCTCCTCTCCGCTCCCCAATCTTCACGACCCCAATTAGTATCATCAACATTTTTGGCCAGCTGGGGGAATTTTAATCATTTCGCTTTTTACCCCGTGACCATTATTACCTTCCCCTTACATGAGTCGGGACATGCTATCATCATCATCAGTGAATGTATAATTTCAGGGATCATCTCAAATTTGCCCTAGAATCTATGACGACCTCTCAAAATAAAAAAAACAAGAAGTGCAATTACTGAGAAAAGCTTCGAGAGAGAGAGAGAGAGAGAGAGAGAGAGAGAGACAATTACTCGAGTTCACGTGGTGGACGAGGCAAAAGCAGGAACACATGCCGATGCATGTGGTGGATGGGTCCATATGGCATGAGATGTGAAGACAGTCATCTCCCACCACCACGCTTCTTCGTATGTGTGCAAACTGCAAAGCGTGCAAAACCAACTTTGCACAACGAATGTATGACTTGCGATATCCTTCATTTCCTTTCAATCAATTAGGTCTCTTGGCACCTGTCAATTCATTAGGACTGGCACTCCCGATCCTCTGAAGTCCCAACCACAGGAATTGAAAGTCAAGCTCCTTGCCAAAAAAAACGGTTCTTTTTCTAACCTGTTTATAGCTACAATTTTGTACTCAATGTGGATGCAATTGCAGGGAAGTGACTCCATTCATTCTCACGTAATGTTTAGGTTCTCAACAGAGGACCCCTCTTGAATTCAAGATCTAAGAATCAATCAATGTGCAAAGGCGGACTCATGGAAACGGGTTTGGTGAAGGGACATAATTTAATTAATTAATACCCCGCATTCATTCCTGAGTTTGGTAAAAGGGCAAAGTAAAGTCGCCGATCTTCTGATTGGAACTCCTTGAATTGGGTCGGGTTTCAGCTAATTCGAATCCAGGGTCGCCTTCGCCTAATGCACAAAACCAAGAACCGGGTCCAAGATAGACTCGCACATTACACACAGGAGGTCAAGAGTTACACGTCTCAATGGAAGAATTAAAGGACCATTTGACCTTTTACCCAAATGCAAGCCCCTTTTAAAAGTTTCTTTCCAACAGCCTTTTTTTTTTGGGTCTGCATTTCCAACAGCTTTAGATGGGGCAAAAAGAGGTCTTGCAAAAAGGAAGGCGCTTTTCCCTTATTCGTACCGGTTTGGTTGGTGGTGAAGATTGAAGGAATCAAAAGCAAAATGTTAAGCCATCGCTGTTAATTGGCTGACTGTAGAAACTGTGGAGTCAAAAGAAAAAATTGTAAAAAGATAAAGAGGTGGTAGTCGAATTGACTTGAGAAAGCAAAAGGGCATCCATCGTTTTCCCTTTCGTAATGTTTGAACATGTCTGATCTTTGCCGTCGATGCAGACCCACCTGAGAAACTTCTGAGCAAGTCTCGAATGAGGCCCGCTAATCGCGCCGAGGAACCTCATTCTTAGATGAATCGAATGAAAGCGGGTCTCCCAGAGAGTGAGTGTGGTTCGAGTGGGGCCGGAGGGGGTTGGTGCTTTTTGGAGGTCCTCTCCACCCAATCCGATTCTGCATTTACTTCATAAAATGCAGCTGGGGATGGGGCTTTGAGATAATTTGGGGCGGCGCTCTTCGAGTGTGAGTTTCGGTTAGCTCAAATTAATTATCGCGTGCGAAGTTTTAGCGTTCTAGAAAGAATATAAAGAAAGTTTACGGCATTCAGTTGGACAGAGATGTCGAGTTCTAAGAGCAATTGGTCTCCTCACGTTACATTTGTATAGTAATTTTCGTCGTCTATATGGTAATTTCTCGGATGAATTCTAACTCCAACATAGCCGATTTCTATTCCTGAAAGGTGGTTCTAGGTCAAAGAAGTCAACTTCCAGCACTTTGTTCTGTTATATGGAGCGGGTGGTATGCTTTGAAGTCAAAAGTTCCTTTATCTTGTACACATGAGAACATCTGCCAAAAGGTAAATTGAATAAATATGAGGGCAGCTTCCTTCGGGCACCGCTTGTTAGCCTATGGAAATAATACCTGTTGCAATCTCTCATCACCTGTTAGGTACCCAGCACTACCTCAAACTTTTGCAGTGACCCCGTTCGTTTTCTCCCCGAAATGCGCGCTCTGAACACGACACAGCGATGAATATGAACCAGATAACATAGCAATACAAGGGCAGCTTCCTTCAAGCAAACAAAAGTGTCTTTTGGCCTTGAGATTTCAAAAGGAAAGCCGCTTGTGTTCGTAGTTTCTCCTCTTTTTTTTTTTTGGTGTACATCTAACACCCAGAGCTTGTAAATAAAGAAACAAAGAAGTTTCCTTTGATGCAGGTGAATGGTAAGAGACAAATTTGTAAGCAAGATGGAGACCGGATCAAATGGACGCTCATGTATAGACCCGGTCGGATCTTGGGTTTAGAAGTCTTTATCCTGCCTCATCCACATTTTAAAAAGACAATTCTAGAGTGGCTTCTACTTTTAACCTGTCACTTTGCGTAATACTTTTTTAGGAAACTCACATTTTCACTTTTATTTAACCCGAAATACTTGAAACCTTTAAAAGAAATTTTAAATATTAACATTTAAAGTTGCATATAGTTTTTTGCATTATTTTCTTTCAAAACTTAAATAGCTTTGCATAAAGGTAGTCTGAACTTCCAGGTATTTATGCGTTGTATTATTGTTCAATGTTCATGTATTGCAAGAAAGGCATAGGAATTTCTAGAGCTTAGTATAGAAGTCCGTTTCTTGATAAGTTCCATTATCTCTACGAAATATTGTGGAGCACAAAGAGAAGCATTTCACTTTGTTTGATTGAGGTAGTTTGAACTAGGTGTAAGCATGGTTCTGGGGTGGAATCCGGAACCTGAGACTCTGACCAGTGAGAACTTGTAGGTTTAGGTTTCAAGGTATGCAGGGTAGATTCCAAGTTTTAGGAGGTGGAATCTGGAATCTGGATCCTAAAACTTGAAACCTAACAAGTTTTTTTGTGTTTTATCTTGGTCTATATCTTCACGTGATCCTGTGGTATTTTATGGCATTAGATGATAAGTGTATAATCTGGAATCACTAGTCTGAGCTTTTATTTTTTGACTTGTTAATGTTGAACATTTTTCATGTGTCTAAATATAAGTTGTGATTAGTGGATCATAACAGAAGTGGTGGTCATTAAAGGTGATAATTCATTATAATTATTTAATTAATAATACAGGTAGAACCTGAGTAGACCTTCAAACCTGTGATAGGGTTGGTTCCAAATTTCAAAAAATGAAGAACCTATTATCATGGATAAAACTTATACAGAACATGGAACTACTCACACTAGTATCGAATTATGCAATGACTTCTCATTTTAGTTATATTTATTTGAACTGTAATGCTAGGAAATTAGTATTTTGTATTCTCTTTGGTGAATAACATGCTTGTTCAATATTGTTGCATTCATCTTCGCTTTGTTTAATTAAAGATGAAATTAAAAAAAAAAGAACCTATTAAATCCTAGAACTTATCTTGGAACCCGTAACAGGGTAGGTTCCAGGTTCCATGTTCCAACGGGTAGGTTCTAAGTTCCAAAAAATGAGAAACATGTACCCAAGGGTAGGTTTCAAGTTCCATGTGGAACTTGGAACTTCTCATCCTTAGTCTGAACTTTGGTTTTTTGGTCAATATTCGTCCAATTTTCGATTCCACATTTGGACCCACCTACCCACTCGGATTGTACCGATTTTTTTTAAATTCTTATTATTCCAAAACCCTAATTCCAATTTTTGCTAAAATTAAGTCATGCACACGTGTTGCTCGTGCCTGTCGCTCTCACTTCTCTCAGTCTCTCAGCCACGTAGCGCTCACGCCTTTCTTGCGGCTCAACGCCTCTTAGGCTTGGTTCTTGACGATCATTATAGCCTTTTTCGGGGAGATGATGATAATGTTTAGCTTATCACGAGCTTGTTCTATTAACATCACTCGTGTAGTAGTTTAGACTTGTAACAACACTTACAGCCTTGCAGGGAATAGGAAAAAAAGAATAGGAGATATGGCCGGCTCTTGGATTGATTGGAAATTGGGCCGAATTGGTCAGTCCGATTCCCAAGTGGCTCTAGCAACATGTGTGCCGGTTCCCTATTCCACAAACTAGAAATCGTCCCTTCTAGTCTAGTTCCCGATTTTGGCGTGGGAATCGGCTCACCTTGGAACCGATCACCTCTAAAATGGAGGTGACCATTGGGTAGATGCAACTCCAACCAAGTAATAAGGTCCCATAACGTAAAGATAACGTATAAATTAGTCGGGCTTGGCCGAACTAGGTCGGGCTGCTGACTAAATAGTTTTGCCCAAGGTTGGCTTGAAATGCTCTCTGGGTCCATTTGGCCTGAGCGGGCATGGCCGGGCCTGTGAGAGGAAAGTGAACTTGACTGACCTTGACAGAGAGGAGATCACCGCTTTAGAAAGAAACCATAGCAACGATGGTATCCACTACCTTAGAATTTTGTGAGGAGACCTGTCTATCTTAGTGGAGAGAGCTTGGTGGTTTGCTAACGCGCTGGTGGTGTTGTGGGACGAGCTGCCAACTCGGACCTTCGGGTCATATCAAGATAAAGTTATGACTAAACTAGAATATCCGTAGCAGGTGGTGTTAGACTCCTATATGATTAGGGATGCGCACGAGGAGTTGTGGGGACCAGGATTGCATTCCTCGTCCCCCGTCCGGTGAGGTGGAGCTTTGCCCTATCATTGCCTTGTTCCTTATGCCCTATGTGAGCACGGCCTCGTGGGGCACCTGGCGTCTTGCATGAAACTATGCCTAACGAGCGAAAAAGACTAGTTAAGTTATATATATATATATATGTGGGTTAGAGTTTTCATAACAATTATGAATCATTCTACTTTAATTTTATCCAGATTGTTATTTATAATTATTAAAGCATCACAATCTATTTATTTTGTTTGAGATAAAGTAAAATCCAAAGGTACTTTTTTTTCTTTCTCTCAAAAAATTCAATCACTATTCAAATTTTAAAAAGTAATGATAAATTTATAAGTGAATTGACGTATTAATATTTGCATTTATCAAAATTTTCAAGTGTTTCGAATTTTTAAAAGGACAATATGCTTGTGCCATAAACTTTTGATCAAGCACAAAGTAAAAAAAAAGTCGATCCAAAAAGATCTTGTATTAAATTGCTTGTCTCATTAACTTAATAACTTTCACTTTCTTTTTTAATTTTGCTTTATTTTTAAATTTAGTGGTTGATAAATCACAATGAGTTATATGACATAACAATTTAATAAAATATTACTCGTATTAATTTTTAGAACATTAAAGCGTGACGGATAAACATGCTGAGGTCGGGTATATATCGATCTTGCCTCACCCCAAGCCCCGCACGGCATTTTCCATGGGGAAAATTTGCCGCATTCAAGCGGGGCATGAATTCTCCATGTCCCATGCCCATCCCTACCTATGGTAGCCCCGATCCCGACGGGGTTGCTAGCCTCCAAGAACAAAGTGTGGAGTCTTAGGGATCAATTTCTCACGGGCCTTTCATCATCAAGCTGTTTCAGCCTCCACTTTGCAGATTCTTCTCTCCTAATATTGGGTCTGGTGATATGAGGGAAAAAACAAGTCATTATGCGAAGTTAAGTACTAAGATTGGCGAAAAAAAAAGAGTACTAAGACTAAGTTTGGTAGTCGGGATAAAATTCAGAATATGATAAATTTTATCCTATTCAGTGTTTGGTGCTTGCTCAAGACAGGATAAAGTAGAATATACGAGGAATATAACTCAGATAAAATTATCCCATGGAGAAGTGGGATAAAGGTGGATATGATTTTGAATATCCATAACATAAAATTTTCTCGAATAACAAAATTGTTAAGTTCATAAAATTAAGATAATATTTGAATTTTTATATAAATAATTCAAAATAACAAAAACTAACAAAAAATAAGTTTTTATTCATTCTTATTTTATACATTCAAATTTCTTTCTATCTTATGATATAAATTTCATATATATAAATAAATACATTTAGTATTTATATTTATTATGTATTTTAGGTGTATTAGTATAGTTTACTACATAATAAAATTTTATTAGAGAATGAGGAAGGGGGAAAAAAGAAATAAAAAAAGAAAAGAATAAAAAAGGGAGGGAAAATGATAAAAAAAGCAAATAAAAATATTTGGTGATAGATTTTTGTCATCTCCATTGTTCAATTTTTAGGTTCATTTACACTAATATGACGTTGATAGTAAATAATGGGCATGGTAAAATGTGAAAATATCTGACTTTATTAACGATTTACCAAACAGTATATAGGATATAGCAAATTTCTTAGATCTCATATCCTATCTTAACTAGAAATCCAAGTGACCAAATGCGGCCTAAAAGGTTTTATGGAAAGCTGGAACTTTGTTGCCCAAATTCTTAGTTTAATTCAACTTTGGCATCGCAAGTTTTATTAATCCTACGATGAAAGCCTAAATTTTCAGAATATTTGCAGCACTATGTGCTTTGGGCGACTCTTTCTTGCCACTCGAACAATTGAAAAAACGTACCATTTTACTACATTGGTAAGGAAAGTGTGATACAAAAGTGGTTTAACTACATGTTTCAATGGATGTCATATTCATGTGTCTCCATCTACTTGATAACTTAAACCTCTTGATCGGATTTCCTAACAAGGTATCACGGTTCGGTTCCATATCAACATGGCTTCGATGTAATTTACATGTGATTGAGAGAAGGTTTTATATATCGGACTTCTATATATAGTCCGGACCTATCAAAATAGGTTATAAATCCATTTCTGAACTCATATTTGATGGGTTGAGTCATTATGTGTTTTGGTAATATTTAGTAAATGAGTTATAAATGAATTTAAACTCAACTCTATGCATCATAAATGGGTTTAATATGGATGCTAAATGGATTCACAACTTACTTAAATCCAAGCTGTCTTTATGATTTTCGCTCTCATCTAATCTCGCGCTCGCTTACTCTGTGTTTTCATCTCAGTTTAGGTATAAGTTTTATTAGATTGGGTTAAATATCGAAGCGTTTTAGCAATATGGATCGGTTTGGGTCGGGTGGGGTACGAGTCATTATATTTGTATTGTATGGAAATTGATCAAAATGTATTAAATGGGTCAATTTAGACCGAGCCACTTTCAACCCGACCCGGCTCACAAATTCGATAGATCTAACAGTCCCCAACTACATGGCTCCTAAACCGCTTGGGTCCAAAAGGGAGCTTTATATGGTTCCAAAACATCTGTGCTTGCAACAATTTATGTGTCCCAAAACATCTATATCATTATTCTTCAGTTGGAACTACGTATATATTTGATGGTGACGTGACACAAGTCCACATCGGTGTCGGCGAAGGTGACGAGCGATGGCCAGTCTAGAGGTTGAAGATGATCCGCCATTGTTGTCAAAAAAAAAAAACAGTGGAAAGAAAGGAGAATAGAAAGAAAAAAGAATTAGAGAATAAAAAAATTAAGCAAAAATAACGTTGTTTTGATTGAGTTTGTTGGAGTTGGATTGTCAATCATGACATGTAGATTGGCCGATTATGACTGAATTATCATGTTAGCAATTTTCAGGCAAGATTTGGTTGGAAGGACAATATTGCAATTTCACATAAATATTTATGATTGCATTAAAACAAACGAAAGGTTTAGGACTACAATAAAATTTGTATAATAAATTTAGGACCGAAGTAACAATTTTCCGAAAGGAAAACACTAATACCTACAGGCTACAAGTGTTCTATATGTGCACCACCGAGCCCACTTCTGAGGATCATACGCCCTTCTAATGTGTTATTGATAATATATTATTTTTCAGAAATGATAAATAAAAACAAAGGGAGGTGTAAGTTGGCAACCATGGAGCACCAAACTACCGTAATAGTGCTAGATTAAATTAGACGCGTGGTTTTCAATAAATCTTTTGTCTCTCGCATGTTTGCTAAGCTTAAGGTGAAATACTCGTTCTTTTGGAGTAAAATGTCTTATACATGCATTAGACACATTTCGTATAGTATTTAGGTTAAAATAATTCATTTTTTTACTCCTTTTATACATCTTTGTTAGTCAAATAAATACCTAACATGTCGATTGTACATATATTTTGGACTTCCCAGACACATTTATATTATATCACCTCATATTCATACAAACAAATATAATATTCTTTTAGTATATCATTTGACAGCATGAGGTAATACTAAAATTCAATTGTCATAATTATATTTTTTTATGAAAATAATATATTTTTATGCAAATTTCACTGGTTTGTAACACGATTAATGTGGGCTTATGATACCATTAATTTTTAGATTTAATTAGAATAATACCTAAGAGGTGTGGTAACGGGCGGCGTACGGGGAAGCAAGATAACTGCGATCATGCGGAATCAGCAATAGTTAGGAAGTACGCCGGAACTCCATTGTCATTAGGACTAGAGGAAGCAAATGAGTGGCGCAAATCCAGAGAGTACGAGCATTCCACAATAGATAAGGTGGATGAGTGCTTGAAGCATAGCTTTGCATACTGCGATTTGTTTTCAAAAGATTATATCTTCATCTTCTTCCCTACTTTTCCTATATTTTTAAGCACTTCATCAATCTTAATATTCCTCCGAATACTAATGACAAGCCTTTACGTGCCTTTAGCTACGGGGTCCAAATCCTTGCTTTCTGATGTGATGAATTTGTTTGTCGATTTTGTGTGGCCTATCGGGTTGGATCCGGTGGACTTTTAGAAGCTTTGCGATAAGCAGCACTCTCACTCGAGCCAACTGCGACATGTCCAACCTCAAAACTACAAATTGACTCAACAAAATTTCCAGTAATCTCCTGTATTTCCGCACTGATGAGGAGCAGCGAGTAGTGGCATGGATGAATTGTGCAAATCACATCAGAAAGCAAGGATTCGGGCCCCGTAGCTAAAGGTGCGTAAAGGCTTGTAATCTAGATTCTCAACGATCATAGTCATGGTCATACAATCTACAATCCACTTGCGCCATCCTTTCGGGCCAACCAAAGCTTCATGTTCCATCCGACTATTTCCGAGGTCTATTGGGGGTCAAATCAGGATTAACTTTGCTCATCATGGCAACAAACTCATCATAGTTGATTCTCCCATCCTGATAAATTCGAAAACACAAGGTATACCATGAAGAAACGATGTCCGCTGATCTTTATGGAACAACAGTGTTATGTAAGTAAATTCGAAGACCTTATCATGGAAGTTCGATAGAGATTTCCAACTTAAACAAATCGAGCGCTGTTAATTCTATGCCCTGCTCTACTTTTTACTTGCCTATATGCTTTATTTGCACTCCATAAAATAATGCCCTTATATATTTCACAAATTATATATTTTCAACGCTAAATTGTTGTACAAGTAGCACTTTTAAAACATAAAACCCACCAATGCGAAGGTGTTTCCTTGATAGATGTTAATTGTGACTTGAATTATTTTTAAGTGCCGGACCAATTCGCAATTTAATTCGATAAATTTCACGGCGACCTAATTGATCATTTTTCAAGAGGTCTGTGCTGAAAATGGAGGGCTCGGACCAAAGACTCAAGACTGTAGGTGGGGACTAGAGCCCCCATGGTACGGACCAGTTCGGGTATGCATTATATTGCGATTTGTTTTCAAAAGATTATGTCTTTTGATAAACACCAATGCTCCAAACATTTTTTTTATCATCAAAACCCCTAAACTTATATCAATGTAACAGAAATACCCTCAAATCGTTTATTTGACATCAGATCCATGTCATCCTGTTTGGCTATTGTCATCCGCGCAAGCCGCTGCGTCGGATTTGTAACGTTTGTCTTGGACGGAACCGTGAATGAAGATTTTCATTGGATCACCGATACGAGTTTGGGGTATTAGTATCACAACGAACAAAGATTGTGATTCATAGTTGTAGACATGGAGTTTTTTTTTATCACATAGGTACAAATTTACGATATTGGACATCGGTAACATGAAATAAAAAAGTGTTTTAGGTACCGGTGTCACATAGGACAAAGTTTAGGTATTTTGTCAATGTAGATGGATAGTATTTTTGTCACAACAGTATAATTTTGAAGTTTTAGCGATGCAATTTTCCTTTTTAGAAGTATCGATGTCACATTAGGCAGAATTTAAAGTTTTTTTTACGGGGGTATTTCCCTCACCTTAATTGCCCACATGCATATCGTACGTTAAGGCCATAATTCTTAACTTTTTCCTATTTCCTCAAAAAAATGTCTTTGATAAAAAGTACGAAAGCAAAAAGAAGAGCATTGCAAGTAATAAACGATGGATGAGATCATAGTATCAATTTTTTTAGAGATTATTTCATAGCAATGAACAACGGGCCTCCCTTGACAATTTCTAGGCCCAACAAGATTTCATATGTCGAAGATGTAGGCCGATTCCCATCATCTTATAAGGCCGAGAATATTTCCGGTTCAACTTTAGCCTAACAAACCTTCTCTCTCTCTCTCTCTCTCTAGGCTTAAACATTCCCCCCCCCCCACCCCCAACAAAAAAAAGTTTGAAGCTTTGAAAGGGCGAGAGAAGTTTCAAAGAAATAATACATTTTTAGCAAGAAAAAAAAAATAGATCGAGGGAATGCACTTTAAATTCATTCGAGATAAGTCTTGTGTATAAAACAGGTGAATCATTTAAATTGTTTTATTTTGGTGCACACCCTCACTCCATACAATAATCAAGTCGTGGGCAAACGAAGGAAGATTTAGGTCCCCATATAAGATGATTCTCTTAGAATTGGGAGCGTGGAGGAGAGAGAGAGAGAGAGTCAATCTAGCTTGAAAATGGTATCACACAACTTTCCTTATCTTGTGCTAAATCAACAATTAGATACAATTGATAGTACTAGTTTCGTAGTCATATGCACAAATGCCAAAGAGTGTTCGAATTGCGTCATCCATACTTAGTTCACCAATATGTGTATGATTCCGCTACCGGGCATCATTTGCTAGTAAAAAGAATCACACACTACTATAGTACTACTGCAAACAAGTTCGAACTCGTGACATTGGGAATGAAAGTATAAATGCCGCACAATTATGCCATCGTAGTGGTTTGTCATCAATTATCCTTATTATTTCATTTCAATCGAGAAGAGAGTAGTGCACTATTATTTCCCCTCTAGCGCTTCCAATTGTTCACCTACTGACAAAAAAAGAGGAAGAAATGCACTCTACCGAATAATCAGTTCAATTTCATTCCCCTCATATTTTCTTCCATATTCTGTGTACTAGAGCCAACCTAGGAACCTTGCTTCTTTCTGCGACGTGCTTTTGCATGAAGTGGGTCTTCAGTGAGATGTCAAAATCACCATTCCTATTGGGTTGACCGGTCAAAGTCCCAAGGTCTTGCACCAGACAAATGGTGGGCTTGAGCTCTGGGTTATTGCAGACATCAAGGCCTCTGCAACAGTCCCCCACATGTAAGTGATGGACATCCCTCCGCATCCATCTTCAGTAGAAGCACAAGTACACATACGGATATTCAATTGATTGATGATTGCTCAAATGAAATAGATAAAAGCAAACCAAAAGTACTCTCTCTCTCTCTCTCTCTCTCTCTCTCTCTCATGACACTCTTCATCAAATTTGTCATTCCGCCCCACGTTGGACTTACTTTCAAACTAAGTTTGGACAGACATGTAGCTACTTTTTTCTGCATCTCATATAGAATATTGAAAAAGAAGAGGGAAAAATCGATTCTTAAATGAAATGAGTCACTTGTGAAGAAAGGCTGTCTCTCTCTCCTTGTATGGTTGGATGGAAATTATTGGATGCAATGGTATAATTTATAAATTGGCAATCTAAAAATCCCAAAATATGATTGATTGGGAAATTGTTGACACCTAATTTTTAGATCATTTTTTTTATATTTTCAAAAATTTCAAAATTAGGTCTAGGAATCTTGGCCAAGCCTAGAAACCTATTTCTAAACAAATTTTTTTTAGCATTTTTCTGCATTTTTTCTTAATTTCTTTTAGTCGAAATAAGCGAGAAAATCAAGAAAAATAGCAAATGGAAAAAAAAATTCCATAAAAATAGTCATTAGTATTATTTTAAATCCAATTTCATGAATACATTGTCAATTTTGGAAAATCTCAATCGGGTATATGTTTTTCCCAAAATTGGGCAAAATTAAACCCGAATTGAATAAAAAATGAAATTAAAGTTTTTCTAGTCATTGGAAAAGGAAGTCCTTGTCTTGGGGAGGTAGAGCAATGTACATTCGATCGGTTGTTCAGAATAATTCGATCTATGCTATGCAATCTAATAGGTTGCCAAGAGTCACTTGTGACAAACTCTATACAGTCACTAGGAAATTCTGGTGGGGTGTCCCGGTGGAGAAAAATAGGTTCTTCACACCTAAATATTGGGACTCTTTGTGTAGAAATAAGAAAAGTGATGGACTGGGTTTTAGACATACCAGAGATTTCAACAATGCTTTGATCCTCAAAATCGGCTAGGGACTGATGCAAGATTGAGGCAAGTTATGGGTTCGACTCCTTGAGGGAAAATATTTACAGAGATCCAATTTTTGGAACCATGAGGTTAAGGCATTGGTATCTCGGTTATGGAAGGCAATCATGGACACTAGAGAAATACTCAAACTTGGCACTCTTTATCAGGTAGGAGATGGTAAGTAAATTAAGGTTGGTAATCAACCTTGGATTCCACACATACCAAAGAATCTCCCTTCTTTTATTGATCCTGATCCTATATTAAAGCAAAGGAAAGTAGCGAGCTCCTTTATCCCAAGGATAAAATCTTGTGATGTAAACAGTCTAACTCAGGTGTTTTGCCCAACCTCGGTCCAAGACATTCTTCAGATTCAAGTTCCATGCTCCGTTTGGATGGATAAACCGATTTGGCAGCCATCTATTGATGGAATTTTTACCGTTAAATCCGCTTATAAGCTCATCAAAGTGCCTATAGCAAATGGCTCTAACTCTGGAATCTAGACCAAAATTTGGAAAGCTAGAGTTCATGAGAGGCACAAGATGATGTTTTGGAGGACAACGGCCAATGTCTTGCCCTGTAGAGCTAACCTGGGTAGGTTATTTCACATTCCAAACCCTTCATGCCCGTTGTGTGGAAATTCAAAAGAAACTCCGGTCCATCTATTCACAGCATGCCCTTTGGCCCAGATTTTATGGAGACAGAGCCCATGGGGTATTATCTCATCTATTTGGAACTTCACATCACCAAAGGAAATGATAAACCACTTCCTCGACCTAGGACAAATTGCAGAGATAATGAGATTCGATTGCAAACTTTTCACTCTCTATACGGCGATTCTATGTACTAGAATGTGGTTTTATAGGAATTCCATTTTACTTGATCAAGCTATTTCAAATCCTTCCCAGGCAATTAAGTTGGTTTTACAGGGAGTTCATGGATTTCTTGAACAAGTTCAAGGAAGAAAACACAGTCACACCAAGTCCAGAAGTCGATTCGATTGGAGTAGAAATAGACACCTGGCTCCTACCATCAGATCAAGAGCTCAAATTTAATGTAGATAGTGTGTGGAAAAACAACAAAGGAGCCATAGGTATTATTGCACGATCGATTAGCGGATTAGTAGTCCAAGCTTGGACAAGGAGAGGTCGTTGGAATTCGCCGATGGAAGTGGAAGCAGCAGCTCTCCTTCTTGCCTGCAATTATGCTCAGTCCGTGGGCATTTGAAAAGCGATCTTTGAAAGCGATTGTAAGGTCTCAATTGATGCCATCCAACAAAAGGGTCTTTGCCCTTGAAGTATTCAACCTTTCATTGTAGATTCTCGCTTTCAATTTCAGCACAATCCATGTTAGAGCTTGGACTGGACCAGCAGATCCAAGAATGGAGCTGCTTATGCACTTGCAAATTGGGCCTCTAATCATAAAGGCACCACATCCTCTTTTCTTTACCATGATCTCCCTTCTAGAGTTAAAAATATGATACTAGTAGAGTCTTCTTTTATATTTCGCTCTAATGTAGGTAATTCTTCCTTTTTGTAGTTGCTTTGTTTGCAATATAAAGTTTAATTTTTAGCAAAAAAAGTTTTTCTAGTCATTTTTAAGTCATAGTGTCTTTACAACAATTGATTCCGGGACCTTGAATTGCATAATGGTCAGTCCAATTGTACAATTTGACATAAAAATAAAAAATCCCCAAAATTTGATTGAAAATTAAGAATTTTGAATCCAAATTGGGAATCGTGCCCAATATGAAATTGTCGAAATGTGAGACCATCATTTCTAGGGTTAATCAGATGTGGGTAATTCAATTTTGGTATCAATTTTGCCTAATCAGGTCATTAGGACATCAAATTGAATAAAATCCTATTAACCCGAATATAAAAATGAGAAAATCTTGAACACAATTATAATAAAAATTGGGGAAAATTATACATTTGGGTTCGGAATATGATGAGAAATTCAATTTTGGGGTTGGATTTGGAAAATTGGGTCAAAATCGGGTTGAATTGACGAATTTATACCTACTCGGGTTTGCTGGGTCGGTCAGTTCAACCCGACCCGACCCGACCCGTATAGCTTGTCTTCTTCACCCGGTTTGCCAGAATGCACATTAAACCCAGAAAAACAACTTGTGCTCGCAACTTCACCGATCATTCTCGATCAAACTAGCACGTGTTAATTGGTTTTGCTATCCGGAAAATATCTAGCTGGCACCATTTAACCACCTCAACCGATCAGAATCGGTTCCAACAAGTTTTGAGCGGGAAATCAATCAACAAAAAACGAAGAAAAACTAAGGAAGGAGAAGGGAAGGTGTTTGAAGAAATTCCAGAGAGAGAGAGAGGAGAGAGAAATAGTGAGAAAAGAGAGAAAACTAGAGAGAAGGCGAGTTGAGGTTCCCCTAGACGAGCGATCGGCGTTTTTCCGACCGAGAAAGCGCCGGCAAATCGACTTAGTCAGCGAACTTCCTCACATGAAACAACCGACGATCGGCTGATCACCAAGGCTTGAAACCAAGCATTTTTCGGTGCATTCAGACTTGTTCCGGTGAAGCTACGGCCACCAAAGTGAAGACCAAGTGTCAAGGAACAACACTGCAGGCGTGGATCACTTCAACAATTTTGTTTAATCATTAGACGAAGAAGGTACATATCGTTCACCGTCATTGTTTTCCAGAAATTCTAGAATAGTGTTTCGGTTTGTTTATGCATGTTTTTCTATGGTTTTACTATATTAGGTGCCTAAAATGTGTTCTAACCAGGTTTTACTGTGTTTGATTGCATTTTTGATTGAAAAATATGCATAAACCACCTCGGCTGTGCATTAAACCCCTTCGTCGGAAAACCCGAAGCCTCACCGGAGCATTGCCATGGCCGTAGGGCCATTCAAGTTAGTTTCCCTGACTTTGTTTGATGTTTTGATAGTTGTTAGAATCGATTTAGACGGCTAGGACGGGTAGTTTTAGGATTAGTGTTTTGGAAAATCTTGTTTAGGTTAGTGTTAGGTTAGTGTTAGGTTAGGATTTTCCAATTGGTTTTTTGTCGGCCAGCGAACGTCCGGCGGCAATGTGATTGGATTAGATTGATACTCGAACACATGGACTTCATCATGATGCAATCGGAATGGTCAAAAGGTCGCCAAGGCTCGTTGACGACGGGCCCGAATCGGCGAGCTCAAGAATGTTAAATGCAGAATAGTGCCCACCAACTGTTTGTAAAAATGCCTCAATGAAAATACTCCAAAATGGCGTCGTTTTTTTGGCCCTGGTCTCACCGGAGAAGACGACCGACAACCAGTGCTAGCGACGCTTGGTTCGGCCAAGCCGAACTGGGTTGAACCGGGCCGGTATGGTTCGTTTCCCTAATGGGAAAAATAAAAAATAAAAATAAAAAATCAGAAAATTATAATAAATAAATAAATCATGAAAATCACAAAAAATTAGAAATTATTTTAGAAAATCAGAAAATTAGAAAATTTCATAAAAATTCAAAAAATCTTAAGAAAATTTAGAAAAGATCCAAAAAATAAATAAAAAATTCAGAAAAATCAAATAAAAAATTGAAAAATTAAAAAATTCATAAAATTTTTAGAAAAACCATAAAAAAATCAATTCTCGATTTAAAAATTTTTTAAAAAAAAAATCAAAAAAATAAAATATTGAAAATTCACAGAATGGTCCAAAATCACTGTAGCCAGCCATAAAAAGTGAAATTTGAATTTTAGGAAGTGCCAAAGTGGTATTTTTTGGAAAATTCCAAATTTAGGGGTTATAACCCCTAAAAAAACCCTAAAATCCTAAAAATGTTTGAATCATGAAATGAACAAGCTTTTAGAGCTTCATTAGGGTTTTGGTTGTTCTGATTGATTTTTGTCTTAGAAACTATTTAAGATTGATTGACTTGATTGATTTTGATTGTGCATTAAATACTTGTTTGGTCCTTCTTGCAATTAAAACGGATAGGATTAGTAGGTAAGTCTTGGAAATTCGCATGGCACGTTAGACATTATATCGTTTTTAAGTACCAAAAGGGTGTTAGGGATCTCAATTTGAGATCAATAATGTAATCAAGTCCCTGTACTCAAAATCTCTGATTCGTAGGATTGGGGTATTTCTCTCATACCTCGATTATGTTTCTAGTCTACCTACCAATAATGATTAGTAACGACTTCAAAATCATAAATTTAGAAATTACCTTCCACTGTCACATGAGGTATGGTTTGGGAGAGACCCTTATACGAAAATAATCTCCTTAGCGCACAAATCCCGAAAAAACCCCCAAAAAGTGCGGCACGATAGAAATCAACTAACCATGCACCAATGTATCTTAATTAGAGATAAAAGAAAACTAATGATCGAATAAGTTGCGATTTCTAACACGACAAACACAACACAAATACTTGGGCTCTCTTAAGTTTGTTCATTTTTCATGAAACTTTAAGTTCAATGAAAATTAAAGAGTACTCTACTCTCGACATTCACAATTACATATATCAAAGCAGTATGCGTGGTATGATCATGAATGATATGTACTTCGAGCCTTTGATTAGGTTTTCATTTCACCAATTGCAAGTCGATTTTTGTTTAGTATAACATACAAACATTGCAATATGAAAAACATTCAGAAAATCATTCTTCTTCTTCTTCTTCTTTTTTTTGGTAAGGGTCTTCTTCTTCTTTTTTTCTTCTTCTTTTTCTTCTTTAAAAAAAAATGTGTTGCTGGGTCTGTGAACTCAAAGACACGAACGCAAACGTGGATAGATTCCACTGGTGGAGTTTCCCAAGGACGCGACCCTTAAATTAGGGTAGCTATGAACTGCGCCGTTTAGCTTTTAATATTTTGCCATTTATTTTACAATTTCCTCCTTGGACTTTTTGGTCCGAAAGCGAATAATTTAAGGGATCTTTAGGTCCTTATATTATACACTACTTTAGGCCTTTATAATTAATGATATTTGGGGTCTGATATCATAAAATATTAAGGGAATATTAAAATGGGGTTATTGCAAAAGTGGGTTTGGTTTGGTCAGGCAATTAGTGGGAGGAAAATTTGTTGGATTCCCATCCTCACGTGACGTGGTTACCTCAAAATCAGGGATTTTGTTAAAGCTACCACTCCACTCACTCCATACTTTCTTCCGAATTTTCTTTAATTAATTCATAAGTTAAATCTTTTCTTTTTGAATTGTGTTCTTCACTTAGGGTTCGGATTAGATTGCTGTAGATTTTGTTTTGATTCTTCATTTTTTCTTTGTCTTTACCCCATTCTTTAGATGTGCTTATTCATTGATGGGCAATTGACCCGCTTGACCCTGTAGGCTTGATTGTGGAGAAGTCGTTCATGTGAAATCACTGTCAACCATTTCAAAAGTTTAAACTATTAGATGAACTCATGATTTAATATTTAATTATTTTAATACTCTCCTTCACGCCCAATCTAATCTTTTTGCCTAGTACAAAGCAAAACATATTAAATTATGGAGGCAAATGAGACTTGGAAAGATTTGTTACCATGAGAAATTTTGTGGGATCATAGCCGACCATTCTAAAAACTTAAGCGATTAGATGAAAATGTGTTTTAATATTTAATTATTCTAAAAAGTATATGTCACCGTGATGCGATAATCAATCAGAAGTGGAATGAGATTCATATTATGCAATTACTGATGATTCTTCGCTTATATCACCTCATCGCTTATATCACCTCATCACTGTCATGTGATATATGTCAATTACTTGAAATACTTTCTCCTGGTTGTGAGACTTCATATTCTATTTTGGTCGCTTAAAATGCCTTGAAAAAGTAGCTATAGGACTGTCTCCCAAATTACGAGATGAAACTCTTATATGATTTTGAGACTTGCGATTACACGAGTAATAGGATTAGCTAGACACTCATAAGAAATTATCTAGGTATTATGCAGAGGTCAATGCATCAAGTACACATGAAGTTCAGTCATCAAAGTGAGAATCATCTTACTAGATAGTGACTAGTCGTAGAGTATAATACAAAAAAAAAATTATAGATAGGGAACCATAAGAATTAACTTTGGGAAATGCGATAATTTGGATCTTTAAGATTCAAAAACGGGAGATTTGTTGGCTATGCATGGAAAAAATTGATGTTAAGAGCTCAAAAACTTTTTTGAATAGAAAAGAGTACTTTGACGATACAAGTTTCAATGCCATGACAAAATATGGAAGAACTATGCCGGATATTTCGTTTTGGGATGATGACTAGTTAAACTACTCAAATTAGAAGATGAATTATGCCAGATTTAACATTACTACCATACTAGTGATTAAGGTCAAGTTAACATGGTACTAATTACTAAAATTAAAATTTGACGGTGCATGATTTCATACACAGTCGGTAGATGAAAGATAAACTCATGAGTAATCATAATTATCCGTAAAAAAGTAGATACTTCACGCTAAAAATATTAATGTGGAAGGCATTTAACATTGAATCGATCGACATAGTTTGTGTTTAATGTGATCAACGCTTCGAATTCAATGTGTTTGGTGACTCCGATGCTGCATACTGTTTCTGCCAAGTACTATTTAACAAATCGATTGAGGATTATTTTTATCATAAAAAAAGAACTGTCTTATTAAGTAAGGTGACTTCCATTCAACTTTCAAATTCTTGGCCTAATTCTCTAAAAAACACCAAACTTTAGGTCAAGTCTTAAATCTGCCCCAAACTTTTTTTTATCTTATAAAAAACCCCAAACTTTAAGTCCAATCCCAAATTTTCCCCAAATATTGTTTTGTGTAAAAAAAATCACAAAGAATTTAATTTATTTTAAAAAAATTTACCCATGTGATCCAGTCTCAACTTGATGTGGTACTTTCACATCGATAATAAATCTACATCGATAAAGTAATGGGGCTTTTTTCTAGACAAAGAAAAGTTTGGGAAAAATTTGGACTGAACCTAAAAATTGGGTTTTTTTTAAATTAAAAAAAATTGAGGTAGATTTGTTATCGTTCCTAACTTTCATATCCTAAAACGGTTTTATTTCAGAGAATTTCAACAATTTTTATTGCATTTGATTTGTTATTGAAGTGGAAATGCGATGTTGTTCTGTACCTATCGTCCCATTACTTTGTTAACGTGGATTTGTTATCGATGTGGAAGTACCACGTCAAGTTTAAACTAGATCATGGAGGTATATTTTTTAAAATAGATTGAAGTTTACTGATTTTTTTACATAAAACAAAATTCAGGTAGATTTGAGATTGACCTTAAAATTTGAATTTTTTTTAGACAAAAAAAGTTTGGGGCAAATTTGAGACTAGATCTAAAGTTTGAGGTTTTTTCTGAGACAAAAAAAAGTTCGGGGCATATTTGAGACTTTACCTAAAGTTGGGAGGTTTTTTAGGGAATTCACCACAAATCCTTTATGCCTCTCTCACACATAAATATAATAAATTACTACCCTTTTCAAGAAAAATTTGTACCTTCCTTTGGAATATTAAATGGTCGTACAGGGACAGATGCCATTGGATCCAACGGCAATCTGAGCCCAATCTCCATTTTCGATGGATGCTCTCGTGTTTTGTCAGATTTCTTTTAATAAAAAAAAAAATCAAACTACATTAATAATTAGGGAAACCACATTTGCGACCATACCGTTTCATAATGCTTGCGTGGCCCCCATCATATCGATTTTTCTTTCCTGGACTTAACCAGCAGATATTATTGGATGCATTACAGTCCATAGATTAAATTAGAATTCAGTGCAAAAATTAAGCGCGTTAATATTCTAATAAATTATTGAAATACTAAAGTCTCGTTCGTACTTGATTACTTGCTTTAGAAATTGTTTAAAGTCACTTAAAATTGGGATATATGAAGAGGAAAAATCACTAAAAATATAAAGGGAAGATGAAGAAGTGCAATTTGCGGTGATAACATGTCCACAATGTGTGTGTGTGTGTATAAAACGTGAAGAGGAATAAATGGGATAAATGGTTACCTATAACATTATGACTTTATTTTCATTATATAAAAGTATAAATAGCTAGATGAGTTTCATGTAAAGTTCATATATTCTAAATGAGGTTGCTTGTGGGTTGAATATTCTTAATTACCTGGTAAATAGTTACGTAATTTAATGAATATTATAACAATGCATAATGTGAAGTCATACTAACAAAATCATTATTTGTATTTGCGATTTGAACATGAAATTGCACAAAATACTTTGAAGAACTCGAATTTGATTCGAGTCATTGCCATTCTACCTAATTCCTTTTGCTTTGTTGCTTTAATTCACAAAGTAATAATGACATAAACAATCCTTAAACTTTAACTGATTGCGCAATTCGGTCCATGAACTTTTAATTTATTCAATGTAGTCCCTAAACTTTAGGCTAATGTTTAATGTGGTCCTTGAACTTTTAATTTATTCAATGTTATCCCTGAATTTTTGGTACATGTTCAATTCAGTCTCTGAACTACATGAAAATGTTCATTGCAATTCCTGAACTTAAATTAATAGAAATGACAGTATTGAACATTTTCATATAATTTAGGGACTGAATTGAATATGTATCAAAAGTTCGGGATGTCATTGAACAAATTAAATGTTTAAGGACCATATTAAACATTAGCCTAAAGTTTAGGGACTATATTGAATAGATTAAAAGTTTATGGACCGAATTGCACAATCGGTTAAAGTTTAAGGATTGTTTATGTCATTTTCCCATTCACAAAAATGATGTCACGGCAATAATCCATAGCCAAAAGCTTCATCCCAGAAAAAAAAAGTAATTCGGTCATCATAAAGATGGTAATTAATTGAATCAAGATCCTAAGCAAGCTTTAAGTTAAATGCACAATCATCTCGTGCACTTTCATTTTCAGAAACTGTTTTGTGTCTTTCCACTGAAGATAAGATGACGCAAGTGAGGTTGCAGGGAATGTCTCAAATCATCCGGTCATGAGGCTTTTTCTAGGCAATCGTGAGCCATAATTGGAGAAGGGTGCAATTTCTGATGAGCCAGGTTCAAGATAAGGCAAAAAAAAAAAGTGATCTTCAGAGATGGTCTAAGTTCAACACCTTGCAGACCGCAATTTTGGATGTGCCTGACCTGAGTATCATTAGGAAATTAGGGGAAAAAATTATAATTTGAGTTAACTTAAAGCACAACCAAACTCATCTAAGAGCCAGACTTTACCACCTCCGTTTTGCCTCAATCATATGCTGCCGTCGTCGAGCTATTTGTTTCACCGAGATTATATGGAATTGTAATCCTAACTATGTACATTTGCCTTTATTGGCAATCGAAATCGGCTTTAATCAGATTTTTAGGCACAAAAGAACATAATGGAGAAGAGATTATAGATGCATCTATATTTTTCTGATGAGGGAAGTAGTATATATCAGAACCATGGAATTGGTCCAGCTGTGAATAATCGATCAACCGCAACAGGTTCGTGCATATCAAGAAATTAGTATCCTCTAATCGAGATTTCTAACTGAATTATCTTGGTGGTCTGATTATTCATCATCCAACTTTCATAAAATTGATTGTGAGTAAGCTGCATATTTCCTCTGATCAGTTCATCAAGTTGCACAAACATATATTTGACAGTAAAAGGTGCACTGGACAGCGGAAAGCACTGCTTGTCTAGAAAATAGTATCAACAGATGAAGTCAATCAATCTTATTTTACTCATAACATCTGAATTACTGCTAACTGCACTGACTCATCCTTCATTCATTTGATATTGGTATGTTTCTTGCTCTTCATTCTTCATTCATTTCTTTGTTCACTCTTGAAGAAAGACTAGTTGATAAAATGAAGACCATAACTTGGTTTTATTATAGGACGCAGAAAAGATCGATTCACATAAATAAATAAAATTAAGGTACGAAAGAATAGCTTTTATTATCATATACATTGGAAAATTTTCCTATTTCCTTTTAAGGGGTAAAAGCTGTCACGCCCTGGACCCTACGAGTGCGCGATCATCTCTCGATGGTTGAACATTGAATGCGATATCCTAGATACGTCGTCGACTCAACCCAAACATCAGAGATTAAGCACGCCGGAAACAAATAGAAACAATCCGGACAATTAATAATGACAAGGGGTAACAATAGGACAAAATAATAACTATAATTCCTACACTTAGAAGATACATACAACGTCCACAAAAGACAATCCCTAAGTTAGGCCACAACAACAGAACCACATTCCTCAAAAGGGACAAAGGTTCGCAAACTTAACTCCTCTACAAAAGGGGACTTAAAATACCAAGTACTTGACCCGTCCTCGATCTCCGAGATACTCTTGCATCGTCTCCAATCACTCATGGTCGCGGATCTAAAATAGTTATATAATAACCGTGAGAACGAGTCTCAATAAGCAACCCCCTATACCCCACGTAGGCCAATGTGTACCCAGACAAGTCATACATGTATTTTACCCCATAACATATAGAATTCACATCATTGTACTCACCTTGCCATCAAGCCCATGTAAACTCTGCACGTTAATCACCATGTGATAATGCAATAATGGTAATTAAATAACACCTCATAATCGCTCAAATACCAACCACACTTACACTCAATCAACCCAACTAATTCAACTAGCCAATTTAATCACACGCTCAACCAACCAATTTAGTCACACGCTCAACCAGCCAATTCAATCACACTCAAATTACATGTGTGTCCGAACATTTTTTCTCATGACCCGCGCCACTGCGCCTCAAGTCCATTCTCACAGGCACACAAGCTACACAATTCGATCAATTCTGATGGCCGCCGTCAACACGTCCCAGGCCATACCATTCAATCAATTCCAGTGGCCGCCGTCAACACGTCCCAAGCCACACTATTTAATTAATTCCAGTGATCGACGTAAACACGTCCCGGTCCAATCACACCTTTAACGGGCCACCGTCAACACGTCTCAAGCCCGCGTCTATTTGGCACACTGGCCATTCACACGGACCGCCGTCAATATGTCCCAAGTCCGTAGCCCTTTGATTGATCCGGGCTTAAAATCGACAAGCAAGCACACGCCATTCAGCTCAATCCATTTCACACCAATTGCATCAAACAACCCATGTTCACAACTCAGTCCAATTCATAATTTGCCACCTCAATACACAAACCCGACATTCAAGTCGGCCACGCACAACCACCCAAAATCAAGCCTATTAATTAAACAAATTCAAGTAGCACAAATTATATCATAATATAATTAAATTAAACACGCCCTAGCCGTTCTAAACCCGAGACAAGTCAATGAAATACCCAAGTATAAATCCAATTCACAGCACAACCCATCACACTTGCCCACAAATCCGTCATTCACGCCTACCATATATGAATATCAAGCCCACCCACGAATGCCATAACAAGCTAATTATTGGCCCACCTACATTAACCAGTAATATGCACCCAAAACTATCCAAATTCCAAATCACAGGCTCACAATTCCGACATTCAAGCTAGTCACAATCACACGTCAATTTCTCCCATACACGCCACGACAATATTATCAATTAGCCCACCATAATTAGTTATTAATTAAGCCCCACAATTCTCACAATTTAATCTATCAATTATGCACGTACAAAAATTGCTCCTAATCCATGTTAAGCCCCTAAATCGATACTAATTATCCCTAGACAAGTCTAATAATACCCAATGTACTAGGTAGGGTTTAGGAAGTCACTTACTAAGTTTTGGCTCGGGAAAAGTCGGCTCGGGCCCAAAATGGCCCTGATGAACAGTGCCGAACTAGGCGCGGGCGCGCTGACCAGCCAAAGCGAGCATAATGGCCGATCGGCGTGCCGGTGCGCGGGCGTAGCAGACGTGCGGCATGCTCGGGGCGCATGGGCGAGCGGATGGGCAATGCGTCGAGGCCACGGGCCGGCTGAACGGGCAACGTCCCTGGGTGATGGGCACAGGCACGGGCGTGACGTATGCTGCACGCAGCATGGCTGCTTGGTCACAGAGGCGGCGAGCCGCCACGCATTGGCTTGGCCCCCCTGGGCCGGCCGGCCGCCGGGCGCCGCACGGCGGGCGCGCGGACGCAAGCAGACGGCAAAGCGAAGCCGGAGTGGGGGAGATCGAGAGGAGAGAGAGAGAGAGAGAGAGAGAGAGAGAGAGAGAGAGAGAGAGAGAGAGAGAGAGAGAGAGAGGTTGAGGGGAAGGGTGAACCGCTACGACGAAAGAAGATGGCGGCCTTGTGGCGGCGACGGGCATGCGCTGGCTGCTTCCGGGCGGGCGGCGAAGCCGGGCGAAATCGCCGCGGCCGGACGCATGAAGCCTGAAGGCAAAGTTGGCTTGGCTTGGCTCTCAGGCGGCGATTAAAATGCGCTGGGCCGGGAAGTACATGGATGACAGCGGAGCGGGGCGAGTTCGGAGTACGGGAGGGAGGAGAAAAGGGCGGTCGGGGGCGACTGGTGGACGGCGCAACGGTGGTCGAGCTTGCTGGAGACGGCGGGCGCCGGGCGGTCTGGGTGGAAGGCGGTCGGCAAATGGGCCCAGCGAGCTCGAGCGGGTGCGAAGCACTAGACGCGGAAGGAAGGAGAAGAAGAAAAAAAGAAGAAGAAGAAGAAGAAGAAGAAGAAGAAGAGAAAAGGAGGAGAGAGGAGAGAGAGTGTGTCAGGAGGGGACTACATGCAGAGATAGAGAGAAGGGACAGATGGGGAAGGAAGGGGCAAGGGGGGGGAAAAAAGGCAGCCAGGAGGAGAAAAAGAGAAAGGAGAGAGAGAGAGAGAGAGAGAGAGAGAGAGAGAGAGAGAGAGAGAGAGACATAGATGCATGCATGCATGCAGGAGAGAAATATGCATGGGAGGGGGAGGGGGTAGGTGGCGGAGAGAGAAGAGAGAGAGAGAGAGAGAGAAAAGTGAAAAAGATTAATTTTTTTTATTTTCGAGCGCGATCCAACGGACACGATTCAAAATAAAAATTGACCTAACGGTCAGGATTCAAATTCGGAAAATGATCTAACCGTCCACGAAAATCCCAAATAATAATATAGGACAAATGACCAAAATAAAATAACTCAAAACACACTACGAGAGAGGTCTACTAGTTTAAATCCGCACCCGGTCAAAAATTTACTTTCCCACTATTCCTGATAATCTTGACGCTGGCCATAACAATATCGACACCGTCCAATTTATTTCATCCCGAAACTCCCGAAAATCGACTGCCAAGTTTGGGGTCTAAATAACGGTCAAATTCGATCGAGTGCGATTCTAGCGAAATCTCAAAATTTAAAAATAATAACCGGGAGTGATCAGTTCCCGGGCGAGATTTTACTACAAGCACATTGACGAATTACACGTTTATTAAATCCCAAAATTGAGTAAAAAATCCGGGATGTCACAACTCTTCCCCCCTTACAAAAATTTCGTCCTTGAAATTTACAATCCAATCCAACTATTCAAACAAATGGAGGTACTGGTGTCGCATCAACTCTTCACTTTCCCACATCGTACCTTCGGTCTCATGGTGCTCCCAAATTACTTTGACCATCGGAATTTTCTTATTCCGCAACATTCATTCTATTCTGCCCTCGATCCGAACTGGCTTTTCCACGTACGACACTCAGTCGTCCATGTCTATTTCTTCATAATTCAGCACGTGAATCGGGTCTGGTTCATACTTCCTCAACATAGACACGTGGAATATATTATGAACATGAGATAAATTTGGCAGCTCTGAGCAGTCTTAAGTCTATCCCGAATTACCTTGATTGTTTCGACTGATTGCTGAATCAACTCGGGACTCGTAATGCTCCTTTCACCAACTTCATTCCAGCAAACCAGTGTTCTGCAAACCCTGCCATGAAGTGCTTCGAATGGTACCATTCTGATACTCTGCTGATAGCTATTATTATAGGCAACTCAACCAAGGGCAGTTATTCTTTCTAACTTCCCCTAAAATTCAATACACATGCTAGCAGCATATCTTCCAAAGTCCGAATCGTCCTTTCAGACTGGCCATCTGTCTGCGAATGATAGGCTGTGCTAAACTGTAATTTCGTTCCTAATGCCGTATGAAGACTTTTAGAAAAACGGCAGTAAACTTAGGATCACGGTTCGAGGTGATCGTCACTGGTACTCCATGGAGACGGACTATGTGTCGTACATACAAATCGGCATACCTTCCCAAGGCAAAAATCCTTTCGTAATGGTAGAAAATATGCTGATTTTGTCAACCGATCCACTATCACCCAAATCGAATCATGGCTCCTCTGGCTCCTCGACAATCCCATTTCCACTCGAGAATTTCCAATGGCTGCAACATTTCCACCCGGCTTGTAATGTTACGCCTTCACTTGTTGGCATATGAAACACTTAGCCACATGTTTGGCCACGTCCACTCTCATGTCGTTCCACTAATAATGCTGCCGTAAATTCTGATACATTTTCGTACTCCCCGGGTGAATACTGTAACTGCTACGGTGTGCTTCAGACAAAATCTCTTCCTTCAGTTCAGCATCATTGGGTACACATAACCACCCACGGAACTTTAGAATCCCATCCTCGAATACCTGAAAATCCGATTTCCTTTTTGTGACATCCATTTCCAAAATCTTCTGGATTTCTAGGTCCATCTATTGTAAAGCCTTAATCTTAGCCCAGATTTCCGGTTTAATCCTCAATGTGGCAAGTAGATTTGAAAACATAGCTCACTTCAAACTTAAACTCTGAATCTCGGACTCCTTCCAACAAGGTCCATTCTTTGACCATCATATGCGCGATGCTCGATTTCCAACTCAGTGCATTCGCTACCTTATTGGCCTTCCCGGTGATATAAAATATCATAGTCGTAGTTCTTAAGGAGTTCCGTCCAATGACGCTGTCTCATGCTGAGTTCTTTTTTTTTTTTTGGTTTTTTGAAAACTGATACTTTTAAACTCTGATGATCTGTATAAATCTGAAATTTCTCCTTACACAGATAATGCCTCAAAATCTTAAGAGCGAAGATAATCGCGGTTAATTTCAAATTATGCATTGGATAATTCAGCTTATGCGGTCTCAATTATCGCGATGCGTATGTCACCACTCTTCCACATTGTGTCAACACGCATCCGGTTCCTCTTAACGATGCGTCACTGTAGATTTAATATCCTCCCAAACCTGACGGGACCGTCAACACTGGCATGATTGTCGAAATCTGTTTTGATCATGAAAATTCCTTTTGTACTTATCCATCCATTCAAATTTCGTTTTCTTCTTTAGCAAACGCGTCCACGGTGTTACTAACGTTAAAAACCTTTCCACGAGATGTCTGTATTAACCTGCAAGATCCAAGAAGCTCTGAATCTCAATTACCGTTGTCGGTCTTGACCAATTTATGAAGGCTTCACTCTTTGTCAGATCCACTGTGATCCCTTCACCATATACCACATGTCCTAAGAACGCCACTCAATAAAGTCAGAATTCGCACTTATAAACTTAGTGTAGAGTACATGTTCCTTTAAGGTCCATAGAACCTTTTCCAAATGTACCCTGTGTTCGGTGGAACTTTTCGAATACACTAGAATATCGTCTATGAACACTATCACAAATTGATCCAAAAATTCCTTGAATATTCGATTCATTATATCCATAAAGGCTGCAGGGGCGTTCGTCAGTCCAAACGGCATCACCGTAACTCATAGTGTCCATACCTCATCCTAAATGCCGACTTCGGCACGTCATTCTTCTTGATTTTCAATTGGTGATAACCAGTCCTCAAGTCGATCTTACAAAATATTGATGCCCCCCTGTAACTGGTTGAACAGGTCATTTATCCTTGGCAACGAGCGTTTATCCTTAATGGTCACCTGATTCAACTGTTTGTAGTCAACACATAACCTTAATGATTTGTCCTTCTTCCTCACGAATAAAACTGGTACTCCCCATGAAGACTCACTTAAACGAATAAAACCTTCATCCAATAATTCCCACGTTTGGACTTTCGATTCCTTCAATTCCGACGGTGACCTCTTATAGAGCGCTCCCAAGGTCGATTTTGTCCCTAGGGCCAACTCAACCACAACCTCGACTCTCCTATCAGGTGGCAATCCCGGCAATTCCTGAGGAGAGACATTGGGAAGATTGCACATCTCGATTATGTCCTTTAGCCTTGATTCCTCAACCAACTAATCAGTCCCAAATTGATTATCTTTTTACACCTCAAAGACAAAGCTCAATCCATCCAAATTTCAATGCAACTGTCTCTAAAAAACAACTCACATCGGTTCTTTACAAAATCTGTAATCCCTAAGCAACACTCATCCTTCCCAACTTGTTCAAGAATATCGTCAGTAATTTAGAAATTCCTAAGTCGATTGCGCCTACCCACTATAAGCAATTATACGTCGTACATGACCATTAGAGTTACAATTTCAAAATCATCACCTATTGTACGCAAGATCAACACATAATGACCCTAGACTTTCACGGCACATCCTCTGATTCCTTTCTACTACAGCGTACATTTTTCCTTACGTCCATAGCCGATTTTGATTAATCTGCAGGGCAACTCTCACTTAATGTCCTATCTGCGGTCGCTGCGATTGCATTAGTGACCTAACCTGTCGGTTCAACAATTTCTCATCTGGTAACCTTACTGTTCACATCCACAACATGCTCCACTTTTACCTTGGCAATGGCCATTCTTATGCCTCTTTTCATAAGACTGACATGCGACGTTGCAGTAGTAGTTCGGCTTTCCAAAGTTCTTTCTTACTAGAGGGACAAATTTCCGATTCTCTATCATAAGCTTATTTCCAAAGTTCCCATTGTCCCTAGCCGGTGTGAACCGCAACCCAGAAGCAGTAGTCCTTTCACTCATATCCGTGTCAACCATCGAACTCTCTTGTACAACTCGTTGTAATTCCTTAAGACCTAAAAGTACCAACTGATTGCGAAATTCCGGTTCCAATCCATCCTGAAACCTCCTTGTCCCATTCACATGGTCCTTGACCATCTTTAGTGCGTACTTAGGCAATCTTACAACTCGATCTCGCACTGATCGACTGATATCCGATTTTAGTGAAGCCGAAAGAACTATGTCATTTTCTGTCTTTGCGCACTTTCTGAAAGTACTTCTTATTAAAGACCTCGATAACGACGTCCTAGCTTAGAAATATGCCATCTGAAATATCCTACTTCGGGGGTCCTTTTACCAATCACTTGCATTTCCCTAGAGTTGATACATAACCAGGGTTACTTTCTCATTATCAGTGCACCAGAATACCTCAAAAGCCCCTCCTTTATCCAAAGTAATGTAGCCTTAGGGTCATCTTTAATATTGACTTCAGAGGTTTCAATTTCCAATATTTTCCAACCAGCCGACACATCTATCTGATTGCGTTAACTTGCCATTGACCTTGATTCCTAACATTTTCATTATGCCCATGATTCTCGTTATTCCCATTGACGACGGCAATAGTGGCCTCAGCATCAGTAGCAACAATAGCATTTCGCTTCTCAGTTTGCCTTCCCATTACAATTCTAACTTCCTCGAGTGCCCTCAAAATCTCATCCTATCTGGGATCCTCCACAACTCCAACTTGCGGATCTACCCGACCTCGACCTCGACCTCTTTCTCGGCTACTCATACTCACAGGGTTCACACTACCCACTTACCTGCTATAATTCCCTTTGAGAATTAAAGACCTAGGTCAACTATACCAGTCTAAGCCCTAGGCAATGAATCATAACACAATTCATTAAGCAGGCAGCCAATTACAAATAGCACCCAATCACAACCAACAAAGTTCGTGCATTTACCTTAAGTCCTGACCCACCTGCACCTCACATATATTGCATAAAATTACTTGGCAATCACAATCACACAGTCTGGGTTACGCATGGCACACAAGTTTCCCTAACTAGCTACCCCAAGTTATCGCTCCTTATCACTCCAAGCTTCGACCATCTTGGTTCGAGCTGACCTTGCTCTGATACCAAATCAACGGGGATGTCACGCCCCGGACCCTGCGAGCGTGAGATCATCCCTCGATGGTCGAACATTGAATGCGATGTCCCAGATACGTCGCCGACCTAACCCAAACATTAGAGATTAAGCACGCATGGAAACAAATAGAAACAACCCGGACAATTAATAATGACAAGGGGTAATAATAGCACAAAATAATAACTGTAATTCCTACACTTAGCAGATACATACGACGTCCACAAAAGACAGTCCCTAAGTTAGGCCACAACAATAGAACCACATTCCTTAAAAGGGACAAAGGTTTGCAAACTTAACTCCTCTATAAAGGAGGACTCAAAATACTAAGTACTTGACCCGTGCTCGATCTCCGAGATACTCTTGCAGCGTTTCCAATCATTCATGGTCGTGGATCTAAAATGGTTATATAATAATCGTGAGAACGAGTCTCAATAAGCAACCCCCCTATACCCCACGTAGGCCAATGCGTACCCAGACAAGTCATACATGCAATCTACCCCCTAACATATAGAATTCGCATCATTGTACTCACCCTGCCATCAAGCCCATGTAAACTCTGCACGTTAATCGCCATGTGATAATGCAATAATGGTAATTAAATAACACCTCATAATCGCTCAAATATCAACCATACTTACACTCAATCAACTCAACTAATTCAACCAGCCAATTCAATCACACGCTTAACCAGCTAATTCAGTCACATGCTCAACCAGCCAATTTAGTCACACTCAAATTGCATGCGTGCTCGAACATCTTTCTCACGACTCGCGCCACCGCGCCTCAAGTCCATTCTCACAGGCACACAAGCCACACAATTCGATCAATTCCAATGGCCGCCATCAACACGTCCCAAGCCATACCATTCAATCAATTCCAGTGGCTGCCATCAAACACGTTCCAAGCCACACTATTCAATCAATTCTAGTGACCGACATAAACACGTTCCGGTCTAATCACACCTTTAATGGGCCACCGTCAACACGTCTCAAGCCCGCGTTCATTTGGCACACCGGGCCATTCATGCCTTCACACGGATTGCCGTCAACACGTCCTAAGTCCGTAGCCCTCCGATCGATCCGAGCTTAAAATCGACAGGCAACACATGCCATTCAGTTCAATCCATTTCACACCAATTGCATCAAACAACCCATGTTCACAACTCAGTCCAATTCACAATTCGCCATCTCAATACACAAACCCGACATTCAAGTCGGCCACGCACAACCACCCAAAATCAAGCCTATTAATTAAACAAATTCAAGTAGCACAAATTATATCATAATATAATTAAATTAAACACGCCCTAGCCGTTTTAAACCCGAGACAAGTCAATGAAATATCCAAGTACAAATCCAATTCACATCACAGCCCATCACACTTGCCCACAAATCCGTCATTCACGCCTACCACATACGAATATCAAGCCCACCCACGAATGCCACAACAAGCTAATTATTGGCCCACCTACATTAACCAGTAATATGCACCCAAAACTATCCAAATTCCAAATCACAGGCTCACAATTCCGACATTCAAGCCAGTCACAATTACACGTCAATTTCTCCCACACACACCACGACAATATTATCAATTAGCCCACCATAATTAGTCATTAATTAAGTCCCATAATTCTCATAATTTAATCTATCAATTATGCATGTACAAAAATTGGCCCCAATCCACGTTAAGCCCCTAAATCGGTACTAATTATTCCCTAGACAAGTCTAATAATACCCAATGTACTAGGTAGGGTTTAGGAAGTCATTTACCAAGTTTTGGCTCGGAAAAAGTTGGCTCGGGCCCAAAATGGCCCGGGTGAATAGTGCCGAACTAGGCGTGGGCGCGGGCCAACGGGCGCGCTGACCGGCTAAAGCGGGCACAATGGCCGATCAGCGTGCCTGGTGCACGGGTGCGGCGGACGTGCGGCGTACCCGGGGTGCACGGGCGAGCGGATGGACAACGCACCCGAGCGACGGTCTGGCTGAACGGGCAACGCGCCTGGGCGACGGGCACGGCAGGCGGGCGCTGAAGGCAGTGCGGGCGCGCTGGCACGTGCACCTGCACGCTTGATGCGCGCAGGACGGTGCCGCCTACGCTAAGGCGTGCACGGGCCGGGCCGGGCGGGTCGACCGGGGTCACCGGGTCGAACGGGGTGGCACCGGCGGCGCGGCAAAAGGGCGGGCGAGCCGGGAGGGGGGGAGAGGTCACCGTGAGGGAGAGAGAGAGAGAGAGAGAGAGAGGGAGAGAGAGAGAGAGAGAGAGAGAGAGAGAGAGAGAGAGAGAGAGAGAGAGAGAGAGAGAGAGATTGGGGTTGAAGGGAAGGGCCAAACCAAATAAGCTATGGAGCGACGGGCGCGCCTTAGGGCGTGACGGGCACGCTGGTCGAAGCCGGGGCGGACGGCGAAGCGGGCTAACCGGGCGCGCCGACGCGGGCGAGCCTGGCGCGGGCCGGGCTCGCCAGGGCGCAACAACGGGCGATCAGCGGTAGGGGCGACGGCGGCGATAGCCAAAAGCGGTCGGGCAAAGATCGGGCGGATGGGCAATGCGGGCGGGCGAGCCCGCTGTTGCGCACGTAAGGGAGGAGAATAGGGCGGTTGGGGGCGGTTGGCGGATGGCGCGACGGTGGTCGAGCTTGCTGGCGACGGCGGCGATGCTTGGCGGTCTAGTGAAGGCGGTCGTGCGGCGTCCGGCGAGCTCAAGCAGAGGCGAAGCAGAACCAGACGCGGCGAAGGTAGAAGAAGAAGAAGAAGAAGAAGAAGAAGAAGAAGAAGAAGAAGAAGAAGGAGAGAGAGGAGAGAGAGTGTGTTAGGGGGGTCTGCATGCAGAGAGAGAGAAGGGACGTGTGCATGGGGAAGGATGGGGGGAAATGCGGCGCAAGGGGGGGGAGAAAAAGAGAAAGGAGAGAGAGAGAGAGAGAGAGAGAGAGAGAGAGAGAGAGAGAGAGAGAGAGAGAGAGAGAGAGGAGGAGAGACGGAGGACGGGGGACGGGGGGGTGGGGGGGTGGGTGGCGCGCGCAGAGGAGAGAGGAGAGAGAGAGAAAAATGAAAAAGATTAATTTTTTTTATTTTCGAGCGCGATCCAATGGACACGGTTCAAAATAAAAATCGACCTAATGGTCACGATTCAAATTCGAAAAATGATCTAACCGTCCACGAAAATCCCAAATAATAATATAGGACAAATGGCCAAAATAAAATAATGCAAAACACACTATAAGGGAGGTCTACTAGTCCAAATCCGCACCCAGTCAATTCACTTTTCCACTATTCCTGATAATCTCAATGCTGGCCATAATAATATCGACACCGTCCAATTTATTTTGTCCCGAAACTCCCGAAAATTGACTGCCAAGTTTGGGGTCTAAATAACGGCCAAATTCGATCGAGTGCGATTTTAGCGAAATCTCAAAATTTAAAAACAATAACTGGGAGTGATCAGTTCCGGGGCGAGATTTTACTACAAACACACAAACGAATTACACGTTTATTAAATCCCAAAATTGAGTAAAAAATCCGGGATGTCACACTTGCCATTTTTAACTGGCTTGGTATGTTGCGTGGTTTAATTAGTCTCCTCTCTCTACACATTGTCATATTCATAGAAGGCTTGCACTTTAGTTATTACTCAAATTTAGTCCATACTTTAAAAAGGATCATCAAATAATGGGAACTGTAGCAAAAAGTCCTAAACCTATTGCATTTGTGCCAATTCAGTTCCAAACTTTCTAACTGTACAATTGAGTTCAAACTTTTTGACGATTTGCCAATGTAGTCTATTGGCTAATTTTTCATCGAAAATTGTTCACATGGATGTCGGCAGTCCTACGTGGCGGTGTTGACATGGACAAATATTATAGTTTTTAAATTTTTTTATGAATTTTTTTAAATATATATTTTTCTTTTCTTTTCTTTCTTTGCTTTTTTTTTAAACTATGGGCTAGCGCTGGCCCAGTTGGGTAAAAAAGAAAGGAAAGAAAAAAAAAGAAAAGATGACAAAGTAAAGAAAAAAACAAAAAAGCAATAAAAAATTTAGAAAAATAAAAAAAAAAACAAAAAAAATTATTTATGTTAGTGTTGGCCATGTCACGTAGAACGGATGATGTCTATATCAATGATTTCCGGTTAAAATTGGCTGAATGAACTATATTAGCAAATTGTTAAAAGATTTATGACTTAATTGGTACAATTAAAAGGTTTATGATTAAATTGGTACAAGTGCAATAGGTTTATGAATTTTTTGGTACTTTTCCCCTCAAATAATGTAACAGTCCGGATTTTGGCCCATTTTTGGGAATTATAAAACGCGTAATTTGTCAGTGCGCTTATAATAGAATTTCGCCCGGGAACTGATCACTCTCGGGTTCTTATTTTTAAAAATAGAAATTTTGCTAGAATCGCACTCGATCGAATTTGGTCGTTAATTATACCCTGAACTTGGCAGTCAATTTCCGGGAGTTTCGGGACGAAATAAATTGGACGGTGTCAAAATTATCGTGGCCAGTATCGACATTATCAAGATTAGTGAGAAAGTGAATTTTTGACTGGGTACAAATTTGGACTAGTAGACCTCTCTTGGTAAAAATTTAGTTTAGTTAATTTGGCCTTTGTCCCTTTTTAGTTGCGAGGCTCACTCGGGATTAGTAGGCAATTTTGGTTTGGATTTGGACCCGGTTTGTATTTAATATTTGATTGAGTTTAAAATTTTTAAAATTCTCTCTCTCTCTCTCTCTCTCTCTCTCTCCCTCGGTTCCCTTGCCCCCCCCCTGTCCGGTCCGTCCCCCCTTTCCTCTCTCTCTCCTCTTTCTTTTCTCTTTTCTTTTCTTCTCCTTTTCTCTTCTTCTTCCTTCCTCCTTCCTTTGGCTTCCCGACGCTCCTCCTTACAGTTCGCAACTCGTCGCCCGGCCTTGACCCGATCGGCCGCGCCAATGCCCCTGTTTGCTCCATGGATTCGCCCGTAGCCCGGCCGAGCACAGTCGGCCTTGGCCGGGTTGTCGACTTCCCCCCGGCCCGGCCTCTCTCTCTCCCTCGCCTTGGCGGCAGACCGTTACCGTTGCGCCCCTCTGCCTCCCGCTGGCGTCGCCCGCCCGTCCCTCGACCCTCCCGGCCGCCCGTCGCCCGGCCACTGGCGACCCCCTCTCCCCCCTCTCTCTTTTCTCCCAAGCCCCACTGTTGGAACCCTGCTGCCGCCCAGCGCCGCCCGCTCCCGCCGCCGCCCGGCCGTGTGCCCTCCGTCCTCCTCCGACAAGCCCCCGGCAGCCTTGCCCAGCCCTTGTAGCCATCATTTTTCCCCCATCTCCCTCTCACTCTTCCCCGGTTCCTCTCTCTCTCTCTCCCGCCCGGTGAGCTGCCGCCACCGCCACGAGCCGTCGCCGTCATCGCTCTCGAGCCGGGCTGCGCTGTTCGTTCGGACGCCTTGTTACTCGATTACGTCACACCGCCACCGCCCCGCCGTTTCCACTCCTGTTCAGTCCGGTAGTATCTTGTTCATTTCGGTAGCGGCGACACATTTCATCGAGTCTTCGCTCATCCGCCATTTCAAGCGTAGGACACCCGGTGAGTACAACCCTAAACCCTAATTAGGATAATTTACATTTCTAGACCGGTTTAGGGGTTAATTAGGGTTATTTAGGGGTTAATTTAGGGGTTAAATTGTGGAATTGATTAGGGACTTTGATTGTGGTCGATTTGGTGGATTATTTTGATTAATTAATGGAGGATTAGTGGCCTGAATGGCGTGATAAGTGGGCTGGACAATTTGGATTAAATCGACCCGAGTTCGGGAAAGTTCGGGTTCGATATGTGGATTATTGTGCGCGCCATATTTTGATTTTTGTGGTGGTCAATTAGAATAACATTTGGGGAGTTTGATGGAGTAATTTGATTACACTTATTGGCCTAGAATGTGTGGTTTAGCGACTAGTCACGATTGGATTGGATTGGATTTGATCTGGGCAAGGCACGATTATTTTGAGGTTTAATTGTGCAATTACTGGGATTGGTCGATTGGTGTAATTGACTGGCTAATTGAGCCTCGAGTGTGGTTAATTTGATGGTGTCCTGTCGCGTGTCTAACGGGACTAGAAATGGATTAGTTTGGTGGGCCTCAAATGTGCAAATGCTTGTTGACTGGTTATGTGAATTTGTGCATGGATGGTGTCTTGATTTGATGCTATGGCTGACTTAAATTGACCGTCGACTTGGGCGTGTGGATTTATGAATTTGAATATGCGCGGCACAAATTGAGTGTGTTATCTCGTAATTCGCGCATGTGGATGCCCAAATGTGAGCCTTATGGTCATGGTTGCACATCTCAAGCATTGGCACGGCATTTGCATTTATAAGTGTGCCCGAGTGACATGTACATTGTGATCACCTAAATTGCCCTGATGCGTCTAACGCGGGGTTCAGATAAAATTGAGGTTTGAGAACGTGTGATCACAATAAACCCTAATGCGTGTTACGCGGGGTAGTGAACCCGTCCTGAGGCGTGTTACGCGGGACGATGCCCGGTTTACCGGAAGATGTCCGGCCTGATGCGTTTTACGCGGGCTGTGTCATGAGCCCGGGTTTACCGGAAGATGTCCGCCCGATGCGCTTTACGCTGGCTGTGTGTCATGAGCTGCCGGGCTAGAGATCGATCTCGGTTTGGACTTGATGCGCTTTTACTGGTGGTTGGACCTCGATGCGCTTAACGCGGGTCGGAGGAGTAATTGAGAAATGGTCGAAAAGCTAGTGTGCAAGTGTGCGATAATGCATTGATGAGGCATGAGCATGAGTGCGAACACTAGCATATGCATAACATGCGTTGTGACATAGAAATGCGCGTGTATGTGCTGTGATTAAATTATGTCGTGTAGCTACTTTTGTTGATTTGACGCCTAACCTGCAGGGTCTAGTGGGATTAGATTTAGGCCCGAGGGCCCCGAGTCGGCTTTTGTGTATATTGTGCTGTTTAGTACTTGTCGAGGTGTGCATGTTAGCCTAGTTTAGGTTTAGGGAATTACTCGCTGAGATTTATTCTCACGGTTGTTGTAAAACCGACTTTTCAGATCCCCGGCCTTGAGGATGACAGCGAACTGATACATTTTTGGGAAGAGCCCCAGCTAGTCGTAGTGGCCTTGAATCGTTTTTGATTTTTGGTATTTGGGCTGTATCTGGATATTGTAAATGAATTCCAGTCCTAGTACAAGTGTTGATTCCAGTGGTTACCCTTGGTTATGCGTTTATCTTTGTACGGGTGGTTTTAATTGCTTCCGCATGTGCTTTAATTCTCTGTGTTGGGTTTGGGTCGGCGACGCGTCCTGGGACGTCGCACAAGAATCGACCTCTGCAAGGGATGTGGCGCACCGAGAAGTGCGGGGCGTGACAAATAATCAAACTTTGTATTTAGTTTCAATTATGGCCTCGAGATTTCCTCTAAACTTTCACAATTATCATATACTTTACCAAAATTTGCATATCATTTTCAAAAAATGACCTATTATAGCTTGCAATGTAGGGTAACATAAAGCAAATGAAGAAATATAGAAAAATTCTAACATTAGTAAAAACTAACACAATATACACATTTAATTTGTTCGCCAAAACTAACGTGTTTAGTCTATAAATCAATTGTTTTTCTTATTAATTAATAGATGCGACGCTTTAGTGCTGACATAACTTTATAAGAAACATAATGAGCATCAAATGTTGATGCGGCGTGACCATGTATGTGCTAAGTTTTATTGTTAAAAACAAGTCATAAAATACTTTACTTTTATGAGTTCTTATGATAGCGAAATATTTACTAATTAGAATAAATGATATTAATTAGTAAAACAATTGATTTATAGAGTAATTATGGAAAAGAAATATCCAAATACAAAAAGGAGAGCGAGAGAGAGCACTCTAGCACGTGGTAGCTGCAACGTTAGTAGAGGCTACGCCATAGTTACACGTACAAAGGCAAAATGTCCCTCGTTTAAATAACCAACATCAATCTCTGGTGGACATTAGATGAGAAAAAATGGTCAAGATCACCGTCAAGGTGTTTGAAATTCATCTCAATACTCTAAAGGGGACATTGAAAAAAATTAATAAGTTAGGGGCAAATTGCCATATTTGCCAAAACCTAGCATGTAGAATATAATACGTTATTTGTTGTTACACAGATTTGCCCTCCATAAAGAGCAAATTAGTCATGTGATAAGCACATGACTGGAGCTCCAACTTAAAAATGATCGGAATAAGCGACCGGGGACATTGTAACTAATTTCAAGACTTTGGAGGGGATATTGCAAAAACTGAAAAGTCAGGGGGCAATTTGTAACAAATGTCAAAATTCAGGGGAATGATCAGGGAGAAAAATGTCATTCCCCTGAATTTGTTTGGTCTGTTGCTTTGAACAAAATGAGAGAAAAAGAGCGCACACGATGGCTCTGAATGCGTCTCTGCACAAAAATAATTCGCAAGATGAGGCACAATTTCCTCAGTTACCCTTAATTTGGGGGTAAAGTGCTAAAAACAACAACAACCCTGATGCACAAGCCCAGATAACGAACCTCCCAAAACAAAGAGTCAGATTGTCATATGATCTTTGCGGCAGATGACATAGAAGTTACACGATGACACAGACGATAATACCAAATACAAATATGGCTCTTAGATTGAGACAAAAAACAATAAAAGAGAGTAAGTGAACCCAGAAACCCTTCTCTATCAGCCAAAAAAAAAACGAACCAGAGCCCCATAAGCCCATCCATGGCTGAAGTGGGAGTAATTCCTGTTGTCTCTGTGTCCGAAAAGAACAATTAAAAAAAGGGGCTCTTAACCAGGGCAGGCGATTGATCCGCTGTATCGTCGAATGCAAATAATCTTTTCATCTGATCCAGTTCTCCGTGCTTTGACTCTGTATCTTATTTGGTATATAAGGTTAGTAAAATGTTAATGTGTTCGGTTATAACATGTATGGGCTTCTACAATGTATAAACAAAAAAAATACCCAAAAGAATATGCAGAAAAAAAAGCAAAGATGGTGCAAGAGCAAAACACTGAATTGGAGTTGGAGCTAACTCATTTTAGCTTCCCCCTTCTTCTCAATGGTTCAGTCAAAAACTATTATAAACAAATCCTGCACCTCCTCCTACACGAGAGAGAGAGAGAGAGAGAGAGAGAGAGAGAGAGAGAGAGAGAGAGAGAGAGAGAGAGAGAGAGAGGCATCCTAGGAGGGAGGTGGTGGTCACCGATCTCAAGGCCATTGTCCTTCTTTTCAATTGTATTTTAATCTCTTCTTTTTTCTGCAATTGTTTTTGCGAAATAATATTTTAGTTGCAGTGTTTGTCAGTGCATTTTGCAACGCACGCTACATGAAGCAAAGCGAAAGAGAGGCAAGAGTGCTGTTGCTGTTGTTCTTGCCTCCTTGAGCTTGAGTTCATACCAAGAAACCCAACAAAAGAAAAGAAAAACACAGAGCAAGAAAGAGAGTGAGGGAGAGAGAGAAGTTGGGAAACCCAAATGGTGCAAACCCAAGAAGAATGGTGAAGAAATTGAGGCAAATGTCTATGCCTATGCCCACTCCAAGAAAATCTCTCTTTTTCTGCATCTTCTTCTTCTTTGGCCCTCTTCTCTGCTCATTTCCCACCATCTATGCAACCCAAGAAGCTTCCCTCCTCTTCACATGGCTCAACTCGTCTCCCCAACCACCTCCTCCAATCCTCTCCTCCTGGAACAGCCATGACACTTCCCCATGCAAGTGGACCTCCATCACATGCTCTCCTCAGGGCTTTGTCACAGAGATTAATATCCAATCTGTCACTCTTCAGCTCCCTGTGCCCACCAATCTCTCCTCCCTCAAGTCCTTGAAGAATCTTGTCATTTCTGAGGCGAATCTCACCGGGACGATCCCTGATGACATAGGCGACTGCATTGCTCTCTCAGTCATTGACCTGAGCTCCAACTCTCTTGTTGGAGCCATTCCTGAAACGATTGGCAATCTCAGGGACTTGGAGGAGCTGACTCTGAATTCTAATAGGCTCACTGGGAAAATCCCAGTTGGGCTAAGTAATTGCAGAGTGTTGAAGAGTCTCTTGCTTTTTGACAACAGGCTTGGTGGTTCTATTCCTCCGGAGTTGGGGAAGCTGTCAAGCCTTGAAGTCTTCAGGGCTGGAGGGAACAGGGACATTGTTGGGAAGATTCCTGAAGAGCTTGGAGACTGCACAAATTTGACAGTCCTGGGCTTGGCCGACACACAGGTGGCAGGCTCTTTGCCTCCTTCATTGGGTAAGCTCAAAAAGCTCCAAACTTTGTCCATATACACCACAATGATCTCTGGCGAGATCCCTCCTGATATAGGGAATTGTCCTGAGCTTGTGGACTTGTTCCTCTACGAGAACAGCTTGTCTGGTTCTATTCCGCCTGAGCTTGGCAAGCTTCGGAAGCTTGAACAATTGCTATTGTGGCAGAATAATCTTGAGGGCATTATTCCTGAGGAGATTGGTAATTGTAGCAGTCTCAGGATGATTGATCTTTCCTTAAATTTTCTATCTGGGACAATGCCAATGTCTCTAGGAGGGTTGTTAGGGCTTGAAGCTTTTATGATTAGCAATAACAACGTGTCCGGTTCGATACCTGCTAATCTTTCCAATGCCACGAGCCTCCAGCAATTGCAGCTCGACACAAATCAGATCTCGGGGCTAATTCCGCCTGAGCTTGGGAAGCTTTCGAGGCTCAATGTGTTCTTCGCCTGGCAGAACCAGCTCGAAGGAAGCATTCCTCCAACGTTGGCTTCTTGTAGTAGTCTCCAAGCTCTAGATTTGTCGCACAATACCCTAACCGGTGGAATTCCTCCAGGGCTGTTTCAGCTCAAGAATCTCACCAAGCTACTCTTGATTTCTAATGATATTTCTGGGATGTTACCTCCGGAAATCGGTAATTGCAGTTCTCTGGTGCGTCTTCGGCTTGGGAACAACCGCATCGCTGGTGGAATTCCTAGAGAAGTAGGAAACCTTAAGAATCTGAATTTTCTTGATTTTTCTGGGAATCGTCTTTCCGGGAAGGTGCCCAATGAGCTCGGGGAATGCACGGAGCTGCAAATGATAAACCTGAACAACAACACCCTAGAGGGTCCCCTTGCTGAGTCACTATCATCCCTCTCGGGCCTCCAAGTCTTGGATGTTTCTTTCAACAGGATCACAGGTCCAATACCTGTGAGCTTGGGACGCCTCATTTCATTGAACAAGCTTATACTCAAACAGAATTCGTTCTCAGGCTCTATTCCTTCTGCACTTGGTCTGTGTTCGAGTTTGCAGTTGCTTGATCTTAGCAGCAATGAGCTGACGGGAAGCATACCGCTGGAACTGGGCAGAATCGAGGCGCTTGAGATCGCTCTTAACCTCAGCTGGAACGGCCTCACTGGGCCAATTCCAGTACAGATGTCTTCTCTGAGTAAGCTGTCCATCTTGGACCTTTCGCATAACAAGCTTCAGGGAAGTCTCAGTCCACTGGCTTCCCTTGATAATCTTGTGTCCCTCAACATCTCCTATAACAACTTGTCCGGCTATCTTCCTGATACAAAGCTTTTCCGACAACTCTCGTCCAATGATCTTGCCGGAAATGAAGGCCTTTGTTCCTTGAGCCATGGCTCTTGCTTCTTGAATGCTAGTGATGGCAAAGAAATGATGGGTAAAGATGAAGACATCAGCCGTTCGCGGAAGCTGAGACTAGCAATTGCCCTGTTGATTACATTGACAGTGGCAATGGTAGTGATGGGTATATTTGCAGTTATCCGGGCCCGAAGAACGATCAAGGACGATGATGAATCGGAGTTAGGAGATTCTTGGCAGTGGCAATTCACTCCTTTCCAAAAGTTGAATTTCTCGGTGGATCAGGTGCTTAAGTGCCTAGTAGATACCAACGTGATTGGAAAAGGGTGTTCTGGGGTTGTCTATCGAGCCGACATGGATAATGGGGAAGTGATTGCCGTGAAGAAGCTGTGGCCCATGACAAAAGCCCCCACCAGCTCATTTGATGAAGAGAAAAGTGCGGTCCGTGATTCGTTCTCAGCAGAGGTGAGAACGCTCGGTTCCATCCGTCACAAGAACATTGTGAGATTCTTGGGTTGTTGCTGGAACAGAAACGCTAGATTGCTCATGTATGACTATATGCCGAATGGGAGCTTGGGTAGCCTCCTGCATGAGAGGAACAGAAATTCATTGGATTGGAAACTCCGGTACCGAATACTGATCGGGGCGGCACAAGGGCTGGCTTATTTACACCACGACTGCGTACCTCCAATCGTTCACCGTGACATCAAAGCAAATAATATCCTCATAGGCCTTGAATTTGAGCCGTACATTGCTGATTTTGGCCTGGCCAAGCTTGTTGACAATGGTGATTTTGCTCGGTCCTCGAACACGGTTGCTGGGTCTTATGGATACATTGCTCCAGGTCAGCCTGTCCATTACACATGACACATTGTTCTGTTTATTGCTTTGTGTCAAAATCTTTGTTTCTTTCCAAGCATTCAGTATTCTTTAAGCATCTGATCCGAACTTTTAAGCAAGTTTTCAAATGGCTGGTACAATAGTTTCATAGCCCTTCCAGAGCAAGGTAGCACCAAAAATCTTAACATCAATCCATTTTCGATATTGATCTGACCTCGTTGTATTTGTGACAGAGTATGGCTTCATGATGAAGATAACAGAGAAGAGTGACATATACAGCTATGGTGTAGTGGTATTGGAAGTCTTGACAGGGAAGCAACCTATCGATCCGACCATACCAGATGGCCTTCACATCGTGGATTGGGTCAGACAAAAGAGAGGGGGCATTGAATTGCTCGATTCGAACTTGCTGTCTCGGCCTGAATCCGAAGTGGAAGAGATGAGGCAAGTGTTAGGCATTGCGATGCTGTGCGTAAGTCCGTTCCCCCATGAGAGGCCGACCATGAAGGACGTTGCTGCAATGCTCAAGGAGATCAAACACGAAAGAGAGGAGTTTGCCAAGGTTGACGTTCTCCTTAAGGGTTCTCAGGAGTCTGAAAATCAAGTAAACAGAAAGAACAATTGTGTCCCAGCAACCTCGTCCTCTAAGCTGACGAGCTTGTACCTGAAGAACAATAACACAAGCTTCTCGGCTTCGTCACTGCTCTACTTGTCCTCGCAATCCAATGCCGGGTTCAAGTAATGTGATGGTTGAGGCAAGAGAGGTTGGGTCATCTTTCATCAGTTGCTCTAGAGTTTTCTACATGTTTGTTTGTCTTATGTAAAGAAAAGGAGTGTCATTTGTTGGAAGAAGATGCATAAGAATTGAAGTGCCAAGAGTCGATCGAGCTGGCATTTGGTGTTTCGTCACAGGCAGAGTAACCAATTCACTTGATTTGGTCCCTGAAAACAAATTTGCATCGAAAAGTTTCTGAACATAAACTCACAGATAATCATTCAAATTTGGCCAATTATCAATCATATAGAGTCTATAGACCTTACTTCAGCAAATCTTAAGTTAGTATCAAACAGGAAAAGTGTTGCAGGCTTACCCAGACAAAAATAATTGCAGTCATAGAAAAAGAAGCTACAGAATTATATCCTTTAATAGCTGTGACCAACTGCTGAAAAGGAAAGTTGATGCAATAAAAGAATCTACTGAGAGAATCAGAGGGGGGAAAGCCTCTGCAAGACGATTAAAGAGGGGAACTGATTTGATGTTTAAATTTTGTGTTCTGGCCCTGAAATTGAGTCAGTGGGCTCACTTGTGATGTGTGCAAATGTTCAACTTTTCATTGCTGTTGTTTAATTTATTTATCTATTTATTTGCTCTTGCTTCGTTCACAAGTTGGTACGAGAGAATTGAATATTGACTGACTTGTGTGAGAACCTTTCCTACTAGAGGTGGCCACGGGCCGGTTTTGGCCCGGAACCGGCCCGGTCAAACCCGGGCCCGGCCCGTTGACCGAGCCCGTGGTTTGGAACCGGAACCAGCCCATGGCCTATGGTCCTGGTTCCGGTTCCATAAAATTTGGAACCGCGGTTCCGGGCCCAGTTCCACCCAAAAAAAAAAAAAAAGAAAGTTGCAGCAACGACAGCACAGCCTGCAGTTGCAGGCCTGCCAGGCCATGCTGCTGCTGCTGCTGCGTGTGGCCTATTGCCAGGACAGCCCTTGGCTGCCTGGCAACGAGCAAAATTTTAAAAAAAAAACGGAACCCTCGCAGCAGGCTTGCCGGCTTGCGGCCCGTTGTCAGGGTAGCCTTTAGGCTGCCTTGGCAACGGCACGGCCAACTCCCAAACGGCTTGAAATGGGCAAAAATTTATAAAAAAAAAGGATAACTGTTGCAAAATTGCAACGGTTATCTTTTCTTTTTTTTAATCCTAAATTTTCTTTTCATTTTTTTCTTATAAATTTTCTCAAATTCTCTCAATACACACAATTCTCTCAAATTCTCTCAATACACACAATTCTCTCAAATTCCCTCAAATTCTCTTTTCTTAAGTCTCAAATTTTCTCAATACTCGAAATTCTTTCAAATTCTCTTAAATTCTCTTAATTTTCTCTATCCACGCAATTCTTTCTTAATTCTCCCAATTAATCCGTTCAATTCTTTCAATCCACTGGAAAAATGGCAAGTGGAAGTCGAGTGTCAACTGGCAAAGGTAAGAATATCACGACGGAATCCCATCATTCCTTTGATCCTCGTGAATATGCAGATTTTTCAAGATGATGAAATCAACATTTTTCCCGATATGGAGCGCGTCTCGACGCAAGAAAGTTTTCATACTCCTGCCGAAATACCTACAACAAAGAAAGCGGAACAAGAATTTACATATGACATTTGGAATCACTTCACGAAAATGAAAAGGTTTGATATTGATCAAAAAAGGTATGATAAAATTTGTAAATATTGTGGGAAAATATATATATATATATATATATATATATATACAGGTGGACAAGGATATGGAACATTTAAACGACATCTTAGGAGCAAACATCCAATCGAAACGGGAATCGATATCGGGCAACAACAAATTTTCGGATACGTCAATCCTAACACCTTCCCTTTATTTCGTTTTAATGAAAAAACTTATAAGAAAGAATTAGCTAAATTTATTTCCGTTGAGCATTTAGCATTTAATTTTGGAGAAAGATTTGGTTTTAATGAATTTGTACAAAAAGCATGTGCTCCACAAGCAAAACGTGTTTCTAGAAATTCAATTAAACAAGTAATTAAAGATCTTTACAAAAATGGAAAAAAAGATTTACAAAACTTTTTTATGCAATTTAATGGATGCGGGCATATAGGTAGCGATATTTTAAGTGATCATTGGCAAAATCATTCTTACATGGGCATAACATGTCATTGGATAGATGACGAGTGGAGTATTCAAAAAAGAGTTATTGCATTTAGAGTTTTCGATTATAAGCATACGGTAAATAATATTTATAGAATAATTAAGCAAATTTTAGAAGAATATTATTTGCTTGACAAAATTTTTTCAATTGGTTTTGATAATGCCGCAGCAAATATCGCTTCAATTGCCGATTTAGAAAATATTTGTAAATCCGTTTTTGGCAGAAAATTTTTTCACATTAGATGTGCTTGTCATGTTTTAAATTTATGTGTACAAGATGGTTTGAATACTCTTGATATTTTTCTTCAACCAATAAAAACGGCGATTCAATTTTTATGGAAACATCCCCAAAAAATGAAAGAATGGGGTAGATTTTGTAGAGAAAATGACAAAAAGCTAAAAAGATTTCCAAGAGATATTCCAATTCGTTGGAATTATACTTTCCACTTGCTTAATGAATCTTTAGTATATAAAGATTTATTATGTGCATTTATTTCTAATAATATACCTCAGATTAATTTATACTCACAAGAGTGGGATATTTGTCAAAAAATTTTAGATGTTTTAAAGGTTTTTAATGATGCAACTTATACTTTGTCCGGTGTTTATTATCCTACTATACATTTATTTATAGTAGAGTGTACTAATATTGTCGGAACTTTTGATGAATTTGAAAATGATGTTAAATTACAACATACTATAGTTGTAATGAAAATGAAGTGGCTACATTATTATATGGAAATTCCTATTATTTATTTAGTTGCTTGTGTTTTTGATCCGCGTTGCAAATTGGATGGCTTAAATGATTTTTTGCGTACGTATTATCAATGTTTACATTATGATGCGATAGATGTTACAATCATAGTAAGCGAGGTTAAAAACGTAGTAATAAAATTATATAATGAATTTTATACTAAATATAATTTAGGTGATATTGGATCTTTTCAATCTACGGAGATACAAAATGACAGTATAGGTAAAATTAGTAGAGGGTACCAACTTTTATTGCATAGACAAAAAAAAAAAAAAGGGAGTAATAGGAAATATTTCTGAATTAGAGATTTATCTAACTGTTTCATTTGAGTTTACTAAAGCCGAAGGTGGTACAGATTTTTTAATTTTGGATTGGTGGAAGAGGCACGCAAGCCAATACCCAATTTTTTTTCTTATTGCAAAACAGATTTTTTCAACCCCTTGTTCCACAGTTGTGGTCGAACAAGCATTCAGTGCCGGAGGTAATATTTTGGATGAACATCGTTCAAGATTAGCTCCAGAATCAGTGGAGATTCAAGCTTGTGTTGCTGATTGGATGAAGGCTCAATACTGGTAACAGGAGATAGATCGGAATAATGAATCCGAATTCTTTAACAACGGAGATACTACTACTACCGGTACCGGTACTGGAACGGGTAGTGACGATTGAGGGTAAAAGAGCTATTGAAGTTGGCAAATATTTCGGGAACCCTTATTTCTCATACCGGTACGCCCACGTGAGCTTAGGGAAATCGAAGTATAATCCGACAACATGTGATCTCTGGTCCCCTGCGCACGGAATGCTTAGGTTTTGGGATCATTTTAAGGGCATATATATTATATATTGTGCTCTTTTTTTTATAGATCGTTATAACGAATTGTAATGTGCTTAATGATAATTTATTAAGTTCAAGCCCTCTCTTTCTCTCTTGTCTTTTTGTCCCCAAATTTGATTGCAATTTACATTTTAATTACAATTTATAATGAATAATGTTCCGTCACTGGAACAGTAATTTTTTAATTTTATTTTCTGTTTTTCCTTTTCTGTTTTTTTTCTTTTCCTTTTCCTTTTCTTTTTTTTTTCTTTTCTTCCTCCGCTGGCCATAGCCGGGGCCGGCGGAGGTCGCCCTCGGCCTCAGCCGGGCCTCCCCCGCCGTCGGGCAAGGGCCACCCTCGCCCGGATCGGGCGGGGCTCGACCTCGCCCGGCGTTGGGCGGCCCGGCCTTGCCGATTCTTGACGGAGTCGAGCCTCGCCGGCGTCCCGGGCAGGCCCGGCCTTAACCGATTCTGAGGGAGGTCGGCCTCGCCCGGCCGTTGGCGAGTTGAGCCTCGCTAGATCAGGCGAGGGTTTGACCTCGTCGGCCTCAAGGGAGGCCGACCTCGCCCGGTTCTTGGGAGTTGAGCCTCGCCGGCATTGGGCGGGCGGGCCTCGCCGGGTTGTAGGCGAGGTCTGTCCGCCTGATCATCGGGCGGGGCGGGGCCTCGCCCGACCCCACCCAGTGAGGGCGGCCCTTGCCCGACGCCCGCGGGCGGCCTCCGCTGAGGCCAACGACTTCCGCCGACCCACCCTGGCCATGGCGGAGGAAAAAAAAAAAAAAAGAAAAAAATTTAGGCGGCACGAACCGGCGGTTCGGTTCATCATACTTACCTAACCGAACCGGTCGGTTCCGAACCGTGGCTATGACTATTTCCTACATTTTGACTGCCATTCTCCTTTTCCCTGCCACTCCTTTTGGTTCCAGAGAGGAAAAAGATGATATGGGGCTAGACAATAGTTTTGGATTGCAAAAAAATAAAAATAAAAATTGGAAGTAATTAAAATGACTAACATTTCAGACAATTTTTTCTTCAGTTTGACTAATAAAATAGGGGGTACTGACACAAACAGTCTTTGACCTTTGACTTAATGTGCAATTTGCTCTCTAAACTTTTAATTTGTTCAATATAATCCTTGAACATTAGGCTAATATTTAATGTGGTTCCATGAATTTTTAATTTGTTTAATGTCGTCTCTGAATTTTTAGTATATGTTTAATTTAGTTCCTAAACTATATGAAAATGTTCAATGTGGTCCTTGAACTTGAATAAATGGAAATGACTATGTTGAATATTTTCATATAGTTCATGGACTAAATTAAATATGTACCAAAAGTTCAGAGATAGCACTGATCAAATTAAAAGTTTAAGAATCATATTGAACATTAGCCTAAAGTTCAGGAACTACATTAAACAAATTAAAAGTTTAGGGATCAAATTGCACATTAGACCAAAATTTCATTGACTGTTTGTGTCATTTTCCTTAAAATAGGGGATAAAGATCTTTCCAATTTCTCTTATCTTTGATTACAATGTGAGTCGGACAATGTCTATTTTAGCCTATTAGTTATTCTCTCCGTGTCTGCATCGTTTCTCTTCAATGAAAACCCTAACATGAGAAGGCGACTAAGAACTTATTTGGTTCGGAAAGTCCGTTATGCTTTCATTTTATTTGAGAATAAAAATGGCTCAAAGAGATGCATTTTGGTTGTTTTTAGAGCTAATGATGCGCTGGTGGATAAAGCTCTCGAAGACCAGGACGCTGGGCTCGATAGACGAAGAAGTCACTTACGATTTTTCTTAGAAGATACTCCGATGCTTTGATAAGGAAACAAAAGAGGATTGAAATGATAACTTTATTATATATTAGAAAGAAATCACAAATTTAAACGCCAATGGATTCTCTTTGATTTTTTTCGAGCCGCCTGGGATGCTTGAGTGATCCCGGTCGGAGTCAGCCCCATATGGGCTTCATTATTGGGTTGGTCTCCATGGGCTTTCTCAAGTTGGTTGTTTTGGGCTTACCACCACTTTTCGTTAATTAACATGTCGAAGACGGAAAATAAGGATATTAGGAGTGCTATAACTTTCGTACGGCACTCACTTGAGTGCCATAACTTTTTTTCGCTCACTTGAGTGTCACATCGGAATAAAATAGATCATTTAAGTGCTACTTCCGGCAAATTGTCCTATGTAAATTTTTTATTTAATTTTTCATATCTACATGGAAATTTTCAAAAATAAAAGGATGAATTTATTGCCATGTCATGTAACATAAAAGAGAAGAGAGAAAGACATGAAGGGAGAAAAAAAAGAAAAAGAAAAACTTAGGGAGAGAGAGGGGTTGCCGTGGCCACTCAAGAAGCTCTATGCTTCAACCGGCCATGGCCGTGGGAGTTTCAAGCCATGATGGCCACCGCGAGTGAAACAAAGATGGGGATGTCAAAAGGCGGAGGTAAGAGGGAATGATTTCTTGCCAACAAATAGCCGATCAGCTGCTCCTCCATTTTCTGCAATTGGGCAAAGGTGTTCCGCCATGAGCTTGAAGCTCGATCAGCCATGGCAGCTGAGAGATAAAGCAAAGGAAGGCTCTCTGCATCTCTTGACCTCCCATTTTCACACCTCAATCTCGACCCGATTCCATCCATATTCATGAGCCTCTTCACTCACTTCAATTCCCTCATTTCGCCTCCACCCTCGAGACCCCCCAAGACCTGTGCACATCTTGCCGCCAGCTTCAATTTCTGCTCTACAACCCTCTCTCTCTCAAAAACCCTAATTTCCCTTCTAATTACTCAAAATCGATCAAACCCAACTCAAAAAACAACCCCAAAGTGCAATCCCTCATTAAGAGCCTCTCCGTCTTTGAGCGAGCTCTGATTGGTGCTACCGGAGGCAGGATTGCCGGCGTGTTCACTTACGTGTGCTTGCGCCCACTCGACACCATCAAACCAAGCTCCAGATGAAGGGTGACTCGGAATTATACAAGAACACGTTCGATAAGTATGATAAGTGAAGCGAGGAGGAAGTCTTTAGCGGTGAGGCATGTGGCAGAGCTCTCTCTCGATTTGGGCTCAACTAGCCAAAATTCCTAAGTGCTACGGTATCCCAACCATGGGGAAGATGAGTGCTATAGTACCCCAACCACGGGGAAGAAGAAGTTCTTCATTGTACCCATCTGCAAATTAGATTGGCCAAATAAAACTAAAAAAAATGATAAAAAAGCATAAAAATTGTCCACATCAGATTTTCCGATGTCCATGTATGATTTTTTGGCATCCACATTGGATTTCCGGCTGCCAAATAGTTGATAGCACTCAAGTGATCATTTTTTCAAATTTTCAGCACATAAGTGAGTTAAAAAAAAAGTTATGGTACTCAAGGGAGCGCCATATGAAAATTATGGCACTTCTAGTGTTTTTTTTTATCCCTGGAGAATTTCATAGTGACGAAAACCCAACAAACTAAGATTTCAAATTAAACATTGGATAGCAATTGCCTAAAGATATTTCAAATCAAAATTTGATAGATTGAAATTACTAAAATTAGCGGAAATCGTAACCAATTTATTTATGCATTTCGCGTTGGGAAAACCCTAATCTATATTCCAATAAATAAGAAGGGGTTTAACCCCATTGAGAATCGAGTGGGGTGGGGTCGTTTAGTTTCAGTTGTAGGATTCGATCCCCGAGCTTTGCAAAGAAGCATAGTAAAAGCCGGAGAAAGAGAGGAGAGTTAAAGTATGACAAACAAAAGATAAATACATTCATGAGGCGGGGTTTATTTCCACTGTCAATGGAGCCCCAAATGCTTCTTGGTCTGCCACTTCACCACCTTATTGAGGCCAAATAAGCACGTGAAGATCAAGTTTACCAGCTGGAGAATCTCCAATTGGCATTGGAGATTTGTTATAACCGACTTGGAGGTCAATGGTAATGATTTTTGGGCTGGAAATCGGGCTAGAAAAGAAAGAAAAAACGTGATCCTGCGCGTAGAGAGTGTTCAACGAAATCATTGAGAGAGGGAGAGAGAACTAGAGGGCGAGAAAGAGAGAATCTGAGCTTGAGAGGTGTGTTGAGGTTCTAAGGACCGAGTGATCAGCGTTTTTCCAATTAGAAAAATGCCTGCAAATCGGCTCCGATGGTGAACCTTCTCACCTGAAAAACTTGTGGTGAAGCTGGTCGTGAAGCTCTAAAACTCGAGCTTGGCCAGCACGTCTAGAGCTTCTCTGACGAAACTGAGTTCATTAGCTTGAAGCTCAGGTGTCAAAGCACGGCGCCACGGTTTTTGATTGCCTCGGAAATCTTGTTTTACCCTTCGTTGAAGCAGGTAAAGTTCAGACTTCATCACTGTTTTTTCAAAATTCCATATCGAATAGTTGAACTACATTGCGCTAAATCTTGAAATTTTCTTGGTTTTTGATGTTTGAAACTTGTTTGGGAGCATATTTCTTCTTGTTTGATTGCATTTTGGATTGTAAATGTGCCCTAAACCGAGTCGGCCGTCCATTGAACCACCTCGCCGGAGCAGCCCTTACCTCACCGGAGCGTCCTCGTGGCCATAGGCCGTCCAAGTTAGCTTTTCTTAACCTTGTTTGATGGTTTTATACTCATTTCAAACAATTTAGACGGCTAGGGCGGACTTTATCTCAATTTGAAAATCAGTGAAGGTAGTCCAAGATTAGTTTTTAGGTTAGTCTTTTAGGATTGGTTTTTCACTGGTCGACGACGGATTGGCGATGGAACAATGAGCAAAAATGGATAGGGGATGAGATAATCTCCATATTGAACCAATCAAAAATTGTAACGCCCCCACCACGGGATCATTAACGTGACGTTCCGTTCATTGTTATCTTTCTTTACATACAAGCAGAAGCATAATTTCGGGGACAATCACATTTAGAACAATAGTGAAAATACGACTAACAGCATCATGAGCAAACCTTATATTTACAGGATATGTAAACATATTTTACAAGCTAACTTAGTTGATTTTATTTATTTACACATAACAAACATTATGGCTTAGGTGTCCTAAGCTCACTACTTCAAATTTACAGCTCCTAGCTTTCCCCGAACTTCAATATGGCTCAAACTCCCCTTGTCACCGTTGTCCGTTCGACCATCCTATGGACCTGAGAGGGAAAAACAAGAGAGGATGAGTCGGGGAGACTCAGCAAGTGAAAACACTAATGTCAAGTGAGGATAAATCGATCGCCGTTAACATGAGTTTGCCCTTACTACACCGGCATCGATGGCAAATCAATAGCAAAGTTCATGCCGACAAATACTAGAGAACTCTAATGTAACATCTTGAATTTCGATCTATTTCCGGGATCAATGAAATTAATATTATTCTCATTTAATTTTAGTAAGTTTCGCCCGTAATTGATCACTCTCGGGATACTAACCAGAAGGGAATGTCGAACTAGGAAAACGGTACGTGGACCAGGGACCCGATAGCGAATCAGGCACCGATTCCGAGAAACAACGAGGAAATATTTTAGGTCAATGTGGGCCGATTCTAGGAAGGTAACGGATTTGGTTTGGCCAATCACGTACGATCGGATCGTGGGTGATTCCGCGTGACCGAGAGTATGCGTGGCGAACAAATCCCGAACTTAAATCGAACGATCGCGACCTCAGGAATTAGCAATAATTCCTCGCGCTCTCCCAGTAATCGAGACTGTCACGACTCGAGTAACTCTAGGTTGATACGCATAAACCCTAAATAGCCGCCCGTTAGTGAGAGATTCTAAAATTTTAATTGAGTAATTTTGATAGCGAAATTGGATTTGAACTTGGACGTTGAATTTCATGGATGAACACGACTATTTTGTGAGAACAACATCATTTTAGTGTGGCCAACTATCTTTGGGATCAGTACGGTCGAAAAATGGAAATTCAGCCTGGAATCGCAAAATTACGATTTTGCCCCTAGACCTATTATTAGTATTCTGAATTTTGGGAAAATTATGGAGAGTCATTTTGGAAATTTAATTTGGATAAGACCAGCCTCAATAATTCAGAATTTTGAAGACTAACTTTCCCCTTGGATATTTTGGCTTTAGATTATATTAGCCAAGTGAGTGAGGGGTAAGTTGGGTATTAGGTAAAGTTTGGTCAAACCACTTTCTAGACCAATAATTCATTCTCTCTCCTTCATTCTCCTCACCACCTCTGGCCACTCACCCTTTCCCTCCATGCCATTCTCTCTCCCCTTCTCCTTCCTCTTTTGGCCGCCGCGTGAGCGCCGTTCGCCGGACAAGCCACCGCCGCTCGCCCAAGCCGCTTGTCCGCCGTCTCACCGTCACCACCACCACCCGACCACCTTTCTCCCTCTCCCTTGTCCGCCAGCACCACCGACTATCACCCTCTCCCCTTTGGTTGCGTGAAGACTGCCTTGGATCGCCGGTCGCCGCACGCTACCACGGAAGCTGCCGCTTGTCATCGTCACTAAGGCCGCCGCAAGACCAGCAGCCGGCCCTTTTTTCCTCTTCCATTCAGCTAGTTAGAGCTTAGGTGATTAGGTGAGTATTAGTCCCTAAACCCTAATTAAGCTAATTAAGCATTCTAGATAGGATTAGGGTTAATTAAGGTATTTTAAGGTTGATTAGTGGCTGATTTGGTGATTAATTGGGGAGCTTAATGGAATATTTTGAAGTTGTTTATAGCCTAATTTGATCAAAATTGGTGGCTCCCATGTTAGGTTTAATTGGCCTAAGTTTGGGTAGTTAGGGTTTAATTATGGATATTCCCAAGCGTGACTTGTTTGGTTAATGTGGTGGATAATTGTGCTTGATTGTAGTCAATGTGATTATGCCACGTCGTGTGATCTATGTGGCCGAATGATACAAGGAGTGATTGGCCAATAATGAACGTGAATCCTATCGATTAAATATGCGAAATGAGAGTGTCGATATTATACCATGCTAGATTGCATTGAATTGCTTAATTTGGACACATCATGGCTGATTTGAATAGAGTACTCCATTGGATGTGTTAAGTGTAATTGAGCTCATCTTGATGTGATTTGAGTATGTTAAGATGCACGGGAATTGGCATAAATTGTCTAAGTGAAATTTAGTGCTCATTGTGCATGGTGTTATTGCCCGAGTGCGAGACTGCATGGCCACGTATTTCGCATGCTGAGCATTGACTTGAAATGAGTATTGTGCGAATACACGGCCTGATATGAGCATGTGATTACCGTAAATGTCCTGATGCGTATTACGCGGGGTTCAGATAAAATTGATTATGTGCAAGTGTGATCATTATGAGTCCTGATGCGTTTTATGCAGGACGATACCCGATTTTACTGGAAGACAGCCAGCCTGATGCATTTTACGTGGGTTTTGGTTCATATATGGAGATCGGTATTGCGCCTGATGCGTTTTATGCGGGCTAGAGACATTGAACCTGATTCGTTTTATGTGGACCAGGAAGTGTTGATATTGATTATTAGACCTGACGCGTTTTACGCGGGTCGAACTCTAATTGAGAAATGAGCCGTGTGCCAGTGTGTGTTATTGAACCAGAGCATGAGTATGTGCACGACGTATGTGTGACTAAGTCCGTTGCGTATGTGCCATTATGGTGATTATATTATGCCTAACCTTCGAGGTTAATTGAGTGTTCGATCTGGGCTTGAGGGCCTAGGTCAATTGATTGTCAATTATTACTAGTTGTATGTGATTTATTGCTTGTCAGGAGGTGCATGTTAGTCTAGTTAGGTTTAGGGGGTTTTACTCGCTGAGATTCGTCTCATTGTTGTTAAAACCTATCCTTTCAGACTCCCGGCCTTGAGGATGTCAGAGGTTCCGGTACGTTTGGGATCCTGCATCAGATTGAGAGAGCAGTGATCGAATACCCTGTAGGGAACAGGGTTACGTATATTAGACATTATACTTTAGTATGGGTTGACGTGGAGGAGACGTACTACTAGACCCACGAGTATAGCTTGGTGCTTTAGGGATTTTTTCGGGGAACATGGACCTCTTCGGACTTTTGACGTCCCGTTTAATGGGTTGGGCGAGGTGGACCCGTAGTGTGTCGACGGAGACCTAGTGAGCCCCGAAGCTACACTTGAGGGAAGTTCAAGTTCTGGTGTCGAACATGTCGTTTGGGAGGTAGATGAGCTGATCCCAATAGAGGAGGAGCTAGATTTTATGGAGCAAGACCTCGAGCAGGAGGGCGAGCTTGAGGAGATGGACTCTGAGGAGGAGTTGGTAGAGGCCGAGTCTGAGCTGGATTCCCTAGACTCCGAGGTCGAGAAGTCTGATAGTTCTTCCGAGTCTTCGGGATTCGACTTGGACTAGGTTCCATAGGGTTAGCCTTAGCCTTAGGTAGGTCGGGCCAGTACCTTTTTGATCGGAACCCAACCTTAGATAGTAGTCTAACCATCCGGTCTAGTTACCCCTTTTTGTCAATGGTGGCCGTTGACTGCTTTTGTTTTTGGTGCTCACTGTAAAGGGATATTGTATACGTTTTCCTGGTTAATACAAGTGTATATTTGTTATCCCGTTGTTTGTTGTTTGTGCTATCCTTGGTCTCGTGTTGTTTTTTTTGTACGAGTGATTTATATATATTGCTTCCGCATGTGCAATGATCTCTGTGTTGGGCGTTGGGTCGGCGACGAGTTTTGGGACGTTGCACTAAATTTGACCCTGTCAGGGATGTGACGCGCTGCAGGGTTCGGGCGTGACATCTAAGCATGGCTATAACACATGAACATCACTAGCCAAATTTCAGCTTCTATCTCGAGATATGAACGTCAAACACAAAACATAAACAAACCAAAGAGATAACCAATTAAGACTGAACACGGTCTAAGCAAACCACGTTACAACGCATCTCATTATCTTTTCCCGAGATTAGGGAATTCACTTACACAACCAACAAAACTAGAATTAAAAGCGAGAGGCGTGAGTCTCGATCGTCTCGGACGGCTCTTTAGTGTGGTTCAAGCTTGCGGTTCTTATAAGTGGCTCCCTAGAGGTCGAACACTAGAGAAACAAGGGCACTCAGCGAGCTCTGTTTTCTTTTCTCTCTCGGCAAGGAAACAAGAAAGCAAGTGGCGTGCGGCTTGAGAAAGAGGAAGGTGGCGTGAGCAAGAGGAAGAAGAGAGAGAGGGAGAGGAGATGGTGTGAGGAACTAAAGGGGGACCAACCTTATTTATAGGCAAGCCAACCTTGCTCACCAAGCTTAGGAGTCAAGGCTTGCTCCTCAAGCTTTGATCACTTCTAGACTCTTCCAAGTCCAACTTGTTCCCCAAGTTCTTGATCAATTTGCTTACCAAGCTTAGACTAACTTGCTCACCAATTCTTGACTCTCTAGAGTCTTCTAAGTCAAGGACCATTTAATAGCATTAATAAAACTTAATGATGGAAGCTTGAAGGAAAAGCTTTGACCAAGTCAAAGCCTTATCTTCTAGTTTCTTCCTAACAAAACAAACGCGGAGCCTATTTTGGCCTACTAGAAATGTCGATTCGGCTCACAATAACTGAGCACCATCGGGTTGCACAATAACAACTAATCGACACTTAAGTCGCAAACCTGCATCATAATTAATTCCATGATTTCCGAGGGTTTTCCATGACAAAACATGTATAATAATCTCGTTCAACCTGATTTTCGGCATGTGAATGTCCTCAAATATCACCAAAATACATCAAGTCGAGATTTCAACGTTCTCATATAGAAATTGATAAATCTTTGAAATCTGACAAAACCATACAGCTTTGCATTGTTCACGAAATCGGACTTGAAAACATAGTAAATGGACTCCGAAAATTCTCAAATTTGAATATGTCATAAACAAGGCCTTAACAAATATTTTTCATGGAGAATACGAAATCTGAATCTCTCTGTAAACACCATTTTTAGTAGCTCAAAGATAGACTAAAAACGGTTCGCTAGAATAGAATTCTTGTTTCTCAAAGTAAACTCTATCCAGAATCCAAATCATCTCGAAAAATTCCCACATTTACATATGTTATAGAAAAGGAAGTTCTCAACAACTTTTGTGAATGAAGCATTTCCAAAATTGGCCCAGAAAAGCTTGTAGAAAATAAAGAAAGGGTGAACATTATCGAAATACCCGTTCTAGGCAATTTTACACGATCCGAAAATCAGGCCATCGTACTACTCATATCAAGTTCAAAAATTTTGAAATTAAAGTATGTAAAACTTCAAGATATTTGGAGAAACTTTCAAGAAGGAAGTGTTTAGGAATTCGGATCACAAAAGTCTCCCAAAAAATAACAAACAAAGGGGTACAAAGGATCCAAAATTGGGTTTTCCAAAACAAGAGTAAAAATTGGTTCCAATTGGAAAGTCACCAAATTTAAACCATAGCCATTTCCTAGAGACTGAAATTGAGGATGTTACAAAAATGGTAAAAGGTTGCCGAGGCTTGTTGGAACTCAGCCTGAACAGGTGGTTTCGACAACTCTAAAACGAAAATGGTGCCCCCAATGAAAAACACCAGAAACGACGCTGTTTTGGCGTCGTGCTTGCCGGAGCACCGACTCGCACTGATGTCAGCCAGTTTGATCGAATTGGCCCGAACCTGGTTCGGTCCGATTCGCTTTCTCAATGGGGAAAATTTTAAAAAATAAAAACAAAAATAAAAAATACAGAAAAATTCTAAATAAACCAGAAAAATAAAATATAAAAAATTAGAAAAATTAGAAAAATTCACAAATTCAATAAAATTTCAGAAAAATCAATTTTCAGAAATTTGGAAAATCAAAGAAAATCTATAAAAATAAGAAAATTCGAAAAAATAATAAAAAATTAGAAAATTTCTGAAAATTCCATAAAAATATAAAAAATTCAGAAAATCAAATTAAAAATGTGAAAATTCATAAAAATACAATAAAATCGAAAAATCTCAAAATCCCATAAAAATTTCAAAAACTTCAGAGAAATTTTTAGAAAATAAAAAAAAAGTTCTCGGGAAAAGAAATTCTCAGAAATTTTTCCAAAAAAAATTTAAAAAATTCTCAGAATGGTTTAGAAACACCGTAGCCAACCTTTGCAAATGAAATTAGAATTTTTTGAAGTTCCCACATGACATTTTTAGGAACGCCTTAGTTTATGAATTAAAAAGGGTTTTTACTCCTGAAAAACCGTAATACATCAGAAATCATTGAATGAACAAGCCTTTAGGGCTTTACTAGAGTTTAGGTGTTTTGGATTGTTCTTGTTTTTAGAGACAATTTAGGATTGCTTTGCTTGATTGCAATTGATTGTGTTGTTAATGATGATTGATTGATTTTTCACGATTAGAATGGTTAGAATTAGTGGATAAATCTCGGAAACTTGTATGACATATTATATACATCGTATTGTTTTAGGTACCAAAATGGCGTTAGAGATCTTAATTCGATAGCATAACCAAGTCTCCTTATTCAGAATCTCTAGTTTATAGAATCGTGGTATTTCTTCCATATCCTTATTAAGTTTCTAGTCAACCTACCAATAATGACTAGTGACAAATCCAAATTAAAACTTTAGATTGAATATAAAGATACAAATTACAACTCACTGTCACGTGAGGTATGGTCTGGGAGGAGCCCCTGTTTATCTAGTTATGGGATGTCCGTGGGATGTTTGGGTGAAATATCCGTATTGGATCCTAGTAGCCCATTCGAGGACAGTTTTTTCATTCATAACAAATGGAAGTACCTCCTTAGTGTGCCAAAAGCATGGCGCGACAGGCTTGGCGACTTCGCTAGGGAACTTTAGCTTTCTAAGTGGTCTTAGGCCTAGATAGAATGATACGCATGTGTTTTGTGCTCGCACAAGTATCCTAAGTATGTCTCACTAATGATCGTGTTAAATAGTTTTGTAGGTGGGAGATATAAGGGGTGTTGTCTTTATTAACCTTTGTTTTGCAGATGGTGTTGGGGATGAATGTGAAATGATTATCTTAGAAGTGCTATTTGCTTTTAAATTTCTATGCATGTCTTTAAGTTGCCTTAACACTACACCATTCACACACATCACTCGTGGCCTAACCCCAGCTACATTTAGGATTACCTTTAGGAGGTATGTATTTAGACGAAACTATAAGTCGATTGCTCATGGGATCGTTTAAATTCAATACTGATCACCGCAATGGAATAACATTCCATTACTTTAGGTTGATTGCCTATTGGAATGGAATCCCTTGTCCATTAAGGTGACTTTATACCTTTAGCCTATCCTACCCTTAGGTGTCGAAACCTCACTTGTTTCATTTGCATGTCTTTGTGGTTGGTATAACTAAAAAGATATCCCGGTGAGTAAGTATCGTTCCATTCCCTCCTCTTTCACTTATGTAAGTTAGTTGACACAATTTAAATAACATGCCTAATGGCAATCAATGGTTGATATAAATGCCCTTTTTATACTAGAATGAATGATTAGGGTGACATGCTTTATTTGCTCATTTTCTTTCACTTTTAGATGGAATGTATAGGTTCATGGTGGATTTTCAGTGTAATTCAAGTGATCTTGTGCTCAAAATGTGACATGTACAACTCAATGAGTCAAATGTTCATTTTATGTATTCGAAGTTGTAAATCATAGGTTAGGCCTTTATGGTCCAAATGGGGTATGACAAAAGGACATTTCATCAAACATTGATTTCATCCTCATTTTCAAGTATATGCTCTTGGGGCTTAAATGGATTAAATGTGACATTTGTATCACTTTTTAAGTATGCAAATGTACTTCGCCTTCATTTTACCCCAAAAGGATATATGATTGAAATGGAGACGTTAAAATTAATTGGTAATCCATGATGACTAACAAAAAACTTTCTTTTGAATGCTTTAAATCAAACATAGGAAAATTAGATATACAAGTCATCCTACTCCTGCAAAAGGAGCTTTTGACATGAAGGGGAAATATGACCAAAGACAATCGGGTTTATGTCGAGGAGAGACTTGGGTACCTAATTGAGCTTATTAACCTTAAACCTCAAGTGAGCTTAAATCAAGCATTAGCCCATTTTTGGGAGTTTACACAAGGACATTTCAACTTGGAGAACATGAAATGGTATCAATGTTAGAGGAGTATAAAGCTCCCATTGGGATTGCTTTCAAGCCAAGAATCATAGAACCCCCGATTGGAATGAAGCTTGCAAGTGTTATAGTTGAATTCCTCAACTTGAAGACTTCTCAAGTGGAAAAGTTGATCAAGTTTAATACTATGAGGTTCCCCTTATCCTTCCTAATGGCAAAGTACTCCAAATTGAAAAAGGAAACCGGGAATATTTCCGTGAAAGTTTTCATTCTTGTTTTCTTCGGGTTTGTCTTATTCCCCACATCAAGAATTGGGTTAAATCCTTCAGTTGCAATAATTGCTAGGCAAGCTTGCCTAAAATGAGACTTTTCCAATCTACTTTTAGTAGAAACTATTATATCTTTGAACAAGTACCAAAGCCAAGAGAAAGATGTACCCCAAGCTTCAATTGGATTGCTTTCTTTATGGTTCATTTCACATATTCAACCTTGGGAACGTCATATGCGCATCCAAGAAATTTGTTCAGCTATCGATCTTATTGAGAGGTACCCTAAAATCCAAGAAAACTACCAAAATACTCTTTCCATGAATGGGCTAACTTTATTAGAGCATTAACTCCCAATTGGCTTCAATGGAGGATTAAGTGGCCGAAGATAGTCAAAGCTCAAATGACTTGTCAAGAAGGCAATTTGGTGCCATTGCTTGGTTTGAATGGTGGAACCACCTATTGCCCATTAAGGGTTGTGCAATAATTTGAAATGATCCAACACATACCACCTGTTCATCAACCCGAGGAATTTACATTCGCGATACCACAATGACACCTACCAGAAGAAGAAAGTAGAGAGATACAAAAAAGGGTTGACAAAATTGTTGATTCTTTGAAGAGATCAATTGAGCAAATAGTGAAATGGCTCGAATGCTGGAAAGAAGAGATGAAGCTCCACTTGGCTTCAAATGAGTACATTAAGTGGTTAAAGGCTAAACGTTTAATTGACGTTGAACCATATGTGCCATTGAACGTTACTACTAACCTCGATAAGCCATATGTTCTCGAGTACATTGTGCTAAATACACTTGGTATGGTGCCATATATTCTTGAAGAAGTTACAATTGGCGTAGAAGAATGGGAAGCATCGGTTAAAGAATAGGATGGATATGAAAAGGCTGAAGCTACCTTAGCTTGGAAGAAGCCTAGATTTGCTTAAGCTAATTGCCGCATTTTGATTTGAAGCATTGTAACACAAACTTTCAAAATTGAAACAATTGCTTGATGAGATTTTAATCACATTTTGAAAAGAAAATTACCATGGATTATGATTCTTTGAATTGTATGATTACTTGAGAAAGACATTGATAATAAATTTAATATAAGGCTAAGGCTTGTATAAAAGTACTTATTCTTGTTAATCACAAGAAACCATACAATTGAAAGAATGTAGGATTTCATGATTATTTCACTATGCTAACATTTGGTCTTTTTATAAAGCAGGTTTTCTAGCAATGGAAAGAAAGAGACCCCGAACTCGTTTGTAAGCTTAAATGGTAGAAGAGGAGACCCATAATCGACTGGCTGAAATCGAGAATCAAATGATCCAAATGGCTGCCATGATGGTAGAAATGAAGGCTTTCATCATTGCTGCAAGAGGATCTTATCCTGTGATTCCTAATGCTAATGCTTCAAATGTCGGAGAGAATTCTAATCAGAAATAAGGTAAGGAGCTTGTTCAAGAAAATATGTTGAAGACAACACCCGAAGTGGTGAATTTAGAAGAAGATGATGTATCAAAGAAGATTCCATCTAAAGCAAAATATGAGGAAGAGGCCAAGAGACTGGCCAAAATAGAAGAGTGCCTGGCAAGTCAAGGATATGAACTACAAAGGTTTGACAAATTCTCTCCTTATGCAAAGGTAGTCGTTCCTGATAATTATAAAGAGCCAGAGTTTATAAGCAAATATGATGAAACTAGCTGTCCCAAAAGGTATTTAGACAACGCGCTTCTTCTCATTAGCATGTTTCAAGACAGTTTGAGAGGAGCGGCCCTAGCATGGTATACCGCTTTTGACATAGACTAGTTCACAGAATGGGATCATTTGGCGGGAGAATTTTTCGTCAATACAAATTTAATATTGAAGTGCTCCCAACTAGGGAGGATCTCGTAAGAACAGAGAAACGAAAGAATGAAGGGTTTCGAGCTTATGCCCAGAGATGGAAGGTTGTTGCTTTGCAGGTAAAATCCACCATAAATGAAGATGAACTAATAGAACTCTTTCTAAAATCACTGCCATATGAGTACTATGACAAGCTATATGTGTCAGGTTGTCAAACATTTACCATGCTGATAAAAGTTGGTGAAAGGATCGAGTGGAGTTTAAAAGAGAAAAAAGCTCAAGAAATAACAACACGAAGGCTTTATCCTGTGAGGAACGATAAAGAGCCCGTTCGTGAGGTAGTCATGGTTTTTAGTCCGAACATTCATTAGATACCATTCCCAAAGCAACCCAACATGGCTTGGAAGAACATAAGGCAATTTGAGCCAAAGAAAATGCTTGTAAGGCAATTCATACCGATGCCATGACCCCTGTCAAAGCTATTACCAATGCTTCTAGAAAGGTATTTGGTAGCAAAAGAGGTGCCAAGAGACAATCCTATAAGGTTTCCTTGGTATGATGAATTAAAAACCTGTGTGTAACATATGAGAGAAAGGGGACATGATATAGATAATTGTCCCACCTTAAAATTCAAGGTTTAACAGCTCATTGATAAAGAGGTACTTAACTTCCAAGAACATGAACTAAATGTGCACTAGAATCCTCTCTCAGAGCATAATGTGGTAAATATGATAATTGAATTAGACGAAAAAGATGAATATGAGGTCCAGGTAAAAGCCTCTTAACAAGGGGATGCACGATTTTGCCAAGACACTTCTAAAAGGTGAAATTATAGACAGTTTGGGAGAAAACTCTAGCAAGTATAACTTTCAGGAGAAATATATCTCGTCACTATGGGCATTCAAAAACGAAGTAATTGTGCCCGATGATTGGGGCGGTATGGATGATAAGCTGGGCCTAAAAAAGGAAATTCCATTTGAGGAATTAAAGCTTGAAGATGAGATGGATGGAGATGAAAAAGAGAATGAAAAGGTCCGTCAGGGTGAAAGGCATTTTACCCAAGAATCACATAAGCAGAGTGAAACTATAGACCTACTTGGTCAGTATAACATCCTGAATTTTGACCCATTTCCAGGATCAATGAAATTTATATTATTCTCATTTAATTTTAGTAAGTCTCGTCCGGAATTGATCACTCTCGGGATACTAATTGAAAGGGAATGGCTAACTAGGAAAACGGTATATGGACCAGAAACCCGATCGCGAATCAGGCACTGATTCCGAGAAATGATGAGAAAATATTTTGGGCCAATGTGGGCCGATCCTAGGAAGGTGACAGTTTAGTTTGGCCAATGACGTATGATTGGATCGCAGTGATTCCGCATAACTGAAAGTACGCGTGGCGAATAAATCCTGAACTTAAACTGCACGATCATGACCTCCGGAATTAGCGATAATTCCTTGCGTTCTCTTGGTAATCGAGATCATCACGACTCGGGTAACCCTTGGTCGATACGCGTAACCCCTAAATAGCCGTCCGTTAGTGAGAGACCCTAAAATTTTAAATTGAGCAATTTTGATCGTGAAATTAAATCCAGACTTGGATGTTGAATTACGTGGACGTATACGACTATTTTGTGAGGATGACACTATTTTAGCGTGGCCAACTATATTTGGAATCAGCACGATCGAAAAATGGAAATTCAGCCCGAAATCGAAAATTACGATTTTGCCCCTAGGCGTTATAAGTGTATTCCGAATTTTGAGATTTATTTGGAGCATAATTAGGGATTAAATCTTGGATAATATCAGCCCAATAATTTAGGAAAATTTGGTCTAAAATGCCCTTGGATATTTTGGCTTTGGATTATATTGACCAAGTAAGTGAAGGGCAAAATGGGAATTAAGAAAGTTTGGTCAAACCCCACTTTTTAGACCAATAATTTAATCTCTCCCTCTTTTTCCTCTCACCACCTCCGGCCAGCTACCTCTCTTCTCTCCCTCTCGCTGACTCACTCCCCCTCTTCCTTCTTGGTCACGCGCGTCGATCACCATCGATCCCCAGAGCCGAGCGCCGTTGTCTACGCCCGCAGTGCAGCACCATCAGCCAGCCTGTCCATCCTCTCTCTCTCCATCTCGTCTCTCTCCCCCTCATTCAACGTGAAGGCCGCTGGACCAGCCACTTCGGCCGCGTGTGAGGATCATTGTCGGTCGCTATCTGTTCAAGTCACCGCCGTCCACACCATCTTGCCACCACCACCCGACCTCTCTCTCTCTTCCCTGTTCACCAGCACCACCAACCATCACCCTCTCCCCTTCGGCCGCGTGAAGATTGCCTTGGACTGCCGGTTGCAGCACGCCGTCGTGAAAGCCGCCGCTCGTCATCGTTGCTAAGGCTGCCGCAAGACCAGCTTAGCCAACCCCGTTTTCCCTCTTCCAATCAACTAGTTGGAGCTTAGGTGATTAGGTGAGTATTAGTCCCTAAACCTTAATTAGACTAATTAAGCATTTCTAGATAGGTTTAGGTTAAATTAGGGGTTAATTAGGTTGGAATTTGACTAGATTAGAGGCTGGTGATTAGTGGATGATCATGTGGTATATTTGGGAGTTAAATGAGCCGATTGGGAGGTGGATTAATGCCGAGGATGGGCTAGATTATGGCTGTCCTAATTGGATTTAATTTACCTAGGTTTGGTCCAATTAAGGTTTAATCGTGTAATTGCCAAGTTTGCATGAATTGACTGATTAGTGGCTGAATTGTGCTCATTTGTGATCCATATTTTTATGCCATGTCGCGTGTTCGTGTGGCCAAATGATGCAATGTGCGATTGGCCAATAATTGGCGTGGGTTCCTTTGATTAAGTATGAGAAATATGAGTGTCGATATTGTGTTATGCAAGATTGCATTAAATGGCTTAAATTGGGCATGTCGTGGCTGAATTGAATTGAGTAATTCATTGGGTGTGTTAAGTGTAATTGAGCTTGTCCTAAGGTGACATTGAGCACGTTGTAATTCACGTTGATTTTGGCATTGTTTAAGCATGCCTTGGCATGATTTAATTATGTGCCTATGATTGGAATGGTGTGCTCATTGTGAGTTTCAAGTGCCGGATTGCATGGCCTCGCATTTCGCATGCTGAACATTGGCCTGCAATGAGAATTGTGCGAGTATGCGTGCCTGATATGAGCATGTGATCACCTAAATGTCCTGATCCGTATTACGTGGGGTTCAGATAAAATTGGTTGTATGCACATGTGATCATTACGAGTCCTGATGTGTTTTACGTGGGAAGATGCCTAGCTTTATCGGAAGAAGGCCAGCTTGATGCATTTTACGCGAGTTTTGGTCCGTATATGGAGATCGATGTTACACCTGATGCGTTTTACGTGGGCTAGAGATACCGGGCCTAATGCTTTTTACGCGGGTCATGAAGTGTCGGTATTGATTGCTAGACCTAATGCGTTTTACGCGGGTCGAACTCTAATTGAGAAATGAGTCGTGTGCCAGTGTGAGTTATTGAACCAAAGCATGAGTATATGCATGGCGTACGTGTGACTAAGTCTGTTGCGTATGTGCCATTATGGTGATTATATTATGCCAAACTTGCAGGGTTAATTGGGTGTTCGATCTGGGCCCGAGGGCCTAGGTCAATTGATTGTCAATTATTACTAGTTGTATGTGATTTGTTGCCTGTCAGGAGGTGCATGTTAGCCTAGTTAGGTTTAGGGGGTTTTATTCGCCAAGATTCGTCTCATTGTTGTTAAAACCTATCCTTTCAAATCCCCGGCCTTGAGGATGTCAGAGGTTCCGGTACGTTTTGGGATCCTGCATCAGATTGAGAGAGCAGTGATCGAATACTCCGTAGGGAATAGGGTTACGTATATTAGACATTATACTTTAGTATGGGTTGACGTGGGGGATACATATTACTAGACCCAAGATTATATAGCTTGGTGCTTTAGGGACTTTTCCAGGGAGCATGGACCTCTTTGGACTTTTGACATCTCGTTCAACGGGTTGGGCGAGGTAGACCCGCAGTATGCCAATGGAGACCTAGTGAGCCCCGAAGCTACAGCTGAGGAAGTTTGAGTTCTAGTGCCGAACTTGTCGTTTGGGAGGTAGATGAGTTGGTCCCGATAGAGGAGGAGCTAGATTTTATTGAGCAAGATCCCGAGCAGGAGGGCAAGCTTGAGGAGATGGACTTTGAGGGGGAGCTGGCAGAGGCCGAGTCCGAGTTGGATTCCCTAGACTCTAAGGTCAAGCAGTCTGATAGCTCTTTCAAGTTTTCGGGATCCGACCCAGACTGGGTTCCATAGGGTTAGCCTTAGCCTTAGGTAGGTCGGGCCAGTACCTTTTTGATCGGAGCCCAACCTTAGATAGTAGTCTAACCATCCGGGGCAGTTGCCCCTTTTTGTCAGTGGTGGCCATTGACCGCTTTTGTTTTGGTGCTCACTATAAATGAATATTGTATACATTTTCCTGGTTAATACAAGTGTATATTTGTTATCCCGTTATTTGTTGTTTGTGCTATTCCTGGTCTCGTGTTGTTTTATTTGTATGGGTGATTTATATATATTACTTCTGCATGTGCAATGACCTCTGTGTTGGGCGTTGGGTCGGCAACGAGTCTTGGGATGTTGCACTAAATTCGACTTCGACAGGGATGTTGCGCACCGTAGGGTTCGGGGGCGTGACAGTTAGGATAGCGGTAAATACAACTACTGGATCAAATACACCCCTCTTCTATAGGCATTTGAAAATGAGGTTATTGTGCCTAATGGATGGGGTGGTATGGATGAGGTTCAAATTAACAAATTAAGTCTTGAGGAAAAGGAAGATTGAGAGGAGAAAAAGAAAGAAAAGAGCCAACATGGTGATAGGCGATTTGTCCGTAAAGCACAAAAGCAAAGTGAAGCTGTGGATTTGCTAGGTCAAGACAGCAGTTGTTATAACTACCATGTCAAGTATACACCCCCCTCCATGGGTGTTTAAGAATGAAATCATCATACCAAATGGTTGTGGTGGAATAGACGATAAGGAAGCTACTAAAAGTATTGCATCCATGATCATACCATTTGTGATTAAGCTTGATGAAGTGGATAAATACGAGGAGAAGGAATGTTATGTTGAACCAGTTGCCATTCAACTTCTGATTGATCAGCTAAAAATCAAGGAAAAGGAGACGTAACCCGTAATCATCACTTTGCCTCCAAAAGAAAAGTTTGATGCTAAGCGCGTGCCCTGGGATTACGCACCTAAAGAAGTTGAAATTATAACCTGATCGGAAAGATGCCATGTCCCGAAGGAGGGCGAGCATGAGAAGAAAGGGGTAACTTAAGAATATGTGAAATAGTTACTCTCGATCATGAAAACAAGTGAATATGAAGTGATTGAACAGTTAAGAAAGATGCTGGCACAAATTTCCTTGCTAGATCTTTTTAAAACCTCAAAGAGTCATAAAATGGTACGTATGAAACTTCTCAATGAAGTTCATGTTTCGGAGACAATCAACGAAGTGCAATTAGAAGATTTTGTTGGTACCATTTTGCTAAAGGATCATATTGCTTTTTCCAATGAGGACTTCTCAATTAATAGATGTTCACATAGCAAAGCCCTATATATTGCCGTCAGATACAAGGCTAAGGAGGTGTCGTGAGTATTCGATTGATAATGGCTCTGTACTTAATTTGTGTCCGCTAAGCACACTGCATTGTTTAGGGATCAATGGAGAGCCTGTCAAGCCTTTTAAGGTGATTGTATGCTTATTTGATGGAATGAAGAAAGTCATTGGCAATATTAAGCTTGAAGTGAACATTGGCCCTATACCCTTCCTGATTGATTTCCAAATGGTAGATATTTTGAGAACTTTTAACCTCTTGTTAGGTAGACCTTGGATTCATATGGCTAGTGTTGTCCTTTCAAGTCTTCATCAGAAAGTTCTGTTTGCCATTAACGGCAAGATGATCACCGTGCATGGGGAGGTAGATTTTGCCACCTATAAACAAAGTGCAATACCATACATTGAGCTTGAAGTAAAAGAAGAACCAAGCTATCATTCATTCGAAATGATTTTGATGGTACAAATCCCCACCAGTAGTATCATGAAGTCCCCAAAACTCTCAACATCATCCATTATGTTGGGGAAAGTGTTATGCCAATATGGATTTGTTCCCAGTGACGAGTTAAGATCAAAAGTCCAAAGAATTAAGGAACTTATTATCCCACTTGCTGCTAAGAAGAGATATGGGGTGGGTTATATCACAAAGAATTCTAATAATCACCATGGAAGCTAAGGCCTAGTATGAAAGAACCATGGAGACTATGCGAGGCTAGGTGATCGCTTCATCAATTAATTAGTATGGAAGAGTAAAGCTAAAAAGCTTCCCTATCATCATATCCACTTCAAGGAAATTTTTCCTGGTCCTCTAAACTACTCAAAAAGAGAATATCCATGTGGAAGAAGAACCCGCTTTATTGGAATTATTCGGGGAGAATGCCGTCAATGTTATCATAACTGAGATGAAAGATACTTACCTACTGGAGTAGGAAGATTCTTTTAAATCTTTACTTGTTCTGTCATCATTTCCTTTGCATTGTTGTTTTCATAGTTTCCAGTTTCATTTCGATTTTGTATATAATTTCAATTCAGTTTCAATTTACATTCCTATTGATGTAATACATTCTTTCAAGACAATACAAGTGTACAGATGTTTTGTTAAGGACGCACGGAAACGAAATCAAATCTATGATGAATATTGCCCTCACTCATGAGGCTTGAGACTTTGGGTTTCTGTATTGCTTCTACTTGCGAAAATGGTTTTTAAGAGCAAGGAGGTCTAAGAATATGAAGACGAGCTCTATCTTTCTGTTCTTTCAAAAGAGATTTCAAAAAAGATTTCCAAAAAGACTTCATAAAACCTCATGCATTGTTATACTTTATATGCGATTACTAACCATGTTTGTTGCTTGTCAGGTGTCACGCCCCGAACCCCTCGAAGTGCAATCATCCCACGTACGGGTTTATTTTGATGCGACGCTCCAAGACGCGTTGTCGACCCATCTCCCAAAACAGAGCATAAGGCACATGCGAAAGCAATAATTAAAACAGCCGTACAAAACAATACATGACCAAGGATAGCAAGAACAGCGAACAATTAAAAGCCTAGTAATCAAGACTTGTATTGAACTTCAAAACATATACAATGTTCACGATACACCAATACAAATCTCCAAACAAAAGCGGGTCAACGGCCATTACTAACAAAATGACTAAGTGGCCAAGGGGGTAGTCTAAGGTGGGGCTACAATCAAAGGGTTACTGGCCCGACTTAAGGGAGGCTAAGATTAATTCTAGGAAACTTAATCAGGATCAGATCCTGATGACTCGGACTCAGCCTCGATTATCTCATCTTTCGAATCCATCTGCTCGACCTCGCCAACCTGTTCGGGATCCTACTCTATGGGCTCGGATCCTTATATTGATCGGGTACACCAAGTATCCTCTAACAGGGGTCTGAAAAACGCGGTTTAAACAACTATAAGACGAATTTTAGTGAGTAGGCCTTTTAAACCGAAATTAGGCTAACATGCACCTCTCGACAAGCAAATCAACACAACAACCGACAATGATGTCAATCAAATGGCCTAGGCCCTTGAGCCCGAATCGCTTACCTTGCTGACCTTGCAGGTTAGGCAATAATAACGTGATAATCACAACACATGCGTGCACACACTTGGCCACAAGTACGCCACACGCATACTCATGCTCAAAGTGTTCATCTCGCATGCCATTCACTGAGTCTTGCACACTCGCATACTGGCCCATGCATTTTTATGCATGCAAATGTCATTATCATGCTATGTTTCATTCTAGCTCACACCGTACACTGGCTCAATGCTCAATTTATTATTAAGGTGACCCGCGTTAAACGCATCAGGTCCAGTGTCTCTAGCCTGCTACAAAGTGCCTGAGGCGCAATACCGATCTCCTCACGAACCAGAGCCCTGCGTCAAACGCATTAGGATGGTCATTTCTCGCCTGCTACAAAGTGCATGAGGTGTAACATTGTTCTTTCTCAATTCTCAACACTTTGTTGTCTGGTGCGTCTAGCTTGCTACAAAGTGCATGAAGCGCAACACCGATCTGGCTCAGTGTCTCTAGCCTGCTACAAAGTGCATGAGGCATAACACTGATCTCTTCACGAACCAGAGCCCACGTAAAACGCATCAGGTTGGTCGTATTCTGGACGTACCGAACATCATCCCGCATAAAACGCATAAGGACGGCACACCCCGCGTAACACGCATCAGGGAGAATTGTGATCACACATACACACATCCAGTTATTATCTGAATCCCGCGTAACACGCATCAGGACAATTAGATGATCGCATGCTCATGTCAGGCACACATTCTCGCGCAATCTCATATCATGCCCCATTCTGGCATACACAATGCGTGGCCATATAATGTCATACAATGCAACATGAGCATTCAATTTCAACATGGCATTTCAACAAACATGCCAAATCAACGTGCTCAAATAGCCAATCAATTGCCCATACTTATTCGCATAACATGCGCACTTGGCCAACTAGTACCATATGGCTCAATACATTATTCACGTACTTAGGCAATAAACATTCACACCAATGATTGGCCAATCACACACTGCATTGCTCGAACACGCAATTAGACGGCATGGCATTAAACAATTGAGCACGACAAAGTACCATTCAATCACCGAGTCGCTCAAACGAGGCACCACAAAATTTAACACAAGCAAGCACAATTTATACCCAAATCAGCTACTACATGACCCAACCATTCACACATGGCAATTTATGAACAAACAACACATTAGCCGTACAAGGCCCAATTAAACCTCAACGGACAGCCACTACTCGGTCCAAGAGAGAGAAAACTGGAAATATACAAAATTGGGTCCAAACTGGGCTGTTGCACAGTGATCGAAATCTATTTGAAATAAATGGTAAATTAATTCCAAAAATTATGAAATTTGGATATGTTGTACAAAACATCTCAATGAACATTTTTCATGAGAACTCAAAACCCAGTTCTAACCATAAACACCTTGTTTTGTCACTTGAAGTCAGACAAAAATCAACCCATCTGGTCAGGCCACCTGACCATAAAAATGCATCTCATCCAATAATCAAATCACTTTGGAAAATCTTGAAATTTTTATATGTTATAGCCACAAATTTCTCCAATAATTTTTGTGAAAGAATTATTTTGAAAATAGGCCTGAAAAAATTTATAAAAATTCAAACAGACCCGAAGGTCGGGTGAACAGTAAATCGGGCAGATTCATTTCAGTCCAAAGATGGACTTCTGAATGGCCTCAAATGATTTCAAAAAATTTCCAAATTAAAGTATGTTATACTTAAAGATGTTGGAAACAATTTTCATGAAGAATACTTCTTTATATTTAGCCCACAATGATCACAAAAAAATAACAAAGCGCAAGGGTATAGTAAAATTAGTAATCCGAAAATCATTAACTTGCACCATTAAGTAAATTCAGCTCATATGACCTCTAAATCAAGTCTCTACAGCCTTAAAACCATCCCTAAATCATCACATTAGGCTCTTAAAATCACCACAACGTCAGCCCAAATTAGCGCCCACTAATTAACTCCTAAAACTTGTCCAAAGTGCACCTAATCCTAATTAAGGGTTAGGATTTCCACTTCACTTGGATTTAAGCTTCAAAAGTAGGCTGAACAAGGAGAGAAACGGGCCAAACAGTGGCTGGATTGAATCGGTTCAGCAGCGGCACTTCGACATCCTCACGGCGGTGTTTCGGTGGCAGCGACGGCGCTCTTCCGGCGAGGGCCTCTCACGGCCAAACCAAGAGGAAATGAAAGAGAAGAAGTGGCATGGGAGGGAAGATAATCGGCTGATGGGGGAAGAAATTGGAGGAGAGAGAAAGAGTCAAAGGGGTCTTATGGGTCAAAAAGTAGCGCCACGTGTCGCAATCCAGTGTATTGGACCATTTTGCCCTTTGATCCAATGGCCATTAATCACTTTGATCCAATAATTGAGGGGCCTTTTGGTCATTCAAAAATTTTGAATTTTTGACTCATAATTATCCACAATAAATTCCCAAAAATTGCCCAAATTCGAAACCTAAAAATAGGCTATAAGGGCAAAATTGTAATTTTCCGGTTCTGGGTCGAAATTCCATTTTTCGACCGTACCAACCCCAAATGTGTGTGGCCAACATAATATGACGTCGGATTCGCAAAAATAACCTTTTAAGCCCTCGAAAATCGGCTTCAAAGTCTGAGGGACAAAATAGTCAATTTTTCACTTTCAGGTCGAAATTCCATTGTTCGATTGTACACACTCCAAATATGCGTGGCAACCCTAAAACGGCATTGACCTCCAAAAATAATCTCATACGGCCTCGAAAATCGACATCGGAGTTCAAAGGGATAAAATCGTAATTTTTTCAATTTCGGCCGAAATTCTAATTTTCGGCTGGACTAGCCCCAAATGTATGTGGCCACACCAAAACGATGTTGGCCTTGTAAAATAGTCGCAAACACCCATAAAACTTCGACATCGAAGTTCGGGTCCAATTTGGCTATCAAAATTGCTCAATTCAGAATTTTGGAGCCTCTTACTGACGGGTGACTGTTTAGGGGTTATGCGTATCGACCTAGGGTCACTCGAGTCGTGACGGTCTCGATTACCGGGATAGCATAAGGAATTATTGGTTATTTCAGGGGTCACGATCGTTCGATTTAGGTTCGGGATTTATTTGCCACGTGCACTCTCGATCGAGCGGAATCACCCGCGATTCGATCGTACGTCATTGGCCAAACCAAATCCGTCACCTTCCTAGAATCGGTCCACACTGGCCCAAAATACTTCCCCGCCGTTTCTCGGAATCGGCGCCCGATTCGAGATCGGATCCCCGGTCCACGCACCGTTTTCCTAGTTAGCCTTTCCCATTGGTCAGTATCCCGCGAGGGGCCAGCTCCAGGCGAGACGTACTAAAAATCAAATGAAAAATAATATCCACTTCGTCGGATCCCGGAAATAGGTTGAAATTCAGGATGTTATATTAGACATGAGCGTTGTCATATTCATAATAGATTCTTATGAGGCCTAAATCCTATCACGCCATGCTTTTTTGGGACTTTCGGGATTTACGCGCTAAGGAGGTATTTTTATGTAAGGGTCTCTTCCAGACTATACCTCATGTAATAGCATATGGTAATTTCCTATTTGATCTATGCTTTTGATTTTGGAGTCGCCACTAGTCATTAATAGTAGGTTAACTAAAAACCTAATCGGGTTATGAGAGAAATACCACGATTCTACGAGCGAGAGATTTCTGAGTACGGGACTTGATTATACTAATGATCCCGAATCAAGATTCCTAACGCCCTTTCGGTACCTAAGAACGTTACGATGTCAAACATGTCACACAAGTTTCCGAGACTTACCCACTAATCCTATCTATTCTAATTACGGGAAAATCAATCAAGAATTAAATACGCAATCAATGTCAATCAAATCAAACAATTCTAAATTGTTTCTAAGAATCAAAATGCAACAAAAAACATCCAAACCCTAATGAAGCCCTAAAAGTTTGTTCATTTCATAATTTGTCTTTTTAGGGTTTTTTTGGGGTTATAACTCTTGAATTTGAGATTTTCTAAAAATGCCACTTATGCAATTTCAAAATTTAAATTTCACTTTTTAAGGTTGGCCATGGTATTTTTGAATCATTTTTTTTTCGAGAATTGAATTTCTGAGAATTTCATTAACCGAGAATTGATTTTTATGATTTTCTGAAAATTTTTATGAATTTTCGAATTTTTTAGATTTTTCTGAATTTTTCACATTTTTTATTTGTATTTTCTGAATTTTTATTAAATTTTTATTTGTTTTTTGAAATTTTTTATGTTTTTTGAAATTTTTATGAATTTTTTTTAATTTTCTAAATGTTTGAATTTTTTGAATTTTTCAAATTTTTTAGCGATTTTTATTGATTTTCCAATTTTTTTTAGATTTTTTTATTGGATTTTTTAGTTAAAATTTCCTGCCAAGAAACGAATAGGATCGGTCTAGTTCAACTGACGCTGGTTGTCGGTCGTCTTCTCCGACGAGCACAGTGCTAAAAACGGCGCCGTTTCAATCTTCTTTCTCTTCAGCATTTTGCCGAACACTTGTGCACTACCAACGTGTTAAGGTTTTCGAGGCTGCCGGTTTGGTCGATCTCCGGCGACCTTTCGATGAGTTCATTGCCATTCTGATTGATTTAGCATCAAGGCCATATATTCTAGTATGGATCTAGCCTAATCATAGTGCCCATCGGATGTTCACCGGCCGGTGAAAAATCAGTCTAAACAACCTAGTTTGTAAACTATTCAAACATGGATTTTCCAGAACACTAATCCTAATTCTAACATGAGGTTAGAACATGTTTTGAACAACAACAAACTCAGACTTGTGAAGGAAAATGCATGATTAGCAAAATTGAACTCAAGCTCACCATTTCTCAAATCTGGAAAACTGTGAATTGGGAGAGGACTTTACCTATTTCGTTTGATGATCGGATGAGGTTTTCAAGCTAATCGGAGCTCGTGGAATTGTTCCTCATCGCTTGAACTTTAAATTGAAGGTTTCAGCTTCGCTGGAAGAGTCCTAGGCCCATTGGTTGAACTTGGTTTTCAGGCCTTCGTGACAATCTAGTTTGGCTGAAATGATGAGGGGGATGGTCAAGGCCTATCCATGATTTTTCGGCGTTCCACCGTCTATGGCGGCACCGGACACTCGTGAAGGGACCCTCGACCCTCTCTCTCTAGATCATTCTCCTTTGTTTCACTCGATTTCACTCACTCTCTCTCTCTCTGGCATTTCCTCGAACACGTTCTCCTCAATGATAAGTTTTTTTCTCCTCCTTTTATTGATTAATTTCGAGTCGGTTTATCACTCCTAACCGATTCTAAATCGATTAGGGATGATAAGGATGAACAACCAGAAAATCACCAACTGTCCATCTTGTTTAACACGTGATGGAAATCAATATTTTAATCAACAAAGCCATGGATTTGAACTGTTTTTTCTGGGTTTTAATGCATTCTGGGCAAGTCGGGCGAAGAAGACAAGTTTCCAGGTCTGGTTGGGTTGACCCGATTGACCCGAAAAGACTGGTTTTGACTAAATTCGCAAATTAAGCTCAATTTTGACCCAATTTTCAAAATTAAACCTCAAAATTGAATTCCTCATCACATTTTGAACCCAAATATGTGATTTTCCCCAATTTTGTCATAATCATGTCCAAGATTTTTAAATTTTGTACTCGGGTTAATAGGGTTTTGTTCAATTCAGTATTTTAATGACCTGATTAGGCAAAATTGGTACCAAAATTAAATTACCCACATCTGATTAACCCTAGAAACGATAGTCTCATGGTTCAACAATTTCGAATTTTCAATTGAATTTTGGGGATTTTTGATTTCTTTGACAAATTGTGCAATTGGACTGACCATTATGTAATTCACGGTCCCAGAATCATTTGTTGTGAAGACACTATGACTTAAAAATGACTAGAAAAGATTTAACTGCATTTTTGGTTCAATTCGGGTTTTAGTTTGCTCAAGTTTGGGAAAAACACATGCCTAGTTGAGATTTTTGAAAATTGATGATGCATTAATGAAATTGAATTTAAAATAAGACTAATGACTATTTTCATGGAATTTTCTGATTCTATTTGCTATTTTTCTTGATTTTCTCACTCATTTTGACTAAAATAAATTAAAAAAATTCAAGAAAATACTAAAAAAATTATTTTTGGTCTAGAAATAGGTTTCTAGGTTTGGCCAAGATTCCTAATCATAATTTTGAGATTTTTGAAAATATGAAAAAAAATAAGCTAAAAATCAGGTGTCAATAACGGCCCCTCTTTGAGATTGAGCTCGTTAGATGTTGATCTCAATGATAAGGTGACACCTGAATTTTTAATTGAATCAATGAATAAGACAAAATAGAAATTTCACAATAACTGATTAGGGATCTTATCTTTGAAATTCGTGATCTAATTCAAAGATTTTCTTTTTAGTGCACATTTTTAAAGGTTCTTAATGATTGAGGGAGAGAAACTTACTTGTTTGTGAGCGTCTCTTTATTGTTTATCCAAGAGTATGAACTGATAGTGGTGATGATTATGATGATTATTCTGATTTCAGGGTTTAAGGACGAACCCACGAATCATGAACACCAGAAACTCATTGCCTGAGGATTTAGAAATTTGTCTAGTGGATGCTCACCAGTAGAACTTTAAAATTTGCCTAGTGACTCAACCTGGGGGCCCCTCGTCGTAGTACTTTGGAAATTTACCTAGGGGCTCCTTGCCCGTAGAACTTTAGAAATTTGCCTAGTGGTTCTTCACTAGTAGGACTTTAGAAATTACCTAGGGGCTCCTCGCCCGTAGGTTTTTGGAAATTTGCCTAGGGGCTCCTCGCATGTAGGACTTGAATTTGCCTAGGAGCTCCTTGCCTGTAGGACTTGAATTTTCCTAGGGACTCCTCGCTTGTAGGACTTTAGAAATTACCTAGGGGCTCATTACCTGTAGTACTTGAATTTGCCTAGGGGCTCATCGCCTGTAGGACTTGAATTTGCCTTGGGGCTCCTTGCCTGTAGGACTTGAATTTGCCTAGGGGCTCTTCGCCTATAATGTCACGCTGTGCTTTTTTAGGACTTTTGGGATTTACGCGCTAAGGAGGTATTTCCGTGTAAGGGTCTCTTCCAGACCATACCTCACATGATAGCGGATGGTAATTTCCTATTTAATCTAAGTTTGTGATTTTGGAGTCGCCACTAGTCATTATTGGTAGGTAGACTGGAAACCTAATCGGGGTATAGGAGAAATACCACAATTTTACGAACCAGAGATTCCGAGTACGGGGAGTTGGTTACGTTATTGATCTTAGATCGAGATCCTTAATGCCCTTTCGGTATCTAAGAACGATACGTTGTCTAACGTGTCATGCAAATTTCTGAGGCTTACCCATTAATTCTATCCATTCTAATCGCAGGGAAAATCAATGAAGTAGTAAATGTGCAATCGATGTCAATCAAATTAATCAATCCCAAATGGTTTCTAAAAATAAAAATCAATTAAAATATCCAAACCTTAATGAAGTTCTAGAAACTTATTCATTTCATGATTTATATTTTTTAGGGTTTTAGGGTTTTTTAGTGGTTATAACCCCTGAATTTGAAATTTTCTAAAAATATCACTTGGGCATTTCCAAAAATTCAAATTTCACTTTTGAAGGTTGGCCATAGTGTTTTTGGACCATTCTATGAATTTTTTAAAATTTTTGAAATTATTTATTTTTTTTTGGAAATTTTATTGATAGAGAATTGATTTTTATGATTTTTTTGAGAATTTTTATGGATTTTCCAACTTTTCAAATTTTTATTGATTTTCTAAATTTTTCACATTTTTTATTTTTATTTTCTGAATTTTCTGAATTTTTTTGAATTTCCTAATTTTTTTTTTTGAATTTTTTTGAATTTTCTAAATTTTTTTCTATTTTTCTGTGAATTTTCTATTTTTCTGAAATTTTCCAAATTTCTAATTTTTTTTATTTTTCTGAATTTTTTATTTTTATGAATTTTATTATGTTTTTATTATGTTTTTATGAATTTTTTAGATTTATTTATTTATTTAATATATTTTTTTAATTTCCCACCGAAGTGGGGAATCGGATCGGCCCGATTCAACCCAGTTCGACTTAGCCGAACTGGGCGTCGCCGGCGCTAGATGCTGGTCACCTTCTTTGGCGAGCCGCGCGCCAAAACGGCATCATTTTGGACATTTTTCATTGGGGCATTTGATCGAACATGTGGTGTGCATAATTTTGTGTTGAATGTTTTCGAAACCACTAGTTTGGGCTCATCGCTGACAACCTTCTGGTGACTATTTTGTCATTCTGATTGATCCATTGTATTATCCATGTGTTCTACTTTCAGTCTAGCCTACTCGAACACTGGCGTACATTCGCCGGCTGGCGAAAACCTGATTAGAAAAATCGAACCTAACACTAATCTAAAGTAACATTTCCAAGTTTCAAATTACTATCCTACTCGCCCTAGCCGTCTAATTTAGTTCTAACGATCAACAAAACATCAAACAAGGGCCTGGAATCACTGACTTGGATGTTTTAAGACCAAAATAAGGCTCCGTCGAGGGGTCCTTGAGCTCCGGCGAGATGGTTTTGATAATGGCCGACTCGATTCACGCTCGTTTAACGCCCAAAATGCAATCATGTAACACAAAACATGATCGAGAACTCTTTACAAGTATTAACAAACTCAGATTCGTAGAGAAATCACATGATCAGCAAAGTTTTAGTTCAAAGTCAATTTCTGGAAATTTTGAAAAAAAAATGATTATGAGCCAACTTTACCTTCCTCGTTTAATGATCAGAAGGAATCGTCGGATTGATCCGTGCCTCTAGAGTTGTTCCTTGACACTTGTACTTCAACCTGGTGGTCTTGGCCTCGCCGGAAGAGCTCTAAACGCACCGGTCGAGCTTGGTTTTTAGACGTTCACAGTCAATTTCCGTTCTGGTTCACTCAAGGAGGAGATCCTCCCAAGACGGTCAATTTGCTGGCGCCATTCAATTGACTGGCGCCGATCACTCGACTTGGGGATCTCCCTTCTCTCTCTCTAGATTTTAGGCTTTTTCCCTCTATTTCTTTCTCTTCTCTCTCTTCGGCAAATTGTCGAACACCTCTCCCTTTCTCTCTTCAGTTTTTTAGGCTTTTTGTTGATAAAAAGATCCCGCCCAAATTTGATTAGAACCAACCTTGAATCGGTTAGACCGAATAACCAATGACAGCGGGTGATTATCCGGCTATTAAATCGGTATTTTGCACGTTTTGTAGTGGGATTAAGGCTGGTGAAGTTGCGGGCTTGAAATGGAATTTTCTAGGTTTTGAATGCTCTGGGGCAAACCGGGCGAAGAAGATGAGTCACTAGGTCGGGTCGAGTTGACCCAGTCAACCCGGCAGGCCCGGTTTTGATTAAAAACTCAAATTGAACTCAATTTCGACCGATTTTTTCAAATTAAACCCCAAAATTGAACTCCCCATCATATTTTGAACCCAAATATGTGATTTTTCCTAATTTTTGTGATAATCATGTCTAAGATTTTCACATTTTTGTATTCGGATTAATAGGGTTTTATTCAATTTGATGTCCTAATGACCTGATTAGGAAAAATTGATGCCAAAATCGAATTACCCACATCTAATTAACTCTAAAAAATGATGGTATCATGATTCGACAATTTCATAATGGGTACGATTCCCAATTTAGGTTCAAAATTCTTAATTTTCAATTGAATTTTGGAGTTTTTTGATTTCTTTGACAAATTGTGTAATTGGACTGACCATTATGTAATTTAAGGTCTAAGAATCATTTGTTGTGAAGATACTATGACTTCAAAATGACTAGAACAGATTTAATTGCATTTTTGGTTTAATTCGAGTTTAATTTTGCCCAATTTTGGGAAAAACATATACTCGATTGAGATTTTTCAAAATTGATGATGTATTAATGAAACTGGGTTTAAAATAAGACTAATGACTATTTTTTATGGATTTTTCTAGATTCCATTTGCTATTTTCCTTGATTTTCTCACTTATTTTGACTAAAAGAAATTAAGGAAAAACGCAGGAAAATACTAAAAAATTATTTTTTGTTTAGAAATAGCTAGGATTCCTAGTCCTAATTTTGAAACTTTTGAAAATATAAAAAAAATGAGCTAAAAATCAGGTGTCAACATATTGGACTTGAATTTACCTAGAGCTCTTCGCTTGTAGGACTTGAATTTACCTTGGGGCTCCTTGCCTATAGGACTTTGGAAATTACCTAAGGGCTCCTCGCCTGTAGGACTTGAATTTGCCTAGGGGCTCCTCGCCTGTAGGACTTTGGAAATTGCCTAGTGGTTCCTCACCAGTAGGACTTTGAGAAGGCCTCAAATAATGAGTGCCTTAACCATGAGTTATGTGATTTTGAGATTTCACTAACCTTTGTATGGTTTTTAGTCGACCAAAAACTATTTTGAAAAGTGGTTTTGAAATTAATCAACAACTGTTTGAAGTGTAGTTTTTTTTAGCTTACCACAAACTGTTTGAAAATTTAGTTTTAAGTTGACCAAAAACTTTTGAAACATGATATGGAAACATGCATTCTTTGCATTAATGCATTTCAGACAATTAAATTTCCTTTTCGAGGAATTATTTGAACAAAGTGCTTGTAATCTTTCAAGAAATACTTGAAATGATCATTTGGAAGACCTTCATTAGAAATAATTTGTTTCAATCTATGAGCTTGGTCTTTTCCTTATCTGATTGAAATGGGACTTGTATGATATCCCTCAATTTTATCTCTCTTAATCAATTCTCAGGTGTTCGAAAATGTTCGCAATGTATACAATCTAATTGATTCGATAAGGTCTTTCAAAAGGTTGTAATGTTGGCTTGGCCAATGGCTATTTAAAGGATGGGCATTTTGAGGCTAAGAAAAAGGATTTCATAATGTCTAACTTCGGGTCTATAAGTTAAGAACCTTGAGGACAAGGCAAGATATTATTGCATAGACTTCTTTGAGCGATGACTTCTTATTATAAAGTCATGTTTCTACTCTCAACATCCTAATCTGAAGAGTCTTTGGGGGAGATGTTGTGTCGTTAGTATTAGGTAGGCTCAAAAGGTTCATTTGTTTGAATTCAGAGTTTTTTCGAAATTGGTGATCTTCTTGGTATCACCACCCTTTTCCTCTTTTGTCTACTAGGGATCTTTCTTTTACGATCATTAGAGTCCCCTAAACATTCATTACAATCTCTTTTCTTTTGCTCATGCTCACTTGTTGTGTTCTATGATCTCTCATAATCTTGACTTTGCTTTGTCATGATTTTTTTTTGTCATTTGTAGCTTTCTTTTGAACTCTCTTTCCTTTTCATTTTTCTTGGGCATTTGGCCTTGATTTTACTAGGCACACTGCTTTTTCATGCCCCTGATGCTTTTGCCTTTGACCTTTTTGAGTTCTAAGGACTCTGTGTCATGCGTTTTGTTTCTTATCTATTCAAAGTGGATCATATGCGCATGTTCCAGTGTGAAGAAATGACCACCAATTTAGGGTTCTAAAATGAATATTCAGGCTCAGTTGGGTTTTGCCAAAGGTAATGTGTTTGGGCATAAGAAATGAAATGCTCTTCTTCCTCTTGGGATGTCTTGAGCTTCCATATGATTTCATCTAAAATTATCACAGAAAGATTAATGCAAGAGTATACAATAAAATCTTTCTTGATCCTATTCTCCATAACTATCAACCATAAACCTCCTAGTTTGCCCCAATATGGGGAGGTTCTTAACAGAGTTATTTTGGAAAAACTTCTCCACTGTTTCGGCTCAAATTTGATTTGCAAGGGATGAGCATGTGTTTGGGATAATGAAATAACTACTTTTCATCATTTCAATCAATGTAATCGTTGTGAACATCCCATATTTCCTTTGGATGAGCTTTTTTCTCACTCATTCACTTTGGCTTTGAGTGTATGGGGGACGTGTTTGGATACGGCTCACCTTTTAACATTTGAAGGTCTTTCCATTCGATTTGATCCAAACTTTTTTTTTGAAATTTTTCAAAGCCTTTTGTCAAATTATCCCTTTTTAGAGAATTTTGATACTTAATGCATTCTCAAAGAAAGCTTGTTTCAAAACTTTTGATTTGAAACATTTCTAAGGTATTTTCTTTTTAAAACAATCTATTTTGTTTTGCTCAATCTTGGTGTCATTCCGCTTGGGGAAGAAGAAGTTCGATTTTTTTTAGAAAGGTAATTTCTTTAACATATGCACTCACGATTTAGGGATACCTGTTTGATCAACTTACCAAGATCCGTCATGTTCGCATGTTTTTGCTTTGATTCTATTGGGGATTCTTCTTTTGTTGCTCCATTTTCTTTGTCTCCTTGGGGATGATAGAAAGAAAAGCACATTAGGGAATATCAATAGAAAATTGAATTGAAGTGATACTTCCCTCTATTATTTGATAACTTCATTGGGGATTTTGAAATCATCAACTAGTTCGAACTCTTTTTGCTTTCTTCTGCAAAATAGATAAACATGTTCTGAAATGCGTGGTATGCATGGTATGTATGATGTGCACATGTTCTAAAGTGACCCAAAGCTCTCCTTGAATGTTCGTATTTATTTCATGGATAGAAAATCTTGACAGCATCTATATTTACAGGATAGACCAATTTTGTTCCAATCATATCTACAAGAATCAATGCTCCTCTAGGAATGACTTTCTTGACAATGTATGGATCTTCATAATTCGAAGTGAATTTGCCACGAGGATTTGAATTATTGAAAATGACTTTCTTCACTACTAAATCATCTGTTTTGAAATGCCTTGGTTTCACTTTTTGGTTAAAGGATTTAGCCACTCTTTGATAGGCCTGCCCATGGTATATAGCTATTAATCTCTTTTCATTGTTCATGTTGAGTTGTTCATATCTTTGTTGAATCCACTCAGCTTCCGAAAGTTTCAATTGGGATAGTATCCTTAACGAAAGAATTTCTGCTTCAATAGGTAGCACTGCCAAGGAAAACGGGGTTGCTCCGGTTGATGTTCGAATTGAAGTTTGGTATTCCATCAGAGCATACGGCAACCTTTTGTGCCATCACGATAATTTTTTGCTATCTTGGCCAATATCTTCTTAATATTCTTATTTGCCGTTTCAACTGCTTCATTCATTTGTAGACGATATGGGGATAAGTTGAAATGTTAAATGTGAAAGTGTTCGAGTAAATCATCTACAATCTTATTATTTAGATTTGAGCCATTGTCAGTAATTATTGCTTCTGGAACTCCATACCTAGCAATGATGTCCCGCCTAATGAATCTTACAACATTCTTGATAGTAACATTCATGTAGGAGTTTGCTTCAATCCATTTGGTGAAATAGTCAATGGCAACTAGGATAAACCGGTACCCATTTGAGGCCTTGGGATTGTTTGGACCAATTATATGAATGCCCTACATTGAAAATGGCCATGGCTCAAACATTTGATGTAGCTCATTTGGCAGTGTATTGATTCTGTCCCCATAAACTTGACATTAATGATAACATCTCACATGTTGGATGCAATCTGTTTCCATTGTCATCCAATAATATCCCAGCCTCATAATCTTTCGGGTAAGAAGATGTCCATTCATGTGCGGTCCACATTCACCCTCATGAATTTCTTTCATGATTTATCTAGCTTCTGTAGCATCCGCATATCTTAGTATGGTTGAATCAAATGATTTCTTGTAAAGGGTTTGACCATTGAGGAGGAATTTGTTAGCTATCTTCCTTATAAATTTTCTATCACCTGGTTGGCTTTCTTTAGGAAATTCTCTCGATTGAAGATATCTTTTGATATCATGAAACCATGGTTCATTGTCAAACTCTGCCTGGACCATCATGCAATGAGCTGGTTGTTCAAAAATATTAATTCTCAATGGTTTTATATCCATTCCATCTTCAGCTTGTAGTAAGGATGACAAAGTTGCAAAAGTATCTGCAAAATGATTTTGAGCTCTTGGGAGATAATTGAATGTTACTTTTTCGAATTTTTCTATCATCTCTTTTAAGTATCTGTGATAAGGAATTAGTTTGGCATCTCGAGTTTGCCATTCACCAGTTGTTTGCAATATGATAAGCATAAAATCTCCATATACTTGTAACTTCTTTACTTTCATTGAGAGGGTTAATTGTAAGTTGAGAATGCATGTTTTGTATTCAGTGACGTTATTGATGCATAAAAATACCAGTTTTGCATATACCGGATAGTGTTGTATGGGGAGATCAATATTGCCCCAGTTCCTGATTCAGATAAACTGGTTGCATCATCGAAATACATGGTTTATTTATTGTCGACCATTGTTAATATATGATCGTCAAGTTGTTCTTTAGGATTAGCGATATTCTACGAACTTTCCGCCAACATGTCTGCTATTGCTCGTCCTTTGACCGACTTTTGGGATGAACTTCTGATGTCAAATTTAAATAACAAGACTTGTTACTTTGCTAATTTCCTGACCAAGGAGGATTTCTTAAGAAGGTACTTGATCGGATCATTATCAATTACTAGGAAAATTTGATGATGGAGGGTGTATTGCCTTAATACGTATAACACTAAAATCAACACAACGCACATCTTTCGACAGTCGGGTAATTCATTTATGATGTTGTGAACTTATTGCTCAAGCAATAAATGGCTTGTTCTTTACCATAATTTAATCTTCTTTGTACAAGCACTACTCCTAACGACTTATAGTGAATCGTTAGATATAAGATCAACGGAACCCTAGGGATTGGTGGTACCAGCACTGGTGGGTATACCGGATATTCTTTGATCTTGGCAAAGACTTGTTGACAATCTGCGTCCCACTTCACTTTGGCATTTTTCTTTAACAATTTGAAGAATGGTTTAGCAGTCTCAAAAAGCTATAGATCAAATGAGCAATGTAGTTTAATCGCCCCAATAGGCTTCTCACTTCTTTTACCGTAGAAGGAGTCTTTAAGTCGTATATCGCCTTGATCTTGGAGGGATCTATTTCGATGTCCCTGCTACTAATCACAAATTCTAGCAGTTTGCTAGATTTTGCCCCAAATACACACTTGTTAAGGTTTAGTCGCAACTTGTACTTTTTGAGTCTTTTGAACAACTTGCGAAGCACTTCAACATGATCTTCTCTTTGTTTGAATTTTGCGATCATGTCGTCCACATATATTTTGATTTCTTCATGCATTATGTCATGGAACAAACTTAGCATGCCCTTTGATATGTAGCACTAATATTTTTCCAATTAAAAGGCATCACCTTGTAACAAAATATGCCCCATGGTGTTATGAAAGATGTCTTCGCCTTATCCTCTTTCTTCATGAGGATTTGATTATATCCTAGGAAACCATCCATGAATGAAAATATTTCGAACCCAACAGTGCTATCCACTAATACATTGATATGTAGAAGTGGGAAATCATCCTTAGGGCTTGCTTTATTTAGATCGCGATAATCAACGTACACTAGTACTTGACCATCTTTCTTCACTACGGGTACTATATTAGCAACCCATTCTAGATATGGTACCACTTCGATGAAGTCAACTTTGAGTAATTTCATAACTTTTTCTTCTATTTTCTTTGTCAAATCCGGATTCGTTTGCCTAAGTTTTTGCTTCTTTGACAGAAAACTTGGATCGATTGGCAAAGCATGTTCAACTATGCTCGGATCAAGGTCTAGCATGTCAGCATAAGACCATGTGAATATATCTTGATATTCTTTGAGCAAATCTATGATTCTTTCTGCTTCTATTGAAGGAAGACTTTCTCCAATCTTAACTTCCTTAAGATTCTCTTTATCGCCTAGATTAACAGTGATCGTTTTCTCTAATGTGAGTGGCTTTGATTTTTCATGACGAATCCATTCCTTTCTGAGCCATTCCTCATCCTCGTTATCTTCTTCAATATCGCAAGCAATCTCCTCAGAAAGATTTGGGCCACATAAGAACCTATTATGGATATGGGCATGCTTATGCCTGACATGTAACAAACATGATTAGTAATCGCATATGAAGTAAATAATGCACGTGGTCTTATGAAAAGCCTTTTGCAAATTCATTTTGAAATTTATTTTGGAAAAATATAAAGAGCTAGTCCTTGTATCATCAGACTTCCTTGCTCTTAAAAATCATTTTCGCAATGAGAAGCAATATAGAAACCCAAAGTCTCAAACCTTACGAAAGAGGATAATGTTCATCATAGGTTTGGTTTTGTTTCTATATATCCTTAATAAAATATTTGACCACTTTTATTGAATTGAAAGACGTGATTACATCTCTATCAACAGGAATGGAAATTGCAATTGAACTACAATTAGAAATAGTATCACAAGAAATTTTGAAACCGTAATCAACAAAATGCAATGGAAAAGGTTGATAGCAAAAGTTCAAGAGAATCTTCCTACTCAAGTTCATAGATATCTTCTGCTTCAGTTATGATGAGTTTGATGGTATTCTCTTCGAATAAACCAGGCAGAACAGATTCTTCCACTGCATGTAAATCTTCTTATTGAAGTAGCTTGGAAGGTCTAGGAAAAGTTTTCTTGATGTGAATCTGATGATAGGGAAGCCTTTTAGCTTTACCTTTCCATACGGGTGGATTAATGATGCGATTACCTCGGTTGCTATAGCCTCCATGGTTCTTTCGACCTTGGCCTTGGCCTCTATGGTGATTTTTAGAGCTATCTAGAATATAATCTACTCCGTGTTTCATTCTTGTGGCAAGCGGAGTGATAGGTTCTTTGATTCCTTGGGATTTCAATCTAAGACCATTACCGGGAGTAAATTCATACTGGCATAGCACCCTTTCCAAAATAATGGATGATGTTGAGAATTTTGGGGATTTTACGATGCAATCGGCAAAGAATTGCACTATTGAGATCATTTCAAAGAAATGATAGCGTGGTTTTTTTCACTTCGGGTTTGACATATGGTATTGCACTCTCTTTATAAGTGGTGAAATTCGTCTCCCCATGTACAGTGATCATCTTGCCATTATTTGATGGCGATTTGAAGGAATAGCACCAGCTATATGAATCCAAGGTCTTTCGAGTAACAAGTTGAAAGTCCTTGAAATATCTACTACTTGGAAATCAATTAGGAAAGGCACATGGCCTATGTTCACCTCGAGCTCGAGATTGCCAATAACGTCTTTCTTCGTTCCATCAAATGAGCGCACAGTTACCTTAGACGTTTTGATGAGCTCTTCGCTAATCCCTAAGCGATGCAATATGCTTAGTGGACACAAATTAAGTGCGGAACCATTATCGATTAGCACATGTGATACCTCTTACCTTGGCATTTGACGGCAATATATAGAGCCTTATTATGGGAATACCCGTCGATTGGGAAATCTTCATCGGAGAAGGCAATTTGATCTTTCAGAATAATAGTGCCAACAAAATCTTCCAATTGCACTTCATTAATTGTTTCCGGGACGTGCACTTCATTGAGAAGCTTCATAAGCGCCATTTTGTGGCTTTCTGAAGTCTTGAAGAGATCCAACAGAGAAATCTGTGCTGGTATCTTTCTTAGTTATTCAATTACTTCAAATTCGCTCGTCTTCATGACGAAGCAATTGTTTGACATCTTCTTCGGTTACTCCTTTCTTTTTATGCTCACATTCTTTCGAGACATAGCATCTCTCCGATCGGGTTATGGCATCAACTTCTTTAGAAGAATAATCCCAAGGTATACATCTAGTATCAAACTTTTCTTTTGGAGGGAGAGTGATGATCACAGGCTATGTTTCTTCTCCTTCAATCTTTAGTTGATCAATGGGAAGATGGATAGTAATTGGTTCGATAGGACCTTCTTCTTCCTTATATTTATCTACCTCATCAAGCTTGATCAGAAATGGTATAATCATGGATACCATGCCTTTATTGACTTCGTCGGCATCTATTCCACCCCAGCCATCAAGTGTGATCATTTTATTCTTGAATGCCCACGGAAGGGGTGTATATTTGATACAGTAATTATACCGGCCACTATCTTGACCCAGGAGATTAATAACTTCACTTTGTCTTTGTGCTTTGTGGACAAACCTCCTATCATCTCGGCGAGTCTTTTTCCTCTTTTTCTCTTCTCGATCTTCATTTGCTTTGAGATTTAGTTGGCTGATTGGGACCTCATCCATGCCACCCCATCTATCAGGTACAATGTCTTCATTTTTAAATGCCCATGGTGGTGGAGTATATTTGACACAGTAATTGTATCTACTGCTGTCTTGATCGAGTAAGTCTACAGTTTAGTCTATAGTTTCGTCTTCCCTAGATGATTTCAGGGTGAAATGCCTTTCACCTTGTCGGATTTTTTCTTTCTTCTGTTTATCCCCATTTGTTTTATCTTGAAGCATTTCCTTCTTAGACGGAGCTTTCTCTTTGGGATTGATTTCGTCATCCATACCACCCTAGTCATCAGGCACAATTACTTCATTTTTGAATGTCCATGGCGGTGGGGTATATTTCACTTGGAAGTTATATCTTCTAGAGTTTTTTCTCAAGTTGTCTACAATCTCGCCTTTTAAGAGTGTTTTTTCATGAAAGCGAGTATCTTCTAATCGAGAAGCTTTAATCTTGACTTCATATTCATCTTTATTGTCAGACTTGATCATTGTTTCTTCATCTTTGATCATGTTTACTGTATTGTGCTTAGGAAGAGGATTCTGATGTACATTTGACTTGGGCTCTTGGAAGTTCGATATCTTTTTGTTAATGAGATGTTGAACCTTGTACTTTAGAGTGGGATAATTATCTACATCATGTCCCCTTTCTCTTGTGATAGGTGTAGGTTTTTGATTCATCGTATCAAAAAAATCTTGCATGATTGTCCCTTGGCACTTCTTTGGCTACCAAATGCCTTTCTAGAAGCAATGGTAATAGCTTTAATAGGGGTCAGGGTAGCGGTGTGTATTACCTTACGGGCCTTTTCTTTGGCTCGAACTGCCTTGGGTTTTTTCAAGCAATATTTGATTGTTTTGGAAATGATGCTTGATGAGTATTTAGGCTAGAGACCATAGTCACTTCTTGGATGGGTTCTTTGTCTTTTCTCCCGGGGTATGGCCTTCGTGCTGCTGTTTCTTGAGCCTTCTTCTCTTTCAATCCCCATTCAATTCTCTCACCAACCTTTACTAACATGGTAAATGTTTGACAACCTAATACATGAATCTTATCATAATACTCAATTGGCAATGATTTTAGAAAGAGCTCAATAAGCTCGTATTCACTTATGGCGGGCTTTACTTGTTTGTGAGGTAATAGCTTTCCATTTTTAAGCATAGGCTCTAAATCCTTCATTTTTCCGTTTCTCGACTCTTACGAGATCTTCTCTAGTTGGGAGTACTTCAACATTAAACTTGTACAGTCAAAGAAATTTTCCCACCAAATGGTCCCATTCAGTGAAGTCTTCTATGTCAAGGGCTGTGTATCATGCGAGGGCTACTCCTCTCAAACTATCTTGAAATGTGCTAATAAGAATTGGCTTGTTATATGAATATCTTTCCATCTTGCGGAGATAATACTTCAAATGTCTTTTGGGACAATCAATGCCATCATACTTGCTCACGAACTCTAGTTCTTTATAATTTTATGGAACAATCACCTTCACATATGGCGAGAATTTGCCAAATCTTTGAAGTTCATAACCTTGACTTGCTAAGCACTCTTCAATTTTGGCCAATCTCTTGGCCTCTTCTTTATCTTTTGTTTTGAATGTTTTCTTAGTCTGATCATCCTCTTCTAAATTTACAACCTCAGGCATAGTCTTTGACGAATTTTCTTGAACAGGTTCTTTGTTTCTGATTAGGTCTTCAATTGGTGTTTCAGTAGCATTTGAAGTTCCCACATTTGAAGTAGTAGGATAAGATCCTCGAGATGCGAGAATAAGAGCCTTCATTTTTGCCATCATGGCAGCCATCTAGGTCATTTGATTCTCAATCTCAGCTAGTTGAGTACGGGTTTCTTCTTCCGCCATTCTAACTTGTAAGCATGTTCGAGGTCTTTTACCTTCCGTTGCTAGAAAACCTGTTTCGTAAAAAGATCCAATATTGGGGCAGTATTGATCTCCCTAGAAGGCCAACACTATTCGGTATCTACAAAATTGATATTTCCATGCACTAATAACATCACTAAATATGAAGCATGCATTCTTGGCTTACAATTAGCCCTTTTAATGAAGGTAAAAAGGTTACAAGTATATGGAGATTCTATACTCATCATATTGCAAACAACTAGTAAATGGCAAACTCGAGATGCCAAACTAATTCCTTTTCACAGATACTTAGAAGATATGATAGAAAACTTTGAAAAAGTAACATTCGATTATCTCCCGAGAGCTTAGAATCATTTTGCAGTTACTCTTGCAACTTTGTCATCCTTACTACAAGCTGAAGATGGTATGGATATAAAATCATTGAGAATCAATATTCTCGAACAACCAACTCATTGCATGATGGTTTAGGCAGAATTTGACAATGAACCATGGTATCATGGCATCAAAAGATATCTTCAATCGAAAGAGTTTCCCGAAGAAAGCCAACTAGGTGACAGAAAATTTATAAGAAAGATACCCAACAAATTCTTTCTCAGTGGTCAAACCCTCTACAAGAGATCGTTTGATTCAACTCTACTAAGATGTGTGGATACCACATAAGCTGAACATATCATAAAGGAAATTTGTGAAAGTGAATGTGGACAGCACATGAATGGACATCTTCTAACTCGAAAAATTATGAGGTTGGGATATTATTAGATGACAATGGAATCAGATTGCATCCAGCATATAAGATGTTATCATCAATGTCAAGTTTATGGGGACAGAATCAATGCACCGCCAAATGAGTTACATTAAATGTCTGAGCCATGGCCTTTTTCAATATGGGGCATTGATATGATTGGTCCAATCAACCCCAAGGCCTCAAATGGGCACCGATTTATCCCTGTCGCTATTGATTATTTCACTAAATGGATTGAAGCAAACTCCTACACGAATATTACTGCCAAGAATGTTGCAAAATTCATTAGGCGAGACATCGTTGCTAGGTATGGAGTTCCAGAAGCAATAATTACCGATAATGGTTCAAATCTAAACAACAAGATTGTGGATGCTTTACTTAAACACTTCCATATCCGACATCTGAACGCATCTTCATATCATCCACAAATAAATGGAGCAGTTGAAGCAGCAAATAAGAAAATCAAAAAGATACTAGCTAAGATAGTTGAAAATTATCGTGATTGGCACGAAAGGTTACCGTATGCTTTGATGGCATACCGAACTTCAATTCAAACATCAACTAGAGCAACCCTATTTTCCTTAGTTTATGAAATGGAAACAATGTTACCTGTTGAAGTAGAAATTCCTTCATTAAGGATACTATCCAAATTGAAGCTTTTAGAAGCTGAGTGGATTCAACAAAGATATGAACAGCTCAACATGATCGATGAAAAGAGATTAAGAGTTATATGCCATGGACAAGCCTATAAAAAACGAGTGGCTAAATCCTTTAATCGAAAAGTGAAATTAAGGCATTTCAAAATAGAAGATTTAGTAGCAAAGAAAGTCATCTTCAATAATTTAGATCCTCGTGGCAAATTCACTCCAAATTATGAGGGTCCTACATTGTTAAGAAAGTTCTTCTTGGAAGAGCATTGATTTGTATAGATATAATAGGAACAGAACTGGCCTATCCTGTAAATGTAGATGCTGTCAAGATTTTCTACCCATGAAATGAAGATGAACATTCAAGAAAAGATTCGGATCACTTTAAAACATGTGCATATCACGCATATCATGCATACCATGCATTTCATGAACATGTTTATCTGTTTTGCAAAAGAAAGCAAAAAGAATCCGAACCAGTTGATGATTTTAGAATCCCCAATGGAGTATTCAAATAATAGAGGGAAGTATTATTTCCAATTCAATTTTTTGTTGATATCCCCTAAATGTGCTTTTCTTTTTTATCATTCTCAGGGAGACAAAGAAAAAGGAGCGACAATAAGAAAAATCCCCAGTGGAATTAAAAAAAAACATACAAACAAGAGGGATCTTGGTGAGATTGATCAAACAAGTATCCCTAAGTCGTGAGTGCATGTGTTAAAGAAGTTGCTTTTCTAAGAGAAAATCGAACTTTTTCTTCCGCAAGCGGAATGACACTAAAATTGAACAAAACAAAACACATTATTTTGAAAAGAAAATATCTCAAAAATGTTTCAAATTAAAGGTTTTGAAACACGCTTTCTTTGAAAATGCACTAAGCATCAAAATTCCCTAAAAAGGGATAATTTGACAAAAGGTTTTGAAAGATTTTGAAGAAAAAATTTGGATCAAATCGAATGGAAATACCTTGAAATGATGAAAGGTAAGCCATATCCAAACACGTCCCTTATACATTCAAAGTCAAAATGGAGAAGTGAGTGAGAGAAACTCGTTCGAAGGAAATAGGGAATGTTTGCAATGATTATATGGATTAAAATGATGAAAGGCAATCATTTCACTATCCCAAATACATTCTTATCCTTTGCAAACCAAATTGGAGCCGAAACAATGGAGGAGTTTTTTTCCAAAACAATCCTGCTAAGAACCACCCTACATTGGGGCAAATCAGGAGGTTTGTAATTGACGGCTATGGAGAATATGATCAAGAAGGTTTCTATTGCATACTCTTGTATCAATCTTTCTGTGATAACTTCAGATAAAATCATATGGAAGCTCAAGACATCCCAAGAGGAAGAAGAGCAATTTATTTCTTATACCCAAACACATTACCTTTGGCAAAACCCAATTGAGCCTGAATATTCATTTCAAAACCCTAAATTGGCAATCATCTCTTCACATTAGAGCATGAGCATATGATCCACTTTAATAGATAAGAAACAAAAGGGCATGACATAGAGTTCTTAGAATTCAAAAAGATCAAAGGCAAAAGAATCTGGGGCATGAAAAAGCAGTATGCTTGGTAAAAGTAAGGCCAAATACCCAGGGAAAATGAGATAAAAAAAGAGAGTTCAAAGGAAAGCTCAAAATGATAAAAAAAAAAGTCATGACAAAGCAAAGTCAAGATCATGCGAGATCATAGATTACAATAAGTGAGATGAACAAAAGAAAAGAAATGGTAATAAATGTTGTAGGGGACTCTGATGTTCATAAAAAAAAGATCTCTAGTGAGCAAAAAAAAAAAGGTGGTGATGCTAAGAAAATCACCAATTTCATAAAAACCCTGAATTCAAACAAACGAGCCTTTTTGAGCCTACTTAATACCAACAATACAACTTCTCCATAAAGACTCTTCAGATTGGGATGTTGAGAGTAGAAACATGACTTCATGACAAGAAGTCATCACTCAAAGAAGTGTATACATTAATATCTTGTCTTGTTCTCGAGGTTCTTAACTCGAAGACCCGGAGTTAGATATGATGAAATCCTTTTTTTTGGCCTTAGAATGCCTATCTTTTGAACAGCGATTGACCAAGCCAGAATTACAACCTTTTGAAAGGCCTTATTGGATCAATTGGATTGTATACATTGCAAATATCTCCGAACACCTAAGGATTGGTTAAGAGAGATAAAATTGAGGGATATCAGATCAGTCCCCTTTCAATCAGATAAAGAAAAGACCAAGCTCATAGATTGAAACAAATCCTTTCTAATAAGAGTCTTCCAAACGATCATTTCAAGCATTTTGTTCAAATAATTCCTTGAAAAGGAAATTTGATTGTTTGAAATACATTAATGCAAAGAACGCATATTTCTATACCAGGTTTCAAAAGTTTTTGGTCAACTTAAAACCAAGTTTTCAAATAGTTTGTTGTAAGCTAAAAAAAGAAAATCATATTTCAAATAGTTTCGATTAATTTCAAAACTACTTTTTAAAATAGTTTTTGGTCAACTAAAAAAATCATACAAAGGTTAGTGAAACCTCAAAATCACATAACTCATGATCAAGGTGTTCATTGTTTGAAGTCTTCCCAAAGTCCTACAGGCGAGGAGCTCCTATGTAAATTCAAAGTCCTACTGGTAAGAAACCATTAGGAAAATTCAAAGTCCTATAGGCGAGGAGCTTCTAGGCAAATTCAAAATCCTACAGGCGAAGAACTCCTAGGCAAATTCAAAGTCCTAAAGGCGAGGAGCCCCTAGGAAAATTCAAAGTCCTACAAGCGAAGAACTCCTAGGCAAATCCAAGTCCTACTGATGAGGAACCACTAGGTAAATTCAAAGTCCTATAGGCAAAGAGCCCCTAGGCAAATTCAAAGTCCTACAGGCGAGAAGCCCCTAGGCAAATCAAAATCCTACAAGCGAGAATCTCCCAAGCAAATCCAAGTCATACTGATGAGGAACCACTAGACAAATTCAAAGTCTTACAAGTGAGGAGCCCTTTAGGCAAATTCAAAGTCCTATAGGCGAGGAGCCTCTAAGTAAATTCAAGTCATATTGATGAGGAATCAGTAGGCAAATTCAAGTCTTATAGGCGAGGAGCCCCTAGACAAATTCAAGTCCTATTGGCGAGAAGCCCTTAGGCAAATTCAAGTCCTACTGATGAGGAACCATTAGGAAAATTCAAGTCCTACAAGCGAGGAGCTCCTAGGCAAATTCAAAGTCCTACAGACAAGGAGTGTGGACACCTAATTTTTAGCTCATTTTTTTTTTCATATTTTCAAAATTTTCAAAATTAAGACTAGGAATCTTGGCCAAGCCTAGAAACCTATTTCTAAACCAAAATTTTTTTTTTAGTATTTTTCTGCATTTTTCCTTAATTTATTTTAGTCAAAATAAGTGAGAAAATCAAGAAAAATAGCAAATGGAATCAAAAAATTCCATAAAAATAGTCATTAGTCTTATTTTAAATCCAATTTCATTAATACATCATCAATTTTGAAAAATCTCAATTGGGTATATGTTTTTCCCAAAATGGGCAAAATTAAACTTGAATTGAAAAAAAATGCAATTAAATTTTTCTAGTCATATTTAAGTCATAGTATCTTCACAACAAATGATTCTAGGACCTTGAATTTCATAATGGTTGGTCCAATTGCATAATTTGGCATAAAAATAAAAAAATCCCCAAAATTTAATTGAAAAATAAGAATTTTGAACCCAAATTGGGAATCATGCTCAATATGAAATTGTCGAACCATGAGGATATCATTTTTAGGGTTAATCAGATGTGGGTAATTCAATTTTGGCATCAATGTTTCCTAAACCGGTCATTAGGACATCAAATTGAATAAAATCCTATTAACCCGAATACAAAAATGTGAAAATCTTGGACATAATTATAACAAAAATTGGGGAAAACCATATATTTGGGTTCTGAATATGATGGGGAATTCAATTTTGGGGTTTAATTTTGAAAAATGGGTCAAAATTGAGTTCAATTTGCAAATTTAGATCAACCCGGGGTCTGTCGGGTTGACTCGACCCGACCTGGGTTGTTCATCTTCCCTACTCGAATTGCCAGAACGCAAAAAATCTAGTTCATCCCCGTGGCTTAGTTGATCATTTTTGTGACATTCTGAATTCGACCCAATTCCGGGATTGATGAAATAGATGTTTATTTCTCATTTCATTTTAGTGAGTCTCGTCCGGAACTGATTACTCTCGAGATACTAACTAATGGGGAATGGCTAACTAGGAAAACGGTATGTGAACCCAAGAACTCGATCGTGAATCGAGCTCCGATTCCAACGAACGACGAGAGAATATTTTGGGCCAATGTGGGCCGATCCAAGGAAGGTGATGGATTTGATTTAGCTAATGACGTATGATCGAATCACGGGTGATTCCGCACGATCGAGAGTACGCATGGCGAACAATCTTAAACCTACTCCGAACGATTGCAACCTCCGGAACTAGTGATAGATCCTCATCTTCTCTTAGAAATCGAGACCGTTATGATTCGAGTAACTCTAGGTTGATATGCGTAATCCTTAAAAAGCCTCCCGTTAGTGAGAGACGCTAAAATCGCATTTGAGCGAAATTGATCGTTGAATTGAATCCGGACTTGAGTATCGAATTTCACGGACGTAAGAGACTAATTTGCTAGGACAACGTCGTATTAGTGTAGCCAATCATAATTGGGAACGGTTTGGTCAAAAAATGAAGTTTTGGACCGGGAGCGAAAAATTACCATTTTGCCCTTGGCCCTAAGCATTGATTCCGAATTTTTGGAGGTTAAATTGGATTTAATCAGCCCCTAATGTGGCTGAAAATGATGGACCATTAAGCCCCTATCACTCTTGCTCAATTCCAAGTTTACCCTTAGATATTTTGTCCAATATGAGATCATGGCTATTGGTTGTGGATAGATTTGATGGGTGTTTAAATTTTAGCCATTGGATCAAGTTGATAGTGGAGTGGGTGAAATGGCCATTTTTAGTGGGGTTGGTCAACAACTCCCACTCAAGCCATTGGATAAAACACTCCCCCACTCTCTCGCTCCTCTCATTCTCACCATCTTGGCCCGACCACTCCCCTCATTCTTGCCACTCTCCCTCTCTATTCTCTCCTCCCCTTTCAGCCACGTGAAAGTCGCCGGAGCAACCCCAAGCCGTGGCCACGCCACTGCCGCTCGAGCGTCGTCGCCATCTGCACGAGTGCCCCGTCACCACCACCACCCGACGGTCTCACCCTCTCCTTCTCTCTCTCTTCCCGTCACCACCACCAACACCGTCCAGCCACCCTTGGCCATGTGAGGCTGTGAGGTTACCGCTCAAAGTCGTCGCCATTGCTGGCCGCCTAACCGTCTCGTGCCACCACCACCGCTACCCTCAACCTTTTCCCCTCCTTTTCCACGCCTTGCCACCCTCACCAGCAACCCCCTTCGCTGTTTGGATCAGCTATGAACTGCCTGCCATTGCTGCCGTCGATCGTCGTCGTGGGAGCCACCGGCGCCGCCGTCGATCCGGCGTGAACCAGCACCGCCCGGCCCATATTTGGAGCTTAGGAATTTGGGTGAGTGGAAACCCTAAATCCAAATTATGATTTTGTGCATTTTTAGACAAATTTAGGGGTTAATTAGGGTATTTTAGGGGTTAACTGATGGCTGATGATTAGGCTTGTTAATGTGATGATTTTAGTGGCTTAATGAGCTGATTTGGAGGTGATTTAGAGGCCTAGGTGGACTGTTCATGGCTGAGTAGGATTGGTTTGATTGGAATTTTTGGTGGCTAATCTATGGTTGAATGTGCATTGCCATGTGTAATATGATTGGGCCGTGAAGAGGCTGGTTTAGGCATGATTTGAAATTGATTGTGCAATGTGTAATGGGTGTTTGCCTTAGTCGTGAAACGAGGATGCATTGTGGGCCTTAGGCATGCGTGACTAATGGCTTAATTACATGATTTTGTGCACTAATTGGTGAGTTGTGGCTGAATTGGATTAAATGGTTAATTAAGCATATTGTTATGTTAAATTGAGTGCTCAATGTGGATTTTATGAATGTCCGAGTTTCGGATGATATGTCCATGATTTATGCATAATCAGTGTTGGCATGTTATGTGAATCATGCAAGTGTGCCCGAATGTCATTGAGCATGTGATCACCTAAAATGCCCTGAGGCGTCATTTACGCGGGGTTCAGATAATAATTGGTGAATTATGTATGTGTGATCACATAAACCCTGAGGCGCCGTTTAAGCGGGGTATTGTACCCGTCCTAAGGCGTTTAACGAGGGACGATGCCCGGATTATCGAAAGATGGCCAACCTGAGGCGTCGTTCATGCGAGTTGTGTCATGGGCTTGATGCGTTTAACGCGGGCCAGAGATCAATTGGGAAGTGATGGACCTGATGCGTTTTACGCGGGTAGGACTTGATGCGTTTAACGCGGGTCGGAGGTTAATTGAGAAATTAGCACGTGTGCAAGTGTGCATTAATGAGTATGAGCATGAGCATGTGCATGGTAGCGGCACTTGTGCGAAGTGTGCATTAATGAGTGTAAGCATGTGCATGGCAAGTGTTCGTGGCCAAGTGATATTGTGTATGTGCCATAATTGGATTTTGTGCTATTATTGCTACTATTATGTGCCTAACCTGTAGGGTCGAGTATATGTTAGATTTGGGTTGAGGGCCTAAGTCGTATGTTCACTCATTAGTATGCTTGGTTAGTTGCTTGTCTAGAGGTGCATGTTAGCTTAGTTTAGGTTTAGAGGGCCTACTCGCTGAGATTCGTTCTCACTGTTGTTAAACCCCTCAACTTTTCAAACCCCCGATCTTGAGGATGGCAAGCATACCAATACATTTTGGGATCCCGTACCGCTTAGAGCGTTCGATGATCAAGTACTTTGTTGGGAATAGAGAGACTTATATTAGGCATTATACCATCGTTTGGGTCAATGTGGGCGAGCCACAGTTCTAGGCTCATCTTTATCTTGGTTGGTGTTTGCGAGACCAGTTCAGTTATTATGGGCCCCTTGGGATTTTTGATGTCCCAATCGATGGGTTAGGTCAATGGGACCCGCAGATAGCTGATGGGGAGGTAGTTAGCCCTGAAGCCGTGTCTGAGGAGGATTTCGACCCCCGGCCCATCATCTTTGAGATGGACATGGAGTCTGATCCTGAGGAAGAGGAGCCAATAGAGTGGGAGTTCGAGTCGGAGGATGATCCCGAGGAGGAGCCAGTAGCGGTTGAGTTCGAGCCCGAGTCTATGGACTCCGAATCTGAGTCATTCGATGATTCATCTAAGTTTTCGAAATCCGACTCGGAATGGTTACCTTAGGGGTTAGCCTAACCATATCTAAGATTCAAGGCTGACACTTTTTTGCAGGAGCCCTTCTTAGACATAGTACCTGACCGCTCGAGCCACGTATGCCTTTTTGATGTTAGTGTCTACTGACCCGTTTTGGTTTTATGTATATTTCTATTAATGGATATTGTAAATTCTCTTTATTAATGTAAGTATATATTTATGATGTTGCTATTCATGGTCATGTTTAATTATGTACGGGTGTTTGATTGCTTCCGCTTGTGTATTGTTCTCTGATTTAGGGTTTTGGGTCAGCGATGCATCCGAAGACGTCATACTATTTCGACTGGAGAAGGGGTTGTCGCGTGCCGTAAGGTTCGGGATGTGACAATTTTCGATCAAATAAACACGTGTTTAATTTGAACGACAGCTGGAGAATCTTCGGTTGTCGTCGGAGATTAGTTATAACCGATTAGAAATTGGTTCTAATGATCTTTGGGGCGGGGAATTTTTTATGAAGAAAAATGAAAAAAAACTAAAGATTGAAGGGAACCTATTCGACGAAATGACCGAGAGAGAGAATAGGAGTGAAAGAGAGAGTGACTGAACGGGAGGTGAGTAGAGGCTTCTCGGACCAAGTGATCGGTGCTTTCCTAGCCAGAAAAGTGCTGGCAAATCGGCCCAGGTGGTGAGCTTCCTCACCTAGAACAGTTGGCCCAAGGCTGGTCAACTGAGCCTGAAAATCGAGCTTGGCCGGCGTGCTCAGAGCCTTTCTGGCAAGATTGAAGCCACCAGCTCAAAGTTCTTAGATCAAGGAAGACATCCACGGGCACTGATTAGTTCGGGAACTCCATCTCATTGAAGCAGGTAAAGTTGATTCGTAGTCATTTTTTAAAAAAATTTCTAGAATTCGATTTCAACTTCAATATGCATTTTTGTGTGATTTCGTCGATGAATCTTGGCATTTTGATGTTTATTACTAGTTTCTAATCATTTTTGGTATTGTTTGATTGCATTTTTGGGCATTAAAATGCATGAACCGAGTCAGCCCCGCGTGAACCATCTTGCCGGAGCATCACCATGGCTATAGGCCTATCAAGTTAGCATCTTTCAACCTTGTTTGATGTTTTGTTAGTAATTAAAACCAAATTAGATGGTTAGGGCGTTGTATGTTGTGATTCTAAGGTGTGGTCAGTCAGTTTAGGTTAGTGATAGACTGGCATTTTCCGACGATATTTTCGCCGGCTGGTGACGGCCCAATAGTCAATCAGTTGGTTGGGTTTAATAGAGGTGATATGAACTTGATCCAAAACTAAAAATTGATTGAAAAGGTCGTCGGAAGGTCGCTGGCGGTGGGCTCAAAGTTGCGGCCTCGAAAAGGTTAAACTTAAAATCATGCACACTAGGTGTTCAGGGAAATGCCCCAATGAAAAAGCCTAAAATGGTGCCGTTTTAGGCACTGTATCCGCTGGAGAAGGTGACTGGCGCCAGCGTTGGCGACGCCCGGTTTGGCCATGCCGAACCGAGCCGGTCCAGTTCATCTCTTGGCAAGAAAATAATAAAAAAAATAAAAAATCTAAAAATTGTCTAAAAAAACAAAAACAAAATCAAAAATCAAAAATCAAAAATATAAAAAATTTTGAAAAATTAAAAATATTAAAAAAACAACAGAATATTCACAAAAAAATTAGAAAATTCATGAAAATTCAAAATTTTTAGAAAATTCATAAAAATTTAATAATTTTCAGAAAATTCATAAAAATTCAGAAAGTTTAGAAAATACAAATAAAAAATGTGAAAAATTCAGAAAATCAATAACAAAATTGGAAAATTAGAAAATCCATAAAAATTTTCAGAAAATCATGAAACATTAATTCTCGGTTAAATAAAATTTTTGAAAAAAATAAAAAAATAAAAAATTTTGAAAATTCACAGAAGGTCCAAAAACACCATGGCCAATTATAAAAAGTGAAATCTGAATTTTTAGAAATTTTAGAAAATACAAGGAAAAAATGTGAAAAATTAAAAAAAATCAATAAAAAAATTTAAAAATTAGAAAATCCATAAAAATTTTCAGAAAATCATGAAAAATTAATTCTCAGTTAAATAAAATTTTTGAAAAAAAAAAAAAAAATCAAAAATTTTGAAAATTCACGGAAGGTCCAAAAACACCGCGGCTAACCATAAAAAGTGAAATCTGAATTTTCGGAAGTGCCTAAGTGAAATTTTTAAAAAAATCCCAAATTCAGGGGTTACAACCCCTAAAAAACCCTAAAAAAATATAAATTATGAAATGAATAAACTTTTACAGCTTCATTAGGGTTTGTGTGTTTTGATTGATTTTTATTTTAGAGACCACTTAGGATTGATTGATTGACTTTGACTGTACATTTAATTCTTGTTTGGTCTTTTCTGCTATTAGAATGGATAGGATTAGTAGGTAAGTCTCGGAAATTCGCATGACATCATATCATTCTTAGGTAACGAAAAGGCATTAGGGATCTCGATTCGGAATCAATAACATAACCAAGTCCCCATACTCAGAATCTCTAGCTCGTAGAATAGGGGTATTTCTTCCGTACCTCGATTAAGTTTTTAGTCTACCTACCAATAATGACTAGTGGCGACTCCAAAATCACAAACCTAGACTAAATAAGAAATTACCTTCCATTGTCATGTGAGGTATGGTCTGGAAGAGATCCTTACACGGACATACCTCCTTAGCGCGTAAATCCCGAAAGCCCCCAAAAAAAAAGCGTGGCATGACAGGCTGTGCAACTTCGCTGGGGAAAAAGAAGTTCGTTTTTCTCTTAAAAATGCAACTTCTTTTACACATGCTCTCACGATTTGGCGATATCTGTCTGATCAACTTATCAAGATCCTTCTTGTTTGCATGTTTTTGCTTTGGTTACACTGGGGATTTTTCTGTTATTGCTCCCTTTTCTTTGTCTTTCTAGGGATGATAAAAAGGAAAGCACATTGAGGATATCAATGGAAAATACAATTGGAAGTGATACTTCCCTCTACTATTTGATAACTCCATTGGGAATTCTGAAAGCATCAACTGGTTCAGATTCTTTTTGCTTTCTTTTGCAAAACAAATAAACATGTTCATGAAATGCATGGCATGCATGATATGTACATGTTCTAAAGTGACCCGAATCTTTTCTTGAATGTTTCTCTTCATTTCATGGGTAGAAAATCTTGACAACATCTGCATTTACAAGATAGACTAGTTCTGTTCTTGCCATATCTATAAAAATCAATGCTCCTCTAGGAAGAACCTTCTTGATAATATATGGACTCTCATAATTTGGAGCGAATTTGGCACGAGGATCTGAATTATTGAAGATGATTTTCCTCACTACTAAATCCTCTGTTTTGAAATTCCTCGATTTCACCTTTCGATTAAAGGATTTAGCCACTTGTTTTTGATAGGTTTGTCCATGGCATATAGCTCTTAATCTTTTTTTCATTGATCATGTTGAGTTATTCATATCTTTGTCGGATCCACTCAACTTCTGAAAGCTTTAACTGAGATAGTATCCTTAATGAAGGAATTTCTACTTCAACAGGCAGCACTGCTTTTATTTCGTAAACCAAGGAAAATGGGGTTACTCCAGTTGATGTTCGAATTGAAGTTCGGTATGCCTTCAAAGCATTTAGATGTCGGACATGGAAGTGCTCAAGTAAACCAACTACAATTCTGTTATTTAGATTTGAGCTATTGTTCGTAATTATTGCTTCTGGAACTCCATATCTAGCAATTATGTCCCGCCTGATGAATCTTGCAACGATCTTAGCAGTAAAATTTGTGTAGGAGTTTGCTTCAATCCATTTAGTGAAATAGTCAATAGCAACTAGGATAAATCGGTGTCCATTTGAGGCCTTGGGGTTGATTGGACCAATCATATCAATGTCCCACATTAAAAATGGCCATGGCTCGCACATTTAATATAGCTCATTTGGCGGTGCATTGATTTTATCTCTATAAACCTGACATTGATGCAACATCTCATATGTTGGATGCAGTCTGATTCCATTATCATCCAATAACATCCCAATCTCATAATTTTTTGGGCTAGAAGATGTCCATTTATGTGTGGTCTACATTGACTCTCATGAATTTCTTTCATGATCTATTCAGCTTCTATAGCATCCACATATCTTAACAGGGTTGAATCAAATAATTTCTTGTAGAGGGTTTGACTACTGAGGAAGAATTTATTAGTTATCTTCATTATAAATTTCCTGTCACCTGGTTGGCTTTCTTGAGGAAATTCTCTTGATTAAAGATATTTTTTGATGTCATGATACTATGGTTCGTTGTCGAACTTTGCTTGGACTATCATGCAAAGAGTTGGTTGTTCAAGAATATTAATTCTCAATGGTTTTATATCCACACCATCTTCAGCCTGTAGTAAGGATGACAAAGTTATAAGAGCATTTATAAAATGATTTTGAGCTCTTGAGAGATAATCGAATGTTACCTTTTCGAAGCTTTTTATCATCTCTTCTAAGTATTTGTGATAAGGAATTAGCTTGGCATCTCGAGTTTGCCATTCACCAGTTGTTTGCAATATGATGAGCATAAAATCTCCATATACTTGCAACCTTTTTACTTTCATTGAAAAGGCTAATTATAAGCCGAGAATGCATGCCTCATATTCAACGACTGTATTGGTGCATGGAAATACCAATTTCGCACATACCGAATAATGTTAGCTTTCTGGGGAGATTGGTACTGCCCAGTTCCTGATCCAGATAAGTTGGTTGCACCGTCAAAATACATGGTCCATTTGTCATCGACTAATGTCATTATATGGTCATCAAGTCGTTCTTTAGAACTGGCAATATTTTGCGAATTTTCTGCTAACATGTTTGCTATTGCTCGTCCTCTGATGGACTTTTGGGATGAACTTTTGATATCAAATTCTGATAACAAAACTTGCCACTTTGCCAATTTCCTGACCAACGAGGATTTCTTAAGAAGGTACTTGATTGGATCATTCTCGGTCACTAGCAAAATTTGGTGATGAAGGGTGTACTGTCTTAATCTGTGTAATACCCAAATCAATGCAATGCATGTCTTCTCAACTGTTGGGTAATTCACTTATGATGTTGTGAATTTCTTGCTCAAGTAATAAATGGTTTGTTCTTTACCATTATTTGGTCTTTTTTGTACAAGCACCGCTCTTAACAACTCATAGTGAATCGTCAAATATAAGATTAGTGGGACTCTAGGAATTGGTGGTACCAACATTGGTAGGCATACTAGATATTCTTTGATCTTGTCAAAGGTTTGCTGACATTCCGCATCCCACTTTACTTTGGCATTTTTCTTTAATAGTTTGAAGAATGGTTTAGCAATCTCAGAAAATTGATGTATGAAACAGGTAATGTAGTTTAATCGCCCCAATAAGCTTCTCACTTCTTTTACCGTAATAGGAGTCTTTAAGTCGTATGTTGCCTTGATCTTAGAAGGATCTATTTCGATACCCCTATTACTAATCACAAATCCTAGTAGTTTGTTAGGTTTTGCCCCAAATACACACTTGTTGGGGTCAGTCGTAACTTGTACTTTCTAAATCTTTCGAGCAATTTGCGAAGCACCTTAACATGATCTTCTCCTTGTTTGGATTTTGCAATCATGTCATCTACATATACCTCGATTTCTTGTGCATCATGTCATGGAACAAAGTTATCATTACCCTTTGATATGTGGCACTGGTATTTTTCAAACCAAAAGGCATCACCTTAAAACAAAATATCCCCCATGGTGTTATGAAGGACGTTTTCGCCTTATCTTCTTTCTTCATGAGGATTTGATTATATCCTAATAAACCATCTATGAATAAAAATGTTTTGAACCCAGCAATGCTATCCACTAATACATCAATATGTGGAAGCGGGAATCATCCTTAGGGTTTGCTTTATTTAGATTGCAATAATCAACGCATACCTGCACCCAACCATCTTTCTTCATTACGGGCACTATGTTGGCAACCCATTTTAGATATGGTACTACTTTAATGAAATCGACTTTGAGTAATTTTATCACTTCTTCTTCTATTTTCTTCGCCAATTCTGGCTTTGTTCATTTTTTACTTCTTTGGTGAAATACTTGGATCAATTGGCAAAGCATGTTCAATTATGCTTGGATCAAGCTTGGCATGTCAGTATAAGAACATGTGAATATATCTTGATATTCATTGAGCAAATATGTGATCCTTTTTGTTTCTGCTAAGTAAAGACTTTCTCCAATCTTAACCTATTTGGGATTCTCTTTATCGCTCAAATTAATAGTAATTGTTTTTTCTAATGTGAGTGGCTTTGATTCTTCATGACAGATCCATTCCCTTCTGATCCATTCCTCATCTTCATTATCCACTTCAATATCGCAAGTGATCTCCTCGGAAGGATTCGGGTCACATATGAACCTATTATGGATATGCGAATGCTCATACTTGAGATGTAACAAACATCATTAGTATTTGCATACAAAGTAATGCACATGGTCCTATGAAAGACTTTTTGAAATTCATTTTGAAATTTGTTTTGAAAGAACATAAAGACAGAGGTAGTCCTCCTATCATCAGACTTCCTTGTTCTTAAAATCATTTTCGCAATGAGGAGTAATATAGAAACCCAAAGCCTCAAGCCTCATGAATAAGGATAATGTTTATCATAGGTTTGATTTTGTTTATACATGTCCTTAGCAAAACATTTAATCAGTTTTATTGAATTAAGAAACGCGATTACATCTACATCAAAAGGAATGTAAATTGTAACCGAATTGAAATTGCAAATGAAATCACATGAAACTTGAAATTGTGATCAATAAAATGCAATAAAAAAAAGTTAGTAGCAAAAGTTCAAGAGAATGTGCGTAGGTAATTTCTGCCTCAGTTATGATAACGTTGATGGTATTTTCTTCGAATAAACTTGGCAAAACAGATTCTTCCTTTGCATGTAAGTGTTCTTCTTGAAATAACTTGGAAGGTCTAGGAAAAGTTTCTTTGATGTGGATGTAATGATAGGGAAGCTCTCTAACTTTGCCCTTCCATCTGGATAGATTAATGAGGTGATCACCTCAGCCTCTACAACCTCCATGGTTCTTTCGATCTCGGCCTTGGCCTCCATGGTGATCTTTAGAGCTATCTAAAGTATAACCTACTCCGTGCTTCGTTCTTGTAGTGAGAGGAGTGATAGGTTCTTTGAATCTTTGAGACTTTGATCCAAGACCATTACCGGGAGTAAATCCATATTGGCATAACATTCTTCCAGACATAATGGATGATGTTGAGAACTCTGGGGATTTTATGATGCAACCAGTAGGAATTTGCACCATTGAGATCATTTCGAAGGAATGATAACTTGGTTCTTCTTTCCCTTCGGGTTTGACATATGGTATTGCACTCTCCTTGTAGGTGGTGAAATCTATCTCCCTATATACGGTGATCATCTTGCCATTAATGACAAATTTGACCTTCTGATGGAGACTTGAAGGAATGGCGCCAGCTATATGAATCCAAGATCTTCAAAGTAACAAGTTGAAAGTCCTTAGAATATCCACTACTTGGAAGTCAATCAGGGAAGGCATAGGGCCTATGTTTACCTCGAGCTCGATATTGCCAATAGCTTCTTTCTTTATTCCATCAAACAAGCGCACTGTTACCTTAGAAGGTTGGATGAGCTTTTCACTAATCCCCAAGCGATGCAGTGTGCTTTGTGGACACAAATTAAGTGCGGAAGCATTATCGATCATCATCCGTGACACCTTCTTACCTCGGCATTTGATGGCAATATGTAGGGCTTTATTGTGGGAATGCCCGTCAATTGAAAAATCTTCATCAGAGAAGGCAATTTGATCTTTCAGAAGAATAGAGCCGACAAAGTCTTCCAATTGCACTTCATTAATTGTCTCCAAGACATACATCTCATTAAGAAGCTTTATAAGTACCATTTTATGGCTTTCTGAAGTCTTGAAGAGATCCAATAGAGAAATCTGTACTGACATCTTTCTTAGCTGTTCAATTACCTCAAATTCACTCGTCTTCATGACTGAGAGTAACTGTTTAACATTTTCTTTGGTTACTCATTTCTTTTCGTGTTCACTTTCCTTCAGGACATTGCATCTTCTCGACTGAGTTATGGCATCGATTTCCTTGGAAGAGTAATCCTAAGGTACACACTTAGTGTCAAACTTTTTTTTTGGAGGGAGAGTGATGATCATAGGCTACGTTTCTTCTTTTTCGATCCTTAGTTGATCAATAGGAAGTTGAATAGTGATTGGTGTGATGGGACCTTCCTCCTCTTTATATTTATCTACCTCATCAAGTTTGATTAGAAATGGTGTAATCATGGATACCATGCTTCTATTGCCTTCATCAGCATCTATTCCACCCTAACCATCGGCGTGATTATTTCGTTTTGAATGCCCATGAAGGAGGTGTATATTTGATACGGTAATTATATTTACCACTGTCTTGACCTAGATAATCAATAACTTCATCTTGTCTTCTTGCTTTTCGAACAAATCGCCTTTTACCTCAGTGAGTCTTTTTTCTTCTCTTTCTCTTCCTGATCTTCATTCTCCTCGAGATTCAATTGGCTGACCGGGACCTCATCCATGCCACTCCATCTATCCGGTACAATGTCTTCATTTTAAACGCCCATAGTGGTGGTATATATTTGACACGGTAATTATATTTACCGCTGTCTTAACCGAGTAGGTCTACAGTTTCGCTTTCACTGGCCAATTTCTAGGTGAAACACCTTCTGCCCTGACAGACTTCTCCTTTCTTCTTTTCATCCCGATCTATTTCTTCTTGAAGCATTTCTTTCTTGGGTAGAGTTTTCTCTTCAGGATTGATTTTATCGTCCATACCACCCCAGCCATCAGGCACAATTACTTCATTTTTAAGTGCCCATGGCGGTGGAGTATATTTCATTTGGAAATTATATTTTCCGGAGTCTTCTCCCAAGCTGTCTACAATCTCGCCTTTTAGGAGTGCTTGTTGACGGAAGCGATCATCTCCTAATCGAGAAGCTTTAATCTTGACTTCGTATTCATCTTCATCATCGGACTCAATCATTGTTTCCTCATCCTTGATCATGTTTACTGTATTGTGCTCTGGAAGAGGATTCTGATGTACATTTGGCTTGGGCTCTTGAAAGTTTAATATCTTCTTGTCAATGAGCTGTTGAACCTTGTACTTTAGAGTGGGATAATTATCTACATCATGTCCCCTTTCTCCCATGTGATAGGTGCAGGTTTTTGATTCATTATACCAAAGAAATCACGCGGGATTGTCCCTTGGCATCTCTTTGGCCACCAAATGCCTTTCTAGAAGCATTGGTAATAGCTTTGATAGAGGTCGGGGCAACGGTGTATATTGCCTCATGGGCCTTTTATTTGGCTCAAATTGCATTGGATTTTTTCAAGCAACATTTGATTACTTCGAAAATGATGTTTGATGAGTACTTGGGCTCAACACCATAGCCACTTCTCAGATGGGTTCTTTGTCTTTTTTCCCAAGGTAAGGCCTTCGTGCTGTTGTTTGTTGAGCCTTCTTTTCTTTCAAGCCCCATTCAATTCTCTCACCTATTTTGACCAACATGGTGAATGTCTGATAGCTTGATATATAAAGCTTGTCGTAATACTCAGTTGGCAATGATTTTAGAAAGAGCTCAATGAGCTCGTCTTCACTTATTGCGGGCTTTACTTATGAGGCAACAGCTTTCCATCTCTAAGCATAGGCTCTAAACCATTCATTCTTCCGTTTCTCGGTTCTAACGAGATCCTCTCTGGTTAGGAGCACTTCAACATTAAATTTATACTAGCAAAGAAATTCTCCACCAAATGATCCCATTCAGTGAAGTCTTCTATGTCAAGAGCTGTATACCATGCAAGGGCTGCTCCTCTCAAACTATCTTGAAATGTGATAATAAGAAGTGGCGTATTGTCTGAATATCTTTCCATCTTATGGAGATAATACTTCAAATGGCTTTTGGGATAACCAGTGCCATCATACTTGCTCACGAACTCTGGTTCCTTATAGATTTATGGAATAACCACCTTTGTGTACGGTGAGAACTTATCGAACCTTTGAAACTCATAGCCTTGACTTTGTAACATTCTTCAATTTCAGCTAATCTCTTGGCCTCTTCTTCATCATTTGTTTTGGATGTCTTTTTGATTTGATCATCCTCTTCTAAATTCACTACCTCAGGTGTAGTCTTTGGAGAATTTTCTTGAACCGGTTCTTTGCTTCAGTCTAGGTCTTCAGCTGGTGTTTCGGTAGCATTTGAAGCTCCCACACTTATAGTAATGGGATAAGATCCTCAAGATGCGAGAATAAAGGCCTTCATTTCCGCCATCATTACAACCATTTGGGTCATTTGATTCTCGACTTCAACTAGTCAAGCACTGATTTCTTCTTCTGCCATTCTAACTTGTAGGTGAGTCCGAAATCTTTTACCTTCCGTTGCTAAACAACCTGTTTTGCCAAAAAAGACCTGATCTCAGCATAATAAAATGATCATGAAACCCTACATTCTTTTAATTATATGGTTTCGTGAGATTGTCAAGGATAGGAAATTTCATACAAGCCTTAGTTTTGTGTAAAATTCTTCATTTATATCTTTCTCAAGGAATTATACAATTCAAAGAATTACAATCCATGGAGATTTCTTTATGTTTTGAAATCATGTTTTGAAATTATCTATGCATGTTTAGAAAATGATCAATCCATCATTGCATATCAAATTTGAAATTGTTTGACATCATGATTTTAAACTCAAATAGGAATCTAAATCATCCAATCATAGGCTTCTTGCTAGCTAAGATAGCTTCTACCTTTTAATGTTCTTCTCATTCCTTGGTTTGAGACTCCCATTCTTCCACATTGATCACGACCTCTTCAGGGATGTAAACTTCCACTCCAGGCATACTTGGAACAATGTATTTCGGGACGTACTCATTTACAGGGTCTGGTACCATGCTCAATGGGACATATGGCTCGATATCAATTGGACGCTTATTTTTTATCCATTTGATGTATTCTTTAGAGGCCGTGCAAATCTTCATATCTTCTTCCAAGCTTTTTGGCTATTCGATTATTTGTTCGAGTGGATTATCCAAGGATAGGATGATCTTGTGAATTTTGGCTTGAAGGACATTCTTTTCTTCTTCGGGTATAATTTTACTTGGGATGTCAAAGGCGAACTTTTCGGGATTCCATACCGGTGATACTTGCTGAAGTATCCCAAATTGTCTAATAACTCTTAAAGGGCAATAAGCTGCTCCTCCACTCAAACCAAGCAATGGTACTGCATTTCCCTCTTTGCTCGTGATCTTTACCTTATTAATCTTTGGCCAATTGATCCGCCATTGGATTTGATTAGGAGTTAAGGTTTTAATGAAATTGGCCCAATCTAAGAAAGATTGTTTGGATAATTTGCTTGGAAGACAAAGATATCGTTCAATTGGATTTATCGCCGAACAAATTTTGCCAATGTTCAAAAAACGACACCATGGTTGGATGTATGAGATAAACCATAATGACAAATGACCAGTAGAAGCTTGAAAGATATCCTTTCTATGATTTTGGTATGTGTTTAAGGAGATGATGGTTTAGGCAAGAAGCATATTAGAGAAATCTCATTTAAGATATGCTTGTCTTACGATCGTAGCCACTAAAGGGTTTAATCTCGTTTTGGACACGAGGAATAGAACAAAGCCGAAGAAAGCTAAAATGAATACCCGGGTCGAAGTGTTTCCCATTTCCTTAGGAAGTTTTGAAAAGTTGTCCACTATGAAGGATAATGGAAATCTACCGTGTTTGATTTGATTAACTTTTCTATTTCGGAAGTTTTGAGTTTAAGGAATTCGGCTAAAAGGCTCACAGGATTATGTCCAATGGGTGGCTCTACGAACCTAGGTTTAGAATTAATTTCAATGGCGGCTTGATATTTTTCTAATGTTGGTACCAATTCATGTTCCCTAAGATGGAATGTGGTGGTGGAAGCCTCCCAAAAATGTGCCAAAGCTTGGACTAAACTGACTTGATGTTCCATATGCATAAGCTCAAGAAGGTATCCAAGCCTTTCTTGGACATAAGTTTGGTTGTCCTTGGATATGCCTTGCCACCAAGCAACAAGTTCCTTCCAAGGAATGGGAATTACTTAGATATCTAGTTTTCCCATTGAGCCTAATCTTGCAAAAAGATTTGTCATTAATCACCATGGATTGCGAATTAATTTTAATGTCTCCATTTCAATCATATATCCTTTTGGGGTAAAACGGAGGTAAAATACCCTTGCATGCCTCGAAAGTAATGCAAATATCAATTTGAGTCCGTTTAAACCTTAAAAGAGCATATAGTTGAGATTATGGATAAATTCAATATGTGATGTAAATGCTCATTTTGTCGTACTCCATTTAGATCATAAAGTCCTAAACTATGATTTACAACTTCCGAACACATTGAAATGAATGAATAAGCATTTGAATTACATGAGAAATCCACCATGGACTTATACATTTCATATAAAAATGAAAGAATAGTCAAATGGAGTATGATGCCCTAATCATGCATTCTAAAAATGAAAGGGCATTTAGACCAAGCATTGAATGTCATTTGGGCATTTTTTTTTGAAAATGTGCCAACTAACATGCATAATTGTAGAGCTTCCTTTGCTTGTCGCAACACCTTTCTACTTGTCGGGACACCTTTGTCTCTTCAGGTATGAGGTTTTTGTGTTCGGCCTCACTTGCGTTAAAATGCGCATTGAAAAGTTATATACTACTTACTTTAACAAAAAAAAACATGCACAATTATAAAGGAATGGAATGGAACGGAATGATACTTGCTTACCATCATATTTTGGTTTGGCTTTAGGTATACCAACTACAAAGACAAGCGAATGCAACTAGTGAAGTTTTGATGCCTAAAAGTGCAGGATATACTAAAGGTTCAACGTCATCACTTTAATGGACAAGGGATTCCATTCTAATAGGCAATCGATCTAAAGTTATGGAATATTATTCCACCTTGGTGATCAGCATTGCATTTAAACGATCCTATGAGCAATCGGCCCATAGTTTCACCTAAACACATACCTCCTAAGGGTAATCCTAAATGTAGTGGAGGTTAGGCTATGGGTGGTGTGTGCTAATGGTATAGTGCTAAAACAATCTAAAGACATGCATAGCAATTAATGACCAAACAACACTTCTAAAATTCATTCAAAACACATTCAATCTCAACACCATCTTGCAAAACAAGAGTTAGCAAAGACAACATCCCTTATAACACCTGCTTGCAAAATCATTTAACACTATCATTAGCGGGATGTACTTAGGATCCTTGCAAGTACAAAACACAAGCATATCATTCTATCTAGGCCTAAGTCTACTTAGAAAAGATTCATTTTCCCCAGCGGAGTCGGCAAGCCTATTGTGCTGCACTTTCTTTTTTTTAAGGCTTTCGAGATTTGTGCGCTAAGGAGGTATTTCCATATAAGGGTCTCTCCCGGACCATACCTCATGTGATAGTGGAAGGTGATTTCTTACTCACTAATTCTATCTATTCTAATCGCAGGAAAGACCAAACAAGTATTAAACACACAATAAAGTCAATCAAGTCAATCAATCCTAAGTGGTCTCTAAAACGAAAATCAATCAAAACACCCAAATCCTAATGAAGTTCTAAAAGCTTATTCATTTCATGATTTACATTTTTTAGGGTTTTAGGGTTTTTTAGGGGTTGCAACCCATGAATTTGGAATTTTCTAAAAATGCCCTTGGGCACTTCCGAAAATACAAATTTCATTTTTTATGGTTGACCACGATGTTTTTGGACCATTCTATGAATTTTTAAAATTTTTGATTTTTTTTTCAAAATTTTTTTAAACCGAGAATTGATTTTTTATGGTTTACTGAAAATTTTTATAAATTTTCCAATGTTTTAATTTTTTTATTGATTTTTCGAATTTTTACATTTTTATTTGAATTTTCTGAATTTTTTATGAATTTTTATGATTTTTCTGAAAATTTTTGAATTTTTATGAATTTTCTAATTTTTTTGTGAATTTTCAGTTTTTCTGAAAAAAAAATCAATTTTCTACAATTTTTTACATTTTCCTGATTTTTCTAATTTTTCTGTGAAATTTTTTATTATTTGTTTTTTTTTATTTTTTAAAATTCTCGCCGAAGTGGTGAACCGGACCAGCCCAATTCAACTTGGTTTGGCTTGGCCGAACTAGGCTTCGCCGGAGCCGGTTGCCAGTCACCTTCTCTGGGGAGTCCAACACCCAAAATGGCATCGTTTCAACCTTTTTTCATTTTGGCATTTCTTCGAATAGTTGATAGGCATTATTCCAAGTTTAATACTTTCGAGGCCGTCAGTTTGGATTAATTTCCGGCGACCTTTCGATGAGTATTTTGCCATTCCGATTGATTCATTGCAAAGTCCACTTGTTCTATTCTTGATCTGACCTACTCAGGACACCGGCGGTCATTCACCGGTCAGCAAAAAATCCGGTCAAAAAAACCTAACTTGCAACAATTCTAGATTAATACTTTAAAACTTCAAGTCTCGATTCTACTTGTCCTAACTGTCTAATACGGTTCTAATCACTAACAAAGCATTAAACAAGGTTGAAGGAAGCTAACTTGACAGGCCTATGGCTACGGTGATGCTCCGGTGAGGACCTCCGAGCTTCGGCGAAGTGGTTTTCATGCATAACCGACTCGGTTTATGCATTTTTAATGATCCAAATGTAATCAAACAGCACAAAATATGAGTACAAACTCTTAACAAACTCAAATTAGCAAAGAAATTACATGATCAACAAAGCTTTAGTTCAAAGTCATTTTCTGGAATTTTGGAAAAATAATATTGAAGACCGAACTTTACCTGTTTCGAAAGTGGACCAAATGATTCTCCCGAGCTGATATGTGGCTGTGGGGATGTTCTACAACACCTAGACTATCGAACAGTGGTCTTCACTTCTCTGGAGAGTCCTTGGATTGATCAATCGAAGCACCTTTTCAGGCCTTCACAATAGGCTTATTTGTAGGTTTGCCGATGAGGAAACTCATTGGCGAGACCTATTTGTCGGTGCTTTCCTAGTCGGAAAAGCGCCGATCACTAGGCCTCAGGGAGTCTCAACTCACTCTCTCACTAGTTTCCTCTCTTTCGCGTCTCTAATTCTCTGTCTCTCTCTTTGGCAATTCGTCGAACAGGTTCTCTTCCTCGCCTTTAGTTTTTTTTTCGTTTTTGTTAATCGTTTTTTTTTGCCGCCCAAAGTTCATTTCACCGACTTCCAATTGGTTATAATCAATTAGCCATGCCAGTTGGAGAATCTCTAGCTATTCGTGTGATTTTTCACGTGCTAAATTAGATAGAAAAGATCGGCCAAGCAGTGGGTTTCAAATGTTTTTCTAGGTTTAGTGCATGTTTTGGTGAGTCGGGTAAGGAAGATGAACAACCCGGGTCAGGTCAGGTTGACCCGGTCGACCCGACAAACCCGGGTTGGTCTAAATTCACAAATTCGACCCGATTTTAACCCAATTTTCCAAATTTAACCTCAAAATTGAATTCCTCATCATATTCCAAACCCAAATATATAACTTTCCCCAATTTTTATTATAATTGTGTCCAATATTTTCTCATTTTTGTATTCGGATTAATAAGGTTTTGTTCAATTTAGTGTCCTAATGACCTGATTAGGCGAAATTGATGCCAAAATTGGATTACCCACATCTGATTAACCCTAGAAATGATAGCCTCATGGTTCGATAATTTTATATTGGGCATGATTCCCAATTTGGGTTCAAAATTCTTATTTTTCAATCGAATTTTGGGGATTTTTTATTTTTATATCAAATTATACAATTGGACCGAGCATTATGCAATTCAAGGTCCCAGAATCATTTGTTGTGAAGACACTATGACTTAAAAATGAGTAGAAAAAATTTAATTGCATTTTTTGTTCAATTCGGGTTTAATTTTGCCCAATTTTGGGAAAAACATATATACGATTGAGATTTTTCAAAATTGATGATGTATTTATGAAATTGGAGTTAGAATAAGACTAATGACTATTTTTATGGAATTTTCTGATTCCATTTACTATTTTTCTTGATTTTCTCACCTATTTTGACTAAAAGAAATTAAGGAAAAATGATAAAAAATTATTTTTTGGTTTAGAAACAGGTTTTTAGGCTTGGCCAAGATTTCTAGTCCTAATTTTGAAATTTTTGAAAATATGAAAAAAATAAGCTAAAAATTAGGTGTCAACATTTACAAGTTAGAGTTTTTGGATTGATTTTTCACAAGCCGCTCAACCGGATTTGGCAAATGACTTTCAAAAGAACTTACAAACTGATTGGGCTAGATTGATACTAAAACATATGGACTTGATGATGGTGCAATTGGAACGGCGAAATAGTCGCGAGAAGGTCGCTCGATTCAGATCCAAAGTCATAGCCTTGATAATGTTCAAGTCAAAATCGTGCACACCATCTGCTCGGAAAAAATGGCTTAGTGAAGAAGACCAAAAATGGTGCAGTTTTGGCACCGTGCCCACCAGAGAAGACGATCGGTGCCGGCGCTAACACCACCCGGTCCGGCCAAGCTGAACCGAGTTGAACCGGGCCAGCCAAGTCGAACCGAGTTGAACTGGGCCGGTCTGGTTTGTTCTCCAATGGGAAAATTTAAAAAATAATAAAAAATAATAAAAAATCTAGAGAACACTCATAGAAGTTCATTAAAATTTTTTTTATAAAATAAAAAATTCAGAAAATTCATAAAAAAAATTAGAAAATTTTCAGAAAATTCCAAAAATTTCAGAAAATTCATAAAAAATTCAGAAAATTCAGAAAATACAAATACAAAATAAAAAAAATTAGAAAATCAATAAAAAAATTGAAAATTGTAAAATTCATAAAATTTTTTGGAAATTATAAAAATCAATTCTCGTTTAAAAAAATTTTTCGAGAAAAAAATTCAAAAATTTTAAAATTCACAAAATGGTCCAAAAACACCTTGGCCAACCATAAAAAGAAAAATTTGAATTTTTGAAAGTGCCCAAGTGGCATTTTTTAGAAAATCCCAAATTCAGGGGTTATAATCCCTAAAAAACCCTAAAACCCTAAAAAATGCATATCATGAAATGAATAAGCTTTTAGAGCTTCATTAGGGTTTGAGTGTTTTGATTGATTTTCGTTTTAGAGAACACTTAGGATTGATTGACTTGATTGATTTTGATTGTGTATTTAATACTTGTTTGGTCTTTCCTATGATTAGAACGGATAGAATTAGTGGGTAAGCCTCGGAAATTCGCATAACATGTTAGACATTGTATTGTTCTTAAGTACCGAAAGGACGTTAGAAATCTTAATTCGGGATCAATAACGTAACCAAGTCCCCGTACTCAGAATCTCTATTTCGTAGAATCACGGTATTTCTCCTATACCTCGATTAGGTTTCTAGTCTACCTACCAATAATGACTAATAGAGACTTCAAAATCATAAATCTAGACTAAACAAGAAATCACCTTTTACTATTACGTGAGATATGGTCTAGGAGAGACCCTTACATAGAAATACCTCCTTGGTTTCTTTTCACGAGGGGTGTCCATAAAGCCTCAAATTTCTTCTAGGCCCCGGCCAAAAGCCCTAAAAAAAAAAAAAAAAAAAAAAGAAGATCCTTGGTATTAATAAATTAGGGGTTGGATTGAGTGGTCCATTGACACCATGACCACCATCTCTATATCATCGAATTCATATCTTTAGTAATCATCACAAGGATTGATCCATGGCGGCTTCCTCGTTCTCCTTCTTCCTCCTTGATACTTTAACTTAGTGTCGTCAATCACAATCAACAGCATGATTCAAACATACACACTTCCTTGCAAGAAACCCAAGCCCATCACCAAGGCGGTGAGGGACAAATCCTTATCCTAGGAGGAAAATTGGCGACACCACGACAAATAGAATTCCACCATCTTTGCCAACTTCTCCTCCTTATGCTTGCTTGGGTATCATTATCTCACCTTGTGTCCAAGTCATATTGTATTGCCCAAACATTGGAGTTAGAGTTTTTGGATTGTTTTTTGGTGATTTCCGGGCTGGCGAAGGGGGAGGAAAGGAAGGAGGAAGTCAAGGAGTGGTGATACTAATGGAAAAACAAAAAATTTTGCCCGACCCATACCCGGCCCTTACCTGAAGAAGTGTCTTTGAATGGTGCGATTTGGTCATCGTGGGTCACCGACCCTATTGATTTCGGGTCGGTGCGGTATTATAAAGGCCCGCCAAGCCGAACCGAAGTTGAACCGGGCCGCTCATTGACCGAGTTGAATCTACCTCCTCCAATGGGAAAATTTAAAAATAAAAAAAATAATAAAAAAATCTAGAGAACCCTAAAAAAAAAAAAAATAAAAATTCAGAAAATTCATAAAAAAAATTAGAAAATTTTCACCAAAAATTTCAGTTAGTAATCATCAAAATAAAAAAATTAGAAAATCAAGTGTGATACTTTAACTTAGCAATCACAAAATCAAAAAACACCTTAGCCAACCATAAAAAGAAAATTTGATTCAAACATACACACACAATTCCACTCTTGCTTCATGGTATCATTATCTCACTCCAAGTCACATGCCGGATGTGCTTGCCTCGGAAATTCATAACATGTTAGACATTGTATTGTTCTTAAGTACCGAAGGAGGAAAACTCCCGTCTAGTAGGGTTTTCTCCGCCTCCGATCTATCTACCTACCAATAATGACTAGTAGAAATTCAAAATCTCAGACGGTCCACATAGGCTTCATAGATCCACCCCGACCCTAAAAAAAAAAAAAAAAAAAAAAGTAGCATCCACAAGTGATCAAACTCCCAAGGCATCTTCCTCTTGGGCATTCTCATCCTCAGGCATGCGGACACGCATCCCGTCTAGTAGGGTTCACTAACCACAAACTCCCGAGGCATCCATCCTATTCATTCCCTACGGCTCCTCAAGGCATCATCGGTTCACTGACCGACGGCATTCCTTTAGGATAGTTTTCTTCACGACATTTGATCTAGAGGTCATCTTATATTCAATTTTTGAACCAATTTTGTGATTCCAAGCCAAACACAAAAATCCACCAATTTAGGCCCTAATCAGTGATTTGGATCGATTCTTCATAATTTGCGCAATTGAGGCACAAATGAGCCTAATTTCTTATATGAAGTCTAAATTCAAAATCAATTTTGGAAGATTCACATGAATTTGAATCAATTTGATCAATTTAGTGATTCAATGATTAAGAAGTCTAAGAGTATTTGATCCAATTAGTGCAATTCAACTTGACTCACTCTAGACTAATATTCAATTTGATGAATTGAGACTCAATTTGGTTAATTGGACTTCAATTAAATTTTTTAGTCTAGCTTGGCCATGCAATTACCCAAATTCAAGATCAATTGAGACAAACAAGTTAAATTGGATCAATTTGTGCATGAATTTCAAATTGGTTCAATCCAATTTGATCAAATTCAATATTAATGGGGTCAATTAATCATGATAGAGACCAAATTGTACAAAATAGGAACAAATGGAATTATGGATTGAACCAATTCAATCAGGCCAAATTCGAGACTAATCGGCTCAACCCGGTTTGATTCAAATTCGAACGGTCTGATCGAACTAGCCATTTTTCGGTCGAAAATTCGGCAATCGACGATCTATTCTGACTAATCTAGATCGGCCACATCCTTTTGAGCCCAAAAATGACAAAAATGCGCTTAATTGAAAATTATGAAAATGCCCCTAAGAGAAATTACTAAAATGCCCTTCTTCAAGAATTAAACAAATTAATTAGGGGATCAACAAATCAATCGTGGCCATTTATTAGAATTGATCACGTCCATCCATGATGCCATGACACTAATCCTTAGCCCTTAAAGAATATTTTTAATCATTAAAAATGCATTTTGGGCCATTGGATTAATCTAAGGGCTAAGATTCAAAGTTGAGGGGGGTATATAGTGTTTTTTCCCTCCAAAATTTGAGAGGGACACTCATTTTCAGATTTGAATTCTCTCTCTCTCTCTCTCTCTCTCTCTCTCTCTCTCTCTCTCTCTCTCTCGGCTCTCTTCCTTCCCTCCTCATCGGGTTGTTTTTTTCTGGTGAGCCATCGCTCCACCGTCATCCCCCACGGCGGAACAAGGCTGGTCGCAAGACCAGCTATCTTTGCTTGTGGCCAAAGCTTGCTGTTCAGGCCCGATCTTCTTCTCGTCAACATCACCGGCGCTGCTGTCGGTGGTGATCACCCGATACAAGCGGCTGAACCGGCTAATTGGCGTCTCCCTTGGTGATCCCGAACCTCCAGCAACGTTCCTCGGCGTATTCGTGCAGCTGTGGTGGCCGTTTGCTCGTTGAATAGCCACCGGATCGGTTTTTTGATTTGATTCTCCATTACTAGTTCATTAGTGCGAAAACGGATCGATTCTCACTATAGTTTGTGCAATCTATTATCATAGGTTGGCCGAGCTTTCCGAGACTTCTCCGTGCTGTTCTTGATCTGAATACGGAGGCTGGATCGCTTGATTACGTCGGAGCATCGTTAAACAAGGTAAGTGCACTTGAATGTGATTCTGCAAATTCGTATCCTGGAAAACCTGCATGTTTGAAATGCTGATTTGAGCTCGTTAATGTCGGAATCTCGCGAAGTGATGAACTAGAGAATCATAAAACGCGTTTTAAGCTTCGATTTGATATATTGCATGCCTAGATCGGACTTGATTTGCTATGTCAAAACACTTTTATAAGTTAGGATCAGAATCTGGAATATGATGTTTAAGTCTCTTCTGATATTTTCCTGATTGATGTTGTGCTGTTTGATGATTTGTTATGATTTTCTACGATCATTTTTTGAAACAACTTTCTTCATAAAAGTTGTAGAGCACATCTTAATCTGTTTGTCATAAAATTTTCATAAAATTTCAAGCATGTTAGCAATGTACGATTTGCAATGTCATGTACGCATGAATCTGGTGACAGACTAGTTTTAGACTGACCTTCGTGTGTTCTTCGATTTTCATAAATTCGTGTGTTCGAAATATGAAAAAGTTTTCTTCACAAAAGTGTACACTGAGATCGAGATCTTTCTATTGATACTAATTTCATCAAAATCAGAGGTCATTTGAATTTTCAAAAGGAATTTTCACAATCTGATCAGTATCTGTGTCCAGATCTGATTTTCATTCCTTTGGAGTTCAAAAGATGTTTCTCTGAATTTGATAAAGTTAGAGTCCTTTTTTGCAAAAAATCAATATTACAAAGTTGTTCATTAGGGTCTCATTATGTTGAATGGAAATTTTGAGGGCCTAATAGTAATTTTTGGAGGGTCAATTTGCTTAAAATTTCATAAAAGGTCTTCACAGGTTAAAATTTGATTTGCAATTGAGTCCTTCACGAATACCGAATTTTATAAAAATTTGGAGGACTTTCTAGCAAAAACTCAAAACATGAAAGTTGTCATATATGGAGAATCCTAACTGCCTAGAAATTTTCATGTAGTTTTGATAAGGTTTGTTATTTTTCCTGCCATTATTTTGAAATCCCTAATAGAACCGAGTCCAGTCTGTCACTGAGGGTGAATTTGTCATTTTCATAAAAATCGGTGAGGATTTCGAAAAAATAGTCTTCTTCACTTTTGATCCTCATGTCATAAGCTTTCTAATGACACATGAATCACTTCATTTCAACATCATTAGGTTAGTTAATCACATATGAACAGAAGCAATCCGAATTAAATAATAATTGAATAAGTGGTCTCCTTTTGAAGCCCACTTCACATTGCTTGATTGGTTTCGAAATAAGGCCCATGGGCCTGAATGCATGCTTATTCCATTGCTATGCATGTGTTTGTTAGATGAATGTTAGGCCCGGTGCATGTTCGGCGGGTAGTCCATTGTGGTCATTTAGAACCCGACTTTAGGGGTTAATTGATATGAGTTGCCGTTTTGTGAATGCAAATGGTAGCATATTATCATTAACCATTAATCAAATAATATTAGATGATTAGGTGGGTGGTGAATCGAAATGCATGAAAAATAAAGGCCGATCCCGAGGCTCTTGTTGATTATTGAATTGTTTGTACCATTGTTTTTCTTTGGTTGTTCCTTTGTATATTGTTTGTCGTGAATGAATGTTATGAATGTAAATACCGACATCCGAGAGGCGGTCCATGGGAGATAATCTAAAATTGAAAAAGGCCAAGGTGATTGACCGATGTCCAATCCGGTCTCAATTTGTACTCATTTGATGGTGGTGATAAACCGATGTCCGATCCAGTTTCAAATTCAATTCATTCATCCCCGATCATGTTTCGGGTCTTTTCAATTTGTGTTATAATAAACGCCCGACGAGTTGCGGGTTTTTACTTTCTAGCACTTAGAATTAGCTCGTCTTTTCAATACTTCGAGTGTTTCCTTTATGAAATATCTTTCAATGCAATTGATTTTTTCTTTCATTTTTTAGACTAAAATAAGATTAGTCTAGAATCTTAAATGAAAATACAAAAACAAGATGCATGATCACCTAGTGGACTAAGACTTTGACATAAAAATGGTAAAGAACAAATAAATAACAACTTAGATAACAATCATGTTAAGTTTAGTGGTACCGAAAAGGCGTTAATAGAAATATTAACGTAAGCTAGTCCCCGAACCTTTGATCTCTGGTTTTCGTAGAAATCGAAACGAAATTCCCGCGTTTCGGTTGGGTATTCTAGCCGACTCTCGACCTAGGCTAGTGGCGACTCCTAAAAAAATAAAATAAAATCGATCCGCTGTCATGCGAGATATGAATTTAGGGAAAATCCACGTTCATGATCAATGGGCCATATGGCTAACCAAAAGATTTATACTTCAGTAAGATCATTTTTTATGAGGTGTTATATGAACCGTCTCATGAACACTTATCTCTAAACTCGCCTCACCGAGTTTGGCTCTCTAGGGGTAGGTCACAACAGGCTTGGCAACTTCATTGGGGACTAGGTTACAAACCTAAGTGGATTAAAGCCATAATAAACTTGTTGATTGTTATCTCAATTGTCTACATTTTGTAGCATCGACTGCATGTCGAAGTCACGTGGAAAATGAGGTTAGTCCACTAACCATGTGTTAAATGGTTTTGTAGGTGGAAGACATAAGGGGTGGAGTGAATGCAAACCCTTTGTTTTGTAGGTGGCGTTCGGATGAATGTCGAATGTATGAGATTATGTTGAAGTGTTGTTTGCTTTAGATTTAAATGCATGTTTACTTACTTTAGCACGACACAATGCACCCACGTTCCGCGGTCTAAAACCCCGGATCACTTTAGGGCACCTTTAGGAGCTATTAAGAGTGGAATCCGCATGTGAATGCATGTGGTAATCCATTTTTCAATACCGCTCATCTTGGTTAGTAAGAAGTGCACCAACCGACGTTAGTAGCGGTAGGTAAACTCTTCTTATCTAATTAAGATGGGGACTTTAAACCTTTAGAATCCTACCCTTAGATGTCAAAACTCACATGTCCTTATGCAATGTGTCGATGTGTTTGCCATTTTTCCTTTACAGTAAGGTTGATTGTATCATTCTACAATTTCAATTACGCCATTTCAATTTCGCGTTATATTTCTTTCTATAATGCATGGTGATTAATCTCGATGCCCCAAATTAGGGTTAGTCAAAATGGATATGTCGGAGATTCGAATCATCACAGTACCTAGAGCTTTCGTGGCCATGTGGGAAAGTCTCGAGTTAAAGCACAAAGACTACGTGGAAAAGAGGATCGGATATCTTCCCGCACTTTTATATGTCGAGCCTCGTATTGCCATGATTAAGGCATTGTCCCATTTTTGGAACTCAAGGACATTTACTTTTGTGTTTGGTCGAAATGAGTTGACCCCTACAATTGAGGAGTACGATATTGCCATTGGAAGAGTCGGGTCTTTCGGTCTAGTTAGTCCTCCAATAGATATAGATCCAATAACTCTTTTGAGTCAATTCTTAGGAGTTGACACCATCCAAATCAAAAGCATTCTTAGAGGGAATTCCAATGCACTCTCCTTCACATTTTTAGAACGACATTTTTCTAGCTTGCCAAAAGAAGCGGGTAATCAAATCCCTCGAGTCTTTCTCTTAGCATTCTTTGGTTTTGTGGTATTTCCATTCACCAAAAAGACCATGGATCCTTTGGTAGTTCACATTGTCAATCAAGTTTGTATGTTTAAAAGATTCTCCAATATGATCCTAGGTGAGACCTTCGTATCACTCAATAGGTTCAAACAAAACAGAAATAGTGTCTTTAGAGCCCCAATAGGTTTACTCCAAATTTGGTTGGTCTCTCATCTCAAAGATTTCAATTTGAGCTTGAAAATCATAGATGTATCCAAAGATTGTCATCCTATCTCGCTTTTCCGAGAAAAGGAAGAAATCTTTCCTTATTGGTTATTTTCAACTTAGTTTAATTTTTTTCAAGAACCTTGTTCCAAATCAAATCCAATGGCATGTTCGTTGGCTTGGAAATTCCAAGGTGCGCCTTAATAACGGATCCGACAACCCAATCCCACTTTTGGGCCTAACGGGGTCTACGTCATATTACCCTTTTAGGGTGATCTATCAATATCGCGTGCTTCAAAAGATTCCGCCATTCCTCAAGTTGGGGTTATATCATTTTGACTATCGCAAAGATGTCGTCTAAAAGGACCAAATGGCGGATTTGAAAAAAATGGTCAAGTCCATCATTGATATGTGGTACAAATGCCACCCGGAGCCGATTCTCATTACCGACGAGTCAGAGTTGGAAGGAGAAATGAAGATACATCACGCATTGCCGGAGTACATACACCTTCGTCTCTAGCCCGAGTCAGAGTTGGAAGGAGAAATGAAGATACATCACGCATTGCCGGAGTACATACACCTTCCTAATGTCCCCGAGAAGCCAACTCAACAACAAGCTATAGCTGCAAGAGCTCTCAGGGAAAAGGATGAGGCTTTAGCCGAGGTTGAGCGTTGACCCAAGAAAACAAATGAATTCGCCTCGCACCTAAAGAAGATCCATTAGGATTTTGGTTATATTACATGAGGAAATCTCCTTTCATGTAATTTTCGTTTTATAGATTTGATGTATAGGTTTTCCTTTTTACTCATTTTAGTAATAATGTAATAGGATTCTCTTCTTGTTTTTAGATTGATCTATAGGGATTGTATTTCACGAATTTTGTTGTTAATAGTGAAATTTCCCTTTGTATGTACTTTCTTTTTCGAGATTCTAATGGAATATAGATGGGGAATCTTGATTAATCGTTGTGTGTTACCCCTTTAATTGTATAATTTCTTGTGAAGAAATTGTGATAAGAGATTATTCACATGATATTGGGATCGTGAGAATATTTCTTATCTCTATTTCATCCAAAGAAAATATAAAATTAAAAGGTTTTATATTTTCATCCTAATTCATTTTTCGCATACTAGCCTGATTTCTGTTTTTTTACAAGGTATTAAAATACGGCTGAATCGCGTCCTATTATACACACCCGTCACCAAGTAAGGATGGAAAACGAAGACACTTGTAGCCGCGTTATTACCATTGAGAATCAAATGGCACAAATGATGGCTCTCTTGACTGATCTTGCAAATCAAGTAAAGAACTTCACGCCTGTAGCTCCTACTGCTGCAACTTCTACTCCTAATGCGCCCATTAACGCACTGATGGTAGATCCTGTCGATAAAGGACCTGCTAAAGAGGTCCCCGTTAATGCTATTCCTGCCGTAATTGATTTGGAAGCTTCGCCTAAGGAGTCACCTGATATTCATATGGATGAAGAGAGTGCGAGACGTCTCGCAAAATTGGAAGAGCGCTTGTGCTTGTTGCAAGGTTACCAACTCCAAGGCTTTGTTAAGCTGTCACCTTTTACAAAAGTGAAAGTCCCTGATTCCTACAAGGAGCCTGAATTTTCAAGGAAGTATGACGGAACTGGGTGCCCTAAGACCCACTTGAAATATTATTTGAATAAGATGGCTCGTTATTCCGATAAAACTCCGCTGTTGATCAACAATTTTCAAGATAACTTAGCTAATTTCGCCTTAACGTGGTTCATCGAATTAGATTTGGAGAAAATTTGCACTTGGGAAGACCTTGCAAATGAATTCCTCCAACAATACAAGTTTAATATTGAAATTGCTCCAACCCGTGAAGAGCTGGTCCGGGTTGATAAAAGGAGAAATGAAACTTTTAGAGCGTATGTCCAAAGGTAGAGAACTACGGCATCCCAAGTCAAACCTCCGTTGTCCGAGAAAGAAATCATGCAACTGTTCTTTCGAGCTCTATCTCGAGAATACTTCGATAAGATGTTTAATAACACTTGCATCAATTTTCCCGCAATGGTGGAATTGGGAGAACGTATCGAAGGAATCATACGAGAGGGTCGATTATCCGAGATGACGACTTGTAGATTTACCTCAAAGAAGGATAAGGAGCCAATGGTGGAGGTTGCCTATATTCAAAATCATAATATTCAAAAGCTATTAAACTCACCATTTCAAAGGTCTATTATGGAAACAGGAGGTTCTTCCCGAAATTTTGACCGAAAAGGAAAAGCTCCACAAAGGCAATTCATTCCTTTGCTAAGACCTATGTTGATTGAACAAAGACTCGTAGTAAAAGAAATTCCAAGAGACAACCCAGCAAAGTTTATTGGGTTTGAGTTGGCAAAATCTTGTGTGTACCACATGGGTGAGAAGGGCCATGATGTGGACAATTGTTATACTCTCAAGGTCAAGATTCAGAACCTGCTGGATAAGAAGATCTTGTCATTTAAAGATGCCACACTAAATGTTCAACAAAACCCACTCCCCAATCATATCGAAACTGTTAATGTGATATTTGGAGAAGAGAATGAGAAGCATTTCTTGTTCGATATGGTAAAAAGTTGGAAGAGTTATTGACCGTAGCCAAATGTCAACCGAAAGAAGGAAATGTATCTCGAGAAGAGAAAATGTATTGCCTAGCCAAGATGGCTACTTTAGGCATAATCCAGCCATTTCAAGAAAAGAAACCCGAAAGGTCCATCGAGACCACTATAATCGACTTGTTGTCCGAAAGCTTTTCTTGCAAGTTCGTAGACGAAGTCTCATGCTCTAAACCAAAAGATGATGGATATGAGTGAGACGTTGATGAACCTTGGATTGACACATATTCCGATAGTGATTTGGAATGTGAGAGTAAGAATGCCCGTTGAGGTCGTGAATTTATGAAGAAGGCTATTGAAAAAGGTGAAATTGTTGATATCCTCGGACAACCGAGTGGTAACTATGACTTCATAGTCAAATACAAGCTACCTCCAAGCTTCTTCAGCGACCCAAAGGATATCGTTCTCGATGGATGAGGAGGCATGGATGATGAAAGCATGGATTGCACATTTAAAGTCTTCAAACCTATACCCGTTAATGAAGACGAGGAGCATATTTCTGACACGGATTCTGAGCTTGGTGCTAGAAGAGCTCATTGGGATCGTGAATTTGTAACGGTCGCTCGTGAGCATGGTGAAGTGGTTGATACTCTAGGTCAACCAAGTAGGAAGTATGACTTTTTCGTCAAATGTTCACCTCCGCCAAGTTTCTTTATTGACTTGAAAGACATTGTTCCGACTGGATGGAACGATGACGAAGATAATAGAGAAGTTCTTTCTGATGCTGATTCGGAATTTGAATGCCATACCTCCCACTGGGATCGGGAGCTCGTTAGGAAAGCAATTGAAAAGGACGAAATTGTTGATACTCTCGGGCAGCCAAGCGGTAAATATGACTTTATGGTAAAATACTCTCCTCCTCCAAGTGCTTTTATCAACCCTAAGACTATCGTCCCGAGTGGATGGGGGTCCGAATTTGAAGATGATGGCATGGTAGCCGTGATTGATCCTATTGTGAGAATTGAATACTACGTGTGAAATCCAAGCGCATGTTGTGGAACCTGTGATTATAGATTTAATGGCTGATGGCTTTGAGGATATAAAGATCTCTGGTGAGGACTTTGAGCCTATTGTGATCGAGCTGCCACCGAAAAAGGATGAGAATTTGAAGGCAAGAATACCTCTTGTTTATGACTCCAAGGCAGTTCCTTAGAATTATGAGTCTCATGAGATAGACGCTGTTACTCAGTCATGCCGATGTTTTCCATCTCATGAAGGTGTCGAGAAAAAGGCTGTAACGAAAGAAGAGGCGGAGTAACTTCTCAAAACTCTCAAAATGAGTGAAGCAGAAGTGATCGAGCAGTTAAGAAAAATGCTGGCTCAGATCTCATTACTCGAACTATTCAAGTCTTTTGAGAGACATAGGAATGCTCTTTTAAAAGTTCTTAATGAAGTACATGTACCCAAGACAATTGGAGAAGTATAGTTGGAAGAGTTTATAGGTGCTATCCTTCTTAAGGATCAAATTTCTTTTTTCTGAAAAGGATTTGCCACCAGAAGGGCAAACGCACTCTAAAGCATTATACATCTCTGTTTAACACTTTGATACAAGGATATCGAGAGTACTCATTGATAACGGTTCAGCTCTCAATATCTGTCCGTTAGCAACCTTGCGTCGTCTAGATATGGGTATGGATAATGTTCGTCCTTCTAAAACTCCAGTCAAGAGCCTTTGCTGGCATGAAAAAGGAAGCTCTAGGAGAAATTGACTTACAACTGATGATTGGTCCAGTCATGTTTACTCAGAAATTTCAAGTGCTTGATATCCCAAGTAACTTCAGCTTGTTACTGGGACAACCTTGGATTCATGCTGCGGGTATTATACCCTCAAGTTTACATCAGATGATTTGTTTTGTTGTATATGGCAAGATTATAACTGCCTACTACGAGAAAGATACCGAACCTTCAACAATACTGCAATTCCTTATATGGAGCTAGAAGTAAAAGGAGAATCAAGCTACCATTCATTTGAGTTAATGTCAGTATCTCATGTGCCCGCAGGCACTGTTATAAGAAAGCCTCACTATTCAAAAGCGGCCCTTATGTCTAGTAAAGTGTTGATCGAGCACGGATTCACTATTGGCAAAGGATTGGGAAAGCTATCCCAAGGCATCCTCACACTCATTGAGGTGACTAAGAGAAAGAAACGAGAAGGCTTAGGTTACCAAGACGATCAACAGGATCAAGGTAATCAGAAAAGCCCTAATATCAAAGAAAAGAGTTATCAATGCGTGCTCCCTCCTCCGTTGAAAGATTTCTTCTCTGGATCGCCGAAGTTTCTCCAAGATGAAAAAATAGATATATATGGTATCGTCGACTTATTTGAAGAGAGTTCTGTGGATGCCATTTTCGAGAGCTTCGAGGATGATCCACCTACCGATCCCGACTGTAAAGGGATGTTTCCATGTTTTACTTTGTTTTCAGTTGTAATCCATCTAATTCTCTCCTGCGAGGGACTTCCATTTGTTCATTTCATTTGTTTCGTTCATTTCATATGTTGTAATAGTTCGGATCATGAACTTTGGATCCAAAACATTATATGACATTTACTGCATATCAATAAAAGCATTCTCATGTTTTGTTAATAGACGTGTGAAGGTATACCAAACCAGCCCTATGATGATGTTTTAAGGCATGGGCTTTTGCACGATCTATAGTTTTCAAAATAATTTTTTGGAACAAGGATGTCCAATGATATGAGGACGAGTTCCCCATGAAATTTTCGAAAATTTAGAATTCGAAAAGTTGTTTTCATCACATCTTCATGCATTGCATTTCTTATTTTCATATACTGACCATTTTTTATTACATCTCAGGCATGACACTTTGCATAATCATGATAGTCATATGTATGGCTTGGATTCGTGTCAAAAAAACTCTTACAAACCTGATTATTCCAATCCCGAAAATGAAGAAGATTCCCAGGTTATTAAAAAAAGAATGGATCCGACATGAAGAATCCAAACCTCCCACGGGAGACCAAACTGTCATTATAAATTTGGGTGATTCTGAAAATCCCAAAGAAACAAAAATTGGGGTAGGTCTCTCTCAAACAGATATTGATCGACTAATCAAACTCTTAAAGGAATACCGGGATGTCTTTGCCTGGTCTTATGCTGATATGCCAAGTCTCGATCCCAACATTGTAGAACACACATTACCACTCGATCCTGCCATTCTGCCTAAGAAACAGAAGTTTAGGAGGACAAAGCCAGAATTGTATAAGAAGATTGAGAAAGAAGTCACGAAGTTGTTAAAAGTTGATTTCATTGAAGTTACTCATTATGCCGACTGGATTGCTAATATTGTCCCATTTATGAAAAAAGATGGGCGAGTTCGGATATTTGTTGATTATCGTGACTTGAACAAAGCAAGTCCCAAATATGATTTTCCATTACCACATATTGACGTCTTGATCGACAGCATGACGGGATTCGAATTATTCTCCTTCATGGATGGTTTCTCTAGCTATAATCAAATCCGAATGAAAGAAGAAGACAAGACCAAAACATCTTTCATTACTCCATGGGGAACATTCTATTACAAAGTTATGCCCTTCGGCTTGAAGAACGCAGGTTCAACCTACCAAAGAGCCATGGTGACACTATTCCATGATATGATGCATAAAGAGATTGAAGTGTACGTCGATGACATGATTGCTAAATCACGACAAGGTGAAGATTACGTTGAAGTCTTGAAGAAACTGTTTGATCAACTTAGAAAGTTCAAGCTAAGGCTTAATCCCGCTAAATACGTGTTTGGGGCAAAGTCTGGAAAACTCCTTGGATTTATGGTTAGCAACATGGGTATCGAGATTGATCCCTCGGAAGGTGAAGGCCATTTGTGATTTGAAACCTCCTTATACTGTCAAGGAGGTCCGAAACTTGTTGGGAAGATTGAATTATGTCGCAAGATTTATTTCCCAATTATCCAAAATCGCCAAGCCATTCTTCAAGCTATTGAAAAGGAATGCCAAAGTTGAATGGAACGAAGATTGTCAAAAATCCTTTGAACAATTGAAGCAATATCTTTCACAACCACCAGTGTTAGTACCGCCTACTCCGAGTATACCTTTGATCTTATATCTCATCATTCACGATGAGTCTTTGGGAGCTATGTTAGTGCAGAAGAGATCAGAGGATGAAATGGAACATGCTATTTACTACCTCAACAAGAAATTTACTTATGGTGAAGCTCGATACCCTAAAGTTGAGAAAGCGTGTGTAGCCTTAATTTGGGTATTACACAGATTACGGCAATACACTTTTCACCATCGTATCCTACTTGTGAATGACAATGATCCTATCAAGTATCTTTTGAAAAAGTCGGCACTAGTTGGAAGGCTTGCTAAATGGCAAATATTGCTCTCCGAATTTGATATTCAGAGCATGTCTTAGAAGTCCATCAAAGGGCGAGCCATAGCTGACATATTAGCTGGAAGTCCCTTAAAGTTAGACAACTGGGATGAAATTGATGAAAGAATCTATTTGGTGTCATAAGACAAGAGGACCATGTATTTTGATGGAGCTATTAACCTCTCCGGTTTTGACACCGGAGTAATCCTGATATCCCCAGCGAGTCAACATTATCCAGTAGCTACAAAGTTGGTATTTCCTTGTACCAATAATATTTCAAAATATGAAGCTTGCATCCTTGGTCTCCAATTAGCCATCGATATGAAGGTTAAGAGATTACAAGTTTATGGTGATTCCGCACTTATCATTCTCCAAACAGGAGGTGAATGGCGTACTCGTGATTCAAAGCTAATTCCTTATCATCAATATCTTAAAGATTCGGTGGAAGAATTCGAAGAGATCTCATTTGATTATTTGCCAAGATCTTAGAATCAATTTGCTGATACTTTGGCAACATTATCTTCAATGTTACAAGTAACTGATGGTTTGAATATCGATCCTTTGCAAATCAATGTTTTAAAAGAGCCTACGTGTTGCATGGTTATAGAAGAAGAACTCGATGGTCAACTATGGTACTATGACATCATGAATTACCTTCTAGAAGGAAAATTTCCCCAAGGAAGTCAAGTTACTGATCGGAAATACTTGATTAAATTAGCTTCCAAATTCTTTCTCAGTGGAGGTGTTTTATATAAAAGATCTTTTGATTCGATCTTGTTGAAGTGTGTAGACACCAAACAGGCTAATTTATTAATGAAAGAGATATATAAAGGAGAATGCGGTCCTCATATAAATGGCCATCTTCTAGCAAGGAAGATCATGAAGGTAGGTTATTACTGGCTAACCATGAAAGCCGATTGTATTCAACATATTAGATGTTGCCATTAATGTCAAGTTTATGGAGACAAAATCAATGCTTCTCCAAATGAATTGCATCAAATGTCCAAAGCATGGCCTTTTTCAATGTGGGGCATTGACATTATCAGACCAATTAATCCTAAGGCATCAAATGGACACCGTTTCATTCTAGTGGCTATCGATTACTTCACCAAATGGATCAAAGCCAATTCTTATGCCCACGTCACTGCGAGAAGTGTGTCAAAATTTATTCGTCAAGACATTATCGCTCGATACAGGGTTCCAGAAGCAATTATCACAGATAATGGGTCAAACCTGAATAACAAAGTAGTGGATAAGCTATTCAATAAGTTTCACATCCGTCACTTGAATTCTTCTCCCTACCGCCCACAAATGAATGAAGCTGTGGAGGCGGCAAACAAGAATGTAAAGAAGATTCTATCCAAGATGGCAGAGAATTACCGAGATTGGCATGATCGGTTACCGTACGCGTTAATGGCTTACCGAACTTCTATTCACACTTCGACTGGGACAACACCATTCTTATTAGTGTATGGAATGGAAGCAGTTTTACCTGTCGAAGTAGAAATTCCTTCATTAAGGGTACTTTCTCAAGTAAAGCTTTTTGAAGCAGAATGGATTCAACAAAGATTTGAACAGCTTAACATGATTGATGAAAAAATGGTAAAAACCCCATGCCATGGGCAAAGCTACCAAAAGCGAGTGGCTAAGTTATTTAACCATAAGGTTCGACCCAGGCATTTTGAGGTCAATGACCTGACTTTTAGGAAAGTCCTACCCATCATTTCAGATCATGGGAAGTTCTCTCCCAATTATGAAGGACCGTACATCATCAAGAAAGTGTTACCTGGCGGAGCATTGATTCTTGTAGAAATGGATGGCCGAGAGTTACCAAAACCTGTAAATACTGATGCTGTCAAGAAATATTTTCCTTAAATAAGAAACCTTTGAGCTACTTTTGGATTGAATCCAAGCCACTTTAGGACATTTGCATCATGCATCTCATGCATACATGGCATTTTGCATACTTGTTCATTTTGCAGGTACTCAGTTGTTCCCCAAGGAGGCTATTCCAAACCTCAAGGAATTAACCTCTAGCAAGTAGCTACATCAAATCAATCTTCTCCCTAGAGCTTAGGAAGTAGATCTTATTTGTGAGGACCTTTTCTGTCCATAAGGTTTTTCAAGTTTGAAACATTGTTAAAAAAAAAAAAAGCCCTAGAGTAGTCATTAAAAAAATTCAAAAAAATTCAAATATTTTTATTTACCGAAATTCCCCACAGATGGGAGATTTAACCAAATGATCCTTTGGAAAAACAAAAAGAGGATTTCTCAAAAACTGTCGAATGGAAATGCCTAGGATGATAAAAGGCAAACTTTTGATCAAACACGTCCCTATACACATTTTGAAAGAATTGAGCGAAAAAAAAAACCATGTCCTAGGACGTAAGGTTCGTTCACATTGAATACATGTATTGAAATGATAAAAGGCATTTCATTTTTCTATCCTAAACACTCATTTTATCCTTTGCTAGCCACTTTAAGCCAAATAGGGATAACTTTCAAAATACCCCTATCAAGAACCACCCCACATTAGGGCAAGTTAAGAAGTTGTGATTGATCATTTTTGGAGAAAAAGATTTAAAAAGATTTTATTACTTTTACTTGCATCAATCTTCTTGTGATAATTTCAGATGGATCTTTATGGAAGCTCGAAACATCCCAAAGTGAAGAAGAGCATTCTTTTCCTCTATCCAAACACAGTTATCCCTTGCTTAGCCAAGTTGAGCCTTAAGCATGTTCATTTCAAAGCCCAAAATGTTGATTATCTCCCCATTTTGGGGCAATGCATATGATTTACCAAGAAAATTTGAAAAAATTGGTGTCTCAAGAGTCCAAAGAGCTCAAAAGATGAATATTAGGGGGCATGAAAAAGCAATATGCCTAGTAAAAGCAAGTCTGATACCCATGAAAAAGAAAATATGTCGCAAGCAAAAGCAAAAGTAAAAAGCAATATGCTTATGATAAAAACAAAATTCTCATTGCAAAAGATGCTTAGAAAGAGCAAAGCTCTTATGTTGCAAGAAAAATGGACTCTCTAGACAATTAGGTTTTCAAAAGTCAAAATGATGTCAAATTTAGATAATTTGATAATGATGCTAAGATAATCATCATTTCTCTTTCAAATCCCTTACACAAGATTTCAAGCCTTTTAAGCCTAACCCGAACCGACATTACAACCCTCACCGAAGTCTCTTCCGAATGGGATGGTTTGAGTTAATGTAAAGATTTTACAAAGAAGCTACCGCTAGAAGGAGTGGAAGTAATCTTATCTTGTCTTATCTTCAAGATTCTTGACTTATAAACCCGCTGAAAATGTTGATGATATATTTCTTGGCCTCAAAGCAAATACCCTTTGTATAAGCCCATGACCAAGCCTATATTACGGTCCTTTGGAAAGACCTTTCTGATCAATCAATTTGTATTCAATGTGAACATTTCCGAAAACCTTTGACATAGGTTCGTGAGATATCACCGGTGAGAATTGAACAGTTTTCATATATCAATGGATAGGAATCAAAGCCTTTACAAGAGCTAGTGCGAAAAACCTTTTTGATTAGGTTATTTCCAATTTGGCGTTTTTATCTAACCTCTTTAGATGGTTATTCAAAGATCATTTTGTTAAAATTTCCTCTTAAGGATTTTGATAGTCAATGTCTTTTACCAAAATGTGAATAATTCCATTTGGTTTGTCATTAAACAATCTTGAAATTTCTTTCAAAGTATCTTTCCCTAGTGGATTAGTTTTTGGTTAGCCCAAACCATACTCCCCATTTTTAGTTTTTGGTCAACCTAAATCATATCCTTCATTTTCGATTTTTGGTTAGCCTAAACCATAACCCCCCATTTTTGGTTTTGGTCAGCTTAAACCATATTCACCATCTTAGGTTCCTGGTCATCCTTAAACCTTACCTTAGGTTCTTGGTTATCCTTAAACCTTGTCTTAGGTTCCTAGTCATCCTTAAACTTTACCTTAGGTTCCTAGTCATCCTTAAACCTTACCTTAAGTTTCTGGTCATCCTTAAACCTTGTCTTAGGTTCCTAGTCATCCTTAAACCTTACCGTAGGTTCTTGGTCATCCTTAAACCTTATCTTTGGTTTCTGGTCATCCTTAAACCTTACCTTAGGTTCCTGGTTATCCTTAAACCTTACCTTAGGTTCTAGGTCATCCTTAAACCTTGTCTTTAGGTTCCTGGTCATCCTTAAACCTTGCCCCTTAGGTTTTAGGTCATCTTTAAACCTTGTCCTTAGGTTCTAGGTCATCCTTAAACCTTGCCCATTAGGTTCCAGGTCATCATTAAATCTCGTTCTTTAGGTTCTTGATTATTCTTAAACCATAGATTTCCTATAAAACCATTTTTGTTTCTTTTCTTCCTTCATTCCATCACATGAGAGAGAGAAGAGAAAAACACATGAATGAGCTAACAATCCAAATGGTCAATGGTAAGTGCTTCAAGTGAGACTCTGATTAAATGTCTTTGTCTATAGTTTCTTTTATTTCCTAAGTGGAGTTGACTAAAAATTTGCAGGTGCCAATTGGTCTTTGAGCGGAACCTCTTCGAACTCCCACTCAAAGAGGGGCAGCTGTTGACACCTAATTTTTAGCCGACGCGTCATTAAAAATAGAAAATACGAGATTATGGTTTCTGATCGCGACAGAGCCTGTTTCTTAAACAAAAAGTGTTGTTTTTTAATTCTGTCTATTGGCTTAGCTTTTATAAGCGATTTTCTATTCATTTCATACAAAAACCCGAAAAGTCAAATAGTTGACTTTCGAGTTGACTTTTTGGTCAATCCTTTGACCAAAAATCAATCCCGGGTCAAATTGGGGCTTTTAGCGTAAAAATATTTCTTTCAAGTTTAATTTCACTTTAGGAGTGGAAATTAAAGAAAAATTCGAAGATTTGATCATAAAATCAAGTTCCTAGTAAAAAGTTAACTAGGGTTTGACTTTTGGTCAAACTTTTGACCAAAAAAATTGAAAAACACAAAAATCCAAAAATCATCTTATTTTACATTCAATTTACCTTTGGCATTTGAAATTTACAAAAATTGATTTGGAATTAACTTTTTCCCAATTTACGGAATTTGGTTCAAATCGGGCAAAAATGAAATTACTTCATTTATAGTCATTTTTTAGGTTAGTTTTCTTCACGACATTTGATCTAGAGGTCATCTTATATTCAATTTTTGAACCAATTTTGTGATTCCAAGCCAAACATAAAAACCCCCAATTTAGGCCCTAATCAGTAATTTGGATCGATTCTTCATGATTTGCGCAATTAAGGCACGAATGAGCCTAATTTTTTATATGAAGTCCAAATTCAAAATCAATTTTGGAAGATTCAAATGAATTTGAGTCAATTTGATCAATTTAGTGATTCAATGATTAAGAAGTCTAAGAGTATTTAATCTAATTAGTGCAATTCAACTTGACCCACTCTAGACTAATATTCAATTTGATGAATTGAGACTCAATTTGGTTAATTGGACTTCAATTAAATTTTTTAGTCTAGCTTGGCCATGCAATTACCCAAATTCAAGATCAATTGAGACAAACAAGTTAAATTGGATCAATTTGTGCATGAATTTCAAATTGGTTCAATCTAATTTGATCAAATTCGATATTAATTGGGTCAATTAATCATGATAGAGACCAAATTATACAAAATAGGAACAAATGGAATCAAGCATTGAACCAGTTCAATTAGGCTAAATTCGAGACTAATCAGCTCAACCCGGTTTTATTCAAATTCAAACGGTCTGATCGAATTGGCCATTTTTCGATCGAAAATCCGGCGATTGACGATCTATTCTGACTAATCTAGACTGGCCACATCCTTTTAAGCCCAAAAATGACAAAAATACCCTTAATTGAAAATTACGAAAATGCCACTAAGAGAAATTACTAAGATGCCCTTCTTTAAGAATTAAACAAATTAATTAGAAGATGAACAAATCAATCGTGGCCATTCATTTAGAATTGATCACGTCCATCCATGATGCCATGTCACTAATCCTTAGCCCTTAAAGAATATTTTTTATCATTAAAAATGCATTTTGTGCCATTGGATTAATCTAAGGGCTAAGATTCAAAGTTGAGGAGGGTATATAGTGTTTTTTCCCTCCAAAATTTGGGGGGATACTCATTTTCAGATCTGAATTCTCTCTCTCTCTCTCTCTCTCTCTCTCTCTCTCTCTCTCTCTCTCTTCTCTCTCTCTCTCATGTTCTCTCTTCCCTTCCACCTTATCACGGGTTTTTTTTTAGGTGTTTGTCGCTCCTTTGTCATCCCCCCATGGCGGAACAAGGCTGGTCGCAAGACTAGCTATCTTTGCTAGTGGTCGAAGCTTGCTGTTCAGGCTTGATCTTCTTCTCGGCAACATCACCGGGCGCTCTACCGGTGGTGATCAGCTGGCACAAGAGGCTGAACCGGCTGATCGGGCGTCTCCCTTGGCAATCCCGAACCTCCAGCAACGTTCCTCGGCGTATTCGTGCAACTGTGGTGGCCATTTGCTCGTTGAATAGCCACCGGATCATGTTTTTTTGATTTGGTTCTCCATTACTAGTTCATTAGTGCGAAAACGAATCGATTCTCACTATAGTTTGTGCAATCTATTATCATAGGTTGGCCGAGCTTTTCGAGACTTCTCCATGCTATTCTTGATCTGAATACGGAGGCCGAATCGCTCGATTGCGCGTCGGAGCATCGTTAAACAAGGTAAGTGCACTTGAATGTGATTCTACAAATTCGTATCCTGGAAAACCTGCATGTTTGAAATGCTGATTTGAGCTCGTTAATGTCGGAATTTCATGAAGTGATGAGCTAGAGAATCATAAAATACGTTTTAAGCTTCGATTTGATATATTGCATGCCTCGATCGGACTTGATTTGCTATGTCAAAACACCTTTTATAAGTTAGGATTAGAATCCGGAATATGATGTTTAAGTCTGTTATGATATTTTCCTGATTAATGTTGTGCTGTTTGATGATTTTTTATGATTTTCTACGATCATTTTTTGAAAAAACTTTCTTCATAAAAGTTGTAGAGCACATCTTAATCTATTCATCATAAAATTTTCATAAAATTCCAAGCACGTTAGCATTGTATGATCTGCAACGTCATGTATTCATGAATCTGGTGACAGACTAGTTTCAGACTAACTTTCGTGTGTTCTTCGATTTTCATAAATTCGTGTGTTCGAAATATGAAAAATCTTTCTTCACAAAAGTGTACACTGAGATCGAGATCTTTCTATTGATACTAATTTCATCAAAATCGGAGGTCATTTGAATTTTCAAAAGGAATTTTCACAATCTGATCAGTATCTGTGTCCAGATCTGATTTTCATTCTTTTGGAGTTCAAAAGATGTTTCTCCGAATTTGATAAATTTAGAGTGCTTTTTTGCAAAAAATCAAAATTACAAAGTTATTCATTAGGGTCTCATTATGTTGACTGGAAATCTTGATGGCCTAATAGCAATTTTTGGAGGGTCAATTTGCTTAAAATTTCATAAAAGGTCTTCACGGGTTAAAATTTGATTTGCAATTGAGTCCTTTGCGAAAACAAAATTTTATAAAAATTTGGAGGACTTTTTAGCAAAAACTCAAAACATAAAAGTTGTCACATACGGAGAATCCTAACTATCTAAAAATTTTTACGTGGTCTTGATAAGGTTTGTTATTTTTTTCTGCCATTATTTTGAAATCCCTAGCAGAACCGGGTCCAATCTGTCACTAAGGGGGAATTTGTCATTTTCGTAAAAATCAGTGAGGATTTCAAAAAATGGTCTTCTTCACTTTTGATCCTCATGTCATAAGCTTTCTAATGACACCTGAATCACTTCATTTGGACACCATTAGGTTAGTTAATCACATATGAACAGAAGCAATTCGAATTAAATAATAATTAAATAAGTGGTCTCCTTATGAAGCCCACTTCACATTGCTTGATTGGTTTCGAAATAAGGCCCATGGGCCTAAATGCATGCTTATTCCATTGCTATGTATGTGTTTGTTAGATGAATGTTAGGCCCAATGCATGTTCGACGAGTAGTCCATTGTGGTCATTTAGAACCCGACTTTAGGGGTTAATTGATATGAGTTGCCGTTTTGTAAATGCAAATGGTAGCCCATTATCATTAACCATTAATCAAATAATATTAGATGATTAGGTGGGTGGTGAATCGAAATGCATGAAAAATAAAGGCCGATCCCGAGGCTCGTGTTTGATTAGTGAATTGTTTGCACCATTGTTTTTCTTTGGTTATTCCTTTGTATATTATTTGTCGTAAATGAATATTATGAATGTAAACACCGACACTCGAGAGGCAATCCATGGGAGATAAACCAAAATTGAAAAAGGCCAAGGTGATTTACCGATGTCCAATCCGGTCTCAATTTGTACTCATTTGATGGTGGTGATAAACCGATATCCGATCCAGTTTCAAATTCAATTCATTCATCCCTGATCATGTTTCGGGTCTTTTCAATTTGTGTTGTAATAAACGCCCGACAAGTTGCGGGTTTTTACTTTCTAGCACTTAGAATTAGCTCGTCTTTTTAATACTTCGAGTGTTTACTTTATGAAATGTCCTTCAATACAATTGATTTTTTCTTTCTTTTTTACACTAAAATAGGATTAGGTTAGAATCTTAAATGAAAATACAAAAAACAAGATGCATGATCACCTAGTGGACTAAGACTTTGACATAAAAATGGTAAAGAACAAATGCATAACAAGTTAGATAACAACCATGTTAAGTTTAGCGATGCCAAAAGCGCATTAATAGAAATATCAAAATAAGCTAGTCGCTGAACCTTTGATCTCTGGTTTTTGTAGAAATCGAAACGAAATTCCCGTGCTTCGATTGGGTATTCTAGCCGACCCTCGACCTAGGCTAGTGGTGACTCCTAAAAAAATAAATTAAAATCAATCTGCTATCACGCGAGATATGGATTTAGGGAAAATCCACGTTCATGATCAATGGGCCATATGGCTAACCAAGAGATTTATACTTCAGTAAAATCATTTTTTATAAGGTGCCATATAAACCGTCTCATGAACACTTATATCTAAACCCGCCTCATCGAGTTTGGCCCTCGAGGGGTAGGTCGCGACAATTAGAAGTCTAATTATTTCTATAAATACCTCGTTTGGGAGATTAAAGCCAGACTAAAAACTGTTTATTTGAACAGAATTCTTGCTTCTAAACATGAGCTCATTTCAGTAACCAAATCATCTCTAAAAATTCTAAAATTTAAATATGTTGTAGAGGAATAAGTCCTCAAGAAATTTTATGGAGAAATTTTGTTCATAATCGTTCTATAAAATCTCATGAAAAATCAAGAAAGTGGAAATGTCACTGAAACAGAGCACCCGGGCAATCTAGCAAGGGTTGAAGAGTTGCATTTGTGCTACCTAAAACTACTCCAAAAATTATGAAGTTTAAATATGTTATACTACCATATGTTTTGAACAACTTTTATGACGAAAATCTTGCAAGATTCATACCGCAAAAATCTCTACAAAATTAGGAAGTGGTAAAGGTCTAACAAAAACTGAATCTGGAAATCACAACTCAAGTTCAAGAACAACTTAAAACTTGATCTACGCGAATTTGGTGTTCAAATACACCCAAAACCAGAAATTAACTTCCATCACCACCATCCCTTTCCATCAATATCATAAACCTATGCCTGACTCAACATGCAACCCATTCTAGATATAATATAGAGAGGCAGAATTTCACTTGCCTTAACATTTGCTCGTGATAAATAGTTTCGAGAATGATGGTAGCATTGTTGACCTTTTCAGCTCTCTAGTCGCTATTCTCGGTCCATGGCTTGCAAGATTTGTTGGCATGAGGGACTTTCTAATATGTCTTGCGGCGACTTAATCGGTCGAGCGAAGTCAGTGAGCGACTCTGGTTTATCGAGATGAACTGAACGGCAAAGAAAAACGAAGAGGGGTCGGCTATAGTAGATGACCGGATAGTAGAGCAAAAGTGAAGAGGAAGAAGAAGTCAGCCGAGGGAAAAAAAATCAGAGGCTTGGAGAGGAATCTAGATTTTTCTCTCTTTCCCCCTTTTTGTTGTTGCAGCACTGTTGAGGCGCCGCATGTCCCCTTGGTGGCTTGAAGAAGAAGTTGAAGTTGTTGACCGAAGAAAGAAATGGACAGCTGGCGGTGGTGATGACTAAGACTTGGCATGCAACTGAAAGAAGAGAGGTGGCCGCAGGTGTGATGTTGGTGGAATTAGTGGTGTGACAGAAGGATGGAAGGGAAAGTGGAAAATGGTAGAAAGACAATGGTGCAGTCAAATGGTGGAAAGAAGGTATTAGCATCATGAATTCGGCACAAATGGGATTGAAGTGCATGAATTTCGCATGGTGGAATACGTGACTAAATTTATAATGTGAACAAGGGACATTGCGGAGTTAGAACGGTTAGTTTGTAAGACGACGAAAAAGGGTGAAATGATAGGTGATCATAGAATGGTTTTATGGTGGTTGACAAGGTGATGGTACGGTAGTTTCGTAAGAATATTCGAGTCTTCCGAAGTTGACACTTCCGTAGCTCGTCAACGGCTATTTAAATTCTCATGTAACGTTTTGTTACATACGCTTGTTAAACTAGTGGACAAAACTTTTGGGATGTCACATAATAAAGGATGTTGAGAGTTCTGGGGACTTTATAGTACTTCCGGCAGGGATTTGCACCATCGAAATCATTTCGAAATAATGATAGCTCTGTTCCTCTTTTATGTCAGGTTCAATATATGGTATTGAACTTTCCTTATAAGTGGTGAAATCTGTTTCTCCATGTATAGTGATCATTTTGCCATTAATAACGAATCTAACCTTCTAATTAAGACTTGAAGGGATAGCACTGGCCATAAGAATCCAAGGCTTTCCCAGCAGTAGATTGAAAGTCCTCGGGATATCCACCACTTGAAAATCAATTAAGAAGGGCACAGGGCCTATATTTATCTCAATCTCGATATCACCAATGACATCTTTCTACATTTCGTCAAACGAACACACAGTTACCTTAGAAGATTTAATGAGCTCTTCACTGATCCCTAAGCGATGTAGTGTGCTTAGCGAATACAAATTACATGCAAAGCCATTATCAATCAATACACATGATATTTCTTTACCCCGGTACCTGACGGCAATGTATAGGGTTTTATTGTGTGAACGTCCATCCATTGGGAAATCTTCATAAGAGAAAATGATATGATCTTTCACAAGAACAGTACCAACGAAATCCTCTAATCACACTTCGTTGATTGTCTCCAGAACATGTACTTCATTAAGAAGTTCCATAAGCACCATTTATGACTCTCTGAGGTTTTAAAGAGATCCAGCAAGGAAATTTGTGCCGGCATCTTCCTTAGCTGTTCAATTACTTCATACTCGCTTATCTTCATGACTGATAGCAACTGCTTCACATCTTCTTTGGTTACCCCTTTCTTTTCATGATCACCCTGCTTTAGGACATAGCACCTTCCTAATCGAGTTATAGTATCAACTTCTTTAGGTGTGCAATCCTAGGGCACACACTGAGTGTCAAACTTTTCTTTTGGAGGTAAAGTAATGATCATAGACTGTGTCTCCTTTTCCTCGATCATTAGCTGATCAATTGGAAGTTGAATGGTAATTGGTTCAACATGACATTTTTCTTCCTCATACTTATCCACTTCATCAAGTTTGATTAGAAATGGTGTGAGCATGGACACCATGTTTCTATTGGCTTTATCGGCATCCATTCCTTCCCAGCATCAGGTGTGATTATTTCATTCTTAAAAGCCTAGGGAGGGAGTGTGTATTTGACATAGTAATTATATTGGCTACTATCTTGATCCAGGGAGTCCAACACTTCATCTTGTTTCCGTGCTTTGCAAATGAACCACCTATTGCCTCAGTGAGTATTTTTCTGCTTTTTCTTCTTTTACTCCTCTCGATCTTTTTTTTTCCTCGAGACTTAGTTTGTTAATTGAAACCTTGTCCATGCCACCCTATTCGTTAAGCATGACAACTTCATCTTTAAATGCCCATGGAGGAGGGATGTATTTGACTTGGTAGTTACATTTGCCACTGTCCTGACTAAGTAGGTCCATGGTTTCACCCTACTTGAGTGATTTTTCGGCAAAACGCTTTTCACCCTGACAAATCTTTTCTTTCTCTTTTTTCATATTGATCCATCTTGTCTTTGAACAAAATTTTATTCTCAGGATTCAGCTCATCATCCAAACCACCCTAACCATCGGGCACAATTACTTTATTCTTGAATGCCCATGATGATGGGGTATATTTCACATGGAAATTATACTTACCAAAGTCTTCTCCCAAGTTGTCTATAACTTCACCTTTTGGAAGTGCTTCATGATGAAAACGAGCATCCCCTAGTTGAGAAGCTTTTAGCTTGGCCTCATATTCATATTCATCATCAGGCCCCATTATTTCTTCTTTACCTCGGGTCATGTTTACCGTATTGTGCTCAGGAAGAGAATTCTGATGTACGTTTGGCTTGGGCTCTTTGAAGGTAAGTATCTTCTTGTTAATGAGCTGCTAAACCTTGTATTTTAGAGTGGGACAATTATTTACGCCATGTCCCATTTCTCCCATGTGGTACGCACAGGTTTTTAATTCATCATAAGAAGGAAACCTTGTAGGATTATTTTTAGCACCTCTTTTCCCACCAAGTGCCTTTTTATAAGCATTTGTAATAGCTTTGATAGGGGTCGTGGCAAAGGTATGAATTGCCTAACAAGTCTTTTCTTTGGTTCAAACTACCTTGGGTTCTTCCAGGCGATGTTGGATTGCTTCAAAAATGGCATCTGATGAGTGTTCGGGCTAGACACCAGAGCTACCTCATGAATGGGCTCTTTGTCTTTCCTTCCAGGATAAGGCTTCCGTATTATTGTTTCTTGAACTTTCTTCTCTTTCAATCCCCACTCGATCCTTCACCTAATTTTACCAGCACGGTGAATGTTTGATAACCTGACACATGTAGTTTGTCGTAATATTCAATTGGCAATGATTTCAAAAAAAGCTCAATAAGCTCATCCTCACTTATGGCAGGTTTTACTTGCGAAGTGATAGATGTCCATCTCTAGGCATAAGCTCGAAACCCTTCATTCTTTCGTTTCTCTATTCTAACAAGATCCTCTCTAGTTGAGAATACTTCAACATTAAATTTATATTAGCAGAGGAATTCTCCCGCCAAATGATCTCATTTCGTGAAATCTTCTATGTCAAGTGTAGTGTATCATGCCAGGGCTGCTCCTCTCAAGCTGTCTTGAAACGGGCTAATAAGAAGTGGCGTGTTATCTGAATACCTTGCCATCTTATAGAGATAATACTTCAAATGGCTTTTGGGACAGCCAGTTCTATCATACTTGCTTACGAACTCTGGTTCCTTGTAATTTTCCGAAACAACTACTTTTGGATATAGCGAGAATTTGTCGAACCTTTAAAGTTCATATCCCTGACTTACCAAACATTCTTCATATTTGGCTAATGTTTTGGACTCTTCCTCATCTTTCACTTTGGATGTCTTCTTAGCTAGATCATTTTCTTCCAAATTTACTACTTCAGGTGTAGCCTTTAGAGGATTCTCTTGGACTGATCTATACTTTTAGCTGGTTCTTTAATAGGAGTTTCTGTAGTATTTGAAGTTCCAGCATTAGGATTGGTGGGATAAGATCCTCGAGAAGCAATGATGAAAGCTTTCATTTCCGCCATCATGGCGGCCATTTGGGTCATTTGGTTCTCAACTTCAGTTAGTCGAGTAAGAGTTTCCTCTTCCACCATTTTAGTTTGCAAACGAGTTCGGTTTCTTCCGTTGCTATATTATCTACTTTATGGAAAATCAAGGTGTTAGCATGATGAAACAAACACAAAAACCTACATTCTTTTAATTGTATGGTTTTTCTTGTAATTAACAAGGATAATAACTTCAATACAAGCCTTAGCCTTGTATAAAACTTCTCATCAATGTCTTTCTCAAGCAATCATACAATTCAAAGAATTGTAATCCATGGTGATTCTTTTATGTTTGAAATCATATTCTGAACTTAACCATACACGTTTACAAAATGATCAATTCATCATTGCATATAAAACTTGAAATTATTTAACATCATGATCTTAAACTCAAATGGCAATCTAAATCATCCAATTCTAGGCTTATTGCTAGCTAAGGTAACTTCCACCTTTTGGTATTTCTCCCATTCCTTGATTTGAGATTCCCACTCATTAACATCAATCATGACCTATTCGGGGACATAGGGCTCCACTCTAGGCATGTTTAGAACAATATATTCTAGAACATACTCGTCTTCAAGATCCGATACAACACTCAACGGGATATACGACTCCACATCAATCGGACGCTTGCTTTCTATCCATTTGATGTATTCTTTGGATGTCAGTTAAATCTTCATGTCACCTTACAAGATTTTAGGCCGCTCAATTACTTGTTCTTGTGAGTTATCTAAAGATAGAATGATTTTGTGAATCTTGGTTTGGAGGCTATTCTTTTCCTCTTTTGGTATAATTCCACTTGGGATGTCGAAAGCAAACTCCTCAGGATTCCATGTCGGTGGGACTTGCTGAAGCATCCCGAATTGTATGACAACCCTTAGGGGTAATATGCAACTCCTTCATTTAATACAAGTAGCGGTACCATATTCCTATCTTGGCTTGTAATCCTTGCCTTGTCGATTTTTGGTCAATTGATCCGCCATTAGATTTGATCGAGAGTTAGAGCACGAATGAAATTAGCCCAATCTAAGAAAGATTTCTTGGGTAATTTGTTTTGAAGATGATTCTTGAACATAAACTTGGTTGTCCTTAGACATATCCTTCCACCAAGCAATGAGCTCCTCCCGATGAATAGGACCTTACTTGGATGTTTAGCTTTCCCATTTGAGTCTAACCATGCAAAAAGATTCATTATTATTCACCATGGATTACAAATCAATTTTAATGCCTCCATTTCAATCATATGTCCCTTTTAAGGTAAAATAGAGGTAAAGTACATTTGCATATTGAAAAAATAATATAAATGACAAATTAGGTCCATTCGTGCCTTAAACGAACATATAGTCAAGAATGGGGAATAAAACCAGTGTTTGATGTAAATGCCCTTATGTCACGCTCTATTTAGTCCATAAAGGCCTAGCCTATGGTTTACAACTTCGAATACATCAAAATGAACACTCGACTCATTGAATTGTACATGTCACATTTTAAACACATCATCACTTGAATTTGTCGCGCCACGCTTTTTTTTTGGGGTTTCGGGATTTGCGCACCAATGAGGTATTTTCACGTAAGGGTCTCTCTTAGATCATACCTCACATGATAGCGGAAGGTGATTTCCTATTTAATCTAAATTTGTGATTTTGAAGTAGCCACTAGTCATTATTGGTCGGTAGACTAGGAACCTAATCGAGGTACAAGAGAAATACCATGATTTTACGAACTAGAGATTCTGAGTACGGAGATTTGATTACGTTATTGATCTCGAATCAAGATCCCTAATGCCCTTTTGGTACCTAAGAACAATATGATGTCTAACGTGTCATGCAAATTTTCGAGGCTTACCCACAAATTTTATTCATTCTAATCATAGGAAAAACCAAATAAGTATTGAATGTACAATCAATGTCAATAAGATCAATTAATCCTAAATGGTCTCTAAAAACGAAAATCAATCAAAACATCCAAGCCTTAATAAAGCTCTAGAAGCTTATTCATTTCATGATTTACATTTTTTAGGGTTTTAGGTTCTTTTTAAGGGTTATAAATCCTAAATTTGGGATTTTTCTAAAAATGCCACTTGGGCATTTCCAAAAATTCAAATCTCACTTTCTATGGTTGGCCATGATGTTTTTGGACCATTCTGTGAATTTTTAAAATTTTTGAATTTTTTGATTTTTTGATTTTTTTTTTGAAATTTTATTAACCGGAAATTGATTTGATTTTTTTATAATTTTCTGAAAATTTTTATGGTTTTTCCAATTTTTTGATTTTTTATTGATTTTCTGAATTTTTCACATTTTTTATTTGTATTTTCTGAATTTTTATGAATTTTTATGAATTTTTATGAATTTTCTGTTTTTCTGATTTTTTTCGATTTCCCAAAATTTTTTTATATTTTCTGATATTTCAAAATTTTTCTGAATTTTTTTATGATTTTTTATTTCATATGTTTTATTTTTTAGATTTTTATTTATTTATTTATTTATTTATATTTTCAAAATTCTCACCGGGAAAATGAACCGGACCGGCACGGTTCAACCTGGTTCGGCTTGGCGAACTAGGCGTCGCCGGCGCTAGCGCCGGTCACCTTCTCCGGCAAACCGAAAGCCCAAAAACAGCGCCGTTTAATCCCTTTTTCATGGTGGCATTTGGTCGAACACTTGATGTGCACAATTTTGACTTGAACATTATCAAGGCCGTGACTTTGGATTGGAATTCGGCAACCTTCCGGCGACTATGTCGCCGTTCCGATTGCACCATTATGATGTTCATATGTTTACTTTGAATCTAGCCTACTCAGAACACTGGCGGAAGTCCGCTGGCTGACAAAAAACCGGCCAAAAAAACCTAATTTGCAACTGTGCTAAACTAACTAACCTAACCTTCAAATCATAATTTTGCACGCCTTAGCCGTTTAACTCGATTCCAATCACTAACAAAGTATCAAACAAGGTTGAAAGAAGTTAACTTGATAGGCCTATGGCCATGGTGATGCTCCGGCAACGTCACTTGAGCTTCGGCGAGATGGTTCATGGGAGTGGCCGACTCGGTTTATGCATTTTAATGCCCAAAATGCAATCAAACAATGCCAAAAATGATTAGAAACTAGTTCTGAACATCAAAATGCCAAGATTCATCAGTGAAATCACACAAGCATGCATATTAGAGTTGAAGCTGAATTCTGGAAAATTTTGAAAAAAATGACCGTGAGCCCACCTTACCTTCTTCGTCCGATGATTAAGAGGAATTTTCGAACTGATCCGTGCCTCTTTAGTTGTTCCTTAACACTCGAACTTCACCCTAGTAGCTTCTGATTCGCCGGAGTAAGTCTCAGCGCGCCGGATGAAGCTTGTTTTCAGGGCTTCACGATTAGTTTGACTGACTGAAACCACCAAGGGAGAGTCACGGCCAATCCACGATTCGCTGGTGCTTTGCTGTTCACAGCAGCATCGGACACTCATGAGGGGACTTTCGACCCTCCCTCTCTAGATCCTTCTCTTTGATTTCGCCTATTTCTCTCTCCTCTCTCTCTCTGGCATTTCGCTAAGCAACTTCTCCCTTTTCATCCAGTTTTTTTTCAGCTTTTTGTTGATAAAAAATTCCCACCCAAAGATCGTTAGAACCGACTTATAATCGGTTAGATTGAATCTTTAATGCCAGCTAGAGATTCTCTCGCTAGCAAAACCAATTTACACGTGTTAGATTGACCAAAATAAGTTGGCAAAGGCGCGGGTTCGAATGGGTATATTTTGGGCTTAATGTGACTCGGGTGAAGAAGATGAACAACCCGGGTCGGGTCGGGTTGACCTGGTCGACCCACATATCCGAGTTGATCTAAATTTGCAAATTAAACTCAATTTTGACCCAATTTTCAAAATTAAACCTTGAAATTGAATTCCCCATCATATTCCAAACCCAAATATGTGATTTTTCCCAATTTTTGTTATAATTGTGTTCGAGATTTTCACATTTTTGTATTCGGGTTAATAGGATTTTTGTTCAATTTGATGTCCTAATGACCTGATTAGGCAAAATTGATGTCAAAATTGAATTACCAACATCTGATTAACCCTAGAAATGATGATCTCATGTTTCAAAAATTTCATATTGGGCACGATTCCTAATTTGGTTTCAAAATTCTTAATTTCAATTGAATTTTGGGGATTTTTTATTTTTATGTCAAATTGTGCAATTGGACCGACCATTATGTAATTCAAGGTCCTAGAATCATTTGTTATGAAGACACTATGACTTAAAAATGACTATAAAAAATTTAATTGCATTTTTGGTTCATTCGGGTTTAATTTTTCCCAATTTTGGAAAAAACATATAACCGATTAAGATTTTTTAAAACTAATGATGTTTTCATGAAATTGGATTTAAAATAAGACCATTGACTATTTTTATGGAATTTTATGATTCCATTTACTAGTTTTCTTGATTTCTCACTTATTTTGATTAAAAGAAATTAAGAAAAAATGATAAAAAAATGCTAAAAAATTATTTTTTGGTTTAGAAATAGGTTTCTAGGCTTGGCCAAGATTTCTAGTCCTAATTTTGAGATTTTTGAAAATATGAAAAAAATAAGCTAAAAATCAGATGTCAACAGCTGCCCCTCTTTGAGATTAAGTTCGTTAGAAGTTGATCTTAATGACAAGGTAACACCTGAATTTTTAGTCGACTCATGGAACAAGATAAAATAGAAATTTCACAACAACTGATTGGGGATCATACTTTTGAAATTCATGATCTAATCCAACAGTTCTCTTTTCAGAACATATTTTGAAAGGTTCTTAATGATTGAAGGAGAAAAACTTACATAGGGCATGAATTGATGGTGGTGATGATTATGATGATTATTCATATTTCATGGTTTAAGAACGAATCCACGAACCATGAATACTTGAGGCTCTTCGCTTGAGGATTTGGAAATTTGCCTAGTGGTTTCTCACCAGTAAGACTTTAATTTCCTAGGGGCTCCTCGCCTGTAGGACTTTAATTTGCCTAGGGGCTTTTCGCTTGTAAGACTTTAGATTTGCCTAGTCATTCCTCACTAGTAGGACTTGAATTTACCTAGAGGCTCCTCGCCTGTAGGACTTGAATTTGCCTAGGGGTTCCTCGCCTGTAGGACTTGAATTTGTCTAGAGGCTCCTTGCCTATGGGACTTGAATTTGCGTAGGGGCTCCTTGCTTGTAGAACTTTGAATTTGTCCAGTGGTTCCTCACCAATAGGACTTGAATTTGCTTAGGGGCTCCTCGCCTGTAGGAGTTGAATTTGCCTAGGAGCTCATCGCTTGTAGGACTTGGAATTTGCCTAGGGGCTCCTTGCCCATAGAACTTTGGATTTGCCTAGTGATTTCTCATCAGTAGGACTTGAATTTACCTAGGGGCTCCTCACCCATAAGACTTGAATTTGCCTAGGGGCTCCTCGCTCTTGCTTGTAGGACTTGAATTTGCCTAGGGGCTCCTCGCTCCTCGCATGTAGGACTTTGAATTTGCCTAGGGACTCCTCGCCTATAGAACTTCAATTTGCCTAGTGGTTCCTCATCAATAAGACTTTGGGAAGACTTTAAACAATAAACGCCTTAACCATGAGTTTTGTGATTTTGAGATTTCACTAACCTCTGTATAGTTTTTTTTAGTTGACCAAAAACTATTTTGAAAAGTAGTTTTGAAATTAATCAAAACTGTTTGAAGCGTGGTTTTTTTTAGTTTACCACAAACTGTTTGAAAACTTGGTTTTAAGTTAACCAAAAACTTTTGAAACCTGATTTTGAAATATGCATTTTTTTTGCATTAACACATTTTGGACAATCAAATTTCCTTTTCGAGGAATTATTTGAAAAAAAATGCTTGCAATCTTTCAAGAAATGCTTGAAATGATTGTTTGGAAGCCTTCATTAGAAAGGATTTATTTCAATTTGTGAACTTGGTCTTTTCTCTATTTGATTAAAAGGGGAACTTATCTGATATCTCTCAATTTTATCTCTCTTAATCAATCCTTAGGTGTTCGGAGATGTTTGCAATATATAAAATCCAATTTATCCAATAAGGTCTTTCAAAAGGTTGTAATATTGGCTTAGTCAATGGCTATTCAAAGGAAAGGCATTCTGAGGCCAAGAAAAAGGATTTCGTCATAACTGACTTTGGGTTTATAAGATAAGAACCTCGAGGATAAGACAAGATATTATTGCATACACTTCTTTGAAAGATGATTTTTTATCATAAAGTCATGTTCTATTCTCAATATCCCAATCTGAAGAGTCTTTGGGGAGAGGTTATATTGTTGGTATTGGGTAGACTTAAAAAGGCTCATTTATTTAAATTGAGGGTTGTTATGAAATTGATGATCTTCTTGGCATCACCGCTTTTTCTTTGCTTCTTTTTTTTCACTAGAGATCTTTTCCTTTATCGAGGTCCTCTAAACATTCATCACTATCTCTTTTCTTTTGCTCATTCTCACTTGTTGTGATCTATGATCTTTCATGATCTTGACTTTGCTCCATCATAATTTTTTTTGTCATTTTGAGCTTTCTTTTGAACTCTCTTTTCTTTTTCATTTTTCTCGGGCATTTGACCTTGCTTTTACCAGGCACACTGCTTTTTCATGTCCCAGACTCTTTTGTCTTTGATCTTTTGAATTCTAAGAACTCTGTATTCTGCTATTTTGTTTCTTATTTATTAAAATGAATCATATGCTCATGCTCTAGTGTGAATAGATGATCACCTATTTGGGGTTTTGAAATGAATATTCAGGCTCAATTGGGCTTTGCCAAAGGTAATGTGTCTAGGTATAGGAAATGAAGCGCTCTTCTTCCTCTTGGAATGTCTTGAGCTTCCATATGACTTCATATGAAGTTATCACAAAAAGATTAATGCAAGAGTATGCAATAAAATCTTTCTTGATCCTATTCTCCATAGCTGTCGATCCACAAACCTCTTGATTTGCCTCAATGTGGGGTGGTTTTTAACATGATTGTTTTGGGAAAACTTCTCTACTGTTTTGGCTCAAATTTGATTTGCAAGGGATAAGCATGTGTTTGGGATAGTGAAATGATTGTCTTTCATCATTTCAATCAATGTAATCATTCCAAATATCCCCTATTTCCTTCGGATGAGTTTTTTTCACTCACTTCTCCATTTTAACTTTAAGTGTATAAGGGACGTATGTGGATATGGCTTGCCTTTCATCATTTGAAGGTCGTTCCATTCGATTTGATCCAAACTTTTTCTATGAAATTTTTCAAAGCCTTTTGTCAAATTATCCCTTTTAGGGAATTTTGATGCTTAGTGCATTTTTAAAGAAAGCGTGTTTCAAAATATTTCTGAGGTATTTTCTTTTTCAAAACAATCTGTTTTATTTTGTTCAATTTAGTGTCATTCCGCTTGGGGAAAAAGAAGTTTGTTTTTCTCCTAAAAAGGCAACTTCTTTTACACATGCTCTCACGATTTGGGGATACTTGTATGATCAACTTACCAAGATCCCTCTTGTTTGCATGATTTTGTTTTAGTTCCATTGGGGATTCTTCTTTTATTGCTTCCTTTTCTTTATTTCCCTTGGGATGATAAAAAGGAAAGCACATTAGAGGATATCAATGGAAAATAGAATTGGAAGTGATACTTCCCTATACTATTTGATAACTCCATTGGGAATTCTGAAATCATCAATTGATTTGGATTCTTTTTGCTTTCTTTTGCAAAACAGATAAACATGTTCATGAAATGCATGGTATGTATGATATGCATGATATGCACATGTTCTAAAGTGACCCGAATCTTTTCTTGAATATTCGTCTCCATTTTATGAGTAGAAAATCTTGACAGTATTTGTATTTACAGAATATGCCAGTTATGTTTCTGCCATATCTACAAGAATCAATGCTTCTCCAAGAAGAACCTTCTTGACAATGTATGGACTGTCACACCCTGAACCCTATGGCATGCGACAACCCTACCGAGGTCGAATTTAGTGCGACTTCCCAAGACGTGTCGCCAACCCAAAACCCAAATAGAGAACAATGCACATGCGAAAGCAGCCATACGCCTGTACATAAATAAAACAACATGACTGAGGATAGTAATAATTACAGTAAATACAACTTGTATTAACAACAGAGATTTACAATATCCACTCATAGCAATATACACCAACTAAAAATGGGTTAATAGCCACTAACATCAAAAAGGGTATGTGGCTCTGGCGGTCAGAAAACTAAGCCTAGGAAGGGCACCTATCAAAAAGTATTGGCCTACCCTACTATGGTCAGGGGTGAGCTCTAGGGCAATCAGTCCAAGTTGGATCCTGAGGACTTAGATGAGTCGTCGACGACTCGAACTCAGAATCCATCGAATCCGGCACAAACTCGACTCCCACTAACTCCACCTTGAAATCATTCTCCGGCTCTCGCTTTTACACCATGGGCTTCGACTCCGACTCAATATCGGACTCCCAGTCCATCGGCTCCTCTCCCTCATACTCGGTATCCATCCCAATGATGACTGGCTAGGCGCCAAAATCTTCCTCAGGTGTGGCAGCGGGGCTCACAATCTCTCCATTGGTGGCCTACGGATCCGATTAGCCTAATGGGTCAAACGGGACATCAAAGGTCCTAAGAGGTCCTTGAGTACAGAACTGGTTTTGAAAACACCAAGAGAGATAAGGATGGGCCCGAAAGTGTGACCCGCCCTCATCAACCCAAACTATGGTACCTAACATAAGTCTCCCCGTACCCTATGGGGTACTCAATCACCGATCGCTCTATAAGATACGAGATCCCAAAACGAAGTGGCGCATCTACCATCTTCAGGGTCGAGGGTTTAAAAAGTGGAGTTTAAACAACAATGAGAATAAATCTCAGCGAGTAAGCCCCCTAATCCTAAACTAAGTTAACATGCACCTTCCGGACAAGTATCAACTAAACACACAATCGAGTAATCACATGACTTAGGCCCTTGGCCCAAATCTAACATATAATTGACCATGTAGGTTAGGCACATAATAATAACAATAACAGTGCAGAACCCAACCATGACACACGCGTAATATCACTTGGCCACGACGCATGTCATGCATAGGCTCATGCTCATACTCATGCTCATGTCTCATTGATGTACTTTTGTACACTTGCTAATTTTCCATTTATTCACCGACCCATGTAAAACGCATTAGGTCCGACTTGCGTAAAACACATCAGGTCATTTACTCATCGATCGATCTCCGCCCGCATAAAACGCATCAGGCTCATGACACAATCCGCGTAAGACGCATCAGGTTGGCCATCTTTCTGTAGATCGGGCACCGTCCCGCATAAAACGCATCAGGACGGGTTCAATACATCGCGTAACACGCATCAAGGCTTTATGTGATTACACGTACACATCTACTGGTTATTATCTAGAACCCCGCGTAAAACGCATTAGGGTGATTTAGGTGATCACATGCTTATGTCAATCGTGTACATTCACGTAATACACATGATATGCCAATGCTCAATATGCACATTCATGGCCATAACATCCACACTCAGCATTCGTAAGATTCACACTGGGCACTCAATTTAAATTGGCCACATGCTCAATCAATGCCACACATGGTCAACTCACAACTTAATCATACCCAATGAACCAATTAATTCAAAACAGCCATAACACATAATTGGCACCTGAATTCATGCGATTAAATCAATATAATCACGCACACTTGAGGCCCACCATGCTCCTCAATTCTCGGCCACATGAAACACTCAACATTGCATCATACAAACAATCTGAAAACCATGCACCATTTAGCTAATGCATGGACAACCCAAGACACGCACAGTAATTCACAATTATTTCACAAATCAATCATACATAGCCCAATTTGGCCCACCATGAATAGCCACTAATCAGCTCATTCTAGGTCACCAATCCACCTCCAAATCATCACATTAGGCCATCCAAATCGTCTCATAATCAGCCACTACACGGCCCTCACTTTACACCCACATTAATATACATATTAGCATAATTCAAGTACACATTGATCAGCCCACAACCAGCCCATTCTAGGCCACCAAATCACATTTAAATCATCACATTAAACCACAAAAACAGCCATAATATCAGCCCTAATCATCCGCCACTAATCAACCCCTAAAATACCATAATAATCCCTAAAACTTGTTTAAAGTGTACAAAAGCCTAATTAAGAGTTAGGGTTTGTACTCACTTAGTTTCCTAAGCTCCAAAGGGTGGTTGGGCAGGGGGGAAAACGGGCCAAATGGTGGTTAGGTCAAGCCGGTTCGGCGGCGGTGCTCCGGTGGTCCTCACAGCGGCGAACGGTGGGCGGCTCACGACTGACCTCACACGGCCAAGGGGGCAATAGTGATAGTGATAGTGATGGTGCCGAAACGAGGAGGAAGAGAGAGAGAGAGGCAATAAGAGGTGAGGCAAGGCGAGGGCGAGCGGCCTCGTCGTGCAACAACTGCGAGTGGCGGCAGCATGCGGCTGCACCGGCGAGCGGTTCATGAGGACAAAAGGGAGAGAAATGGAGAGTGAAAGTTGGCGAGAGAGAGGGGAATGACCGGGCAAATGTGTGAGAGCGAGAGGAGAGAGAGATTACAAGAGAATTTTATCCAAAATGGGTGAGTGGGGTGGTTGAACTACTCCATCAAAATTTTCCATCCTACCCACTCCACTAAAAACTTAATCCAATGGCCACACATGGAAAACCAATCACATCCAATCAAGATCAAGGGCCAAGCTTGGTTCTAGACCAAAATATCTAGGGGTACTTAGGGAATTGAGCAAGAGTAGTGGGGGCATTCATATCCAATATTTTCGGCCACTAATGGACTAAATAAAACCAATTAAAATCTCCAAAATTCGGAACCCATGCATAGGCTTAAGGGCAAAACGGTAATTTTTCATTTCCAGCTCAAAATTTCGTTTTTCGATCAACCCGATCCTAAATATAATTGGCGACACTAATATGACGTTATCCTTGCAAAATAGTCGCGTTCGTCCTTGAAATTTGACACTCAAGTCCTGACTCAATTCCATGATCAATTTTGCTCAAATGCGATTTTAGCGTCTCTCACTAACGGTCGGCTATTTAGGAGTTACACGTATCGACTTAGGATTACTTGAGTCATGATGGTCTCGACTTCCAAGATAATGCGAGGATTTATCGCTAGTTCCTGGGGTCGTGATCGTTCGGATTAAGTTCGGGATTGTTCGCCACGTGTACTCCCGGTCGTGCAGAATCACCCGCGATCCGATCGTACGTTGTTGGCCAAATCAAATCCATCACTCTCCTTGGATCAGCCCACATTGACACAAAATATTCTCTCGTCGATCCTTGGAATCGGACTCGATTCATGATCAAGTTCTTGGATCCACGTACCGTTTTTCTAGTTAACCATTTCTTACTAGTCAGTTTCTTGAGAATAATCAGTTCCGAGCGAGACTTACTAAAACGAAATGAGAAATATATATCCATTTTATTGATCATGAAAGTGGGTCGAATTTAGGACGTTACATAGACCCTTATAATTCGGAGTGAATTTGCCACGAGGATCTGAATTGTTGAAAATGACTTTCTTCACTACTAAATCCTCTATTTTAAAATTTCTTGGTTTCACATTTTGATTAAAGGATTTAGCCACTCGTCTTTGATAGGCTTATCCATGGCATATAGCTCTTAGTCTCTTTTCATCGATCATGTTGAGTTGTTTATATCTTTGTTGAATCTACTCAGTTTCTGAAAGCTTTAATTGGGATAGTATCCTTAACGAAGGAATTTCTACTTCAACAAGTAGCACTAGTTCCATTTCATAAAACAAGGAAAATGGGGTTGCTCCAGTTGATGTTCGAAATGAAGTTTAGTATACCATCACGGCAACCTTTCGTGCCAATCACAATAATTTTCGGTTGCCTTGGCCAGTATCTTCTTGATATTCTTATTTGCTGCTTCAATTGCTTTATTCAATTGTGGATGATATGGAGATGAGGTCAGATGTCAGACATGGAAATGTTCAAGTAAATCATCTATAATCTTGTTATTTAGATTTAAGCCATTGTCTGTAATTATTGCTTCTAGAATTCCATACCTAACAATAATGTCCCGTTTGATGAATTTTGCAATATTCTTGACAGTAACATTCGTGTATGAGTTTGCTTCAATCCATTTAGTGAAATAGTCAATAGCAACTAGGATGAACCGGTGCTCATTTGAGGACTTGGGGTTGATTAGACCAATCATATCAATGTCCCACATTGAAAATGGCCATGGCTCGGACATTTGATGTAGCTCATTGGCGGTTCATTGATTTTGTCTCCATAAACCTGACATTGATGACAACATCTCTCATGTGCGAATGCAATCTATTTCCATTGTCATCCAATAGTATCCTAATCTCATAATCTTTCGGGTTAGAAGATGTCCATTCATGTGCAGTCCACATTCATCCTCATGAATTTCTTTCATGATCTGTTAAGCTTCCGTAGTATCCACACATTTTAGTAGGGTTGAATCAAATGATCTTTTGTAGAGGGTTTAACCACTGAGGAAGAATTTATTGCCTATCTTCCTTATAAACTTCTTGTCACTTGGTTCTTACCAAAAAAAAAACTTCTTGTCACTTGGTTGGCTTTCTTCAGGAAATTCTCCCCATTGAAGATATCTTTTGATGTCGTGATACCATGGTTCGTTGTCAAATTCTACCTGAACCATCATGCAATGAGCTGGTTGTTCGAGAATATTGATTCTCAATGGTTTTATATCCATACCATCTTCAGCTTGTAGTAAAGATGATAAAGTTGCAAGAGTATCTGCAAAATGATTCTGAACTCTTGGAAGATAATCGAATATTACTTCTATGAAGTTTTCTATCATCTCTTCTAAGTATCTATGATAAGAAATTAGCTTGGCATCTCGAGTTTACCATTTACCAGTTATTTGCAATATGATGATCATAGAATCTCTATATACTTGCAACCTTTTTACCTTTATTGAAAGGGCTAATTGTAAGCCAAGAATGCATATCTCGCATTTAGCAACGTTATTAGTACATGAAAATATCAATTTCGCAGATACCGGATAGTGTTGGCCTTCTAGGGAGATCAATACTGCCCCAATTCTTGATCCAGATAAGTTGATTACACCATCAAAATACATGGTCCATTTATCGTTGACCAGTGTCAATATATGATCATTAAGTTGTTCTTCAGGACTGGCAATATTTTGCGAATTTTCTACCAACATGTCTACTATTGCTCGTCCTTTGACTAACTTTTGGGATGAACTTCTGATGTCGGATTCTGATAACAAAACTTGCCACTTTGCTAATTTCCCGATCAAGGAGGATTTCTCAAGAAGGTACTTGATTGGATCATTCTCGGTCACTAGGAAAATTTGGTGATAAAGGGTACACTGTCTTAATCTGTGTAATACACAAATCAATGCAATGCATGTCTTCTCAAAAACTGGGTAATTCACTTATGATATTGTGAACTTCTTGCTTAAGTAATAAATGGCTTGTTCTTTACCATCATTTGATCTTCTTTGTACAAGCACTGCTTCTAACGACTCATAGTGAATCGTCAAATATAAGATCAGCGGAACTCCAGGAATTGGTGATACCAACACTAGTAGGCATACAAGATATTCTTTGATCTTGTCAAAGGCTTGTTGACATTCCGCATCCCACTTTACTTTGGCATTTTTCTTCAATAGTTTGAAGAATAGTTTAACAGTCTCAGAAAGCTGATATAAGAAACGAGCAATGTAATTTAATCGCCCCAACAAGCTTCTCATTTCTTTTATTGTAGAAGGAATCTTTAAGTCGTATATTGCCTTGATTTTGGAAGGATCTATTTCAATTCCCCTGCTACTGACCATAAATTCCAGCAATTTGTCAAATTTTGTCCCAAATATACACTTATTGGGGTTCAATCGCAATTTGTACTTTCTAAATCTTTCAAACAATTTGCAAAGCACCTCAACATGATCTTCTCCTTGTTTGATGATATGAGGACTAGCTTTGTCTTTATGTTCTTTCAAAACAAATTTCAAGATGAATTTCTAAAAGGTTTTTCATATGATCACGTGTATTACTTACTTTGTATGTAATTACTAATCATGTTTGTTACATGTCAGGCATGAGCATTCGCATATCCATAGTAGGTTCATATGTGACCTAAATCTTTCCGAGGAGATTACTTGCAATATTGAAGTGGACAATGAAGATGAGGAATGGGTCAGAAGGGAATGGATCCATCGTGGAGAATCAAAGCCACTCAAGTTAGAGAAAACAATCACTATTAATCCGGGCGATAAAGAGAATCCTAAGGAAGTTAAGATTAGAGAAAGTCTTCTTTCAGTAGAAGCGAAAAAGATCACAAAATTGCTCAAGGAATATCAAGATATATTCGCATGGTCCTATGCTAATATGCCAGGCCTCAATCCAAGCATAGTTGAGCATGCTTTGCCAATTGATCTAAGTATTCTACCAAAGAAGCAAAAACTGAGGCAAACAAAGCCGGAATTGGCAAAGAAAATAGAAGAAGTGATGAAATTACTCAAAGTCGGTTTCATCGAGGTAGTGCCATATCCAGAATGGGTTGCCAACATAGTGTCTGTAATGAAAAAAGATGATTGAGTACGGGTGTACGTTGATTATCGCGACCTAAATAAAGCAAGCCCCAAGGATGATTTCCCACGAACGAGGATAATGTTCATCATAGGTTTGGTTTTGTTTCTACATGTTCTTAACAAAACATTTGACCACTTTTATTGAATTGAAAAATGCATTTACATCTATATCAAAAGGATTGTAAATTGCAATTGAACTACAATTGCAAATGAAATCACAAGAAATTTGAAATGGCAATCAACAAAATGCAATGAAAAAAAGTTTGTAGCAAAAGTTCAAGAAAATCTTTCTACTCCAGTGCGTAGGTATTTTCTGCCTCGGTTATGATAACATTGATGGTATTCTCCTCGAATAAACTTGGCAGAACAGATTTTTCCTCTGTATGTAAATCTTCTTCTTGAAGTAGCTTGGAAGGTCTAGGAAAAGTTTCCTTGATATGGATCTAATGATAGGGCAGCTCTCTAGCTTTGCCCTTCCATATGGATAGATTAATGAGGTGATCACCTAGACCTCTACAGCCTCCATGATTCTTTCGACCTTGGCATTGGCCTCCGTGATGATCTTTAGTATCATCTGGAATATAACCTACTCCGTGCTTCATTCTTGTAGCAAGTGGAGTAATAGGTTTTTTGATCCCTTGGGATTTCGATCCAAGACCATTATCAGGGATAAATCTTTATTGGCATAACATCCTTCCAGACATAATAGATGGTGTTGAGAACTCAGGGGATTTTATGATGCAACTGGCAATAATTTGCACCATTTAGATCATTTTGAAAGAATGATAACTTGGTTCTTCTTTCACTTCGAGTTTGACATACAGTACTACACTCTCTTTGTAGGTGGCGAAATCCGTCTCCCCGTGTGCAGTGATCATCTTGCCATTAATAACGAACCTAACCTTCTGATGGAGACTTGAAGGAATGGCACTAGCTATATGAATCCAAGGTCTTCCGAGTAATAAGTTGAAAATTCTCGAAATATCCACTACTTGGAAGTCAATTAGAAAAGGCACAGGGCCTATGTTTACCTCGAGCTCAATATCGCTAATATCGTCTTTCTTTATTCCATCAAATGAGCGTACTGTTACCTTAGAAGGTTCGATGAGCCCTTTGCTAATCCCCAAGCGATGCAGTGTGCTTAATGGACACAAATTAAGTGCGGAACCATTATCGATCAGCACCCATGACACTTCCTTGTCTCAACATTTGACGTAATATACAGGCCTTTATTATGGGAACACCAGTCAATTGGGAAATCTTCATTAAAGAAGGCAATTTGATCTTTCAGAAAAATAACGCTAACAAAGTCTTCCAATTGTACTTTATTAATCATCTCTGGGATGTGCACCTCATTGAGAAGCTTTATAAGTACCATTTTGTGGCTTTATGAATTCTTGAAGAGATCCAACAGAGAAATCTATGCCAACATCTTTCTTAACTATTTAATTACCTCAAATTCGCTTGTCTTCGTGATCGAAAGCAACTATTTAACATCTTCTTCGGTTACTCCTTTCTTTTCGTGTTTACTTTCCTTCAGGGCATTGCATCTCCCTAATCAGGTTATAGCATCGACTTCTTTAGGAGAGTAATCCCAAGGTACACACTTAGTCTCAAACTTTTCTTTTGGAGGGAGAGTGATGATCACAGGCTGTGTTTCATTTCCTTCGATCCTTAGCTGATCAATGGGAAGTTAGATAGTGATTGGTGTGACGAAACCTTCCTCTTTCTTGTATTTATCTACCTGATCAAGCTTGATTAGAAATGGTGTAATCATGGATACCACGCTTCTATTGGCTTCGTCAGCATCCATTCCATCCCAACCATCAAGTGTGATTGTTGCGTTCTTGAATGCTCATGAAGGAGGTGTATATTTGACACGGTAATTACACCGGCCACTATCTTGGCCTAGAAAATCAACAATTTCACCTTGTCTTCGTGCTTTTCGAACAAATCGCTTTGTCACCTCGGCGTCTTTTTCTTTTTTTTCTCTTCCTGATCTTCATTCTCCTCGAGATTTAATTGGCTAATTGGGACCTCATCCATGCCACCCCATTCGTCCGGTACAATGTCTTCATTTATTAACGCCCATGGTGATGGTGTATATTTGACACGATAATTATATTTACCGCTGTCTTGACCGAGTAAGTCTACAGTTACGCCTTCAATAGATGACTTTTGGGTGAAACGCGTTTCACCCTGATGGACTTTTTCTTTCTCCTTTTCATCCTAATCTATTTTATCATGAAGCATTTCTTTCTTCAGGTAGAGCTTTCTCCTTAGGACTGGTTTCATCGTCTATACCACCCTAGCCATTAGGCACAATTACTTCATTTTTTAATGCCCATGGCGATGGGTTATATTTTACTTGGAAGTTATATTTTTCGAAATTTTCTCCTAAGTTGTCTACAATCTCGCCTTTTAGGAGTGCTTCTTGACGAAAGCGAGCATCCCATAATCGAGAAGCTTTAATCTCGACTTCGTATTCATCTTCATCGTTAGACTTGATCACTATTTATTCATCCTTGATCATGTTTACTGTATTGTTCTTAGGAAGAGGATTCTGATATATATTTGGCTCAGGCTCTTGGAAGTTCAATATCTTCTTGTCAATGAGCTGTTGAACCTTGTACTTTAGAGTAGGATAATTATCTACATCATGTCCCCTTTCTCTCATATGATAGGTGCAAGTTTTTGACTCATCGTGCCAAGAAAATCTTGCAGGATTGTCTTTCAGTACTTCCTTGACCACCAAATGCCTTTCTAGAAGCATTGGTAATAGCTTTAACAGGGGTCGGGGCAATGGTGTATATTGCCTTCCGGGCCTTTTATTTAGCTCAAATTGCCTTGGGTTTTTCCAAGCGACATTTGATTGCTTCGGAAATTATGCTTGATGAGTACTTGGGCTTGACACCATAGCCACTTCTTGGATGGGTTCTTTGTCTTTTTTCCTAGGGTAAGGCCTTCGTGCTACTGTTTCTTGAGCCTTCTTTTCTTTTAATCCCCATTCAATTCTCTCACCCACTTTTACCAACATGATGAATGTTTGACAGCCTAATACATGAAGCTTGTCGTAATACTCAGTTGGCAATGATTTTAGAAAAAGCTCAATGAGCTCGTCTTCACTTATAGCGGGCTTTACTTGTGAGGCAACAGCTTTCCATCTCTGAGCATAGGTTCTGAACCCTTTATTCTTCCATTTTTTGGTTCTGACAATATCCTCTCTAGTTGAGAGTACTTCAACATTAAACTTGTATTAGCGAAGAAATTCTCCCATCAAATGATCCCATTCAGTGAAGTCTTCTATGTCGAGGACTGTATACCATGCAAGGGTTATCTCTCTCAAACTATCTTGAAATATGCTGATAAGAAGTGGTGTGTTGTCTCAATATCTTGCCATCTTACAAAGATAATACTTCAAAAGGCTTTTGGGACAATCAGTGCCATTGTACTTGCTCACGAACTCCAGTTTATTATAGTTTTCTAGAATAGCCACCTTTGCGTATGGCGAGAACTTGTCAAGCCTTTGAAGCTCATAGCCTTGACTTGCTAAGCATTCTTCAATTTTAGCCAATCTCTTAGTTTCTTCTTTATCCTTTGTTTTGAATGTCTTCTTGATTTGATCATCCTCTTCTAAATTTACTACCTCAGGCATCGTCTTTGGAGGATTTTCTTGAACCGATTCTTTATTTCTAATTGAGTCTTCAATCGGTGTTTCGATAGTATTTGAAGCTCCTACATTTGGGGTAGTAGGATAAGACCCTCGAGATGTAAGAATAAAAGCCTTCATTTCTACCATCATTACAGCTATTTGGGTCATTTAATTCTCGACTTCAACTAGTCAAGCACGAGTTTCTTCTTCCACCATTCTAACTTGTAAGCGAGTCCGAGATCTTTTACCTTATGTTGGTAAACAAACTGCTTCATAAAAAGGCCCGATATCGGCATGGTAAAATGATCATGAAACCCTATATTATTTTAATTATATGATTTCATGAGATTGTCAAGGATAAGAAATTTTATACAAACCTTAGCTTTGTATAAAATTCTTCATTAATATCTTTCTCAAGGAATCATACAATTCAAAGAATTGTAATCCATGGTAATTCTTCACCAAAATATTTTGAAACTTTATTAAACTATTGTTCATTAAGCAATTGTTTCAATTTTGAAAATTTTTTATTACAATGCTATTCATCAAAATAGAGAAACACTAGCTTAAACAAGTTTAGGCTTCTTGCTAGCTAAGGTAGCTTCAGCTTCTTCATACTCATTGACTCGTGTCTCCCATTCTTCCGCATCGATCATCACTTCCTCAGGAACGTACGGCTCTACACCTGACATGCTTGGCACAATGTACTCTAGGATATACGGCTTATCAGAATGAGTTGTAGCACTCAAAGGTACATAAGGTTCGACGTCAATTGGTCGCTTAGCCTTCAACCACCTTATATACTGATTAGATGCCAAAAAGAGCTTCATTTCTCCTTCCAAATTTTCCGGCTATTGTACTATTTTTTTTGTTGATCTCTTCAAGGAATTCACGATCCCATCGACCCTTGTTTACAGCTCTTTACTTTTCTTTTCCGGTATAGGTTCTTGCGGTATCTCAAATGTGAACTCTTCAGGATGCCAAATAGGTAGAATTTGTTGAACCATTCTGAATTGTCGTATGACTCTCGGTGGGTAATAAGCAGTTCTGCCACTCAATCCTAGTAAAGGCACAAAATTACCGTCTTGGGTAGTAATTTGAGCTTCCGTTATCTTCAACCATTGAATTCTCCATTGAAGCTGGTTGGGAGTTAATGCTCTAATGAAGTTTGCCCACTCATGAAAAGAGTATTTTGGCATTTTGTCTTGGAGCTTCAAATACTTCACAATAGGATTGGTAGATGAGTCGATCTCTCAAATGTGCATAAAATGTTCCCAAGGTCGAATATGGGAAATAAAGCACACAAAAAGTAACCCAACTAAAGCTTGCAGTACACCCTTTTGTTGATTTTGGTATTTATTTAATGAAATGACGGTCTCTGCCAAGAGCATATTAGAGAAGTCCCATTTTAGGCAAGCTTGTTTAGCAATTACCGCAACATGAGGATTTAATCCCGTCCTTGATGTGGGAAATAAAACGAATCCGAAGAAGGCTAGAATAAAAACCTTCGCGGAAGTGTTTCCCATTTCTTTCAGCAATTTGAAGTAATTGTCCACCAAGTAAGATAAAGAAAATCTCCCGATATTTGATTTGATCAACTTTTCCACTTGAGGAGTCTTCAAGTTTAAAAATTCAACTACAACACTTGTGGGTTTGAATCTAACTGGGGGTTCAACAATTCTTAACTCAAAATCAATCCCAATGGTTGTCTTATATTTTTCTAGTGTAGATACTCTCCCGTGCTCCCCCAATTGAAATGTGGCAATGGTAACTTCCCAGAAATGGGATAATGCTTGGATTAGACTTACTTGGTACTCTAGGTTGATGAGGTTGAACAAATACCCGAGCGTTTCCCTTACGTATGCTTTGTTGTCATTTGTCGTCATTTGTCATGTTTACCCACCATGCCAAAAGCTTCTTCCTTGGAATAGAAATGATTTGTATGTCTAGTTTCCCTATTTCGATCTAAAGCATGTAAAAGAAAGTGATTATTACTCACCATGGATTACCAATTGATTTTAATTCTCCCGTTTCACTTATATGTCCTTTTAAGGTAGGACGGAGGTTAAATACACTTGCATGCCTTAAAAGTAATGCAAGTGTCATTTTGAATCCGTCTAAACCTTAAAAGAGCATATAGTTGAGATTATGGACAAATTCAATGTGTGATGTAAATGGCCATTTTGTCATACTCCATTTAGACCATAAAGTTTTAAACTATGATTTGCAACTTTGAACATATTGAAATGAATGAATAAGTATTTGAATTACATGGGAAATTCGCCATGGACCTATATATTTCATCTAAAAATGAAAGAATGATCAAATGGAGTATGATGCCTTAATCATGCATTCTAAAATGAAAGGGCATTTAGATCAAGTATTGAATGTCATTTAGGCATTTTTTTAAGAATATGCTAACTAACATGCATAATTGTAAAAGAATAGAATGGAACGATACTTACTTACCATAATATTTTTGACACCTAAAAAGGGTAGGATATGCTAAAAGCTTAAGGTCATCACCTTAATAGACAAGGGATTCTATTCCAATAGGCAATCGGGCTAAAGTCATGAAATATTATTCCACCTCGGTGATCGGCATTGTATTTAAATGATCCCATGAGCAATCGACCCATAGTTTCGCCTAACCACATACTTTTTAAGGGTAATCCTAAATGTAGTCGGGTTGGGCCACAGGTGGTGTGTGCTAATAGTGTAGTACTAAAGCAATTTAAAGACATGCATAGCAATTAATGACCAAACGGCACTTCTAAAATTCATTCAAAACACATTCAATCCTAACACCATTCTGCAAAATAAGGATTAGCAAAGACAACACCCCTTATACCACCCATCTGCAAAACCATTTAAGATTATCATTAGCGGGACGTACCTGGGATCCTTGTAAGCACAAAACACAAGCATATCGTTCTATCTAGGCTTAAATCCACTTAGAAAAGGTTCATCCCCAGTGGAGTCGCCAAGCCTGCTGTGCCGCGCTTTTTTTTTTCGGGAGTTTCGGGATTTGCGCGCTAAGGAGGTATTTCTATGTAAGGGTCTCTCCCAGACCATACCTCACGTGACAGCGAAAGGTAATTTCCTATTTAATCTAAATTTGTGATTTTGGAGTCGCTACTAGTCATTATTGATCGGTAGATATGGAACCTAATCGAGGTACGGAAGAAATACCACGATTCTACAAACCAGAGATTCTGAGTATGGGGACTTGATTATGTTATTGATCTCGAATCGAGATCCCTAACGCCCTTTCGGCACCTAAGAACGATACGACATCTAACATATCATGCAAATTTCCGAGACTTACCCACTAATTCTATCCATTCTAATTGTAGGAAAAACCAAACAAGTATTGAATGCACAATCAATGTCAATCATATCAATCAATCCTAAATGGTCTCTAAAAACAAAAATCAATTAAAACATTCAAACCCTAATGAAGCTTTAGGAGCTTATTCATTTTATGATTTACATTTTTTAGGGTTATAGGTTTTTTTAGGGGTTAAAACCCCTGAATGTGGGATTTTTCTAAAAATGCCACTTAGGCACTTCCAAAAATTCAAATCTCACTTTTTATGGTTGGCCATGGTATTTTTGGACCACTCTGTGAATTTTTAAAATTTTTGAATATTTTGATTTTTTTTATTTTTTTTTAGAAATTTTATTAATCGGGAATTGATTTTATTTTTTTATGGTTTTCTGAAAATTTTTATGAATTTTCCAACTTTTCAATTTTTTATTGATTTTCTGAATTTTTCACATTTTTATTTATATTTTCTAAATTTTATGAATTTTCTCAAAATTTTAGAATTTTTATGAATTTTCTAATTTTTTTAAAATTTTCTGTTTTTCTTAATTTTTTTTATTCCCAAAAAATTTTATATTTTTTTTATTTTTCTAAAGTTTTCTAAATTTTTTATGATTTTTTTATTTCATATTTTTTATTATTTTTAAAATTTTTATGTTTTTTGTTTTTTAGATTTTTTATTTTTTTATTTTTTCAAAATTCCCATCGGGAAAATGAACTAGACTGACCCTGTTCAACCTAGTTCGGCTTGGCCGAACCGGGCATCGCCGACACCAGTCACCTTCTTCGGCGAACCCAAAGCCCAAAAACGGCGCCATTTAATCCCTTTTTCATTGTGGCATTTGGTCGAACACTTGATGTGCACAATTTTGACTTCAACATTATCAAGGCCATGACCTTGGATTGGAATCTGGCGACCTTCCGGCGACCTTCTCACCGTTCCGATTGCACCATTATGATGTTCATATGTTCTACTTTGAATCTAGCCTACTCAGAACACTGGCGGAAGTCCGCCGGCCGGCAAAAAATCGTTCGAAAAAACCTAATTTGCAACTATGTAAACTAACTAACTTAACCTTCAAATCACAATTTTGCATGCCATAGCCATCAAACTCAATTCTAATAACTAATAAAGTATCAAACAAGGTTGAAAGAGGCTAACTTGATAGGCCTATGGCCATGGCGATGCTTCGACAACGTCACCTGAGCTCCGTCGAGATGGTTCATGGGGGTGGCCGACTCGGTTTATGCATTTTAATGCCCAAAATGCAATCAAACAACACCAAAAATGATTAGAAACTAGTTCTGAACATCAAAATGCCAAGATTCATCGATGAAATCACACAAACATGCGTATCGGAGTTGAAACTGAATTCTGGAAAATTTTGAAAAAAATGACTATGAGCCAACTTTACCTTCTTCACCCGATGATCAAGAGGAATTTCCAAACTAATCCTTGCCTCTTTAATTGTTCCTTGACACTTGAACTTCACCCTAAGAGCTTCTGATTCACTGGAGTAGGTCTCAGTGGGCCGGACGAAGCTCGTTTTTAGGGCTTCGCGATCAGTTTGACTTACTAAAACCACCGGGGAGAGTTACGGCCAATCCACGATTCGCCGGTGGTCTGCCATCCACGGCGGCACCGAATACTCGTGAGGGGATTCTCGACCCTCCCTCTCCAGATCCTTCTCTTTGATTTTGCCTATTTCTCTCTCCTCTCTCTCTGGCATTTCGTCGAGCATCTTCTCCCTTCTCATCTAGTTTTTTTTTCAACTTTTTGTTGATAAAAAATTCTTGCCCAAAGATCATTAGAACCGACTTATAATCGGTTAGATTGAATCTTTGATGCCAGCTGAAGATTCTCCGGCTGGCAAAACCAATTTACACGTGTTAGATTGACCAAAATAAGTTGGCAAAGTGCGGGTTCGAACAGGCATTTTCTGGGCTTAATGTGACTCGAGTGAAGAAGATGAACAACCCGGGTCGGGTCGGGTCAACCCGGTCAATCCGACAGACCCGAGTTGATCTAAATTTGCAAATTAAACTCAATTTTGACCCAATTTTCAAAATTAAACCCCGAAATTGAATTTCTCATCATATTCCGAACCCAAATATGTGATTTTCCCCAATTTTTGTTATAATTTTGTTTGAGATTTTCACATTTTTGTATTCGGGTTAATAGGGTTTTGTTTAATTTGATGTCTTAATGACCTGATTATAAAAAATTGATGCCAAAATTGAATTACCTACATATGATTAACCCTAGAAATGATGGTCTCATGTTTCAAAAATTTCATATTGGGCACGATTCCCAATTTGGGTTCAAAATTCTTAATTTTCAATTGAATTTTGGGGATTTTTTATTTCTATGTCAAATTGTGCAATTGGACTGACCATTATGTAATTTAAGGTCCCAGAATCATTTGTTGTGAAGACACTATAACTTAAAAATGACTAGAAAAAATTTAATTGCATTTGTGGTTCAATTCGGGTTTAATTTTGTCCAATTTTGGGAATAACATATACTCGATTGAGATTTTTTAAAACTGATGATGTATTCATGAAATTGGATTTAAAATAAGATTAATGACTATTTTTATGAAATTTTATGATTCCATTTACTATTTTTCTTGATTTTCTCAATTATTTTGATTAAAAGAAATAAAGAAAAAATGCAGAAAAATGATAAAAAAAAAATTATTTTTTGGTTTGGAAATAGGTTTCTAGGCTTAGCCAAGATTCCTAGTCCTAATTTTGAGATTTTTGAAAATATAGAAAAAATGAGCTAAAAATCATGTGTCAACAGAATTACATTGAAAATTCGCCATGAACATATACATTCCATCTAAAAGTGAAAGAATGGCCAAATGGAGCATGCCACCCTAATCATTCATTTTAGTATAAAAAGGGCACCATTAATTGTCTTTTAAATATTTTTTAAAGGGTTAATACCATGAAAAACCCTAAACTGGTACACCTGTGACAATTTTACCCCGAACTATTTTTTTTACCACAAAAAATCCCAAACTAGTACATCTGTGATAAATTTACCCCGAACTATTTTTTTGACCATCAAAAACCCCAAACTAGTACACTTGTGATAATTTTATCCCGAACTATTTCTTGGATCACCAAAAACCCCATACTGGTATACCTGTGACAATTTTACCCCCAAACTAATTTTTTGACCACTAAAAACCCCAAACTGGTACATTTGTGACAAATTTACCCTCTGTTAGTGTCCGTTAAATTATATTAATATCACAAAAAATCACAAATTGATAAAATTGTGACAAATAGAGGGGTAAAACCCAAAACCGATACACATGTCAATTACCACCTGTCATTAAACTTAGCAATTTGACAGTAAAATTTAACAAAAACTAACGGAGGGTAAATTTGTCACAGGTGTACCAGTTTGGAGTCTTTTATTGTCAAAAAATTAGTTCGGGGGTAAAATTATCACAAGTATACCAGTGTAGGGTTTTTTATGGTCAAAAAAATAGTTCGGGGTAAAATTGTCACAGGTGTACCAGTTTAGGATTTTTCGTGGTATTAACCCTTTTTTAAATTGTGCCAACTAACTTGCATAATTGAAAGTGAAAGGAATGGAGCTAGGGGTGTGCAAAAAAACCGGGAAGCGCCCGGACCGCCCGGAACCGGACCGGACCGGCCCGGAACCGGTGGTTCCTAAGGGAACCGGTCCGGTTCCGGCTTCCAATAAATTGGAACCGATGGGTACCGGTCCGGTTCCCGGTTCCAAGTGCGGACCCACCCACCCGCCCACCCGGACCGGACCGGACCGGTAATATTATAATATATTATCTATTTATTTAAATTTTAATTACAAAAAAATAGAAACCCTAAATCAGCTCAATACCCTCCCCTCACTCTCGCACAGTCAATTGTCACACTTCTGGAATCTTCACCAAGACACCAACAGAGAAACACTCTTTCACTCTCATTGTCTCCACTAGAGATCTTGAATTCGTAGAAGCAAGAGGCGTGCAGATTGATCAAATTCGCCTGCTCGATCGGAGAGGACGACTCGAGCTTGCACCGGACCGAGAACGAGGACACCGTCGGAGGATCGGCGGGGGGACACCTCTTGCTAATCGGGCGAGATACGGTGGATCCGAATCTCGTTGTTGGGGACCCGGAAGTCTGAAGCTGCGGGTCGTCGCGGGACGCGTCCAGCTCCCAAAGGCGCACATCGCCGCGGTACACACCACGGACTTGAACGCCGAACGGCTCATGGAACCTCACTCCCACTCGCTCCCACTGTAATAGCAACAGGCGCCGAACTGATCGGCCTCGACTCACGGCCTCACTCTCTCACTCTTCTCGATCAATACTCTCTCGTCTCAAGCTCTCACCATCTCATTCACATCGTCTCCGTCTTGGACGCTCTGTTCACGACGCTCTGTCTCGGACTCTCCGTCTCGAATTGACATGTACGTTTGGGTTTATATTTGAAATTTCAGCATTTTGTTTGGTATCTCTTAACTGCTGTTACTTGCTCCGTTGCTAGTGTGTAGTGTGTACTCCCATCGTTTAAGTGTCCGCGGATTGGGATTTGGGTTTCTGCATCGTTTGTGCTGTTTCATTGTACTTGTTCCGTCTGATCAATTGCTGTGAAGGATAGAATACAGTTCTAATAGCTCACTATGAGTGTTAGTTTGTGTGGAAGTTTTGATCTTTCTTCAGAAAAAAAAATTGTGCTTAGTAATTAATCCAGAGATTGGGTTCGGCGATAGAAGTTGATAGCTGTGAATAGCTTTGTGAGAATGGACATTCTATGTCCGGATTTCGGTGAAGAAAATCTTAGTGCTGATATTTGATCGGCATACGAAAACTTAGTTGCTTATTATGGGAGAAAAAGCAGAAGAGAACTATGTAGTTACCATATTGTCTAGCGATCTAGGATGATATGTATTTCCTTCTGATTGTCAAAGATTGTCTCTTCATTTATTTGTGTGTTACCAAGTTCATTGATTGTCAAAGATTGTCTCTTCACTTGCAGATTGATATTTCTTTGTTGTTAAAGCGTGAGGTACCGCTGGTGTATCAATATTGGATTACAAAAGAAGGAGAAAGAACCTTTGTACCCACCATTTTGTTGTGGGCATGATGTATCTAATTTGTGATTGAGTCTTTATTATTCAACACAATAATTCCCACCCTGTTGTTGTGGGCATGATGTCCCTAATTTGTGATGGAGTCTTTATATTTTAATTTCTCTGGAAAAATTTGATGTATAGAAGGAGATATTCTTGCTTTCAGTCTTGTAGTTCTCTTGTACATTGCTATTTTTATAACCATATGGTCTTGTTTCAGGTTGCTGTTTAGGCAGTGATTTTCATCTTTGGAATTCCCTTTGCTTTACAGATTTCTTCTGATTAGATTATTGCTATGTTTGATTTATTCCCTGCACTTACAGGCATAACGCTTTTAAATAAGTGACGACTTGAGTAAGAGCGCTTATTATGCTTCAGCAGAATATTGCATTTTGCCATGAGAGATGGGATGAATATGATCCCTTACAAGTACATAGTTCGTAGACTTTGTAGGCATGGGTCTCAAATAATTTGATCTCTATTTGTTATTCTTTGTCCAAAACTTATCTGTTGATGACGCATTGCTTGATTCGAGCAGATGATCTACTAATATGTCGATGGAACTGGAGAACTCTTATGATGCGATAACGCCGATAATGGAATCAAAATCACCAGAACATGGAGACGGTGAAGATAATTTGGAAGAGGCATCTAACACAAATAAGGTATCTGGTTCTTTTCCTCCTCCTAGTAAGCGAAAATCAGCGGCCTGGCTTCATTTTCGTACAGGCACGACTGACGTGAATGGGAAACTTCAAGTTTTTTGCAATTATTGTGGGGCAAAGTATTCATACAGTGTTGAGAATGGTACTTCAAATATGTTGAAGCACTTGAAAAAGTGCAGTAAATATCCTCGCAATATTGATAAGAAGCAAAAATTGTTTGCTTCACATAGAGTAGATGGGACTCAAATGACGGGGGGAAATACTAGTACTGGGAGTGCTAGTGTTTTAACGACATGGAAGTTTGATCAAGAGAAATGTAGGCAAATGCTTGTTCGAATGATTATAATTGATGAACAACCATTTTCATTGGTTGAGCGTGTCGGATTTCGTGATTATATCAATCAATTACAACCTCTTGTCAAGCATATGTCGCGATTTACGGTGGCTAGGGATTGCATGAAGTTGTATTTTTGTGAAAAAAAAAGTTTGAAGGCTTCCTTTCGTAAGCTTAATTCTAGGATCGCACTCACGATTGATACATGGAGTTCCATTCAGAATTTGAACTACTTATGTCTCACTGCACACTTTATTGATGAAAATTGGAAATTGCACAAAAGAATCATCAATTTTGTAGTGATGCCTAGTCATAAGGGCAGAGATATTGGGAAAATGATTGAGAAATGCCTCTATGAGTGGGGAATAGAGAAAAAAGTGTCCACAATCACTGTGGATAATGCTAGTTCAAATGATGTAGCTATTGGTTATTTGAAAGAAAAATTTTCAAGAGATAGGCTATTGATCTTAAATGGTGAAGTTCTACACATGAGGTGCACGGCTCATATACTAAACTTGATTGTGAGGGATGGCTTGGCTGAGGTACGTGACTCTATTGCACGTATTCGAAACGCGGTTAGGTATGTGAGAAGTTCCCCCATGAGAGCTAAAACATTTAAAGATTGCATTGAGAGTTCAAGGATTACTTATAAGGGTTCAGTTTGTCTTGATGTCTCCACTAGGTGGAACTCCACTTATCTAATGCTAGACACTGCTATAAAGCTTAGAAAAGCTTTTGAAAGGATGGATGAAGAGGATATTTCTTTCTCAACTGAGCTTAACTCCGACACTCCAAATAGTGTTGATTGGGAAAATGCCATTATTCTTTCCCAATTTTTGAAGAGGTTTTATGATGCTACCAACAAGATGTCTGGGACTTTGTATGTCACTTCAAGTGACTATTTTGAGGGGGATAGCTTCTTTGTATAATTATCTGAAAGAAGCGGCGAAGGCTTTGGATTCTAGGGTGAGAGTTATGGGTGCGAAAATGAAAGACAAGTTTGATAAATATTATGGGAGTTTTGAAAGAGTAAATTTGATGGTGTTGATTGCGGTGACATTGGATCCTAGAAAAAAGATGAATTATGTGAGATATTGTTGTAGACTCATTTATGATAATAGTGCGAAAGCTGATGAGATGTTTGATACAGTGAAGTTTTCCCTAGAACGTTTGTTTGAATTTTACAAGAAAGCTTCTCTTGGTTCTTGTGACAAAAATTGGGGAAATGAACTTGTGAGTTCCACTAGTACCGGTAGTAGTTGTGATCCTCATTACGACGAGGGAAATCAAGGGGTAGATTGCGGTTTGCATTTCTATGTGCAAGAGCCGTCCTATGAAGCCTTTCTTATCGAGGAGAAAAAAAAGTCCGAGGGCTCTTTATCTGAGCTCGATCGGTATCTTAAAGCTGAACTTGAAGAGGCTCGTGATCTTGACATTTTGATGTGGTGGAGCAATGTTGGCCAAAAGTTTAAAATCCTATCTTTGATGGCTCGAGATATTTTATCTATTCCTGTAACTACCGTTGCTTCAGAGTCGACTTTCAGTACTTCTGGTCGTGTTCTTGATGGTTTTCGAAGTTCTTTAACTCCTAAAGTCGTAGAAGCTTTGATTTGCACTCAAGATTGGTTGAGAGCGGTTCATGAGCCGATTAATATTGAAGAGTGCATCGAGAATGCAGAAAAGTTTGAGTTGGGTAAGTCCATATCTTTTCATCTTGTAATTCTTTCGTATATATAATGAGTGAATGATTTATTTAATATCTTTCTTTTTTGTTAGATATGGATCATGTTAATGCGGAGATTAACTCTACATAGAGTGTAAATTTGAAAGCATAATCCAAGGAAAATGGTAAAAAGATGGGCTGAAAAGGAAATGAGAAATATGATGAGGTGAGTGCTGTTCTTTTACAGTTGAACAATTTCAACTTCTGTTATTTCTTTAGCAAAAATTGATGAACAATATGGTGCCATCATTTGAATAATGCAGTACTTGTAATTCTTTTTCCTTGCAATGGAGACATGTGGAGTCGGGCCCTGCGTCGAGTGATGAATTGATGATACGGCATTTGATCTCCTCTCCGATGTGAGTGTTCTTGTCGAGACTTCGGATGTGTCAAGGCCTTTTGCTTGGAATCTTCTCATTTCTTGTCATGTTAGGAATGGGTCGTGTAAGGAAGCTGTATCCATCTTTAGAGAGATGCTGGGTAAGGGGATTAGAGCAAATAAATTCACTTACCCTTCCGTTCTCAAAGCTTGCGGCGAAGAGATTGATACCGATTTCGGGAAGGAAGTTCATAAATTAATTGCCGACAGTCCATTTGGTCGGGACTTGTTTGTCCAGAATGCATTGCTGTCCATGTATGGAAGGTTTGGGGAGATTGACGTTGTCCGCGACTTGTTTGAACAAATGCCAGAGAGGGATGTTGTTTCTTGGAATACCCTAATATCTGCCTATGCATTTAAGGGTATGTGGAAGATAGCATCTGAACTGTTTGAGAGCATGTGGACCGACGGTATTGAATTGACTAGTGTAACCTAGAATACTATTGCTGGGGGTTGCTTATCGGTGGGTAACTACCGAGCTGCATTGGAGTTGATCTCTCAAATTAAAATTCACGGCAATCATTTGGATTGTGTCGCAATGATCATTGGTTTGGTGTCACCGATGTGCACATGTAGTGCTACTAGCACATGGTAGTTTAACTAGTAGTTCAACTTGAGACCGGTTCCATGGACCCGCCCAAGAATCGGACCGGACCGGTGGTCCGGTTCTCGGGCGGGTCCATGGAACCGACGGGCGATTCTCGGTTCCAATTTTTGGAACCGGTCCTCAGTAGCGGTCCATGGTTCCGGGGTAGGAACCGCCCACCCGGACCATGCACACCCCTAAATGGAGCAATGCTTACTTACCGAAACATTTTTGTTTGGTTTTACGTATGCCAACTATAAAGACAAGCAGATGTGACAAGTGAGATTTTGATACATAAAAGGGTAGGATATGCTAAAGGCTTGAGGTCACTACCTCAATGGATAAGAGATTTCATTCAAATAGGCAATTGGCATAAAGTAATGAAATGTTATTCCATTTTGGTGATTTGTATTACATTTAAATAATCCCATGAGCAATTGGCTCATAGTTTCGCCTAAACACATACTTCCTAAGGGTAATCCTAAATGTAGCCGGGATTGGGCCACGGGAAGTGTGTGAGCGAATGGTGTAGTACTAAAGCAATTTAGAGGTATACATAACAATTTAATAACCAAATAGCACTTCTAAAATTCAATGATATCACATTCAATCCTAACACTATCCGACAAAACAAAGATCAACAAAAACAACACCCCTTATACCTCCCACCTACAAAACCATTTAATACTATCATTAGTGGGACGTTAACTAGAATCCTTGCGTGAGCACAAAACACATGCATATCGTTCTATTTATACCTAAGCCCACTTAGAAATCTAAAGTCCCTAGAAGAGTCGCCAAGCTTGTCGCGCCATGCCTTTTTAGGCATGCTAAGGAGGTACTTCCATCTGTCACAAATGGGGAAACTGTCCCCGATTAGGCTACTAAGGTCCGATATGGATATTTCGCCCAAACGTCCCACAGACATCCCATCACTAGACAAACGAGAGTCTCTCCAATATCATACCTCACGTGACAGCGAGCTGTAATTTTTATCTTTCTATGCAATTTATGTTTTTAATTTGGAGTTGCCACTAGTCATTATTGGTAAGTTGACTAGAAACCTAATCGGGATACGGGAAAAATACCACGATTCTACAAACTAGAGATTCTGAATACGGAAACTTGATTACGCTAATGATCCTGAATCGAGATCCCTGACACCCTTTCGGTATCTAAAATGATTTGATGTGTCTAACGTATCACACAAGTTTCCAAGGTCTATCCACTAATTCTAACAATTCTAATAGTAAGAATTCAATCAATCAAATATAAATAGCACTATCAATTGCAATCAAACAAAACAATCCTAATTTGGGTCTCCAAAAAGAAAGCCAATTCAAAACACTCAAACCCTAATAAAGCCCTAAAGGTTTATTCATTCAATGATTCGTGTCATTTTAGGGTTTTGGGTTTTGGATTTTTTTTAGGGTAAGGCCCCTTTTTATCCATAAACTAAGGATTTTGTAAAAATATCACTTGGGAACTTCAAAAATTCTAATTTCATTTGCAAAGGTTGGCCACAGTGTTTTTTGATTTTTGATTTTTGATTTTTTTTTGAGAGCTATTTTTTATTTTTTTTATTTTTCTGGGATTTCCAGAATTTTGAGATTTTTTATGGATTTTGTGATTTTTATATTTTTCTAATTTTCACATTTTTATGGATTTTCTGAAAATTTTCTAATTTTTCGAATTTCTACAATTTTTATGATTTTCTAAAAAAATCTTATTTTTATTTTTATTTTTATTTTTATTTTTATTTTTCACTTTTCAGAATTTCTAATTTTTTAGATTTTTTTAGAATTTTTCTAAATTTATTAATTTTTGTTTGATTTTTTCAGAAGGCACAGTTCCGAACTTGGGTGCCCTTGTTGAAGCATTCAATGGAAAGTACTTTTCAAAATGTGCTCGGGAATAGAAAATGGCAGAATTTCTTTGACTTTGCTAGTATTAGTCATCAGTCAATCAGTATGAGGTTGAGTTTGCAAGATTGTCAAAGTACGCAGCAAGAATGGTTGAGGACCTAGTGGATAGGGTAAGAAGATTCCGAGATGGTATGAAACCAGAAATCAGAAGTCAGTTGGTGCCACTGAACCTTAAGGACTATAATGAGCTATATGAGAGGGCTCAACTGATTGAAAGGGACATGACTAAGAGGGCTGCCGCATTGAATCGCAATATGCGCCATCTAGGGACAACTAGCGCTTTGGAAAGAAGCCTATGATTAGAAATAGGCATTTTGTCCCTCCTGTCAAGAAGAATATCGGGATGCTGGCACACTACTCTAATGCCGCATGTCAATCTTGCGGAAGAAAGCATGGGACTAGCCCTTGCCCAAGTGAGATTGGAGCTTGATATGGATATGGCCAACATAGTCATCAAGTGAAGGACTATTCGAGCCGATCCACTAGGTCGCCGATGCAACCACAACAACCCCAAGTGGGACATTTGGATAGAGCCGCTCCGCAAAATAATCAAAATCGACCGCAGGCACAAGAAAGAGTTTATGCTATGGGCCGTAGGGAGGCGGAGGATGCACTTAGCGTGATCACAGGTACAATCTCTTTATGTGATCATGCTGCCTATACTTTATTTGATCTGGGGGCTTCGCATTCGTTTATGTTGGAATAGTTTGTTAAGTTAATTGGGATTAAATCGAAACTGTTATAAGTAATTCTACGTGTTACTACCCCTCTAAAGGATGAAGTGTTAGTTGTAGTAGGATGCACAAGTTATCGAATAATTGGTGGTGGTAGAGAAGAGGTGATTGATTTAGTGGTCTTGGTAATGTATGACTTTGATGTCATCATCGGGATGGATAGGCTTGTGAAGCAAAGAGCTGTGATGAATTGTACCAGCAGGATGATCCAATTTAATCTGATTGGTCATTCTAGATATGAGTTTGTGGGAAGCCAAGGAGGAACCTCAATCCCTTGGATTTCGTTGCTAGAGGTGGCTAAGCTGTTAGATGAAAGATGTCAAGGTTATTTGGCAAATGTGGTTAACTCATTGATCGAGGAACTAAGGCTAGAAGATATAGTCAAGATGTGTAATTTTCTCAATGTCTTTATGCAAGAATTGCCAAGATTATCCCTGAAAGAGAAGTGAAATTTGTGATTGAGTTAGCCTCTGAGATGGAGCCAATCTCCAGAGCGCCATATAGAATGGCTTTGTCAGAGTTAAAAGAGTTGAAGGTGCAGATGCAAGAACTGTTGGATAAAGGATTCATTCGTCTGAGTGCATCACCATGAGGAGCACCAATGTTATTTGTAAGGAAGAAAGATAGTTCGTTGCATTTGTGCATCAATTATTGGCAGTTAAACCAAGTGACCGTCAAGAACAAGTATCTGTTACCAAGAATTAATACTTATTCGATCAACTGCAAGGGGCTTGGTACTCTCCAATATAGACTTGAGGAAGGGCTATCATCAGTTAAGCATCAAAAAGAAGGATTTACCGAAAACAGCATTCCCTACGCGTTATGGACATTGTGAGTTTACCGTGATGCCATTTAGACTAACTAACGCCCCAGCTGCTTTTATGGATTTGATGAATTGGGTATTTAAGGAGTTTTTAGATCAATTCGTTATTGTGTTCATCAATGATATTTTGGTATACTCGAAGAGCCCCGAAGAGCATGAGCGACATTTGAAGATGGTTTTGCAAATCATGAAAGAACATGCACTTTACGCCAAGTTTAGTAAGCACGAGTTCTGGCTCAATCGAGTAGCGTTTCTTGGACATTTGTGATCTCTGGGGAGGGAATATCAGTGGATTCGACTAAAATCGAGGTAGTCACGAATTGGCCGAGATCAACGACAGTGACAGAGGTTCGGAGTTTCCTAGGCCTGATAGTCTATAATAGACAATTCGTGGAAAGGTTTTTTGCGATAGCTACTCCTTTGATGCACCTCCTAAAGAAGGAAACAAGGTTCGAATGGACGGATAAATGTAAAAGAAGTTTCCAGGAACTCCAGCATAAGTTGGCTCCAGTATTGACGATGTCATTGGGTCTTCGAGAATATGAGATTTACAGCGATGCGTCGCTTAAGGGATTGGGATGTGTTTTAATGCAACATGGAAAAGTGGTTGCATACACATTGCAACAGTTGAGGCCTCATGAGCTAAACTACTCGACTCATGATTTGGAGCTAGCGGCGATCATCTTTGCCCTAAAGATATGGAGGCACTACTTGTATAGGGAAAAGTTTCAGATTTACACGGATCATCAAAGTTTGAAGTACTTATTTTCTCAAAAGGAATTAAACATGAGATAACGCTGATGAATGGAACTTTTCAAGGATTACGATTGCGACATTCTGAACCACTCTGGGAAGGCCAACAAAGTGGGGAATGCACTTAGTCAAAAGTCGAGTATCACGCAGGTGATGATTAAGGAATGGACTCTACTCGAGGGAATAAGAGATTCGGAATTTAAGTTTGGGGTAGGTTACCTCTCAAGTTTGTTGGCCACTTTAAGGCTCGAGCCAGATGTTCAAGACAAGATTAAGATATTGCAATTTACGGACCCGGTCATTCAAAAGATCTTGCAAGGAAACGCAGATAAGAGAAAGCCTGACTTTCAAGTGACTGGGGATAGGACGTTAAGGTTTCATGGACGATTGTGTGTACCTAACGATGTGGAACTCAAGAAAGAGATTTTATCGAAAGCACATTGTAGCAACCATAGCATTCATCTAGGTAGCACTAAGATGTATCAGAATTTGCGTCAATACTATTGGTGAAACGGAATGAAAATGGAAGTAGCCAAGTACGTAGCTAAGTATTTAACGTAACAGCAAGTGAAATCGCAACATTGTAAGCCTGGTGGACTGTTACAATCGTTGGAAATTCCTGAGTGGAAATGGGAGCATATCATGATAGACTTCGTCATAGGTTTGCCAAGAAGCCAAAGGGGCAATAATTCAATTTGGGTTATAGTCGACAGGTTGACCACATCAGCACATTTTGTGGCAGTGCAAAAGTATTTCGCAATGGATAGGTACATTGAGCTATATATGCGACAAATAGTTCATCTTCATGGAATGCCAGTAAACCCCAAGTTTGCTGGAACCTTTTTGGAAAAGTCTTCAGATGGCTATGGGGACAAAGCTGCAATATAGCATGGTCTATCATCCGCAAACAGATGGTCGGTCTGAGAGGATCATTCAGACGTTCGAGGATATGTCGCGAGCTTACATAGTGGAATTTAAAGGAGAATGGGAAGAATGGTTACACCTCGTCGAGTTCGCATACAATAACAGTTATCAATAGAGTATTAAAATGGCATTATTTGAAGCGTTGTATAATAGAGCCTACAGAACTCCAGTATGTTGGGATGAGGTTAGTGAAAGGAGTATAACGGGTCCATAACTGGTTCAGCAATCAGTTGAGACAGTTAAGATCATCCAAGAAAGACTTAAGACTGCCCAGAGTCGTCAAAAGAGCTACGTAGACAAACGGCAAAGGCCTTTGAAATTTCAAGTGAGAGATCATGTTTTCCTCAAGGTATCACCAATGCGAGGAACTTCACAATTTGGCAAGAAAGGAAAGTTAAGCTAAGGTATGTAGGTCCATTTGGGATTTTGGAATGAATAGGGACTTTTGCCTATTGCCTTGCCTTGCCACCGAATTTGGTTCAAGTTCACAATATCTTCCGCATATCTATGATAAGGAAGTATGAACCGAATCTAATGCACATGCTAAGTTATGAAGAAATAGATGTGGACGATAGAGTATCATACATGGAAAGACTGGTGAGAATAGAGGATAAAAAGGAATAAGTTTTGCGAAATAAGTCGATTCCGTTGGTTAAGATAGTTTGCAGCATCACGGAACGAAAGGAGCCACATGGGAAAGTGAAGAAGTGATGAGGTATTAGCACCCCTATTTGTTTGAGGAGTTGGGTTGTTGTAAATTTTGAGGATGAAATTTACAAAAAGAGGGGAAGAGTTGTGATATTCTGAATTTCAACTCTTTTCAGATATATGAAATGATTATTTCATCGTTACTCAGTTAATTAAATTTCACTCTGAATTGATCACTCATGGGAGGACTAACCGTTAGGAAAAGGCTAGCTAGGACTTATGCACACGCGACCTAAGAACTTAACCGTGGACTGACCATTCGACCATAAGGATTGACAAGGGATAATTTTGGGCCATTATAGACCAAATAAAGGGTAGTTATGGAATGATTCGCCAATGATATATAATCGAATCATGGGTGATTCTGTTTAACCATTATATGGATTGCGAACCACCCTAAACCTATTCCGAGCGATCGTGTCCTTCAGAACTAGTGATTGACCCTTGTAATTATATAACAACCAAGGTCATCATGGCTTGAGTCACTGCCATTCGCCGACCATACTAGTTACGGTCGCCTCTCACCTTTTTCTCTCTCTTTTTCCCTTCCATTCTCTTCATCCAGCTGTCCGCACCGCACATCACCGTCACCACCATCTTGTGACCATCACCGACAACCAGCCATCGTTCGCCATCTCTTTCTGCCGTGAGCCATCGAGAGCACCGTTTCTGCCTTGACCAACCGCGACCAAGCCCTCACCCACTACCACCTTACTCCCACTCTCTTGTTTGTCTACCACCGTCTTGCCATCACACCACCAGTCATCACCGTCCCTCACCTGAGCCATGCCCATCTCAGCCAGTTGCCCGCTGTTATCCACCATTCGCCACCAAGGTCACCGAGCAGCTACTGCTCGCCATGGCTATTGCTACTACTTTGCTGTGATTGCTGCTATCGATTTACTTAGCTTTCTTGCTTAGGTTTTCTTGTAGGTAACTTCCTAAACCTTGGTTAGGATAATGGATGACTAATGGATATGTTTAGGGGTTGTAAGTGTCTGCTTTTGTGGATGGTTTAGTGGCGAGTTTAGGAACTGCTAGTTGGCTGATCTTAGGGCTAATTGAATGACTGGTTTGTGGATTGATCATTGGTGATTTAGTGGCTGCTTTGTTAATCAATGATTGATTGATTCCTAGGTTGATTAGTGGTTAATTTTGGTAGGGTTATGTGATCGATTAAGGGTTGATTTTGGGATTGATTAGTGGCTGTTTGTGGACTGATTTGCAGGCTGACTTGTGGCTGATTAGGGTGCATGATAAGTGGTTTAATCATTAGTTGAGCTTGTTTAGTTAATGACTGATCTGATTCATTGATGGTTGATCATGTTTGTTTAATTAATGACGGTGTTTGATTGTTTGATGGCTTGGTTTAGCTAAATCATGGCTTGATTAGTGGCTAAATTAGGACATGATGCTTGAATTCGGCTCCTCATTGACTAATGGGATTTATTTGTGGGATGGATATGTTATCCATGTTTGAAATTGAATATATTTCATGAAATCTTAGTTCATAGATATGGGCACGTTACAAACACTCGACATTAGCTAAATTGCAAAGATATAAATTGGTGTTGAGTGAATAACGTATATGCATGGTCATGAAATTGCTGTCTAGGCAGGGGTTCTAGATGATGCCCAGTGGGGGTTCGAATGCCGTCTAGGCGGGGATTCTAAATGATGTCGTGTCGCAGTAGAGGCCGGACCAATGCTCCTTTATGGAATGCCATCTGGTACCCGGCTTGCCGAGAGGTATTCGATCCTAGATGTTGCCATACCCGACAAAGCGAGACAATGCCTGGCAATGCCAGAAGACCGGTAGGGGTTCGGTTATGGGCCATGGAGCTATTAATAATCCGGACTATTATGAGTGCAATGTGTTTAGATGATTGCTTTATGCCTAAAAGTGATGATATATGTCATGCCCCAAGCCCTACCGAGCTCGCAACACCACTCCATGATTGTATTTCGAATGCAACATCCCAAGATTCATTGCCGACCCACACGAACATCAAAACATAAAGCGCAAGCGAAGACGATTAAAAGCACTCAAACAAGATTAAAGACTAAGGGTAGTAATGAAAACACTTGAACATTCAACAACATACTTCATACAATAACACATTTGTAACATTCAGCTTTATACACGTTAGGCCACTAGAGTTAAACTCCACCTTCATCAAAAAGGGACTGGTGATCGGGTAAGCTAGCCTAGCTATAAAAAAAAAGGTCCACTAAAAAGGATTTCTAGACCTAGGACTAAAACACCGCTACGGCTCCCAATCCGAGTCGGAACTTGCAGACTCAGGCTGCGACTCCACGGGTTCCCCTTCAGGCTTCTCCACCATTGGCTCCTCTTTGGGATCGGACTTCATTGGCTCTAGGATGGCCTCCTCGGTTTCCTCCTCTAGCTTTGACTCCATGGACTCCTCATCGAAGTCGGACTCCACTATCACCAGCCAGGGGTCAAAATCTTCGAGGGTGGCATCCGGGCTCATGACCACACCATCGAGAGCGAGAGTCGCTAAGGGGTCCTACTCACCTACCCTATTAAACGGAATATCGCAGTTCCGAAGTGGACCATAGGTAGCCATTCCCTATGGAGTTGTAGCAAAAGCGGGCATCTTAGAAAGGATTGCTTTAAGCTAAAAAATGATAAGAGTAAAGAAATTAGAATTGAGTCTGCAGATAATATTGCAGCTATAGCAGATAATAATTCAGATAGTGCTAATTCTGTCTCGTTTGTCACTGATTATTCGTCGTTTAATGGATGGATTATAGATTTTGGTTGTTCTTTTCATGCTACACCAAATAGGAACTAGTTTACTACTTATCAATGCACGGGTAGTAATAAAGTGCAATTAGGGAACAATTCTGAATGCGATGTTATAGGTGTTGGTGATATTAAAATCAAAATGCATGATGGTATTGTGAGGACATTGACTGAAATGAGGCATGTTTTAGAGTTGAAGAAAAATCTAATTTCCTTGAGTGCCCTGGATTTAGCTAGGTATCGATATTATTCAGATTGTAGAGTTGTGAAGGTTCTTCGAGGTGCCATAGTGATAATAAAAGGAATCAAGTATAATGGCCTATATGAGCTTCAAGGTGAGACAACAGCGAAATTAGCTGTAGAGATGTCAGATGCATCTGTTCAAGAGTTTGAATAGTGGCATATGTGTTTGGGGCACATTAGTGAGAAAAGCCTAAACGTTATAAGTGAAAGGAATTTGCTATGTAGTTATGTTGCTGACGATCTAAATCTATGCAAGTGCTGTGATTTAAATCAATGGTGGAAAGTGTAATTCAGTACGTATGTCAAGAGAAACCACGGATACTGCAAAATTTATTTACTTAGATGTTCGCAGGTTGTTATGGTTTCCTTCGAGGAAAAGTGCAAGGTTTAGGCTAATAGTTGTTGATGACTACTTGAAGAAGACCTGAATATTTGTGCTTAGGCACAAGTTTGATGATGTTGTCAGGCTTAGGCAGCCAAGAGCTTTGGTCGAAAAGGAGACCGGTAAGACGATCAAGCAGGTGCAGACTAACAATAGTATGAAGTTTTGCTTGGTGTTGTTAAATGAATTCTTCATGAAGGAAAACACAGTGAGACACCGTACTAGTGTCAATGAATCACAACATATTGCAAAATTGATGAACAAAATATTACTAGAGATGGCCCATAAAATGCTCACTAGTGTTATGGTTGGGAGATTCCTGGCGGATACGCTTAGTAAGCGAGCTACCTGAAGAATAAATCTCCATCAACTGTGATTGGATGTCGGACTCCCAAAGAAGTTTGGTCAAGTAATGTTGCTGATTATTCTATTATTAGAATATTTGATTACCCATATTATATTTGAGTTAGTGATGGTAAGCTTGATAAAAGGACAAGAAAGTGCATGTTCCTAAATTATGTACAAGGTGAGTGGGGTTATAGGTTGTAATGCTCAGAATTAAATTCACCTGTTGTCAACAGAGAAGTTACATTTGACAAGTCTCAAGTACTTTTGGGTAAGAGTGTTAATAGCAATGTTCATATAGATCTGAACGGTATTCAACTTGAGATGGAGTTGCAACTAGAAACTCTTGAGATAATGGGTACTAGCAAAGTAATCGACACAAATGGTGCTTGTAGCGAAGTGGAGCCTATTATGTAACATTCTAAATTTTCGATCCTTTTCCCGGGATTTATGAAATGAATATTTGACCAATGCACTTATAGTGAGATTTCATCCGAACCGCACATATTTGGGATGCTAACTTTAGAGGTAAGGCCATTACGGGATTGAGTTCACACGACCAAAGAACTCGACCTTGATTCGGCCTTTGACCATAAGCATTGACGAGGAAATGTTTTGGGCCAACAGAGAGCGATCTATTTGATTGATCGTGTCCTAAGGTAACTAGCGACAGACCCTCGCAATTACATGACAATCGAAGTTGCCTTGGTTCGAGCAAGCTTAAACGTGACTTGACTTGGTGTCGGTCACGGGTCGAGAGCACGTAATCCCAATGAGCCACCATTAGCAAGAGATAAGCTAAAGTCGCGATAGTTCGATTTTAGTCATTTCTTGGAATTCGGGCTTACGAATCAATAATTTTGAAAGTGACAATTTTGAGTGGCCGATGACATTTTCGGCATGGCCAACCTTAGGGCCACCCATTTCTGCAAAAAAATGAATTTCGGTCTAAGATCGGAAAAATGACCATTTTGCCTCTTGGACCGCGAACGAATTTTAAGGACTGGATTGAGTCGGAGAACCGAGAATTACCCAATATGGCCGAAAAATGAGAGGGCAAGAATATCCCTCTCCCTTTATGAGTAATTACTCTTTTGCCCTTAGAATTATTGGACAAGGACAAATGTGGACCGTTGGATTTTGGATAAGATTAAATCTTGGCCATTAGATCGAAAGGGTAGATAAGGGGTATTTTGGTAATTTTGAACAATTTCATATGACCTCGGGTATTGAGGGTAGTTTAGGGGCAGTTTGAGGCATGTGAAGGAGGGGCTGATTAATGAATGTTGTGGACTGAATTTCGGGATGGAAAATGCGAGGTTTAGGAGGCTTGGATTGGGCTGTGATGTTGCGGAACGATCGAGGTTAAGTTGCGTGTTTGATTGATAGTTTTCCGCCTTGAATAAGTTCGTTTATGTGATTGCGTGACCGATGATCGTTGGCTGGTTTGGAAATGTGCTTCGAGCTAATTGTGGTTTGGCCATGTGCCATGAGTGTATGGCCTGAGGCATGGTGATGTGATAGTGCATTGAGTTCGCGTGCTAAGCATATGTGATCGGGTGGTGGTGTGTTCGCGTGACGAGGATGTGTAATTGTGAAATGTGTGCGAGGTGTGAAGTTGTGTATGGCCGTGTGTATGTGTGGCCGTGTATACGTGTAGTACGTGTGTTAAGTGTGGAATGAAGGTACGGAAATGTAGGATTGATTGGAAAAGTGGGTTCGTCTTGAGGCGTGTTCGTTTACGCGGGACGATGACGTCCCCGACGAGGTGACGATGCCCCGCCCGACGGGGTGAGAATGCCTGACGAGATCAGAAGACCGTTGGACTGATGCATTTTACGTAAAGCGTGGTAATAAAGGAAAGTTGAGAATGTAGGATTCCGTCCCGAGGCGTGTTCGCGCGCGAAGATGCCGTCCCTGACGAGGTGATGATGCCCAGTCCGATGGGGTGACGAGGTCAAGACCATTGGCTTGATGCGTTTTACGTGGGCACATTAGTGGTGGAAAGGTTGAGAATGAGCCGGACTAGACTTGACGTGTGAGGATTGCGAAAGTTAATGCATGGTGTGAGTTGGTGTGCGAGTGTGTTTGTATCGCATGATGTAGTGCTCAATTATAGGGTAAAAACTGCTAGGCACAGTATGGGATGTGCCCAAGTGGGTTTTGCCTCATAATAGAGGAGGCACACGCGTCTGCTGTAATGCATTTTACCGTGGCACGTTGATTGTAATATTATCTAACGTGCAAGGATATGCATGATGGATTCCGGGTAAGATCATATGTGTTTGTTAGTTTTGTTGATCGTTGTGTGTATGCATGTTTTGTCTAGTGGTACGTGAGAGCCTATGTGGGGTTTGAGGTTATACACTTATTGAGATTCGTTTCATAGTTATATAACCACCATTTCAGACCCCCAGCTTTAGACTTAGGAGGCCCACCTCCTCTTTTTGGAGTACGAGCAGCCGCCCATGGAGCCGCAGGCCGTACAACTGTTGCAAGCAATGTCCAAGTGATCCTCTGGGTGCGTTAGCCAGAAGACTCGGGAGCAGAATGGAAGGAAGACGACCATTAAATTCCCTAGGCTATTTTAGGGGTTGTTTAGAGTAGGTCGACCTATAGTGAAGTTAAGTCAACCAAACCCATGATCCTTTTTGTTATGTCGGTGGTTATGAATGCTTGTTTGTTAAACCTATTTGTAATATGACGTTTGTATGCTCGGTTCAGTGTCTTTGTATAAAAATGAATGTTGTGTTGTTTGACTGCTCTGATGATCTACCTCGTCGTCATCTTTTTAGTCCGAGGTTTTTATGTCTACTTCCGCCTCTATCTCTGATGTTTAGTTTGGGTCGGCGATGTTCCTGGGACGTCGTAACAATTCGACCGGAAGAGAGGGATGCCGCGAGTTCAATGGGGTTCGGGCGTGACATCCTAGTTTGATTTGGCATCAGAGCAAGGCTAGCTCGATACCAGTAAGGTCGAGACCTAGAGTGATAAAAGCGACGACTTCGGGGTGATCAGTTAGGAAGCCCTTCGTAGATTGCGTGTTTATGTTGATTATGCATGTCCTGTGAATACGCGTCTGTGATTGCTAAGTGGTTTATTGTGATTGTGATGTTGATTGAGATGAAGGTGCGGCAGGACTTGAGGTGAGTATGAGAACCCTGTTAGTTGTTTGGGGATGTTGGCTTGAGGTTATGTATTTGGTTTGATGGTGGGTTGTTGGTTATCGAGTGTGGGTTGTCGAGTTTTGTGCCTACGGCTTGGACTAGTATAGATGGCCTAGGTCCTTAATACCCGTATGGAATTATAGCAGGTAGGAGGATAGCGTGAGCTCGTGAGAATGAGTAGGAGAGGTGCGGGAGCAAGAGGTTTGTCGAGACCTCAGACACCGATTGCGGAAGATCCGCGTATGGAAGGAGTTCTTAGGATGTTAGAGAGGATTGGGAATATGTTGGATAGGCAAGCTCAAGAACGAGTTAATGCGACCGCTCAAGCTACTGAGGCTACACCTACTGTAGTTAATGAGAATGCTGGTAATAGGAATGGGAATCGGCAGATGCATCAGATAATAGAACAGTTTTTGAAATTGAAACCATCCAAGTTTGAAGGAGTAGGAGATCCGTAGGCTGCTTCTAAATGGGTTGAGGAGTTAGAAAAAGCTTTTGCTTTATTGAGTTGTACTAAAGCAGAGAAAGTGACGCTAGCAGTGTACCAGCTTCAGGGTAATGCGAATGACTAGAGGAAAGCCATACAAGGCCGAGTGTTCCCAGCAAGTGTAGATCAGAATTGGACAACCTTCGTTCAGGCTTTTAATGAAAAGTATTTCTTGGTAAGTGCTTGAGAAAGAAAGATGACAGCTTTTCTTATGTTGCAGCAGAACCACATGACCGTGGATCAATATGAGACAGAATTTGCCATGCTGTCTAAGTTTACACCGAGAATGGTACACCATCCTAAGGATAAGGCGCGAAAATTTCGAGATGGATTGAGGGCCGATATTCGCAGCCAAATGTTACTAGTGAATTTGAGGACCTATGAAGAATTGTATGAGAGGGCTCAGATTATCGAATAGGATATGATGGATAGGGCCACCGCGTTTGGATCAAAGTATACCTCAACTAAAGATGATTGTCAACAAGAGAAAAGGCCGATGATAGGAAATCGACGTTTTGTTCCTCCGGCAAGAAGGAATATTGGGAAACCGTCACATCAAGCTAATTCAGCATGTAGACATTGTGGGAGACATCATGGGAATGGTCCTTGCCCAAGTGTGACTAGGGCATGCTTGGTCCTTGCCCAAGTGTGACTAGGGCATGCTTTGGGTGTGGTGGAATGGGACATCACATAAGGAATTACCCGAATCTTCATGTTCGACCACCTCCATCATCACAAACATCTCGGATTGGGAATCCGACTAGTGCAACCCCGCCGGCTAATTTGAATAGACCGCCAGCACAAGGACGTGTACGCCCTGGCATAAGGGGAAACTGAGAAGGCGCCAAGCGTAATCACAGGTATGGTTTCTCTGTATAATTATACTGCATATGTTTTATTGATCTGGGGGCGTCACACTCATTTGTGTCTGCTCAATATGTTTAATTGGCTAGATTGAAACTGTTTTTAGAGGTGCAAGTGTGTGTGACTATGCCATTGATGAATGAGATATGCGTGTCGATAGGATGCACAGGTTGTGAAATAGTGATTGGTGGTGTAGAAAGCTGGATAGATTTGGCTGTGTTGACTATGTATGATTTTGATACGAATGTGGGCTTAGATTGGATAGTCAAATAGAATGCTGTAATGGACTACAGCAGCAAAGTGATTCAGTTTAGTCTAGTTGAACACCCTAGATTTGAGTTTGTAGGGAGTCGAGGAAAAATCTCGATAGCTATGCCGTTGATGTGATTGCTTAAAAAGGAATTGAGTATTAGGCAACACCGATGGATGGAGCTTTTTAAGAATTATGACTATAACCTTTTGTGCTATCCCGGAAAGGCCAACTAGGTAGCCGATGTATTGAGTCTGGAGTTAAGTGTCGCACATTTGATGGTTAAGGATTGGGCATCGTCAAAAAAAGTACGAGACTCAGGGTTTCGGATCGAGGTAGGACAACTCTCCAGGTTGATGACGATGTTAAGAATTGAATCGGGAGTGTGGATCAAAATTTAGACGTCGCAGTCTATGGACCTGAGATTTAGAAAATTCTAAAAAAAATGGATAGTATTAAAAGGAAATCGGACTTCTAAGTGTCTGAGAATGGAATTTTGAAGTTTTGAAGACGATTGTGCGTGCCCGATGATTTGGGATTTAAGGAAGAAATCTCGTCGGAGGCTCATAGGAGCAATTATAATAGTCACCTGGGCAACACGAGAATGTGATATTGGTGGAACGGATTGAAGGTAGATGTGGCTAAACATGTGGCAAAGTGTTTGACGTGTTTACCGGGTTTTCGAGGCAAATGGGAAGGAACAAGTTTTAAGAAATAAGATGGTCCCAATGGTCAAAGTTGTTTGGGAGCACTACGAGATAGAAGGTGTCACTCGGGAGAATGAAGAACCAATGAAACGTCATCACCCCCATCTGGTTGGATAGCTAGGTATAGTTGTAAATTTTGAGGACAAAATTTTTATTAGGGGAAAGAATTGTAACATTCTGAATTTTCTATCCTGTTTCCGGGATTTATGAAATGAATATTTGACCAATGCACTTATAGTGAGATCTCACCCAAGAACCGTGCATTCTTGGCATGCTAACTTTAGGGGTAAGGCCATTACGGGATTGAGTTCGCGCGACCAAAGAACTCAACCTTGATTCGACCTTCAACCATAAGAATTGACGAGGGAATGTTTTGGGCCAATAGAGAGCGATTTATTTGATTGATCGTATCCAAAGGGAACTAGCGACAGACCCTCGCAATTACATGACAATCGAGGTCGCCTTGGTTCGAGCAAGCTTGAACGTGACTCGACTTGGTGTCGATTACGGGTCGAGAGCATGTAATCCCAATGAGCCACCCTTTAACAAGAGATAAGTTAAAGTCGCGATGGTTCGATTTTAGTCATTTCTTGGAATTTGGGCCCGGAAATCGAGAATTTTAAAAGTGACGATTTTGAGCAGCCGATAACATTTTTGGCGTGGACAACCTTGGAGCCACCCATTTATGCAAAAAAATGAATTTTGGTCCGGGATCGGAAAAGTGACCATTTTGCCATTGGGACCGCTAACGAATTTTGAGGACTGGATTGAGTCGAGGGACCGAAAATTACCCAGTATGGCTGAAAAATGAGAGGACAAGAATGCCTCTCTCCCTTTATGAGTAATTACTCTTTTGCCCTTAAAATTATTGGATAAGGACAAATGTGGGCCGTTGGATTTTGGATAAGATTAAATATTGGCCATTAGATCGAAGGGGTAGATAGGGGGTATTTTGGTAATTTCCGGAGTGCAATTATTGGGGGTGCCCTTTTAATATCTATTTCTCTCTCTTCATCTCTCATAATTCACTCACTTTCTCTTTTCTCACCCCCAATCGACCGGTTCTCCCTCTCCCTTCTCCTGTGTGTGAGCCACCTTAGTGACCACCCATTTCCCCGCCCTTTAGTCCCCCTCCCGCCCGATCATCGTCGCTGCCTTTTCTTCCTCAGCTATGCCACACCGTCCGCCTCTCCCCTCTCTCACCATCTCACCACATCTTTTCTAGGTAAGTGATTTCCCCAAACTCTCCCTAGGACCTCAAGTATTGTAGGGCATGTTTAGAGCTCGATTTGGGTAGTTTATGGGCTGTTTGAGGCATGTGAAGGAGGGGCTGATTAATGAATGTTGTGGACTGAGTTTCGGGATGGAAAATGCGAGGTTTAGGAGGCTTGGATTGGGCTGTGATGTTGCGGAACGATCGAGGTTAAGTTGCGCGTTTGATTGATAGTTTCCCACCTTGAATAAGTTCGTTTATGTGATTGCGTGACCGATGATCGTTAGCTGGTTTGGAAATGTGCTTCAAGCTGATTGTGGTTTAGCCGTGTGCCATGAGTGTATGGCCTGAGGCATGGTGATGTGATAGTGCATTGAGTTCGCGTGCCAAGCATGTGTGATCGGGTGGTGGTGTGTTTGCGTGACGAGGATGTGTAATTGTGAAATGTGTGCGAGGTGTGAAGTTGTGTATGGCCGTGTGTATGTGTGGCCGTGTATACGTGTGGTACGTGTGGTAAGTGTGGAATGAAGGTACGGAAATGTAGGATTGATTGGAAAAGTGAGTCCGTCTGGAGGCGTGTTCGTTTACGCGGGACGATGCCATCCCTAACGAAGTGACGATGCTTGACGAGGTCAGAAGACCGTTGGCCTGATGATTTTTACGCGGGCATGGTACTAAAGGAAAGTTGAGAATGTAGGATTCCATCATGAAGCGTGTTCGTTTACGCGAGACGATGCCATCCGTGACGAGGTGACGATGTCCGGCCCGATGGGGTGACGATGCCTGACGAGATCAGAAGACCATTGGCCTGATGCGTTTTACGTAGGTGCGGTAGTGGTGGAAAGGTTGAGAATGAGCTGGACTGGACTTGACGTGTGAGGAATTCGAAAATTAATGCATGGTGTGAGTTGGTGTGTAAGTGTATTTGTATCACATGATGTAGTACTTAATTATGCGGTAAAAATTGCTAAGCACGGTATGAGACGTGCCCAAATGGGTTTTGCCTCATAATCGAGGCACGCGCGCAGCTGTAATGCATTTTATCGTGGCACATTGGTTATAATATTATCTAACGTGCAGGGATGTGTATGATGGATTCCACGTCTAATCGTATGTGTTTGTTAGTTTTGTTGATCGTTGTGTGTATGCGTGTTTCGTCTGGCGATACGTGAGAGCCTATGTGGGGTTTGAGGTTGTACACTTATTAAGATTCGTCTCATGGTTATATAACTACCGCTTTCAGACCCCCAGCTTTAGACTTAGGAGGCCCGCCTCCTCTTTTTGGAGTATGAGCAGCCGCCCATGGCGCCCCAATGGAGTCGCAGGCCGTACAACTATTGCAGGCGATGTGCAAGTGATCCTCCGGGTGCATTAGCCAGATGACTCAAGAGCAAAATGGAAGGAAGATGACCATTAAATTCCCTAGGCTATTTTAGGGGCTGTTTAGACTAGGTTGACCTATAGTAAAGTTAAGTCAACCAGACCCATGATCCTTTTTATTATGTCAGTGGTTATGAATGCTTGTTTGTTAAGCTTGTTTGTAAAATGACGTTTGTATGCTCGGTTCAGTGTCTTTGTATAAAAATGAATGTTGTGTTGTTTGACTGTTCTGATGATCTACCCCGTCGTCATCTTTTTAGTCTGGGGTTTTATATTTGCTTCCGCCTGTATTTCTGATGTTTGGTTTAGGTCGGCGATGTTCCTAGGATGTCGCAACAATTCGACTGGAAGAAAGGGATGTCACGAGTTCGATGGGGTTCGAGGCGTGACATATTGAGCCAACAGTTGCCTGAACCGTTGATATTGACAAAGTGCATATTCAATCTTCTGACAGATATTGATGCAACGATAGTTTTACTTTATTTGCGGTTAATGAGGTTGTGTCGAAAAATCTTTGTGAAGTAGTTAAAGGCACATGCGGAGTTAGTGTTTTGATGTATAGCGAAGTTCAAGCGCACTTGGACTTGAAAGATATCTATTGTAGTTGAGCCCATTGGGGTTGTGGGAGAGTAGTAGCGAAGTCATAACAAAACGACTATGACTTGGCTCAAACGTCAAGCCAAGGTGGAAATTGTTAAAAATATGTCTCGAGTTTAAGATCGAAAAGAAAAATTTCTCAATTCAAGTAGGTTTCCTATTTTTGATAGGTTTCCTAATTAAATAGTTTCCTAGTTGGAAAAGGTTTCATAAAAAGAGGTTTCCTAATTTGGATTCAATTCTTGCCAATAAATAAGAAGGGAATGTTATTTGTGAAGATTATCGAAGATAAGTTTCTGCTAGTGAATTATACTCCGAAGATATCCTAGTGTTTGTAGCGATTAAATATTGTGGTAAGATCTATGTATAATTCTTTCGTGAGATTGAGAAATTATTTCGTGAGAAATTGTGGAACGAAATACTGTGTGAATTATTACGTGTAATTGAGGCTTAAGGATACTGAAAGTGTTTAAGTGACTTGAGTATGATTTATAATCTCCGTTACATCGCTTGATCTATAATGAAATTGCATGCTATTCTTCTTGTGAACGTAAGTCACTACGATCGAATCAATTAAATTTGGTGTTCGATTTATTTCATTATTCTATCAAATTTATTATTCGATCGCTTGCTTCCGCAACACTTTTTTATGAAAAAGTTTCCAAAATCATTTGTTTTCCATAAAACTAACAAAGTTTTAAAATACTAAAATAATTACTATAGTGGTATATGAATAGATTTTAACCAAATAAGTATTATCGTTCAAAAAAAGGAAAATTACATAAATGGTTCTTGAATTTTAACTTAATCTACAATGTAGCTCTTGAACTTTTAATTTATTCAATAGGGCCCTTAAATTTTAAACTAATATGCAATATTGTCCATGAATTTTTAATTTTTTCAATGTAATTCTTGAACTTTGGGTACATGTTTAAACTAGTCCTTAAACTATATGAAAATGTTCAATATTGTCATTGAACTTAAATTAATTAAAGAATAATATTAGATATTTTCATGTAATTTAAGGACTAATTTGAATATTTACTGAAAATTTAAATATCACGTTAAATAAATTAAAAATTTATGAATAATATTATATATTAAATTAAAATTCATTAACGGTATTGAATAAATTAAGAATTCAAAAATTACATTACCCATTACTTGCACCGTTATCCGTTCGAAAAAGGGATAGGACATTCACAAAGAGGTACGACAGCTTCCTCGTGAACCGTAAATAATCGAATCGGCTAATCGCTCGTCGGAGCTTGGCGTTTGCCCAATCCATCAGCCACTGGGCACACGTGGCAAGCCGAAGCAACCCCCGCTCCCCGAAGGAGAGATTTGTAGCAGGTGCGAAACAACGAGCACAGTGCTCTCTGCGCAATCGAAGGCATTGCATTGCCAAAGCCAAACCACCAAACTTGGAAGAACTCAGTGAGATAAATCGCAGTCGAAAAGTCTCTGAGAATTCTTGAGCTGAGAAGATCGAAAGCAGAGAGGGGTGTCTTCCCTCTCTGGTTGGAATTGCCGATGGAACTGTGTTAGCTTTTGCTGCTACAAGCAAGAAGAGAGAGATAATGAAGGGCCCGGTGCTTCGTAGGCCTTTGATTTCGGGAGTGAAGCTTCCCTTGTTAATTGGCGTGGACTCGTTGCCTTGCTCTGCGACGTCGCCCGCAGTTCAAACCTCGTGTTCTCGTGAGTTTTTCCCCTCTTTTCACGGACCTTGTCATCGTTCTCCGATCTTCAGTCGTTCATGGTGTCTGCGAAAATGTTTTCGAAAAGTTAATTTTCCGGATGCAATCGGTTCTTCGTTGGACGGCTGAATCGGGTCTGGTTCTTGCTGAAAAAGAAACAGTTTGAGTTGAGGAATTCGTAGTTTGATGCTTACCCTATTCTAGTCAAGCTATTGTCGTGAGAACTGAGCGAAGTTTTGGCATCTTTGTCCTTATGATTGGTGTTGGACTATGCATATGGGCCTTAATCGCTGGTGAGATGATTGACCTTTGCCCTTTTCTGGTTAAGATTTTTAGCCGATTTAAGTGAATTGGTGTGCAATCTGCTAGATTTCTCCCTCTCTGCCATATTAGCCACTTGAAAACGGTGCAGTTTGTACCAACTAATCGTTTCAACTTGTAAAATCACCGGGTTTTATCGAAGCCAGTGTATCTAGAAACTAGTTTTTATAATATTTGCTCGAACTGCAAAGATTTTGCCATATAATGAACGATGTAAGAAGTGCAGGAATGAAACCGATGAGTGAGGATGAAACACAATGCAACACGGATGTGGAAAAGAAGATGGTATCTTCTTAAGTATATGCAATTTCATGACATCTTCGTCATATTCTGGACCCTAAAAACTGGATGATTCTTCTCCTTCAAATTGCCAAATGACCAGAATAACATTGTACTGGAAACTTTTTAGGTTTCTGAAAAATTAGCTTCATGGATATTACAACTTAGGTTGACAGGTACTACTTGTAGACCAAAAAGAGTTACAAAAGATTTTGGCACTCTTCCATGTAAGGAGACAAATATAAGCATGAACCTTGGTACACTTGCTTCAGAAGATGGCATACTTTTCCTTAATTGTTGTCGACTTTGGGCTGCACTAATTTTGACAAATTAGCATGAGTTTTCTTTTGGGCTTGGGCTGAATGCACATTAGGTTGGGTTGGCTTACTGAAAATCAGGCTATACTGATTAACCTCCTAATCTTTCTCTTATTTTAGCTAGATGGAGAGGATTATCAAGAACGAAACAAACATGCAACACATTCCGAGCACAAGCATCCAATGTAAGTATTGGATCGGGGGGATACGAAGGTAGGGATGAAAATGAAAATAAGAATGCCTTGGGAGAGAATCCACCTGGAAGCAGTTCGTCAACAATGTGAGTTCTATCTGATTGATTAACAGCTCATCCCTTTTTCTGATTTGTATTTGCAGAATCTTGTTTTATTGGATAGCCTATCCCATTCATGACGATGACAGGTTATATTTTTTATTCTAAGAATGTGTTGGATATGTTGGTGTTAGATTGCAGTAATAATGAGTGGATGCTTGATGTATGAATCCAAAGCAGCAATTGCAATGTAATGATCCACAGAGTTTGACCTTCACCGGATAGGCATGTATGATATTCCTAATTTGTGCTTTCGGTACCTTGTTTGTTTGTCAAGACGAAGGGAAAGAGAAATCATCATTAATAAGAATTGAGGTAGAAGTTCTACTGAACATGCAAAACTAGATATGCTGTCTAAATGAGTTGAGTTCAAGCTCTTTTAAAAAGATCATCAGTCCTAATTATCATGATCTTTCAAGATCCTATAGAAAGATGCATTGTCCTTCCACCCTTGCTACCTTTCAACATTTGAACTCTAGCCCTTAGATTTGAATTAGGATTGGTATAGAATCTCTGTATATTGTAATCTCTTATTATAGGTATTTTATATGTTCAGCAAAAAAGGAAAACAAGAAGCTTTTAATAAGTATGCTTGGTGTGTATCAATATTGTAGCTTTTGGTCTATACTTTGTCTCTTCTACAAAAGCCGCATCCTATTTGCATTGTAATAAACTTTTTTTGGCAAGGCAATAGGTGATGCTGTGACTAAATATCTATACTTCCTTTAGTCTCTTAAACTGTGCTTTAAATATCAGCCAAAAAAATGTCCATGGTTTGAATTCACTTCTCTCTCTCATCATTTGAATTGTGATGCTAGGAATCTGTGAACTTAATTAACGAGTGTTTACTTTTGTGATTTGCAGCAAGAAGATCCCTAGCCAAATTCCTTATCCTCTCTCTGTTGCTTTGGTTCTCTTTGGATGCGCTTTGGTATTTTCATTGATTGTGTTTGTCAAAGGCAGACCTTCATCACTATTAGCTGCAATCGCAAAGTCAGGCTTCACAGCTGCATTCACATTAATATTTGTTTCTGAAATTGGGGATAAGGTAGTTTATCATGGACAGACTTATACTTTTGTCACAAAGCATACATACAAGAGATTATCATCTCTCTGCTTATTCATCATCTCATGTCAATTTAGTTTCTTTTGCTTCGCAACGTCCTGATTTCTTGGTCTAATTTCACTAATACTTCAGAAGAGTTATAACATATGGGCTGGATTTACAAATGCCAGTTTGGACTATTGTCAACTTGAGGATGTAGGTGACTACCCACCAAAGTGTTATCGACTACTAAACCCAGCTCTTCCTATGCGACTGATGATCCAATAAAGAGGAAAAATTCGGCATTGAAGCATAAGAAACCTCTGAAATTGAGACGAGTTTGTTGTCTAGTAATATGGCTAATAAAGAATGATGCAATGGAAACTTTACACCTATGCATCACACTCAAGTAGTTCGAATCTAATTTACTTATGACTTAAGCATGATACTAATCTCACTGCATGTTGACATCCAATAACTTTCCCCCTCTCGATGGTTGGTCTAGGTTTGGTCCTCTTTATCCTTTCTATGTGCTTGTGATGGTCTGATATAATAAGAGCCTGTGTATCTCTTGTCATTGCTCAGGTCCTAGAAATGCTAGATCACAGTGTCCCTTCACTTCACCCCATAAAATCTCCTTTTCTGCATTAATAGCTCGGGATAAGTGCATTGAAAGCCCTAAAATTTGTCGAGACAGTGCAATTTAGTCCTAAAACTTTCAAAAGGTGCAATTGAGTCATAAAACTTATCGCGAAAGTGCAATTGAGTCCTAAAACTTTCAAAAAGTGCAATTAAGTCCTAAAACTTGTCAAAATGGTCCAATCAAGTCCTTCAATTGATTGCACTTTTGAAAGTTTTAGGATTTGATTGCACTTTTGTGACAAGTTTTAGGACTTGATCGCATCTTTTGAAATTTTAGGGCTCGATTGTACTTTATTGACAAGTTTTCGGACTTGATTTCACTTTTTGAAAGTTTTAGGATTTGATTGCACTTTTGTGACTAGTTTTAGGACTTGATTGCATCTTCTGAAAGTTTTAGGGCTCAATTGTACTTTCTTGACAAGTTTTAGGACTTGATTTCACTTTTTGAAAGTTTTAGGATTCAATTGTACTTTAGTTACAAGTTTTAGGACTTCCAATGTACTTGTCCCTAAAAACAAAAGTTACTTTGCCCGCGCTCCTATTGAGGTCAATTGCATGGTTTCTTGAGTCTAATATATTTGGAGCTCTTCTATGTCTCTGTAAAATCTGATTTATTAGTTAACCTATCTCTGCTGCCAGATAATCAATATTTTCATTGGAAGATTTGAATTTTCTTTTGCATTTCTGTTCTCAATTTTACTAGTAACACCTACCTTGTCTTTATTGTAAATTCGTTATATGATATGACCTCTTTAATCTATTAACTGAATTTGATGAGAGAAGTTAATGCTTGCTTAACAGCGGATACTGTTTAAAATATGTATTAACTCAAGGTATGGTTGTTCCTATTGCCCAGACATTCTTCATTGCTGCATTATTAGCCATGCAATACAAAAAGGGACTGGTAATCTCTCTCTCTCTCTCTCTCTCTCTCTCTCTCTCTCTCTCTCTCTCTCTCTCACACACACACACACACACACACATGCTAGTGGTGTAAGAACTTGATTTGGCACGAATAAGTATCTAATATTGTTATTGAACTGTAGATTTGACCTGAAAATGTCTCCTTATGAAGGAAATATCATCTGTGGTTCACCAATAATTTACACCTGTCAGAGAATTTCCATTTTGCTGCTTGATAATAATAGAGAATTTACTCTTCATGAGAACTAATATCAAATGCTTTGACAGGATTCTGCCCATGATGGGCGATAAATTGTAGCAATGGAAACTCAGTGCTGTTATTTCACAAGCTTGTTTACCTTCTTTACTGATTTTACAGCATGGAGAATATTCACAGATCAAATGATGCATGAAGTGATGCTGCTTCTGAATTATCTGTTTAACTGATGTCCAAGTGCTGGGATGGACAGCCTGTAGTATAATGTCTAAAAACTACATGTTCTTATGCTCTTTAAAATATTTGAACAGGTTCTTTTAGGATCAATGGGTGCTCTTTCATTAATGACCATCCTGTCTGTTGTGATTGGAAAGGTATTTCAGTCAGTACCTGCTCAGTTCCAGACTAGTAAGTTACACTGTTCCTTCATGTTTTCTTTTTGGTTTCTCCATGAACTTTGAAAGAGCTTCAGTAGAGAGACTTTCAGAATGTGCTTGAAGTATCACCTTATAGGTTGCAACTAAGTTGGACATTTGATACATGTCTTCAACAGCAGTTATCACGTGTAACTCTGCTGCGTCATTCAAAAGATATGAAAAATTGAGTTAGCTCAGCAGAATGAGCTTTAAATAATGGTAAAATGTTTGCATACCTCCTGTGTTGAAGTGGCCCTAATATTTTGTTTTGGTCAACTGGAGTCCATGTATCTTCCATTAGTTGAAAATAGTCCTTAGTGAGGATGGATGACATGACATCCCCCGTCTGATGAGGCATTTATATCTTCCCTTTAGCTCTAAACTTTCTGGATGATATTATATCCTCTGTACTATGACAAACTTAGACTTGTGCTGTAAACAATGTCATTAGCTAAATAGTAGCATACAAAAACGGAATTCTCACGCAAATAGAGTTTTGTTTGCCTGTGGTGAGTGTATGGATCTTCCACATTGACTATGTGGGTGCAAATTGACGTAGTTGCCTGTCACACTTTTAGCACTCAAGGCAGGGTCATGGCATGTCTGCATTACCTTCTATTGGACTTGTAGAGATTAAGCTATTGACATATGAACTTGCAAATTCAATCAAGAGCCAGAACTCAGCAGAAAGCTGTTCTGCTAGTCTTTAATCCCCTGACAGTTAGCCACTCTCTGGCTGGGACTGAAGAGCTCTGGAAAAACTTGTGCTACAATGCCTTTATTCATGTGGTAACCTGGCAAAGAAAGAAAAGGAAAAAAGAGCAAGAGCAAACGAAAGATAAAGGTTATGTTTCTTATGTATGTTCTGCTACAGGGGTTTCTCAGACACGCTTGTATATACTAAAATGAGACTTTTGGTGCAGTTCAGTCTCTTGGCACGCTCTGATTAAAGCACAGAGAGATTTTTTATGCTTAAGTGCAGTAAAAATCACCTGTCAAGTAAAAGTTACTTGTACATATGAAATTTCAGCCACATGCTGATGCTGATGGCTTCTCATTACTTCAAGTCTGAACTTTGTGTCTGTCTATTACAGAGTAATGTAGGATCGAGATATCAAATGAGGAAGAACTAAAGTACACAATTTCCCTAGTGATGCGTGATTAGGAATGCGCATTGCGTTTTAGGATTTATTAGAGATTTGGAACATGAAAATCAACATTCCCGACATTTCAATGTAAATGATAATGTAACCTCGAAGACTTATGTGCTCAGCAATTTTTATTTTTTTTGTGTAAAAGTCATCTGTTTGAACTTCAACTTGGATGCACATAACTATCAATTATTGAATTTACCAGTTCTAGATCTCTGCAGCTTGTCTTTTCTTGTCATGATAGAGAATCCATTTGATCCTTTGGCCTTTTTCTTACAACTTTTTCATGTCTCTGCTCTATGTGATCATTGAAACAGCCTTACCAATTGGGGAATATGTTGCCGTGACTTTGCTTATATTCTTTGGTCTCAAATCAATAAAAGATGCGTGGGATATTCCATCAAATGTAGAAAAGAGTGGAGAGAAGAGCAGTCCTGAACTAGATGAATACGTCGAAGCTGAAGAGCTTGTAAAAGAAAAGGTTTTTTCTTAAAGTAGATGCTTGCTTCCTTGTGATCCTTCACTGGATATACATTTTCTCACTCAGCTATTTTCTGTTCCATCTCTCGGCATGCTTATGATAGGTTTTGGCATTTAAGAAAGATTGTGGTACCTGATTTGACTCAATATGTTATTAGGTCTCCAAACGGCTTTCAAATCCTCTTGAGATTGTCTGGAAGTCCTTCAGCCTTGTATTCTTTGCTGTAAGCATTTTCGTTCCTCTACTGGTGCTATATTTCATCCAACGTAGAAGATGCAGGATTAATTTGCCCCTCACTGCATTCAATGAAATTATTAAATTTGCTGCCGGAAAACTTTACATTACCATTGAAGAACTTGTCTTGGCTTGTTTTAGTGTTCTACAGCTTTTGGTCGTTGACTGCATGATGACATCTGTATTTGCCTTGTTCTTTATCAATGTTGCGTACACATACTGCGGATATGGAGATCCTTTTATGCTTTTTAGTAATTTCAATATTAATGAATTTATTCACTGCAAGTTGGTACTTTGAATGGTTATTCCTCCGATAAAGATGTCTTCTGACCTTTAAACTGCAACCAGGAATGGGGAGATCGTTCAATGCTTGCAACAATAGCCCTCGGTGCGGCACAGGTCAGTTAGGTTTATTTATACTGCAGTGCAATCCTATAGATGTTGGCTGATATATCCTGATACTACCTTCCTCATTCACCTCCAGTCTCCATGGGGAGTTGCAAGCGGAGCTATTGTTGGACACCTTGTGGCGACATCTATTGCGATTCTCGGGGGTGCATTTCTAGCCAACTACATATCTGAAAAGCTTGTGAGTTTGACACAAATTCGAATACTGACAATTTACTCTCTCTCTCTCTCTCAAGACATGCACTCCTTTGAGCATTAGGGACGCGAATCCTCTATCCTGCACCATACTCCCATATTTCTCAACATATGTCTGCTCTTGATGCTTACCTCATTCACATGCATCAACGGTTGAGAAGTGGTTAAGGGTTACAGCACGAATGGGAGCCCTATGGTTATAGAGTATCTACATCCAGAATATGCTTTCTTCTTGGTGGACTGCTATTTGACTAACCTTTCTGTGTTGTAGTACATTCTCAGTCTAAATGCAGAGGTGTCTGTTCCCAATTTCCACCTGGAAAGTATCAAAGAATTCCACTTATGTACTTGTTGCTCTTGGTTGAAAAGCTTCTACTTCATTATGCAGTATAGTTTTGGTACCAACACATCAGGCCTAAGATGTGCACTGTACTGCCTACAGCTAGATAAATAATGGTTGTATTTTGCTCCAACTAAGCGATCTCAATTTTCCACCCAAGTAGCTGTATTTGCTGCATGTTATGAAAAGATCCGTGCTCAAAGCAAACTCACTTGTTTTGACTTTAACTGGTTTTTGCCGTTCGTGTTTTCAAACAGGTTGGCTATTTGGGTGGAGTGCTGTTTCTTGTTTTTGCGATAGCGACATTCTTCGGAGTTTTCTAGAGGTTTTTAGACTGTTGAAAGAGTGAGCTCAGGGCTTGTGAGTTATTGCTTGCATAGCTTGGTTAGAGTGACAAGATCTAAATAGGCTGGAAATAAAGGTGCTGAAGATTAACCATAGGCCTCCTTTTATTTTTCGCTTGTTTTCATGTATATTCACAACTGCATACGAGCTTGACTTGAAGCATGTGTTCTTCATCATCATGAGCAAGTTTGCAGTTTCATTCTGATTTTGATTATTTCAAACACACGGTCCAAGATTATTATAAATGCTATATTTTGGAATTCTCCAGGCTGGACCTACCGTTGAATACATAGCATGATATTTTGTTCTGAGATACTAATAATAAAAGGCAGTTTGTTCTGAGTATCTAGATATTTTCCCGTGATTGCTATGGTTCTTTTCATTCTCTCGCCTATTTCACCATAACACATGGTGCTACAACAGTTGCACCCTTCAAGAACAATATATGTCGGGTCGGGAAAAGGGTAGGATGATGTCTTTATTCTTGAGGTCTTGAAGCAGTTATAACTTGGTAATTGGAAGACTGATGTGTGATTAGTCAATAAAGGAGGGTCATGTTTTTCACTGGATATGAGAGAAACTTTCAAAGAGGTGATTGTGATTTTAGTTCAGCATATACTTAGTTAATTTCATTGTGGAGACCAAATGGAAGAAGAATTGAATATGCTAGGGATGAGTGGAAGAAGAATTAACCAATTCAATAAGGAGTGGCTTCAGGCTATGGTGTTCCTTGACTAGTTTCTCATTCATAGAGCGAGTCTACACACAATGCAGTTTGATTCAACTTCAGGCTATTATTCCAGTTGCAGTTTGATTCAACATATAAAATGCATACATTGCATCAATCCTACAAAATTGATCATGACATATCCTCCAAGATCGATGCCTCTGCTTACCAATATGCATTGCCACTCTTCCTGAAAATCATAAGAGGCCTGTAGTAGGGAAGGGGCTCATCACTTCATCACAAATTCATTGATTATTTGATTCATCCTGGAATTGCATTCCTCATGGAATGGAAATCCAAATACTAGTCATTTCAGGTTGCAAGATTCAATGTTAAGATGAGGTTCCATCCAAACTTGGAAACTCCAGTATGAGGACTCCCACTCCTTCAGTAGTTTAATTCCAAGGTGAACCAAACAAGGCATAATAATGATAGGATTAAAAACTTTGCCTGCTCTTACCAATTTTCGGCCGTTGAGTCAAATTACAGTGAAATTTCCCCGTATTTAACAGCTCTCTGTGCTATGAATGAGCCTTAATAAAATGCCGGAAACATAAATTCACACGAACTAGCTTATATTAATGAGAAGTGATTATGGCACTCTGATCCCGATCTTTGTTATCATGAGAAAGTACTTCTCATTTTGCCGAAGGCCTACACAATTGAAGGCTCTCCTAATTCAACAACATTGATCCTCTGGTCAAGGCAGATTGGCAGGCTTTTTTTATGGCCATCAAATATTATTATCGAATCTCTGGCACTTTCTTTTTCCATCGCCTCGACTGATGTCTGATCGCAAAGTCTAGTCAGTTTACCATTCTACATTGATGGAGCTTTGCTGATTCACGCCTGATCGAGAAGCTTTGTCAGTTTGGCCAACGAAGGACAACAGGGAGTGCTGCACCACCATCCAATATGGGTGAAACTTTGCTGGGTTGCTTCTCTGTTCACTACTTTCATTGTCTAAATCTACAGAAAGCAGTCATGGTTTCTGGCCCTTTCTAATCTCCAAACGCATCAACTAAATGAATTTGCACCCACAAGTCAAAAGCCTCACTGTTCCTATCGTGTTGTGGATCAAAAACAAGAACAAAAAGGTTGCTGTTATTGAATACATCAGATATGCAAATGAATGCTTTTTACCGGAGCTCGATCACTCAATCGTCAGCTTCTGTTTTGCACCTGAATAACGGGAGAAGATCCCCAAACCAGGCATTACATTCAGATTTTCTGAGAAAATGCCCCAAACTTAACTCAATGAGGTTAGTTATGGGATGTATGCAGTTGCAAAATGATAAGCAGTAATCATATGCAATTACAATTTCCAATAGAAATAGCAATCATTTATTCTCCTCCTTTATGGATTTAACCTGCAAGATTCATCTTCCACAAGATACCGAGCCATTACCCACATTAGAGAACTAGCTGAAGTTTCTTTCCAGATTCTCAACACGACATTCTTGCATCCAATTCATGCGTAATTAACTCGATGGCTAATGACTTTCTCAACATGACATTGCTGTGGCAGTCCGTATCAGCATTTTTCTCCATGTCCTAGATGAAAGAACCCAGAAAGAAGAAGACTTATAGTTTGGAGATTCAAGTGAATAATGGAAAATTTCGAGGACGATATTGAATAGAGAAAAATAGTAGGAAGAACATGAAGTGCCATTATCCTCCGATACCATTATCTAATTGTAAATGCGCAAAAGTTCTATGGATCTTCAAGGAACCGATCTTCCGACATTGTACATCATACTCAACTTTGTTTTGTCATAACTCCAATATAACTTGTCATATCTTTTGAAGCAAAATCGCTCTACATAGGTCGCATCAGAGGAAACAACTCCAAATTAAAGGAAATTAAGCGCGATCGAGAGCGAAAACTAGGTACATTGCACAAAAAAAGGGGAATTCGATGCAACACGAGGAAGCTAAAGTGCATAAGACGGCACCAGAAAGCAAACATTACAGGAATCGAAATTGAACCGAGTATTTCTCCGTAAGTACTCAATCACGTTCAGAATTGCTTATGCTTTATAACTATTCCTCAAACAGATCGAATTCCTATCATCTCTAGTTTTGGTTGATCGAATAACCATTTTGGTTAGTCAAATAACCTTCTACATATACCGGGTGGCACTGAAACTTAACATATCTCGATTCTCCTCGACCTGGACCTATCTCATTTGCTTATTTATCAAGATTGAGATCAACCATAAATCTGTCGTAATCTAACGTTATTTTAACAATATCATATATTTTAGATTGAATCTATATATACATTAGTAATTTATGTATAAGAACTAGAAATTTGGTACAGTAACAATTACAAGTAAATTATTCGAATAATGACACAAACAGTCCATGAACTTTGGCTCAATGTGTAATTTGGTCCCTAAATTTTTAATTTGTTCAACGTAATCCCTGAACTTTAGTCTAATGTTCAATGTGGTCCCTGAACTTTTAATTTGTTCAATTTAGTCCCTGAACTATATGAAAATGTATAATATAGTCCCTGAACTTGAATTAATTGAAGGATTACATTGACCATTTTTATAAAGTTCATGGACTATATTGAATATGTACCAAAAATTTAGCGACAGTATTAAACAAATTGAAAGTTCAGGGACCATATTGAACATTGAGTTAAAATTTAAGGACTATATTGAACAAATTAAAAATTTCGAAATCAAATTGCACATTGAGTCAAAATTCAATAACTGTTTGTGTCATTTTCCCTAAATTATTAGATAAAGTTTGCACATGAATGTGTCACCATGGCATAATCTCCTGCGGCCTTTATATCTCAACACACTACAAAACTTCATAGGTATGTAAAAAAAAATAAGGTTATTACCAACTCCAAACTGGTATACCTGTGACAAATTTATCCTCCATTAGTTTCCGTTAAATTTTACTGTCAAATTGTTTAGTTAAATGACATATGGTAGTTGGCGAATGAACTAATTTGGGGTTTTACCCTCTGTTTGTCCCAAGTATATTAGTTCGTGATCTTTTTTTTTTTATTAATTCAATTTAATGGAAGGTAAACTTGTCACAGATATATTTGGGGAAATTTGTCTAAAGTGTAATAGTTTAGGATTTTTGGTGGTCAAATAGTAAGTTTGTGATAAATTTGTCATCAATTTGGAGTGTTTCGTGGTATTAACCTAAGAAATCAAGGAAAATTAGGGATCAAATTGCAACAATTGTCAGAGTCTATTGGCAAAATGTAATTCGCCCGAAACGTGGAGGCGCGTCCTCGCATGCCCCACTTCGTATGTACTGCATTTATAAGAAAAAGGGGGAAAAACAGCGCGGGAGCGGGAGGTGAGATTGATGGGAGACTCCGCCGCAGACTGGGCCGGCGTCGCCTGGACCTTCCTCGCCGGAGTGAGGCGGCGATCGCCGCTTGTCCAGTGCATCACCAACTTCGTGTCCATGGACCTGATGGCCAACACCCTCCTCGCCGCCGGCGCTTCCCCCGCCATGCTCCACTCCCTCCAGGAGCTCCCGGACTTCACCCCTAATGCCGACGCCCTCTGCGTCAACGTCGGCACCCTCACCGCCGACTGGCTGCCGGCCATGAAGCTCGCCGCCGAGCTCGCCGCCCGCTCCGGGAGGCCATGGGTCCTCGACCCGGTGGCCGCTGGGGCTTCGGGTTTCCGGTTGAACGCTTGTAGGGAGCTCGTGGGGCTCAAGCCCACCGTCATCAGGGGGAACGGGTCCGAGATCATCGCCCTCGCGGATGCCTCCATGGGATCCACCAAGGTGATTTGATCAAATTCGTAACTTCATAGGTATTTCCTAGAGAGAAAGAGAGAGAGTGCGTGTTGTCGTTATAGGGCATCTGGCAATGATGAATGGCTTTTTGATAGTGAGTGGAAATGGGTGTTCGGATTTGATGTTGAACTTGACTCCCGGTGTTCTAATTTCAACCTTTGGTCAAATTTCAGTAAACTTGTGCCGACTGATTTAAAGTCATGCGAGTTAAGAGTTTGAAGTCTGAGCTGTATGGCTACAATTCGCGCGAAGTTAAACAGGAATGGTCTGCTATAAACCGTTGATTAGTTTGTCTCTGGATATATTTTCTCTCTGTTCGAACAGATTGATTGCAATTTGCCATACGCAGAATGGTTCCTTTTGTCAGTAGTATCACAGTGAACAGAAATTAATCTGTGATCTTCCTTTTACTATGTAATCTAAGGGACAGACATTATCCTTGCTGCAACAGTTGAAATTTTGTCAGATGTGCTTGTTGATTGTATCTGGTGAGATTGCAGTTCTTTGCTTTGTTTTGGATGTATTGAGCATGAAGCCTTCGACATGTTGTCCTGCAGACTTTTATACCACATCACTCCCTTGATGATGTCTTGCAAAAACTCAGTTAGTCCGTACCTCTGTAAAATCTCAGAAGTTATTAGAATGTGAGATATAATTGGAAAAGAATAATGTTTGTGACTGATCCTTCACCATATACCTTCCTCTCACAGGGTGTCGACAGCTCCCATGACTCGAAGGATGCAGTAGAAGCAGCGAAGTCATTGGCTCAGGTAAGTGAAGCTATAGTCGCAGTATCTGGAGCCATTGACATAATTACAGATGGGCAAAGAGTGGTAGGTGCCTCAAATGGGGTTCCAATGATGCAGAAGATAACAGCAACAGGGTGTTCTGTCACGGCGCTCATTTCGGCCTTTGTTTCTGTTGACCCTTCACGTGCCTTTGAAGCTACAGCCTCGGCATTATCTATATTTGGTATTGCCGGTGAGATTGGAATGGAGATGGCAAAAGGTCCAGCTTCATTGCGCATGCACTTGATCGATTCCTTGTATGGACTCGATCAAGCCACAGTTCTTTCTTGTGTTAAGATCTCCAGCATGTGATGAGTTTGAGACGCTACATAAACAGTATAGGTGATATATTAGGCTACTCTGAGTTGGGTAAGACACGTCTAGCGAATGGGCGACTTACAAAGATGCAAAATGCCATGTTGTAGTGAGATGAGTATCATTGGCTATAGAAACTCTGTACAATAGTTCTGTTCTTGAGTGTAAAGTTGGTTTTCTGTGGTCATACGGTTTTATGCAAACTTAAAGCATAACAGCTAGTCCTAGCACTCTCAGATATTATGGTAAGCTGCTGTTATGGCTCACAATTATATACTTTTCTCTCATATTGTTGGATAATGCAATATACTCGTTGCTGGCTAGGATTGGTCGGAATCTTTTGACATTTTATACTGTTCAATATCTTTGCGAATCTGAATTTAAGGGCCCTGATGTCCAAATAATAAAATCCATGAGGGGAAAGGCTCAACAAGGTGAGTGTGCTTTAGCACTCATTAAGTGAGTCTTTGAATTTAAGTAACGGCAGCTTGCCTGCTTGTCAGTTGTGTAGACTAGATGGCAATATAATATAGTTATGGAGCTCACTTTTTTTGGAAAAGGCTTTAGGGTTTCAATAGGATTCTAATTTTACAGGTTGTTGAGGCAACCATAAGTGCTTCCTGTTAGGAAATTGCATGGATCGCGACTTTTCAATCAGCAATTGTTCGAAGTTGTTGCTTGAGAAGACAACAATTTGGACATCAAAAGCATTTGGTTATCTTTGAATTATTGTGGAGAACGAAATCTGATGCACCAGTAACCTTTCCTCGTTAAGTCATGTGAGAACTAGGATGTTGAGGAAGTCTCTCTTCTTAATACTGATATACTGAATTTTCTCTGTTTTATAGTGTGCTTCGTTGTCTTGTGAGATAGTTCTGGGATTAAATGTTCGTCGCTTCCCTTTTAGTCATTTATCTAATAGGTCCCTTATCTACATACATCGCTCTTTGGTAACTTTCAGGCCTCTGCCTCTTACGCTTACTGGTAAATGCTTCTTGCTGCCTATAGCAGACAAGAAAATAGCTGGTATGTCGGAATTTGTAGTTGATTGTGCGATTCCTCTCTGTTTTCACTTCATTCAAAAGGTTGCTTTTCTTTGCTGGATAGTTTCAGGATCGAATTCATTTATAGATCTTATCAGACCTCGTGCATTGAGCAAGGATTCGAGGATTTTTTTCTCAGTTCTCTTTAGGTCGGTTCTACTTGGTAATATTCCCACGCTAAATTATGGTTTTTGTTCCTTCTTTTCTGGTTCACCTATTCTAAAGGGTGATATCTTCCATCGTAATGATATCCACGCATGATTTAGAGCCATTTTGCTAGAATTTAGACCTCGGTAATCAACTTGGACATAGTACAACAGGTGACATTTCGAATGGAAACAAACAGATTGACAGCACTCGTCTTTTCACACACAAACTTCACATGGTTTCTGTACAACACGGGAACCTAGTACTTTAAGTGGACGGTGATCCTGAGCAATGTCTCTGCACCATCTATGAAAGTCTGGCCAGTTGGCACAAGCGGCCGCACTTCGGCGAATCCACAAGCATTCTTGAATTTTCCAGTCCCACTAGTGATCGATAAATACGACATGGGACTCCCGATCTTGTATATGCCGTAGAAGTTGAGGCTGTCACCATATTCTCCTCCCTCGATCATAGCCGTGAATGCCATCATCTGTGTGCTTCCGTCCGCGGAACTTGCGACGTACACTCCCTGCGCTTTGCCAATGGTTTGCGACCCGAGCTCGGGGCTTAACGTCAGCATATCGTCGATCACAGTGATTGTCCCAAACCCGAGACCCAACCCATCAGGACCCAACTGGGTCTGGATATTGAAGTTGTTGCCATTGTTGTTCTGATTGATGACGGGCTTTCCCGCAAAAGTCGTGCCGGCCAAACCAGTCCCAAGTGGGATCCCATTGACGCCATTGACCGTGGGGATAGCCCCGTTCGCGTTGGGAATAGCCACGCCGTCTTTCGGAGGTATGAAACCTATAGGCCTCGCGAAGGGCACCTGACCGGTGTATATGTTGCCGAGCAACCCCGTGACGGGCCTCGCTGTGGGGCTGCTTCCCCCAAGGATGTCGTGCATGTAGAGCTCGAGGGCTGGCTCTCCGCCTACAGCTGCTGCCGCAGAGCCTGCTGCCGCCACGTGGAGCAGCAAGTGGACGGCCGCAATCAGCACCGCGAGGGGAATCTGTAGGAATGATTGCTTGGACATCTTTGTAACTGCAAGCTTGAGAAGCTCGGAATTTGCAGCAAATGACACAGACGGTTTCTGAACATGGATGATCATCCACTTTTCAGTATGCAGTTTTATATAGAGATTGTCTTTAGGCAGAGGCTAAAGGTGGTGTAGTTGTTATGCAGCGGCTGTGAGAATCCTTAAGGTGGTGAAGTTGTTATGAAGTGGGATTGTGGAGCTGGTCGTGTTTGTTTAGGTGCTGAATTTAATTTTGGTACACCAAGGGCAATGATTGGCTAGAATCTGATTAATTTTGAAGTCTTCTTGTAGATTTCTCGAAACCTAGATCAAAACTTAGAGAACGATTAGTGTTACATCATTTTGCTTTACAAAGCGTTGTGCAAAAAAGAAAACTAGACCATACTATAAAATAATTATCAATATTCCACGCGCATCTAAAAACCTTTTATAGGGAGAAATATCAAAAAAGTCATAAATTTATTATAATTGTGATAATTCAATCATAAACTTTTTGCTTTTGTGCTAGTTTAATCCATCCGATCAATTTGGCCGACCAGCACTGAAGTGGCACTGTCAGCGCTTATGTGGCATTACCCACACTGACATGGACTTTTTAAAGATAATATTTTAATAATTTTTTTCCTTTTTTCTTTCTTCTTTTCTTTTCTTTAGTTGTTTTGGGCGAGGGGCCGTGTGCCCTTGTTGGCCCTAAGTGGAGGGGAAAATATTAAAGAAAAGAAAATAAAAAAATAAAAAATATTATAAAAATTCAGAAATTATTTTTAAAAATTCACATCAATGCCGGTAGTGCCACATTAGAGCTAGCCAGCTAAAATTGACCGGATGGACTAAATTATCATAAATGTAAAAGGTTTAAAACTGAATCAACAAAAAAAATATTTAAGACTAAATTGACATAATTGCTATAGGTTTATGATTTTTTTGATAATTTTTCCCTCTTTTAAGTCTACTCTAATAAGTAAATTATGACCCGTGGCAACTAATTAGGTACAATTCCAGACAGATAAAAGTTATATTGTGTGGAGTTATAACCGGCTGACCAAACACAACCTTATATTAACGGGTTATCTTTGGAAGAAGAACTTAGCTTGATTTAGGACCAAAAAACTTCGTAACGAAGGGAAAAATGTTGTGAAATGTGGGCTTTAAAAGCCACTGCTATTTGGAAAAGATCAATGCCTAATTAATAACAAAACATCAACAAATCAACATAAGTATTCTATGACTTTCTTTTGTAATGCCACAATTTCTTGGACTCATTCATTACATTGCCTTAACAATTGGTTATTTATCGGCTTCCCTTAATTTCATATTATTTGTGCCATAGTTGGATGCAGGAAAGGGAAGGTTAGATAATAATTCGAGTTGGATTATGTTTTTTTTTATTTTTCCATTTTTGTCGGTTCAAAGCATGACCCTCTTTTATTTATCACCAAATTCCATCAAATTCTCGAGATCTTAAAAAGTGAAATTTTTTTTGAAAAGATAAACTTAACTTATGATTTTGCTCGCTTCTCTTGTTATTTATCATGTTGCAAGAAGTTTGAAAGTGCTTATCTCTTTACTCCAGACCTTTTTTGGGAGATATCTCTTTGGATTTTACATAACTTTTCGAAACTAATCTCACAAAAAACACGAAGTTTCTGGAAAATAGGAGAACTGAGCTATTAGAGAGTGTATCCTATTATTTGACCCGTTGCAAGATGTTTGCGAGGGAAAAATTTCTGAAGTGTGTATCTCATCATTCCAATAGTTTTTTGGGATATATTTCTTTTTATTATGCAAAAAAATTTTAGGGAATAATATCACGGAAAACGTGGAGTTTGTAGAAAATATGAGGAATGAGGCTATTAGAATGTGTCTTACGTTATTTGTCCTGTTGCAAGAAGTTTGAGAGGGCAAAACTTTTGGAATGCGTATCTCATTGCTCCAATACCGTTTTTCGGCAATATCTCTTTGGATCGTGCATAACTTTTCAATAGTAATCTCATAAAAAAATAAAATTTCTAGAAAATAGGAGAAATTAAGCTATTAGAGCGATCTTTTGATATTTATCCTATTACACGAAGTTTGAGAAGGCAAAGCTTCTGAAGTACATATGTCATTGCTCTAACAACTTTGTTTGATGATATTTTTTTAATTCTTCATAAATTTTCAAGAGGAACCTCATAGAAAACACGAAATTTCTAGAATATATGAAGAACTAGGCTATTATAGCATGTCTCTTGTTATTTATCTTTTTTTGTAAGAAGTTTAAGAGGGCAAAACTTTCACACTATGACAAACTTTTTCGAGCAATATCTATTTGGATTATGCATAACTTTTCTAGAGAAATCTAATGGAAAATATGAAATTTCTAAAAATAGGAGGAACGAGGCTACTAGAGTGTGTCTCCTGATATTTGTCTTGTTGCAAGAAGTTCGAAAAGGCAAAACTTCTTGAGCACTTATTTCTTCGCTCCAAAACCTTTTTGGAGCGATATATATTTGGATTCTATAAAACTTTTCGAGATTAATCTCATGGAAAATAAGAAGTTTCTCTTTAGCAAGTCCTCGATGTAGACTAAATCTTGCTTGCATGCGATTCATGTGACTCTAGTCTATCTTAATTCATTAGGTGACGTGGGCGATGGACTCACGTAACTCAATGGCCGACATGAAAGGCTCACATGCTCTGGTTGCACACAAGAATTTTTCATCACCACATCACGTGAGCGTAAAATCTTAGCTTTACAAGAATAATTACAAATTAAAAAGGTCATACCATGTGATACATATCATCATTCTACATTTGCAATCTTTATTATAAGTTAAATGTAGCGTAAAATAGAAAAGTGAGCTTGAATTTCATCAGGTTTATTGCACAGATAAAAGAAAATCCTTATCATCTAATAAAGAGCACTTACAAAACAAACAAAACATTGTCCCGATGGATTAGCTCTATTGTTAACTACTGTAGCTTCTAAACAAATTCGCGCAAGTTCAAGAGAACGAAAAGTCATAGAATCTCATCCGAGATTATCACTAAAACATGGTCATCTTTGCTGATTAGTCCATGATCTTTAAAAACAAGTTTTGAATACTAAGTTACGCAAATTTTATCACTAAACTCTGCCGACCCAGCCAATATTTCTTCACCGCTGTCAACTGATGAATTTTTGGGATGATAAATGGAATCAGTCTGTGATCAATGACGATTTTGCATGAACACTGGAGTGTTGTCAGCAACTCAACGGCTTGGCTTTTGTATTCCAATGGATGGTTCTTCCCCGTCCCTGATTATTACAAAAATGTTCAAGTGGTTAGACGATGACAAGTCTTCATCTTCATGCAAGTCGCCGGTGTAACCGATGAATGCCTGAAAATACCAAAACGAACAGATACAGTTTGTGAAGCTACCACAAAATACATAGCAAGTGAAGTGGTTACGAAGGTTGAGAGAAGTACTTAAGATGTAGTGAATAATTTGCTTGTCGATTATCCTGAGAAGTTTACTCATTATCAAGAAGAGCAAAAACATCGTCATCAAGTTATGATCATGCTCAAGACGAGCAACAACAACGAGAGATGGCAGGCTATTGAAGCCATTTCGCCGGGGAATGGATTGATTCTCTGTTGAGCACGAACAAAGGTTTTTTTTAGAGGGTAAAAACATCCTCTAATTGCTGTCAATTGGGACAGGATATCAACTGTGTGTTGACAAGATGGAATGATTTCATGAGTTACTCACCCTTGAGTCAAGGCTATGACAAGCCGATCAGTTTGGATCGAAAAGAGCTTTCACCTAAGACAAAATATCTGGAGTCATGCAATGGTTGGAAATTGCATCTAACAGATCCAACCTTAATTGAGTCCACATTCATAACTAGTCATACACTAAGAAACAGTAATAACGAAATCGATTTTTTAGTAGGTATATGGTATTTCTGTCACTTGGAACATTCCAAGGGCTCAGGGCAAGTAACACTGCTGGAGAAGCATGTATACATTGACAGGCCGAGCTTCTGGAAAAATAAAATCCAATAAAATTACTAGCTAATTGGATTAATCTCAATGAAATTCCTAAGTTAGATTTAAGAGCATAAAGAAACTTCTAAATGATGCACCAGTTGCATCAGATGATAAAGATATATGCATGTAAGGACAAAGTGCCAATTTTTTTAAAAAACCAAAGTATGTTTAGACCAATTACTTTAGGAGGTGCAGCAAATTACTCTTAGGCTCTGTTCGTTTGGCGGAAAATATTCTCCTTTTGGAAAATATTTTCCTAAAAGTCATTTTCCTGAAAAATGTTTTCCTGGAACACAATTTTCTGGTGTTCGGCTAAAATCTGAAAAAGTCTCAGAAAATATTTTCCGTTGTTCGGTATAGAAATGATTTTCCTTCTTGCAATACTTTTAATTTTTTTAATATTTTCTTTTTTTTCTTTTTCTTTTGCTTCTTCTCCTGCAGGTCGCCGGCAACGGCTGCGGCTGGCGGCCGGAGGCGAGCTCAAGCATTGCCCCAGGCTGATGAGGCTCAAGCTCGCCAGATTCCGGCGAGGTCGGCAAGCCTAACCTCGCTAGATCCGGCGATTTGGGCGAGGCTCGAGCCTCAACCGAGGTCGCCGGAGCCTCGCCGATGTCTGGCGACCTCAGGCAAGGCACGAGGTCGCCAGATCTAGCGAGGCCCAAGTCGCCGCTGGCGATCAAGCAGCCCGAGGAGCCTCGCCCACAAACAAGAAGAAGAAGAACCCATGAACAGCAACACCAGAAAACAAAACAATCAAAGTATCCGCGACCTCAGCCTCGCCGAGAGGTCACCGTTAGCCTTGCCGACATCTGGCGAGGTTGGAGTCACCGACCTGGGCGCGCAGGTCACCCAGGGCGAGGCTCAAGACTCACTCAACGTCGCTAGACGGCGGCGAGGCCGAGGTTGCCTGAGGCCGGGCTCAAGACTCACTCAACCTCGGGCCATCGTTGCTGGCCCGCTCGGGCCTCGCCAGCCGAGGAAAGAGAAGAAAAGAGAAAAAAAAAAAAAAAAAAAAAATAGTGAAGAAGAAGAAGAAGAAGCTCCAGAAAATGATTTCCGCTTTTGAAGAAGCGAAAGTTATTTTCCATAGACTTAGGCTATTTTGTGAGGGGGGAAGGAAAATGTTTTCCCACGGAAAACCCGAAAAATATTTTCCAGGAGAATATTTTCCGCCAAACAAACGGAGCCTTAGACAAGAGTTTCGAGCAGAACCAGAAGTTTCATCATTATTAATTTAAAAGAACCATTCCTCACTTAGAATGGTTGACATTGAAACAGCTGCAAAGAGAACGCAAAACCACTCAACCTTCATCTGGGCCTGAACCTTCCCTTTTTAGCATCCAAAAAATTGCAATGAAGATTGGAATAACTTTTAAACCCAGCAGAATGAAATGAATATTATAGTTAATGAAGAAAAAAAACTTCACCAATTAGCAAATATGTAAGCAAGAGAAGAAGAAACTTTCCTTTTTGTTTACGAACATTCCAATTTTCTCGCCAAGTACCTCGAGTTCCAATCAAGCATGCAAGACGCATCTTCTCTGCATAGTTCCAATGAGTGAGGACCTTCCCCCGATCATCAGTCACAAACTTCTTAATGAAATTGCGGGGAACTGTCAGATATAAGCAACCTACAGTGTCTCCAGCCAAACCATTGGACAGCATCCTTATGAAATATTGAATGATATGGATGTTGACAAAAAAGTTCATCTGCGATCTCACTCTCAGATGACTCCTTACACCAGGGATGCCTCTGTTAAAGCTAATACAACATTCTCCCCAGATCAACCGCACTTTCTGCATATATTGATTTTCCTCCTCTGTCTTTAGTCATATGTTGCCCTAATAATACTGAAATCCATGATTAAACCCCATTTCAGAGGCTCAAAACACATTGCCATTCACCTCACGAGGTCTCAATTTGCAAGGAAAGATCATGAAGGAACATAGAAACGATACTGATCTAATTTGCTATAACACTCCACTTCACATTTGAGTCTAGACAAAACTGTAGCCAAATAACTTTTGGCATTATCTATCAAAGAATAATTTACTAATCAGAGCATTTCATCATGATTCCTCCAAATTTTGACTGATCAGGAGCTGCCTTGAGTCAGATAAGTACCTTAATTTCGAGCACGGCCAAAAGTTCTGTTATTACGGGGACACAACGCAATAATTACCAGGGGAACACAACTAGGCATAGAGAATTTAGAGGAAGGAAATTAGTGATTGCAGAAAGAAGGAAGAGCTGCCATCAATTGATTTTTCCTCAAGTTGCGATTCAGTTTGAGTATCCAAGATGTTGAATGGAAGATAGGAAGATCAAATATTAAACATGGAGGGATGAAACAATACCTCACATATGAAGAATTTAACTTTATCAAGTAACATGTAGACAAAAGAAAACGAAGAGCACAGTTTTTCTTCGGTTTAACAAGCATCCTATTCCTAGATGAACCCGACCAAGTACCAAAATTCCAAACTAGCATGCAAGACCCATCTTCTCATTATAGACAGCCAACAACTGCGGTGCTTCCCCCAAATAAGTAGTCACAAACTTCTCCAGGAACTTCTTCTCCGAAACAGTCAACAATGTAGTCAGGCTACAAGGTTTAAGTACACCTTTAGAAAGCAGAACTTGAAAGACCGATCCCCGCGGAACAATTCTCTTCCCTAAGCTAAATGTGATGGCTAGCGGACGTTGGGAAATAACCGACGAATCGAGCCCCACCACATTGACAAAGAAGTCCATCGCAGCAGTAATTTTGCTCTCCGACAATGCCATACACAATGGATACTTCCTAAAAGCTAAAAGAACTACCTCCTCGGACCAACCCCACCGGCCATACACACCGATTTTCCTCCTCCACATCGACTCGCTCATGCTCATGATCACGTGCAGAGCCGTGACAAAACTCAGCTTGGCAGGGTCGAAACCCATTGCTTTCACCCTATTCATGGTCGCATCAAATCGCCAGGACGGACACCAGAAGATCTGCCCGTGGTACAGGACTAAATGCCTGATGTTCGCTTCCGGCACTCCGGCACTCCTCAAAGTCGTGATCTCAGGAACAAGTTCGGCTTGAGGATCCTCGTACAACATTCGCGGAGCACGTGTGATGGCTGCGATGGCCTTTTCATCGGATTGTAACAAATTACTAATGTAATGAAAAGTGGGTACCAAATGCTGCTCCAGGCTCCTGCTCAAGATCTTCGGGACTGCCACCACGAGTTTGGCTAACCCGAGGTCGGAGATCCCTCTCGAGCACAAAAAATCGATTTTTGGCAAGAGGGTCTTATCTGGGTCCGCTGAAAGCAACGCGGGGAATCTCCTAAGGATGTGTGAGATTTGAGCTGGAGCGAAACCTCGGTCCTTGAAGACACCGATGACTGCGTCTGGTCTTGAAGGGGTTTCGAATTTGACGAGCTTGGAAGCTGAGAGAGCCGATTCTGGAGAGAGCCCACATGAGTTAACGAGGTAGGAGACCGTGAATGATTGCGATTTTGAGGAGGTCGAGGAAAATCTGAGCAGGAGACGCAGGGAATCAGCTTGGGGAGGAAGTTGAAGAACACTGACAAGAAGCAGGGCTTTGCGAGAGAAGTCGAACATGAGTCTCTGAATCTGATGAACATGAAGAACTCCGGTTTCTTCCTTCTACTACAAAACTGGAGGTTTCAATGGGGTTTCTAGACCAAAAACAAAAGGGTTAATAGGATGAAAAATTCCTAATTTGTATATTTATGATAATTTTATTTTAAATTAATTTTTTATTATTAAAAATTTTAAATTAGTAGGTTTGTAATAAATTTATCTCGAATTATTTTTTTGACCACTAAAAGTTTTATATTTGTGCATTTGTGACAATTTTACCTCAAATTAATTTTTGACTACAAAAAACCCCAAATTGGTACACCTATAACAATTTTACTCTAAATTAATTTTTTGGTCACTAAAAATCCAAAACTTGTACATTTATGATAAATTTACTCTCTGTTAATATCCATTCAATTGGATTAACATCACGAAAAATCACAAATTGATAAACTTGTAACAATTTTACCTCAAATCAATTTTTTGACCATGAAAAACCCCAAATTGGTACACCTATAATAATTTTACCCTAAACCCAAACTTGTACATTTGTGACAAATTTACCCTCCATTAATGTCCATTAAATTAGATTAACATCACGAAAAATCACAAATTGATAAACTTGTGACAAACTGGTACGCATGTGATAAATTTACCCCGAACTATTTTTTTTAATACCAAAAATCCTACACTAGTACACTTGTGACAATTTTACTCCAAATTAATTTTTTTACCACAAAAAACTCCAAATCGGTACACATATGATAATTTTACCCCAAACTAATTTTTTTATCGCTAAAAACCCCAAACTGGTACATTTATAATAAATTTACCCTCCGTTAGTATACATTAAATTGGATTAACATCACGAAAAATCATAAATTGGTAAACTTGTGACAAACAATGGGGTAAAACCCCAAACTAGTACACCTGTCAATTACCACGTGTCATCAAACTTAGCAATTTGATAGTAAAATTTAACAAAAATTAACGGAGAGTAAATTTATCACAGACGTACCGGTTTGAGATTTTTTGTGATAAAAAAATTATTTTGGAATAAAATTATCACAGGTGTACCATTTTGGTATTTTTAGTGGTCAAAAAATTAGTTTAGGGTAAAATTATTACAAGCATACCAGTTTGGGATTTTTTGTGATCAAAAAAATAGTTTAGGATAAATTTATCACAAGTATACCAATTTGGAGTTTTTCATGGTATTAACTCAAAACAAAAGAAAAACCAAAAAATTCATGGGGTTTTGCTTTCTCCCCGCATGTTGTCCTCTTTAAATTCAAGATGGACTTTGAAAGGAAAATTGTAATTAGTAGGGATGGGCAAGGTGTCAGTCCAAATCTCATAACCACACTAGCCGATTCTAGAACATTCTCATGGAAATAGGTTCGGTTCCCAATTTTCAGAACAGATAATATCTAGTTCTTGGCTTTTGGTTTTGTATAAGGAACTAGACCAGTCAAATTGGACCAATATGTCTTAGTTTTCCATTTTTCTATTAATTTTTTTACTATAATTTTCTAATCTAAAGTTGCGCTAGTGTGCGTCGGTGGTTTTTACAAAACCCTAGCCTCTCTTACTAAGATTCGATTATTAGGCTCCGTTTGTTTCGTACTAATTTGAAAAGCTTTTTGCAGAAAATAATCGATTGTATCATTTGAAATAATCAGTTAAAAAATATTATTATTATTGATAATAATTTATATTTAAACATTTTCATAAATGATGAAAAAATTACGTTCATTCATTTTTGTAAACGATACAAGGGATTATTTTTAAGAAAATATTTTTTTAATTTAGTCTTGTTCGTTTCGCGGAAAATTTGACACTTTCAGAAAATATTTTTCAGAGCCATTTTCCAAGAAAAATGATAATATTTTCTAGTATTCGACTGAAAGTTGAAAATATTTTTCACCATTTGGTATCTGATTTGATTTTCTGAGAAAATTATCAATAAATTCAATTTTTTAATTATATTAATTTTTTTATTTTTTTTTCCTTTTCTTTCTTTCTCTTGTTATAATTTTTTTCTTAAAAATTATTTTTTGCGAAATAAATAGAACTTTTATTTTCTGTGGAACGGAGCCGTGTGAACTCTATAATCAGTAGACTTTCGCAGCGAAGAGGGCACTAATAGATGATGAAAAGAAATCACAACTTGTTCATTCTCTTTGAAATGCCGACGCTGATGACTTTCATCTCTTCTTTGTAACACCTTTTGATAAAAAAATATATCCTCGCTCACCAACTGGCTTGGCCAAATATGCTGGCCTTACATAGTTCTCTTTTATGTTTTTTCCAAAGGATATGTACACTGAAAGTCTTAAAACTTATCACGAAAATACAATTGAGCTCTAAAATTTACAAAAAATATAATCAAATCCTAAAAATTATCAAATTGATGTAATCGAATCCTTCTATTAATTCTGTCCAACTTGGCTAATAGAAAATATTGTCATAGTTTTTTTTAATATTTTCTCTCTCTTACATAACTAAAATGACATCCTTTTGATCCAAATTTGATTTTTAATAAAAAATTTATTTAAATTAATTTTTTAAAATAAGCTAAAAGTTTTTTTTAAAATGCAACCTTCGCCATCACTACCTCATCATTGCCAAGAAGGGCCAGAGATGGTAGGGTAATGGTCGGTGGGGGCCGTCAGCCCTCACTCTGTTCTAGCCGAGGGCTAGCAACCCTAGTCCAAGCAAGTCCTCGCCTGCAGTCAATGAGGGTCCTCAAGGCCTAGTGACCCTCCCTGACCGTGCCCCCACCATCGCCAGCCCTTCCTGGCGATGGTGGGGTGGCAGTGGCGAATGGTTTTTTTCTAGCTTATTTTTAATTTTATTTAAATAAAATTTATATTGTAAATCAAATGTGAACCAAAATGATGTTGTTTTAGCCACGTCTACATTTTCCGTTTCAATTACATAAATTTGATAAGTTTTAGAATTTAATTATATTTTTTTAAAAATTGTAGGGCTCAATTACATTTTTGTCATAAGTTTGAAGACTTTCTGATCATATCCCAAAAAATGCTTTTTTTCCCAATGCGAGAGACACCACCTCCTGGGGCATGCCAGTTTATCCCTCCGTCCATGCCATTTTTAATTCTCATTGTCTTGCTTTTTTTCCTTCTCTCTTGCGAAACCAATAACAACAACAACGTGTAATAGAGAAAGTATTGAAGGCTCTTAGCGAAACATGGTCAAAAGGGTCACATATGATGAGTTCAGAGGCAAAAAAAATAAAAAATCTACACAGAAGGTCCTGGTTCAACCTGGAAACGGGACCACCAGCTCAATCCTCAGGTGGATTCCCAATTTCAAGACTAGGGAGTTGGCCTTGTCCAGTCCGATTCCCAATTTTAAAGTGAGAACTGACCCATCCTAGAACTGATCAACCTTAATAACTAAAATATAAGTTTCAGAAAATGGTTCTCGAAATCTCATGTGGCATTTTCTTGATATTTCTTAGCATATACGGGCTTACCATCGTGTCAGAATTTCTTTGAATTTTGTCTTTTCTTTTTTTTTTATATATATTTTTTGATGTGGGTCCACATTAGCACCATACATGCGAAAAAATATTAAAAATATTCGAGTAAAAAAATCTAAGTAGCATATCAGCAAAATCGTTTAAGCGATCGTCAAAAGGACATAATTTCATCGGAAGAAAACCATTAAGAGTTGATGATACAATTCCATACGTTTAGGAGCTGATTGCACGTTGAGCTAAACATTCAGAATTATTGGCATGATTTACCCTATTGAAATTTCATGCGAAACATGAAGGCCTCTTGGCATTCCAAGGCCATATTTTATGGAATCTTGCGTGCATATTAAGGTGCTTATGGAGTAAAGTTGCGTCAATAGACATGCGGCCTTACCAGTAAATGGATCGAGGAGATGGGGATACTAGTATCACAGGTGCGGAATTCGATTCTCGCATTCTGCAAGTCAGAGAGTGAGGAGAGTTAGAGATAGGACAGGCCAAAAAAAAAATGGAGGATAGTTGCGAGATTTGGATCACTGAGGATTTCCCAGCTTTTAGTCCCAGCTTTTAGTTATCCTCTAAGCAACGGAAGCATATCGACTTCGAGCGATAAAACTGATGATACTTATGCTGGGAAGAAAATGCTCACTGTGAGGCATACATTGAAACTTGATAGTCAAATGTGCAGTAGGAAATGGAGAATGTAGTTACCTTTGGCATGATCTTGCGCATCTCATGGGAATCTACGGTACAATTTGTTCTAAGAGATTGGCCTATGATTCTACAATGCTGAAGTTGCAGCTGTTATATGTAATTCTGAGTGGAGGCGGCCCAACGCAAGATGTAAGAAATACAGGACATAAGGTCAATCAGCGGAAGATTCTCTTGTTCTCTCCAAACATGCTTTTATTTTTTTGGCTTGCCATACTGGATAAATTGCCTACATTTAGGAGGATTAGCAAGGGTTCAACTAGCTCTGGCCATTCTCTCTGCTTGCTTTGTAACCATAGCAGAGAGGCGAGATCACATACTGTTCTTTCAATTGCAGCTACTCTCATCGAGTCTGAAACTCTGGGCTCGAGCTATGCAACTCTGCTTTATTCATGAAAATGTCGGTGACTCGAGTAATGAATTAACTAGGTTGAAACAAGCTACTAAAAGGGAGGGATTTTCAGAAATATGGGTTGAAGTTAGTACGGAATGACTGCATTTATCGAACCTGGAGGTCAAGGAACACTAAGCTGCATTCCCAGACTGTTCCTTCTGTTAATGCTGTAATTGAGATAGTTAAATTTATGTTCAAATATTGCTTTGAGGTTTGCAGAAACTTTCAAAGCAATCGTTACAACTGAACTGCATCAGAACTTATGCTCTGCATATACTCCAACTCTAAGCTGGACTGACCCGTGTAACGCGGAGAGCAGTTGAGGATTGCTGTCATTATTAGGTAAGTGACAGTTGCACAACCCACTCAAGCCAACCACCACATGCTGAAGAGAGCGATCATTGTTCTGCAAAGAAGAGCTAGTTGTTGAGTCGGACATTAGCACAAATACTAATCTTAGAATAATGCTAAGTATGTTAATGTAGTTTTATCGAATTTGTATATCAGAGGATAAACTTTTTCTTGGTTATTGAATATGGTCAACTTATCTAAAAGTTCACTTGTAATGTACCGCATCACTCAAAACAACGATTTTTTTGGCTGAACAAAAGCTTTGCATCCTACTGAAGATAACTTTAATATGATAGTTTTACAAAGAATGTTGAAGAGCATTAAACTTGATCACGGGTCTGTCGGCTGACAAGCCTGCACCAGCCAAATGTGCCCAAAGAGCATTTTTGCTCGAGTGAACATGTGTGCACTACTAAAATGATAGACGACTAATTTTCCTATGGACAAGCTTGGGCAACAAATTAAGTGGCTAGACTAAGCCCCCCCTACAAGTCCTAAGATAACACTAGGACCGGATCATCTGCAGTATATTAAAACAACAACAGACTAAACAAACAAAAAAACCACTTGACTATCCATTAAACTGCACTTTCCAATTTGAACACAACTGGATTGCCCGTGCTGAAATCAATTTGTGTCCTAGACTTCCACCTTACACTTAAACTGCAAACTTCACCACCTTTACTGCCTGATCAGCAGTACGAGCAGCATGAGAGTGCAGTTGATCATTTTGTGCTTGCCACACGTAATAGATGCAAGATTTCCATTCTAATGGGAGGAAATAAGGATCAAGGCCGCCACCTCTATCATTCATTTTTTGATCTGAACATTCCAATTTCCTGGAACCCTATCAACGAGACAAGCCGTAAGCACTCTCTTCCGTACTTGAGCTCAGAAATCACACTCAAACAAGAGATGTGCTTGAGGTTCAACTGTGCTACGACAGAGGAAGCATAATGAAGGTGTAGAGGAAGAGCTCCATCCCATAATTCTGTCCAGAGTTCAGCCTATTCAAGATGTCCAACAGAAAGAGATTAAGTCAAATCTGAGAACGATTGGAGAAAGCCCGACTAAACATGCGAATCCACTATGGAACTCCTCTTCCTCATAATGTCCCAAGCAGTAGGAGTTGATGCACCAGTAGAAGTAGCAGTGCATTGAATCGTATCATCCACCGAAGAATCTGGGATTATAGGACCACAGAGAGATACTTGAATAGCTATTAGATCACTTGATTTGGCATGAGGCCAATGCCATCAGAATTCAGAATTACATTAGACAACATAGCAGTCAGATGCAAAGCAAAATCATATGACACTCTTCAAGAAAACACTTCCAATAGAATCACTTTTGTTCCCCAAGCCACCCATTTGCTTATTGGATAATTTGGATTCAATGACTAATCAATGATTTGGACTGCATGCAGAGGTCTTTCAATTACTTTCCTTGGATGGGAGCTTTATCTTTGGACAAAATGTAAGCTTAACCTATTCATTCATAGTTTACCCATTCTCAATCATCAGTTTTCATGTCTTCCAGTTTATAGGAGAAAAAATATATTTGCCTTTTTTGTTTAGGAGCGAAAATAGATGGCTTCTATTTGTTACTTCTATTATTCTAAAGAACAAATAGAAGCATGCCTGCACTATTTCTACAACATAGCAGTTGAGCTGGGAAGGTCGCAAGAACACCAGCATAACGCACTTTGCTGAAAACACGTGATCTTTCCATTTTCTGCTCCAGAATTGTACAGACACCTGGTACAACACAATTACATGAGCCTGAACAACCGCTCATAATATCATTTCTGGTCCTGATGACCTTGAGGAATGAATCACGGCATGGCGATCTGCAGCGCCTCACGACAAAGACAAACAAGCATCTAACGGGAACAATATATATAAACGGTTGTTAGATAACTAAAACATATTGATATATTAACGGGACAAACACCCCCCACTTAGTGACAAACTCCAGAACGGAGACGTGGAAGGAAGCTGAGAAAATGCAGATGTAGGAAAACTCAATCCCGTTCGTTTCGCCCGAAACATATTCGGAATGAATTCGAGTAATGCGGAAACGTGCCCGAGAACCATTAAACTTGTATCACCGATCGTACAGGCATATCACATAACGAACATACCCGGTATTGTCACAGATTAAGTGCCACTTTGCGTTTGAAAGTTCTCCGATCGTCTTTCGTACAAGTGTGCGTTTCGAAGAGAAACAGAGAAGACGTCGTTCTTGAAGGAGTGTGTTCGCTTGAATGAATAATCACGTTACATTCCAAAGGGTGTCTAATATTACAAATAGGGAAATAACTACCTTGTGGGCCCTTGTGGCTCACGGGCCCGGGTTTGGCCCATCTTGGGCGGTCCACCCATTATTTCTTTCAGCAGACACAATTCATGATTTTGATTGCTTTAACCCCACTAAACACCTTTTGGGTCCCTCGACACCTAATGCGGGTCATGGTCCTGTTCAGGCTGGCCTGCTCTCCTTCCATGGTCATTCACCTTTTCAAGGTTAAAAGAGGGAGCTTTTCTCTCAGCAAAATGGGCTAAAAAGTTCACGAAAATGGAGGATGGGCTTCATTCTAACTTTACAAGTCGTACATTACTTATAATTGTTGTACATTATTTATAATTGTTGTAAGTTGCTTGTACTTACAAATAATAATTTACATTGTGTACAATGATATATCTGTAGGGTTCATAACATGAAAATATTAACACATAATATTTAACCAATAGAAGAGTAAAATACTTCAAATTGACATAAAGATGGTAGCTAAGCTTAGTGATTGCTCTCGATAAATGTAACTTTCCTTTAAATCCTTGTAAAAAACAAGTTAGTAGCCATCGTTCACGTCCAGTAATTTGAAGTCTCATGTACATTAAACATCCCAGCATTGGTAACTTTCCACAAAAAATCGAGCATTGGTGACTTTCCACGCAAAATCAAAATCAACCTGAGTTGGTAATAAATCTTTTTTGTTCATGTTCTCAGCAACTTACCTCCATGATAATAACATTTCTTCACGATTGGTAGACTTAAAAGCGCTATCAATAAGTAATTGTCCTCATATGTCGTAATTTTCCTTAATCAACAAAAACATTGACAATTTTGTTATCTATAATTTTCCTTAAATATCCATAAGTTACTATCTTTCGTACATCATCTGACGGTTGAAATTTTTCTCTTTCTCATCCAAAAGTCCAAGTTATATGTGAGCGTAAGTGTGAGAAGATAAATCTCGTTTTCTTATTAATATGAATTATTTCTATCTCCTATATGACTAAATATACCTCATTTTCACTAAAGAGACGAATTACTCAATTTTTCAATTGCAATTTAAAGTGGTGACCTCAAATATATTTACTTTCTTTCTCTTTTAATTTTTTTTTATTTTATGTAGAATCTAGTTGTCATAATTACGAACCATTTTCTCTATCTAGTAAAAAATGAGTGGTGGAAACGGCCCCACCCAAACAATTTCTAATTAAGCCTTTTCACTTTACAAAACAGGCATCATCTTCCTCCTTTAAGTGGATTAGATTGCCAAGTCTCTTTTGTCCCACGTATTGGTTTGCTTTGCGTGCGAAGCTGCCGCATGGTGGTGTGTTGAGGCACTCTAAAGTTCACGTTGAACTCAATAACAATATGCCTGGGGGAGGGACTCTCAGCAGACCGCACAAGCCCATGCCACGGCATAACAGCCCTAGAATAAGGAAGTAAGTAGACAGGTAATTCAATTTGAAATTTTTTTTCTTTTCTTTTTTCGCAGAGAACCTGTCCAATTATGAAAAACTGGGAACGGATTCCCCAGTCAATTTGGTAAACACACTTTTTGGTCAAAAGGGAAAAAACTAGGCAAAGACTTTATTATACTGCTTAGGGCTGATGGATAATGCCCCTACTTAATTTAGGATTATAATAGAGCGCAGCTGTTTCCACCCTATATAACTTATCACTCCATTTTCACTGATGAGACAAAATTGCCTTCAATCATTCAATTGCAAGTTATTGTGGCAGCCTCATATTGATTTACCTTCCCTTTTTTTTCAGATTTTTTTTATATTTTATGTAGGATCTAGTTGCTATAATTATGGTCGATTTTGTATGCCCGGTAAAAATGAGTGGTGGAAACAGCCCCTCCAAATAATTTCTGATTAAGCTCTTTCACTTTCCAAAACAAGCATCATCTTCCTCCTTTAAATAAATCAGATTACCAAGACTCTTTTGTCACTGATCTCTCAAACAAAGACTGAGCTTGAAAGATGGGTAAACCAACAAGGCTCATTTTGGTGTCCTTGGCTTCCCTTGTATTGTTTTGCTTTGAGTGTGAAGCTGCGAAACCCGATGGTTTTTTTAAGCCTGATAAAGTTCTCGTTCAAATCACTAACAACTTGCCTGGAGAGGTGAATCTCACAATCCACTGCCAGTCCAAGGATAACGATCTCGGCTTCCATGGGCTTGGTCCTCGTGAATCCTGGTCCTTTAGATTTCAACCCAACGTGGTTATAAGCAACACTCTCTTCTACTGCAGCTTTGAGTGGCCGGGTCAATTTCATCACTTTGATGTTTATGTACAACAAAGAGATGCTATACAATGCAAACGCATTTGTTTTTGGGGCGTCCTACCAGATGGCCTGTGTTTATACAACATATCGGGTGGCAAATATGACGTCTGCTATCCTTGGAATCCGCCGTCATCAAGAATCCCATTACCAGGATCTCTGGCATAGAAGCTTATTTGTTGAGAAATGATTACATGAGAATAATGAATGATCGAATAAATTCTCCTTCTGTAGTTGTTCATAGTTAATCATCACAGACTTTCAATCAGTTCATGCCAATTGAATTAAATTATTTTAACTGGGTTCAGTCCCATATAATCCATTTCCAATACTCCATTTAGACCTAATTCAAATAGAAGTGACATTTGCAAAGTTAAAAGTATCTCCCTCCGCTTAGTGTGGCATATAACCAAACGCAGTCCTCGAATTATTCAACATATGCAATGGATGTTTCGATTCCCAATCTCTATTGGTAAGTTATGCGGTGGAAAAACAGTTATAAAATGTCAATTTTTAGGCATGTATATTCTCTCCATAAGGACAATTTTTTAGGAGGAAGGAGGATGCTTGTTTAGTAAGTTATGGTAAGGACAATTTTTGTTTCTCATTTTGCCGAATAAGGAGGAGTACATCTTGTTTTGTGAAGATCAGTTCCTAGCCGGCCACAATCATATATCAACCCTAACTAGTGATGAACGCTCCTACACTCTTATCCTTCCGTTGGCATAACATATGACATTGCCGGTATGATGCAACGGAATTACATTAAAATGGAAATAAGATCATGTATAGCAAGAAATGAGAAAAATAAATGTAATCATAATCAATGTTGCAATTTCTGATATGACAATTCTTTATCCTTTGTTTGGAAAACTTTTTAATAGTCTCTAAACTTTCGCCCAATATGCAATAACCATCCTTCACTTTTAATTCATTTAATATGATACTTGAAGTATTTCTAAATGCTTAAGCTAGTCCCTAAACATTTAATTTGCTCAATCTAGCCCCTCAACTTGTCAAATCGGTTATTGAATTCACAAGTTCGCATAATTATACAATTGACCAAATTTTTAAATATCTTTTCATTTGAATTAATTTCCTAAATCAACAGAAAAAAGGCTATCTTTTTATTACATTTTTTATCTTTTTGGTCATTGTAAATAGTACAATAGTAAGTATTTTTTAGCAATGATTCGTATGATAGTAAAGTAAAAACATCATTTAGAGTTGTATCAAGTTGACATTCTTGTTATTTTAATTTCCTTATTTACAGATTTAATTAAATTTAATTAAGATAATATGAAACATAAAAGCTTGAAAACTTTATGTATCTAAAAAAATTATGAACAAGATTTAGATTTTACAAGTGTGATACCTATTGGTAAACCAATATCATCTTCAGATATCCTTTGATTTGTTTTGCATAATAATGGGAATATCAATCCAATATAAATCTAAATGAGGTTCTACTTTTACTATTATAGATCACAAATTAAATGGAACTATTGAAATATTTATAAAAGCCAAAAAGGTAAAATTGTAATAAAAAGATAGCATATTATTTGTTAATTTAGGAAATAAATTGAGAAGAATATATTCTAAAATTCGAGCAATAGGATAATTATGAAAACTTGTGAAAATATACAGCAAAAATATTTAACTTTTTCATGAAAAGTTGAAGGATTATATTGAACAAATTGAAAGTTTAGGGATTTAATAGAACATTTAGGAAAAATTCAAGATTTATATTGAACGAATTAAAAATTCAGGGATAATGTTGCACATTATGCCAAAGTTTAGGTACTATTAGTGTCATCTTCCCTAAAAAAGTATAACAAAAATTCCAAGTAAAATAGGGGTGAGAAACACCAAAGTTTGTTTGGTACAACTATAGCTAGTAATGGCCACTGGGGCTGACATGATGCATAGCACGTTGGCCCAAGTGGGCCCGGGTTGGCTTAAGCTCTCGAGTCCAAATTGACCGGCCTAAGCCTATTTTTTTAAATGCCAGTGAGATTTCATTCATTTTGGATAGACAAAAGTTAATATCATCCATGGACTGTTTACAAAAAACATCAAAATGCCTCAATATGCATAACTTATTCACGTCGATTGTTTTGTGTATTTCTAAGTACTCCTATAATGTCTTACATGCTTAGTGTGAAAGTGTCTTGCTAATAGTAAATAAACACAAATTCTTTAATATAGTAAATAAAGAGAATTGATTTTTTTATTAGACTAATGAAATTTAATTTTACCAGGAAAGTGAGATGTTGAGATACAAGGGACTAAATAGCAATAAATATAATTTTGACAAAAAACCATGAAAGGAAAATGAATAAGTTGAAGAAACTGTGCAAATACGGAAACCATTAAGGCCGGTTTTGTCAATCTAATCAAACATGGGTGGATTTAGGGGTGAAAAGAGCCCCGCCCAAATAATTTCCAATTAAGCTCTCACTTCACAAAACAAGCATCATCTTCCTCGTTTAAACAGAATAGATTGTAGAGTCTCTTTTGTCACGGTCTTCTCAAACAAGGACAGGTCTGAAAGATAGGTAAACCGACAAGGCTCATTTTGGCATCGTTGGCTTCCGTTGTATTGCTATGCTTTGTGTGTGAAGCTGTCGAAACCAATGGTCCATTTAAGCACTCTAAAGTTCACGTTCTAATCACTAACACTTTGCTTGGAAAGCCAACTCTTACAGGGCACTGCAAATCCAAGAATGACGGTCTCGGCTCCCATTTGCTTGGTCCTGGTGGATACTAGTCCTTTGTATTTCAACCCAACGTGCTCATAAAAACTCTTTTTTCCGCAGCTTTGAGTGGCCAGGCCAATTTCACTTCTTTGATGTTTATGTACATACTAGAGATGATGACCAATGCGAACACAATTGTTTATGGAGCGTCATACGGGATGGTCTGTGTTTATTCAATTTCGATGATGGCAAATACAACATATACAATCCTTGGAATTCACCATCATCAAGACTCCCTTTACCAGGATCCTTGGCATAGAGGCCTCCTTGTGGAGAAATTTTAACATTAGTACAATTATTTTAGATTAATTCAGCAAAACAAACCTCAACACTAGCACACTTCCAGCATTATTCAGGAATTTCGGCCAAGTAACCGACAGCTTCGCAAAGTACAACGAAATTTCAGAACGTTTTATTAGACCAGCACCAAAATGCCAACTCATCGAAATTTCTGAACGTTTTATTAGACCAGCACCAAAATGCCGACTCAAGTATTCAATGTCGAAGCAACGAATTCGAGCTCAGTTCTCATATTCAAGTTAAGACTCCATGAACATCTTTTTGTGCCATCCACTTTAAGTGTATTTCAAGTAGGAGCCTATGCTCCAACCCGATGTTCTTCAAGCTCTTCAAACCAAATAACATGGCGTTACGTCCATATTTTATGCATCCTCTATAGTTGTTCAGTTACTTCATTGGACCCAAAAGCCACTCCAGCTATTTTAAGTATGAGTCAAATTTTAGGCCACTCGAAACTAACTCATATGTATCCCCGTGGCTCAAGTGACGACTCAGTTTTACCCCTGGTTACAAACTTGCAGGCAGCCAAGGGCAGAGAGCTTCGGCTTCCGTTTAAAGCTTCCCCATAGTCTAAATGCCTACCATGCAAGTAGAGTGGCCGCCGCCGGCACCTCCGATCTACCCTTGTCTGCACTTTAACCAATTCAACTTTGTGACATTACGATGCAAAACTAGACTAACGAAAGATGGCACGAGATGTAAACCAAAATAGGTAGAGAAGAAGAAAATCCTTGGGTGTGAAAGGTTCGATTACAATTTTCTCCCTCACAAGAACAATCAATCTCTTCCTACCTACATTTCGACTAATCTCTGACCAGGATTCGCATTTGTGAAAAAATCAACTCATACAAGATGGGCATAAACCCATCGTCCTAACCAAAACGCTTTCCTTACAATGATTGGTGAGTTCAACTGGCATGCACCATAATTCCGAAGTCTAATAGTCCATGCCGCCCATGCCAGGAGGCATTGCCGCACCCTCCTTTTCGTCTTTAGGGAGTTCGACCACAACTGCTTCAGTCGTCGTCAACAAGGATGACACACTGCATTAAAGAAAAGATGGATATTAGGCAAGTGGATGAGTAGATACGGTTAAGCCCAAATCAAAAGTAAATGCTTTAGCCAAAACAAAGAAAAGAAGCACAGGAGAAAGCAAAGTTACTCTCTTACCTGGCAGCATCAACCAAAGCAGTCCTGATAACTTTCAGTGGATCGATAATTCCAGATTTCACCATATCAACATAGTCACCTGCAAAGAATTTGAAAAGATGAGAACAGATTGCATCTCTATTTTTGAAAGAATAAACCATCCTAGAATTGTGTAGAAGGAAAATTGTGAGTACCTTTTGCTGCATCATATCCTAGGTCAGGGTTATCCTGCTCCAAGAGCTTCCCTACAACAACAGCTCCCTCGACTCCAGCATTGGAAGCAATGGTATGCACAGGTGTCTGCAACAAGAAGTTACTTGCTAAAACATGGAATGAGTACGAATCACTCCCTCAAGTGTCAGAACAGAAACGTTCCACGTGTTTATTATTCCATCCCTTTTGAACTTAGCTGATTTGCTACATATTAAGTCTGAAAAGGAGATATACAGACCTTCAATGCATTCTGAATAATCTGGACACCAATCTTCTGGTCAAAGTTGGCAGTTTGCAATTTGTCCAACTCTTTTGATGCATAAAGAAGAGCAACACCTCCACCTGCATTTCTGCCTCATCACACACTTGTCCACATAATACAACTCTCTGCGGGTTGAACCGCAAATATGGCTAAAGAAGGTTACCTGGTACTATACCCTCTTCTACAGCTGCCTTTGTGGCATTCAAGGCATCTGTAACTCTATCCTTCTTCTCACCTACTTCTGCTTCACTAGCTCCTCCAATCTGTGTAGGGGCAAGAAATAAGATTTGCAAAGCTTTCATGTCATAGATCATAAGAAACATCGAAACAGGGAACTTATACTAAAATTTATTGTGTTCCCTAAGTGTAAATTAACTAAATGGTACATCTCTGTATGGAACAAACCTTCAAGACGGCCACACCGCCAGATAGTTTGGCCAATCTCTCTTGCAATTTCTCTTTATCATAGTCTGAAGTGCTCAACTCAATTGCGGACCTAATCTGTTTCGACACAAGCAGAAAAGGTCAAGTTAAAAACTAACTTCCAACCAAAACAAATGACCAGGATACCATACAAGAACAGCTACGCAATCAAGAACGTTACAAGTGCCTACGCTCCACTAGGAAAGACAAGAATGCAACACAAACCAGTTCACATCTCTCCTCTATGGACTTCTTGTCACCAGCACCATCAAGGATAATTGTGTCATCTTTAGACACCGTGACCTACAAATTCATTGGAGACAAAAAGTAAGTAGAAGGAAGTCATTAACAGCAATGCCTGAATTACAAGGTTTAAATTAGTTCAACGTGGTACCCTGGCTTACCTTTTTGCAAGATCCAAGCATCTCCAGATCTACCTTCTCTAGGTTCATCCCAAGCTCTTCAGTTATTACCTACCAACAGAAAATAAATAACATGAGTGAATGGCTTAATCATATCAATAGGAAATCAGACACAGGCTATCAGGCAGATAACTCACTTCACCACCAGTAAGACTGGCAAGATCCTGTAGACCTGCTTTCCTGTTCTCTCCCAAAACCAGGGGCCTTAATAGCACAAACCTGCGGAACACGATGGAGAAAAGTTCAGCACTTCCTATTCATGATATTGATAAGCAAATGGCTAGTGAAAAACCTGATAAAGCATTGCCAACCTTGATTCCAGCTCGAAGCTTATTTAGGATAAGAGTTGCCAGGGCATCACTTTCAACATCCTCAGAAACAATGAGTAATGGTTTCTGTCTCTGAACAAAGGCACATTCTGTCAGACATTTATCCATGCAATCGCTAACTGGATATATCAAAATAAAGTTGGTGCATCGGAGGTTACCTTTAGTGCCAACTCTAAAACTTTTACAACCGCATTTATACTTGAAATTTTCTTCTCATGGATGAGTATGAGGGGATCTTCTAACTCCTGTCAAAGCAAAAGACACCGTCATTTGATTGTTGCTGCATAATTGTAGATAAACCAGCCAAACCAGCCAAACCATCCATAAAGATGCTTACGCATTTCTGGTTCTTCTGATTGGTGATGAAATAAGGGGAAATGTAACCTCTATCCAGCTTCATCCCCTCAACAACCTCTAGTTCATTGTATAATGTCTTCCCATCCTGCAAGAAAAAGGAATTTGAAATCCATGGGCCTCAGCAATTAAAAAAAGATGCAGCTCAAATCAAAATCATGCATACAAAGTATCAGCATGACAAATATATATATATATATATATATATATAAAACTCAACACAAATATATTGAGATATGTTGTAACTTACTGAGATTGTGATAACACCCTCCTTGCCCACCTTTTCCATGGCCCTTGCGATCAATTCACCTATTTCCCGCTCACCATTAGCCGATATCGTTCCAACCTATCGATATACACATAGCATAATTTGTAATGAAAGCCATCTACATCAGAAAACCAATGGATGCCAACTGCTACTGCATAAAATCGTAAAAAACAATGGGTATAATACCTGTGCAATCTCCTCTGATGTGCTGATCATCCGTGCCCTGCTTTTTAAATTTGTTACAACTGCATCAACTGCCATTGTGATGCCACGTCTTAAGTCCATTGCATTCATCCCAGCTGCAACTGACTTGCATCCCTCGGTGAATATTGCTCGTGTGAGGATTGTAGCACATGTGGTGCCTGAAACACAAGGAAATTGGCATAAGCAAGTATCAAATATGATGAGAAAAGACAAATTCTAAGCACCACCAAAAACAATGCATAAGCAGGGTACTGATCCCACCATCTCCAGCAACATCATTGGTTGCATTTGCAACCTGCTTTACAAGACTGGCACCAACATTTTTAATTCTATCCTTGAACTCAACACTCTTTGCCACAGTAACACCATCCTTTGTCACCTTGGGTGCACCAAAGCTTTGCTCAATCACGACATTACGACCCTATAAACAGTAAGAAAAAATAATCATATCAAACGATTACTAGTACCAATCATTTCAAAAAGCTGCAAAACTAGCATAGATCATCGCCAGATCCCACTTTCCTAATGTAATTGAGTATACACAGCCCAGAAAACATGGAAGAAAAGAGAGCTCCGTTCTCTTGAATTATTCAAGTATACATTAGGACCAGTTTTAAAAATAATGTCCAAAAAGAGCAGCATAAGAGTCAGCTGCTTCAAAACTTTCACGCAGCTGAGCAAACAGAAATTTCAAAATTTCAAAAAGCCCTGAGAATAAATTTACTTCTTTTGCAGCAGAAATTAGGAAGTTATTCCCCCAAGGACCAAGACATCAACAGCACCACATTACCTCGATTCAGAATTCATCCAATAACAGGAATTAACCAATTTAAGCTGATATTACAACAGTCCCACCAACCATTTTACCATGACTGTACTCCAGCTAGCTACCATACGTGTACTATAATCAGGGATGCCAAACAGATTACCTTCGGGCCCATAGTGACCTTCACAGCATCTGCGAGGTCTTCCACACCCTTAAGCATCAAGGAACGTGCCTCAACCCCAAATTTGATATCTTTGGCAGCATAATTCCTTGTCCAGCTTGCTCTGCTACCAATCTGCGCAAAAGCAACATAAAACAAATTTGAAAACCACATAAACAACCTCATGACGGTTCACATGCCCGGAAATCCATCGAATGAACTAACACTGACCTGGTGAGCACTGTTCCTTGCGATCCTTGTACACGGGGAGAAAGACAGAGAAGCAAACAAGAAAAAAAAAACCAAGAAGCCCACATCAGCAAAAGGAGCGACTAAGAAAAATTCAGCTACTTGTCTGATTGATATTAAAACAAAAGCAAAGTCGAGATAACATATAACGTGAATGTATCCAGTCCAATTACTCCAGCGATCTACAAGAGCTTGGCTCAAACGCTCGAAAGATGGAGCCTTTCCGCTTCCACACCAGAAACGTGGAAATGGCGAGCGACCCAGATTAGCTTCCGCCGGTTTCTCGCACTATCGAGACGAAAAGAGAAGAAGAGCCAGAGCAAATCTTGGAGAGTTACCTGGCTTTGGAAGCAAGGCTCGAAGCGAAGCGGTACATGGCGGTAGCAGAAGGAGGAGGACGGGACGAGGCGAGACGAGACGAGATGGGAAGGATCGAGTGGCGGAGCAGAGGGTATGAGCTGCTTGGGTGTTGCAGGAGGAGGGGGAGGGGCTATGGCATTTTAAGAGAGAGGAAGGCTCTAGAAGGAAAAGGAGCTTCTAGGGTTTAGGGTTTTTGGGGCGTCCATTTTTGGGAAAACAGTAAAAAAAAATTAAAAAAACGTAAAAAGAAGGAGGGGAAGAGATGGTTCGATGTGTAAACGGCGTGGACGTGGGGGTCCGGGACTCGCCATTGCTTTTTACGCCAGAAGACACACGAGGGATTTTTTTGACTTGTCCTCCAAGAAATAGAAAAGTGACACTCCCAATCCATGAACTAATTTCCTAAAAAAATCCCCCAAGTTTAAGTATAGTTTCAATTCCCTCTCAAATTCTTCTTTTTCAAAAAAAAAATCTCAAATTTTAGGTACAGTTTCAAATATACTCCAAAATTTATTTCGATATAAAAAAAACCTCAAACTTTAAATTTAGCCCCCAATTTACTTTGAACTTTTTTTGTTTAAGAAAAAAATTATCAATTTTTACTCTAATCCCAAATCTATCCTCATTAACCCTTTGTTACTAATTTTCATTTCTTTAGGATGGCACCTTATATTTTTGCCAAGCGTAAATGTATCCATATTACAAATCTTACTAAAATGGTTTCATTGTGGAGATAATCTTTCAACTTTGCTGATGTTGATTTGTTATCGATGTGAAAGTGTCACATCAAGTTGAGACTGGACATGAGAGTAGATTTGAGGATTAATTGAAAATTTGTGGACAAAACAAAAGTCGGGATAGATTGGGACTAGACTTAAAATTTTAGATTTTTTCTTAGATAAAAAAAATTCAAGTCGAATTTGGGATTGATCCTAAAGTTTGGATTTTTTTTTCTTAAACAAAACAAAGTTCAAGACAGAATTGGATTTTGGACCTAAAATTTGATATATTTTAGAGAATTGGGCCTCCCAATCTATTGTAGTCCCACTTTTAGGTTTTTCCTTTCTTTTCTTTTCTTTATACTCGATCAAAGCCTATCTCGTGTCGTGCTAGAGCAAGTCGTCGTGATTGACGTAATCTTATATTCGTGGAACCGATTGTGCTTTTGTATAAAGGAGGTTTGCATTGGAGGATAGGGAAGGGCAGGGCGTGGATCGAGATATGTTGCTATCCCGGCCCCCGGGAATTCTAATTGGGTTGCGCACGAATGTCGTGATAAAGCCAAGTAGCGTGGCAGAGGGGAGACCCGCTTTTGAATGCATTTGGGACTAGTTACATTACTAGATACCTCTACTCTTTTAAATGGCACTAAGTTATTTTGGTAAATTACAATTAATTTGCAAAAGGCAAGGAAAACCGACTACACAAGCGTATTATTTTGTTATGAGCATATCCATTTATCACAAATATTCGTCAATCTTTTTTCCAATTTTTGCTTGCTCTACTGGGATAGATCTAGGGTTTCATTTAATTTCATCGTTTGAAGCGTAGGATGAGTTTGGAACGTGTACTCGACTTGTTAATTTCAAGTTCAAAGTGGGGTTTAGTCATTTCAAACTTTTCCTGGTGCATTTTCTATTAACAGTGGATGTATTGTAGATTCCATTGATCTATTCTATGGGCGGCCCACTCCACGTTGAGGCAAGATATCAGAAGTAGGTACTTCATAGAGGTGGTGACCATTTAAAGTGATTCTTACTTACATATTACTCAAAATAACCTTAACTATTGGCAATACAATCCCTATTTGACGCCTGATTAGGTACAATTCCCATTCACCCTAGTTGAAAATATGCAGAAAATAAGAATTAAGGAATTTGTATATTTTTTGATATATCATAATGAAGAGTACATTAACCTATTAATAGGTTCTATGAGATAACTCTATCCACAATCAAAGAAGATATATTTGTAATTTTGAGAGATATGAATAATCAATAAAATTATCAAAATATCCCTAACATAAGGAATTATCCTAGAGAAATCTCTATTATCTCTAACAACCTTTTTGAAAGCTCTAGAATTCACTCCTCGGTGAACCTTCTCACCTAGCAATATTCCTTCCTCTAACCATTTGGGATGGATTTTATACTTATAAAATAAAACCTTTCACATGCCGGAATTGGAGTGTTGCAATTAAAAATTTAAAATACTTTAGCTAAGTTAAGTTTGCCCATATATTGGATTTTTTTTTTAAATCCAAGTCGCTAATGAAGAATTTCAAATTAATGTTGTTATTTCAACTTAAATTCCATTATTTCCTTAGGAGTCGGGTGCAAAATTTCATTTGTACAAACTAATGTGGATGAATGTCGTACATTATTTTATGCCTTACCAAAAAAAATGTCGTACATTATTTGCGTTGAAATTTTACTTTTGTCCCTAGTTTAGTATTACACCAACGTCACTCACCTTAATAATATATGCCGGATTTCATTAAAGTCCTGGTAAGTTGAAATGGAGACCATCCTTTTCAATTCGCCTTATCGTATGGAAAGATCGATATTCTATTGGATAGCATAATCTGACTATTGTATATAGAATAGCACAATCAACTTTGTGAAACTCAATGCTAAATATAGTTTGCATTCATGACGGTTTTTGAAAGGGAAACCTTACTATAACTATATACACAATACGTATAAGTTCTAGGTCAGTCGATTTTTCATTACTCTCACTCAATTGGCACATGCCATTGTGAGATCAATTTTGGGCAATCTCTAGCGACCAACAATGATCTAGGGATCCTTACCAAAAAAAACATTGATCTAGGGACAAAGATATTATGGATCTATTAGACTTGACACATGATCATCTATGAATTACATGGTGAACGTTGGCGAATTTTGGCATCTTTTGTACGGCAAAAAAGTAGGACCATGGTTAAGATGGTTTGTTGCGATTAGTAGTAATTCATCACTTTAGTCAATGAAACAAGTTCCTATCACATTTTTTTCTACATTTGTTTCACGAAATATTAATAATTTAAAAAATATTTTTTTAATTATAATTATTATTATCGCTTACAAAAATAACTCAATAAAAAATATTAATAACAGTTCATGCCTAAATACTTTTGTTGGTAGTAAGAATATTTTCCATTACCTTTTTTTCTTAAGAGGTATACATGATCAAACATAAGATTTTTTTCTAAATTATTAATTTTTGTGAAACAAACTAGATTGATGCACAAATTGAACTTCAAGACGTATGATAAAGTTAAGGCCTACTTGAGGCATAAAAAGAACTTCCCAACTTCTTTGTTTTAGAAAATTGAGCCGTGGCAATAAATTGTTAATAAACCGTGGCATATTTGAAATGGTTAACACTATGAAAAATCTCAAACTGGTACATCTGCGATAAATTTATTCCAAACTAATTTTTTGACCACAAAAAATCCTAAATTGGTACATATACGATAAATTTACCCTCCGTTAGTTTCCGTTAAATTTTACCGTCAAATTGTTGAGTTGAATAACATTTGACAGTTGATAGATGTACTAATTTGGGGTTTTACCCTCTGTTTGTCACATGTGTATCAATTTATGATTTTCGTGGTATTAATCCAATTAAACGGAAACAAATGGAGGATAAATTCGTCACAAATGTATTAGTTTGTGGTTTTTTGTGGTTAAAAAATTAATTTGGGGTGAATTTGTCACGGGTGTACCAGTTTAGGGTTTTTAGTGATCAAAAAAATTAATCTGAGATAAATTTGTCAAAAGTATACCAGTTTAAGATTTTTTCTGGTATTAACCCTATTTAAAAATAACTTTAGACAGGCAATAAAGGAAATAACAAGAATAGGAAAGACATGACCTATTTGCAAGACACGAAATACATACTAATGCACGAATTGTAAAGTGAATATCTGAATATGATAATGTACCACACCTCAAACTTTATATGTTCACATTAATTAACACATTTTCATCGACATTTATTTGGCATTTAAATCAAAATTAGAATGACACGAATTGACATTATTAAAAACATGATTATGACACACCAATATGTATTACCAACTCTAAAAGAGAGAAGAACCGAGAAAGAAAAGAAAACTTAGAGAAGAGGAAGAGAAAGGGAATCAATAGAGAGGGGGTTAGGTTCATGCACACTACGAACACCCCAGCGCAATGTCGTTTCAAAGTTATTTTTTTGTGATGTTATTTTCACCTCTGTATGACTAAATTCACCCAATTTTTGCCAAATAAACAAAATTTCCCTCTATCAATTGCGATATAAATTGGTGGTCCCAAATTTATTCACTTTCCTTTTTTTAGCTTTTCTCTATCTATGTAGGATCTACTTATAATAATTAATAATTTCATATATTTAATTTTTTGTTAATTGTAGATTTTCCATGTATATTAAAGGCACCATGGTTTTTTTATTGTTAAATATTACTTCAATAAAATTTTGTTTTGTCGAAAAGAGAAATTTTCAAAAAGTCTAGTTCTTTTCCATGTTGTCTATCATATTTGTCAATAAAATCATGGAGTAGATGAATTTCATTAAATCAAAACATTGCGTAAAGTAAGTACTTTTTTTAAATGCCAGTGAAATATCATTACTTTTGGATTAACAAAAATTAATATCATCTATGAACTGTTTACAAAAAAATATCAAGATACCTCATCATGTATAATGTTTTTAGTTTATTTCTATATATTTCTCTAACATCTTACATGCTCTATATAGAAGTATCTTGCTAGTATAATAAGGACAAAAGATAAATTCTTTGATATAGTAAATAAAGAGACTTGTGATATATTTTAGATTTAATGAAATTATTAAAAAGTTCACCAAGAAAGCAAGCTTTTGAGATATGAAGGGCAAAAACTAGATAAGTTGTTATAAGATCAATGATGAAGAAGAGACATTTCAGGTTTATACTATATCAAAGAATGTATTTTTCCCTTACTATTACCGAGATGATTTTACACGGAGTATGTAAAACATTATAGGAATATGTGACAATGAATTTTTCTTTAATTATGTTAACTATCACAAAAAAAACTATCATAATTAAAAAAGAAAAAATAGAAAAAAGAAGGAGTAATTCCATCACTTTAAATTGCAATTAAAAGATTGATGACTGTTTTGTCTTTTGAGTGTAAATAAGGGTGGATGAAGTCATTTAGGGGGTTTCGACCAAAAAAAAAAGTCATTTAGGGGGTGAAAATAGCGCAGTTCATTTTTTTTTTTAATTTTGAAGTATCTAAATCATTTAACCTGATATATAACCATAGTAGAACTGCAATTTTCGGTCATATAACTATTTCTCCAGGGCGTCGCTAATGTCGCCATCGTGTGAGTAGACCGAAGGTCATCCTAATCTAGGTTAAGCCTAGCGAGTAACACGAGGCCTCCAAATAACATGATAGCATCCCCTTATCCTCCCTTCGTCCTTTAGGATTTCTCTTTATATTTTGCGATATATTATTTATTCCATGGCGTCATTTTGTATCCAAATCCAATCAATGCTTCTATAAACTACCACGTCACCCATTTCATGCATTTTGATTTCAAGCTTGTAATGGACTCGATTGACAAAAAAAAAAATTAAAGACAAAATTTGACAAGAGTTCAAGGATTAGCTATGTCTCTTCTCCTAATACAAAGACAACAAAGTATATTGTCCATCTATTTTTTGTAAAAAGATTGTTTTCATTTGCCATAAAAAAACGAAACAAATAGTTCATAAACTTTAACCCAACGTGCAATGTCATTCTTGGACTTTTGATTCATTCAATATGATGCTTGAATTATTGTTCAATGTCCACTTTAGTCTCTTAACTTTCCATAACAAACTCAAATCAGTCCCGCGGTACTTTTCATAAGTTTTCATACTTACATTATTGATCGTAGTTTGAAATACCTTTTTATTTCAATCCATCTGTTAAATTAATAAAAAAATATGCTATCATTTATTAAATTTTTAGTTTTCTACGTTTTTGGTCTTTATAAATATTACCATAGTTCCATCTAAATGTATTTAAACTTATGATCTCTATAATAGTACAATATATTTAGAATTATATTGGATTCATATTTCTTTTATTTTAAAAATAAGTTTGAAAGAATATTTAATAACGATATTAATTTATCCATGGAAATTTCGTATTTATATTAATCTAAGTCTTGTTCATAATTTTGTAGAAAAAAATTGTAAGTTTTTATGTGTTGTATTTTCTTAATTAAATTTAGTTAAATCTCTAAATTGAAAAATTAAAAAATAGTAAAAATATGAATTCCATAAAATCATAAGCTAAAATGTACTTAAATAGGATTATCATAATATCTATGTGGACAAAAAAGGTATAAACTTAATAAAGATAGAGGGATGAATTCCTTAAAAACCCCCAAACTTTAGGTCAAGTTCAAAATCTGCCCCAAACTTTTTTTTTATCTTAGAAAAAACCCTAAACTTTAGATTTAGTCCCAAATCTGCCCCAAACTTTTTTTTATCTAAAAAAAAATCCCAAACTTTACGTTTAGTCCAAAATCTACCCCGAACTTTGTTTTATGTTAAAAAAAAATAGTAAATTTCAATTTATTTTCAAAAATATACCCCCATGATCCAGTTTCAACTTAACGTGACATTTTCGCATCATAACAAATCTACATTAGCAAAATAATTGGGTGATAAGTACATACCGATGTTATATTTCCACTTCGATAACAAATCGAACCAAATAAAAATTATTGAAATTCTTCTAAATAAAACCATTTTAGAATATAAAAGTCAGGGATGATAACAAATCCATCCCAATTTTTTTTATTTTAAAAAAAACCTAATTTTTAGGTTCAGTCTAAATTTGCGCCAAACTTTTCTTTGTCTAAAAAAAACCCCATTACTTTATTGATGTGGATTTGTTATCGACATGGAAGTGCCATGTTCAGTTAGGACTGGATCATCAAAGTATATTTTTAAAAATATATTGAATTTTGGTGATTTTTTTTATACAAAACAAAATCCGAGACAAATTTGAAACTGGATTTAAAGTTTAGGATTTTTTCTGAGACAAAAAAAAGTTTAAGGCAAATTTAGGATTGGACCTAAAGTTTGGGGTTTTTTAGGCAATAAGGCCAAAGATATAGCCTTTTTTTTGGGTTGATTTAGGAAATAGATTTAAACGAAAATATATTTTAAAATCCATGTAACAGTGTAATTATAAAAACTCTTGACTTTTTTCATTGAAAGTTGATGGACTGAATTAAATAAATTAAAAATGTAGAGACTATATTAAATATTAAAAAATAATTCAAAATTATATTAGACGAATTAAAATTTCAACAATAACACGTTAAACCATAATTTGAGCACTACTTCATGTTATTTTCTCTGTCATTTCCATCAAATGAAATTCCTATTATCTCCTCAACCCTTCAACGACGCCGTCTCGGCAGTCTCCTACTCCAATTACCACCACCACCACCACCACCACCACCACCCTCTCTCTCACAGTTCCTCTCTACCTCTCTCTCTCTCTCACTGGCCATTGCAACAACGTCAAAGCGATTCTTCCATCAATCGCTCTTCGATTCGCAGGGAGGCCACACGGGCGTGCAACGATGACGGAGGCGATGATAAGGAAGAAGCCAGGCATGGCGAGCGTGAAGGACATGCCCGTCCTCCAAGACGGGCCGCCGCCGGGCGGGTTCGCCCCCGTCCGGTACGCCCGCCGCATCCCCAACACCGGCCCCAGCGCCACGGCCATCTTCTTGGCCGCTTTCGGCGCCTTCTCTTGGGGCATGTACCAGGTCGGCCAGGGCAACAAGATCCGCAGGTAATCTACAGGGTCAATCGAACGAATCCCCACGATTGGCCGAGTAATTTTCGTTTCTCTGGATTGTTCGTTTCTTGATAGGGTTAGGGATTGTTGGTGATTTGGGGATTTGGTTTGTTTTTTTTGGGTCTGGGTTTTGTTTCATGGGTTGGGTTTCTCGCATTTTCCCCCCTTTTCGCCTTATCTGGTGGTCTGAAGCTGCTGGGATGTGATTTGGTGATGGAGCGATGAATTAGTTTGCAAGATGGGGTATTGTGAGGATTGAACCAAAAGGGTATTGCTAGAGTGAGCTTAGAATGAGCAAGCATTTTCCGTTTTAGTGTCTTTATCTTTGTGAATATAATGTGGCAGCTGAGAATTTGTGACATTGCTTGCGATTTCAGTTGACATTCTCAGCCTGCTCGGTCTTGTGGGGAACTTAATTTGGATTTTTAGGTGGAGATTAGTTTATGATGCTACTGCTTTTATGTTTTCCGAATAAGCACAAAATGAACAAGAAGTTAGATGAGGAGTAGTTGCTTGAAACATTCGCATTGCTGTGTTAGATTCATTGGATAACACGGAAATGGAGTGCTCTACTTTACAAATGGGTGGAAGCAAGTAGAAGGGTGTTTGATAGATTACCGAAAAGTTGAGTTGCAAGATGTTGGAGTGGACCCTGTGAAAGTGACTATTTGCTGGCACTAGTCACGAAGTAAATGAGGGTTAGTAGTTCTTTGATGATTGGAGATGTACACCAATGCAAACTACCCAAGGCTTCAGAATTTGATGAATTCTATTCTTAGTTTCTGAAGATTAAAATGCAGAGTGATATAAACAGAATTGTGTCATCCTCTTGCACGATGCTCATCTCTATGCCCTCTTTCTTAAGAAGCACAGCGAAGGGATGTCAAAATGAGACTTTTACTCTAAAACAAATGAGACTTGTATAATGGGTAGGTACAGCAATGCATCAAATTCAAATTCGTGACTCTCTGGATTGCTAAAAGTGCAATGTCTACAAAGTCTGATCTGGGTTATCAACTCATCAGTTTATGCATGTGGAATTTTGCCTTCCGGTTTTTGCTATACTTTTGGGCCATTGCCTTCTGCTTTTGTTGGCTCTGGCATAGATTCACCGAAGTTGGTAATGATCCTCACAAGTTGATTATTATTGGTGATTTTGTTGATGGCATAATGGAAATGGTGATTTCACAGCTCTGCTTTGTGAGGATGGAAATTTCAGTTAGTTTCTACTAAAGTGACAAATCTGGAGTTCCGGCAAAAGGAAAAATCTTTGGGTCCATTGTGCTTTTGTCAATGGGAGTTTTACTTTCAATCTTAGCATTTTACATGCCTTACTTAAGGTTAGTAATAGTCTTCATCGATAAATCTAATGCTAAGGACTCTTCCGACATTATAGTTCTATGCATGCTTGTAACGTGTCCCAATATTATGTTCTTCTTGGTAGGCTGGCGTGATGCAAGTGAACTTTGCTATAATGTAAAGCACTTTTTTTGTTTGAAAAGAAATTATGCCCTTGTTGTAAAGCTTTAGCTATGTTTGAAGAGAAGAATAGAGCTGGGTTTTTCTTAGCTTCACAATAATGGTTCAAGTTGATTTTTTCTGTAAATAACCATTATTATGTAGGAAAACTTCTCTGTGAGTGTATAAGTTGTGCTTATCTTATAGAGATTGTGTTACTATAAAGAGGTATGATCAAACTACGTCTCTTGCTGCCGCTGCTGAACGGGGCACATATAAGCTGGTGCAAAATTGCAGTAACTTTGACCTAAAAAATTTTCATTGTCATTTAGTGGGACAAGCTATGTGAAATGGATTTGATTATATTCATCTGACAAGTGCATGTCTATTACCAGAAGGAATAAATGAATCGTTAAGGAGACAATCTGGTTGAAGTTGTGTCTGCTGTCTGCTGATATGCTAGAAGAATGGATAAAGAACTGTATGAGTTGGTAAATTTAGAGTTTCAAAGAGCCACATAGCATGTTGTGCTGTTCAAAGCATAATGTCTAGAAGAGCTTTTGAATGTTGGCATCTTCTTCATGTTACTTTAATAAGCTTTTGCTTTTCATCTCTGTAAGACTCAGGATCTTTTGAAGAAAAGTTTGTCCCTCCCTGATGGCCACTGTTCACTCCTAGACCGTTTAAAGCATCTTTTGATTGCGATTTTCTCTGGCATACATTTCCGCAATTTCAAATTGAATGATACTGGGTCTTACTTTGGTTACCAAATGATATAGTGATGCATGATGTAGACTGTGGAATAAACTGCATATTACTCAAGTACAAACTTTACGTTGCAAATTGTTTATGGTTGTAATTATGAAGAAGACATAATAGTAAGACATATAACACTATTGTCTGTGATGATGGCTTTCGCTGAAGTCTTGGTGCTATACTTTTACTCTTGAAATGAGATTTGCAAAATGATCAATATTACTTGAAAAGTCCACTCATAGGAAGTATAAAAATGAACTGCATAAATCTGATCTAAAGATGATGGATATGTAGGTTGACTTATAGTCACGATAGACATCTTTGGATCCATTTGGAAAAAGTTTTTCATACATTCAGTTTCGAAATCCACATCTAAGTTTTTGATATCTTGATTGCCTTAAAGAACATAACATTGGCAACATGCATTCATTCTCCAGGGCATTGAAGGAAGAAAAATATGCTGCGCGGAGAGCCATTTTACCTGTGCTGCAAGCTGAAGAGGACGAAAGGTAAAGCAGAAGCTTTGAAATAGCCCCATTAATTGTCTCATTACTGCTGCATTAGGAACAAAACTGAAAGACACCGAACTTTACTTTTTCGGCTCAGATTTGTCAAAGAGTGGAAAAAGTATCTTGAGTATGAGGCTGAAGTTATGAAGGATGTTCCTGGTTGGAAAGTTGGTGAGAGTGTCTACCACTCTGGGCGGTGGGTGCCCCCGTCAACCGGTGAGCTCCGCCCTGATGTTTGGTGATCCAGTTGCATGTGGCCGCTTTTCAATTGTCATGAAGTCATCTGTTTTCTGCAATGCAACTTTTCTAGTGATCTTCTGCTTATTTCGCTGGCTCACAATGAAATAAAAATTGGTCTCGAATCTTTGTACGTGAACCCTGGCCAGAGTTGATCATCCTGTTCCTTCATGTTATTATCATTGCGTAAGTTTAAAGGAAACCCTGAAGCACCTTTCTGTTAACGTTTACTTGCTCAGTGTTTGGGAGGACCTGGCTGTATCATTGGCTCTGATCTTTTACTCATTATGGAGCTAAAACTCTATTGAGATTGGACTGTCGGTTGCAGCATGTTCTGAAGCAGTTCTCTCGGTTCATTTCATGATTTTGCTGCATATAGATTTCTACTAAGTCCTGCTTTGCCTGAGCAACTCTTTCAGTTGATCTTTTTGAGGATGGAAACTCTTCAAGTGAAGTTGGTTAATTGCGTAAGTATCAATAGAAAAGGCAAGGCAAATCCCTTATTATACGCCAGATCCGGCTCGTTGGATGATGATGATGTGCTGCTTAGTAGATCATATGGTAATATGCTGGTGCTAAACGTACTCTGCTCGCTATCACTTATGCACATTTATGAGTTCTGCATGCGCACCTTTACATTATAAATTAACTACTCGTCTGCGCAGTTCTTCTTGGAGTTCGGTGGAAATTGAATCTCAATAGCCCTTACCATCGCTAGTTCATTCCAGGAATGCCGCACATTGGCAAGTACCTGTAATCACCACCTCCAAAACTGGTCCATATCGCGATCCTTCCAAGCATCCCTGTAGTTGTATTCTCGTTTTCGAAAATATAACAAAAATGACCTAAAAATTAGGTGTCAACAGGCGGCATCGAGCACTTGTGAGGAGACTGTCAACTCTCTCTAACTTTCCTGCGTTAGTTTTGCTCCTTTCTCTCTCTTCTCTCTTTTGGTAATCTATCGAACACCTTCTGTGTTCTCAGGTAAGTTTTTTTTTTATTTTTGTTCATCGATTTCGCGCTTAGATTCGGTTGGAACTGACTTCCAATCGGTTTGGGCAGTTAACCGGTGCTAGCTGGACATTTTCCAGCTAGCCCAGTCAATTTCCACATGCTGATTTAACAGTAAATGATCGACAAAGTTCTGGTTTTGGAATGATTTTTTTTTTTTTCTGGGTTTTGCATGCCTTGGGCAAACCGAGTAAGGAAGATGAACTGTTCGGGTCGGGTCGGGTCGACTTGTCAGACCCGGCAGTTCCAATTTTATATAAATTCACAAATTAAGTTCGATTTCCACCAAACCTTCGAAATTCGACTCCAAAATTGAATGTCCCATCATATTTCGAACCCAAACATATAATTTGCCCCAATTTTTATTATAATTAAGCCCAAGATTTTCTCATTTTTGTGCTTGGGTTAATAGGGTTTTTGCCCAATTTAATATCCTAATGACCAAATTAGGCAAAATTGACGCCAAAATTGAATTACCCACCCCTGATTAACTCTAGAAATGATAGTCTCATATTTCGACAATTTCATTTTGGGCATGACTCTCAATTTGGGTTCAAAATTTTTAATTTTCAATCAAATTTTAGGGATTTTTGATTTTTATGTCAAATTGTGCAATTGGACCGACCATTATGCAATTAAAGGTCCCAGCATCAATTGTTGTGAAGACACTATGACTTAAAAATGTATAGAAAAAATTTAATTTCATTTTTGGTTCAATTCGAGTTTAATTTTGCCCAATTTTGGGAAAAAAATATACCCGATTGAGATTTTTCAAATTTGACAATGTATTTATGAAATTGGATTTAAAAGAAGACTAATGACTATTTTTATGGAATTTTCTGATTCCATTTACTATTTTTCTTGATTTTCTTACTTATTTTGACTAAAAGAAATTAAGAAAAACATGCAGAAAAATGCTAAAAAAATTATTTTTTTGTTTAGAAATAGGTTTCAAGGCTTGACCAAGATTCCTAGACCTAATTTTGAAATTTTTTAAAATATGAAAAAAAAAATGAGCTAAAAATTAGGTGTCAATAACTGCCCCTCTTTGAGATTGAGCTCGTTAGAGGTTGATCTCAAAGACGAGATGACACCTGAATTTTTAGTTGACTCACTAAACAAAATAAAATGGAAATTTCACAACAACTGATTAGGTTCTTTGCTTTTGAAATTCGTGATCTAATCCAAAGGTTCTCTTTTTAGAACGGATTTTGAAAAGTTCTTGATGATTGAGAGGGAGAAACTTACATGTTTGTGAGAGTTTCTTTATTGCTCATCCAATGGCATGAATTGATGGTGGTGATGATTATGATGATTATTCTGATTTCATGGTTTAAAGACGAACTCACGAACCATGAATGCCTGAAGCTCTTCACCTTAGGACTTGAATTTGCCTACTTGTTCCTCACAAATATAACTTTGAAGTTGCTTATTGGCTCCTTGCCAAATAGGATTTTGAAATCGCCTAGTGGCTCCTTACCAACTAGGATTTTGGAATTAGCCTAGTGACTCCTCGTCAAATAGGATTTGAAATTGCCTAGTGGCTCCTTGCTAAATAGGACTTTGAAATTGCCTAGTGGGTCCTCGCCAAATAGGACTTGAAATTTGCCTAGTGTTTCTTCACCAAATAGGACTTGAAATTGCGTAGTGGCTCCTCTCCAAATAGGACTTGAAATTTGCCTAGTGACTTCTCGTCAAATAGGACTTTGAGATTGCCTAGTGGCTCCTCGCCAAATAGGACTTGAAATTGCCTACTGGTTCCTTACCAGTAGGACCTTAGGAAGACTTCAATGAATGTCTTAACTGTGAGTTTTTTGTGATTTTGAGGTTTCACTAACCTTGATATGGTTTTTAGTTGATCAAAAACTATTTTGAAAAGCAGTTTTGGAATTAATCAAAACCGTTTGAAATGTGGTTTTTCTTTTAGCTTACCACAAACTACTTGAAAAGTTGATTTTAAGTTGACCAAAGACTATTTGAAACCTGACTTTGAAATATGCATTCTTTATATTAAATGCATTTCAGACAATCAAATTTCCTTTTAAAGGAAGTATTTGAGCAAAATGCTTACAAATTTTTAAGAAATGCTTGAAATAATCCTTTGGAAGACCTTCATTAGAGAGGATTTGTTTCAATCTATGAATTTAGTCTTTCCTTCATTTGATTGAAAGGGGACTGATCTGATATCCCTCAATTTTATCTCTCCTAACCAATCCTTAGGTATTCGGAGAAATTTGCAATGTATACAATCCAATTGATCCAATAAGGTCTTTCAAATGATTGTAATGTTAGCTTGGTCAATGGCTATTCAAAGGATAGGCATTCTGAGGCCAAGGAAAGGATTTCATCATATATGATTTTGGGTTTACAAGTTAAGAACCTTGAGGATAAAATAAGACAATATTGCATACACTTCTTTGAGTGATGACTTCTTGTCATGAAATCATATTTTCACTCTCAACATCTCAATCTGAAGAGTCTTTGGGGAGAGATTGTAATGTTGGTATTGGGTAGGCTCAAAAGGCTCAAATGCTTTTGAATTCAGGGTTTTTATGAAACTGGTGATCTTGTTGGCATCACCACTCTTTTTCTTTGTCTAACCGGGGATCTTTTCTTATCATGAACACAAGAGTCCCCTAAATTTTCATCGAGATTTTTTCAATCACTGATTTGTTATGACTTTTGATTTTTCACAACTTTTGCTTTGCTTTTGACTTGACTTTTGTCATTCTTTCTTTTGAATGCTGTTCTTTCTTTTCTTTTGCTTATTTTTCTAGGTATTGGCCTTGCTTTTACCAGGCACACTGCTTTTTCATGCCCCAGACTCCTTTGTCCTTGATTTTTTTGCATTCTAAGGACTCTGTGTTATGCCCTTTTGCTTTCTATTTATCAAAGTGGATCATATACTTATGCTCCAATGCGAAGAGATGATCACCAACTTGGGGTTCTGAAATGAATATTTAGGCTCAATTGGGCTTTGCCAAAGGTAAATGTGTTTGGGATATAGAAATGAAATGCTCTTCTTCCTCTTAGAATGTTATGAGCTTCCATATGAATTCATCTAAAGTTATCGCAGAAAGATTGATGCAAGTGTATGCAATTAAATTTTTCTTGATCCTCTTCTCCATAAATGTCAACTGTGAACCTTTTAATTTGCCCCAGTGTGAGGTGGTTCTTAACATGGTTGTTTTTGAAAATTTCTCCACTGTTTAGGCTCAAATTTGGTTTGCAAGAGATAATCATTTCAATTCATGTGATCATTGCGAATATCCCCTATTTTCTTCGGATGAGTTTTTCTCACTCACTTTGATTTTGAGTGTATAGGGGATGTGTTTGAATATGACTTACTTTTCATCATTGAAGGTCTTTCTCTTTAATTTGATCCAAACTCTTTTTATGAAATTTTTCAAAGCCATTTGTCAAATTATCCCTGTTAGGGAATTTTGATGCTTATTGCATTTTCAAAGAAAGCGTGTTTCAAAATCTTTGATTGAAACATTTTAAAAGTATTTCTCTTTGCAAAACAGTTTGTTTTGTTGTTGTTCAGCTTTAGTATCATTTCGCCGAGGAAGAAAAATGTTTGATCTTTCTCTTAAAAAGGTAATCTCACATGCCTTCACGATCTAGGGATACCTGTCTGATCAATTTATCGAGATCTCTTTCGTTTGCATGCCTTCGCTTTGTTTATATTGGGTACTCCTCTGATGTTGCTCCCTTTCCTTTGTTTCCCTGGGGATGATAAACAGAAAGCACATTAAAGGATATCAACGGAAAATAGAATTGAGAGCGATACTTCCCTCTATTATTTGATAACTCCATTGGGAATTCTAAAATTGTGAACTGGTTCAGATTCAAACTTCCTTATGCAAAACAGATAAACACATTCATGAAATGTATGGCGTGCATGATATGTATGATATACACACGTTCTAAAGTGACCTGAATCTTTTCTTGAATGTTTGTTTTCATTTCATGGATAGAAATCTTGACAGCATCTGCATTTACAAGATATGCTAGTTCTCTTCCTATTATATCTATAAGAATCAGTGCTCCTTCAAGAAGAACCTTCTTGACAATGTATGGACCCTCGTAATTCGGAGTAATTTTCCCACGTGGATCTGAATTATTGGGAATGACTTTCTTCACTACTAGATCATCCATTTCAAAACGTCTTGGTTTCACCTTTCTGTTAAAAGATTTAGGAACTCTTTTTTGGTAAGCTTGTCTATGACATATAGCCCTTAATCTTCTCTCATCAATCATGTTAAGTTATTCACATCTTTGTTGGCTTCATTCAACTTCTGAGAGTTTTAATTGGGATAATATCCTTAACGAAGGAATTTCTACCTCGACGGGTAATACTGTTTCCATCCCATAAACTAAAGAAAATGGAGTTACCCCAGTTGATATTCGAATTGAAGTTCGGTATGCCATCAGAGCATATGACAATCTTTTGTGTCAGTCACGATAGTTCTTAGCTGTCTTGGATAATATCTTCTTGATATTCTTGTTTGCCGCTTCAACTGCTTCGTTCATTTGTGGGCAGTATGGAGATAAATTCAAGTGTCGAATGTGGATGTGTTCAAACAGATCATTTACGATTTTGTTATTCAAATTTGAATCATTGTCGGTAATGATTGCTTTTGGAACTCTGTACCTAGCAATGATGTTCCGCCTGATGAATTTTGCCACATTCTTGGCAGTGAGATTTGTATATGAATTCGCTTCAATCCACTTGGTGAAGTAATCAATTGCCACCAAGATAAAGAGATGTCCATTTGAGGCCTTGAGGTTAATTGGACTAATCATGTCAATTCCTCACATTGAAAATAGCCATGGTTCTGACATTTGATGCAGCTCATTCGGTGGTGCATTGATTCTGTCTCTATAAACTTAACATTGGCGATAACTCTTCACATGCTGAATGCAATCTGTTTCCATCGTCATCCAATAATATCCCAATTTCATGATTTTGCGGGCTAGGAGATGGCTATTCATGTGCAGACCACATTCGCCTTCATGGATTTTTCTCATGATTTGTTTAGCTTCTTTGCTATTAACGTATCTTAACAGGATCGAATCGAATGATTTCTTACAAAGAACCAGTCCGCTGAGAAAGAACTTATTGGCTATCTTTTTGATAAATTTTCTGTTGCCTAACTGGCTTCCTTAAAGAAATTCTCCTGCTTATAAGTACTTCTTGATATCATGAAACCATGACTCATTGTCAAATTTTGCTTGAACTATCATGCAGTGTGCTGGTTGTTCAAGAATATTAATTTTCAATGGTTTTATATCCATATCATCTTCAGCTTGGAGTAAGGATGACAAGGTTGCAATAGCATCTGCAAAATGATTATAAGCTCTTGGAAGATAATCAAATGTTATTTCTTTGAATTCATCCATCATTTCTTCTAAGTATTTGTGATAAGGAATTAGCTTTGCATCACGAGTTTGCCATTCTCCAGTTGTTTGCAATATAATGAGCATAAAATCTCCATATACTTGCAACCTTTTTACCCTCATTGAAAGGGCTAATTGTAAGCCGAGAGTGCACGCCTCATATTCAATGATGTTATTGGTGCATGGGAATACCAGTTTTGCAGATATTGGATAGTCTTGGTCTTCTAGAGAGATCAATACTGCCCCAGTTCCTGATCTAGATAAGTTGGTTGCTCGATCAAAATACATAGTCCATTTGTCATTGACCAATGTCAATATGGGGTCATCAAGTTGTTCTTTAGAATTGGCGATATTCTGCGAATTTTCTGCCAGCATATCTGTTATTGCTCGCCCTTTGATTGACTTTTGGGATGAACTTCTGATGTCGAACTCAGAAAATAAAACTTGCCATTTTGCTAATTTCCCGACCAAGGAGGATTTCTCAAAAAGATACTTGATCGGATCATTCTCAGTTACTAGCAAAATTTGGTAATGAAGGGTGTACTGTCTTAATCAGTGTAACACCCAAATTAATGCAACGCATGTTTTCTCAATTGCCGGATAATTCACTTTTGATGTTGTGAATTTCTTGCTCAAGTAATAAATGGCTTGTTCTTTATCGTCATTTGGTCTTCTTTGTATAAGCACCACTCCTAATGACTCATGATGAATCGTCAAATATAAGATCAGCAGGACTCCAGGAATTGGTGATACCAACACTGATGGGCATACTAGATATTCTTTGATTTTGTCAAAGGCTTATTGACATTCTGCATCCTACTTTATTTTGGCGTTTTTCTTCAACAGTTTGAAGAATGGTTTAGCAATCTCAGAAAGTTAATAGATGAAGCGAGCAATGTAGTTTAATTGCCTCAACAAGCTTCTTACTTCTTTTACCGTAGAAGGAGTCTTCAAGTCATGTATTGCCTTGATCTTAGAAGGATCGATTTCGATTCCTCTGTTATTGACCACAAATCCTAACAGTTTGCTAGATTTTGCCCCCAAATACACATTTGTTGGGGTTTAGCCACAACTTGTACTTTCTAATTCTTCCAAACAATTTGTAAGCACCTCAACATGATCTTCTTCTTGTTTGGATTTTGCAATCATGTCATCCACATATATTTCGATTTCTTTGTGCATCATATTATGAAACAGAGTTACCATTGCCCTTTGATATGTGGCGCCAGCATTTTTCGGATCGAAAGGCATCACCTTATAACAAAATGTGCCCCATGGTGTTATGAATAATGTTTTTGCCTCATCCTCTTTCTTCATAAGGATTTGATTATATCTTGAGAAACCATCCATGAATAAAAAAGTTTCGAACCCAGCAGTGCTATCCACTAATACATCAATATGTGGAAGTGGGAAATCATCCTTTGGGTTTGCTTTATTTAGGTTGCAATAATCAACACATACCCGCACCCGACTATCTTTCCTCATTACGGGTACTATGTTGGCAACCCATTTTGGATATGGCACTACTTCCGATGAAACTGACTTTGAGTAATTTCATCACTTCTTTTTCTATTTTCTTTGCCAATTTCGACTTTGTTCGCCTCAATTTTTGCTTTTTTGGTGGAATACTTGGATCAACCGGCAAAGCATGTTCAACTATACTTGGATTAAGGCTTGGCATGTCAGTATAAGCCCATGCCAATATATCTTGATATTACTTGAGCAAATCTGTTATTCTTTCTACTTTTGCTAAGGGGAGACTTTCTCCAATCTTAACCTCTTTAGGGTTCTCTTTATCACTCAGATTAATAGTAATATTTTCTCTAAAGTGAGTGGCTTTGATTCTTCATGACGGATCCATTCTCTTCTGATTCATTCCTCATCTTCATTATCCCCTTCAATATCACAAGTGATTTCCCCCGGAGAGATTTGGGTCACCTATGAACCTATTATGGATGTATGAATGCTTATGCCTGATAAGTAACAAACATGTTTAGTAATTGCATATAAAATGAATTGATGCATGAGGTTTAATGAAAAACCATTTTGAAATCTGTTTTGAAGAGATCAAGAGAATATAGCTAATCCTCATATCCTTGGACATCCTTGCTATTAAAATCGTTTTCACAATGAGGAGTCATAGGGAAACCCAAAGTCTTAAGCCTCACGTGTGAGAGCAATATTCATCATTGGTTTGATTTTGTTTCCATACGTCCTTAATAAAACATTGAACACTTTTATTGAATTTGAAAAATGCAATTACATCTATATTGAAAGGAATGTAAATTACAGCTGAATTGAAATTGCAAACAACATCAATATGAAACAGACAAATTATAAAGACAACAATAAAGAAAGGATTCAAAAGAATCTTCCTACTCTAGTACGTAGGTGTCTTCGTCCTCAATTATAATGACACCGATAATGTTCTTTTCAAATAAACCTAGCAAGATAGACTCTGCTTCTACATGTAAATTTTCTTCTGAAAGCAGTTTGGGAGGTCCAAGAAAGTTTTCTCTGATATGAATATGATGATAAAGTAACTCTCTAGTCTTACTCTTCCACGTTGATAAGTTAATGGTTCGATCACTTCGGCTTTCACGGTCTTCATGATTCTTTTGACCTTGGCCTTAGCCTCCATGGTGATTACTAGTGACTTCATACCCCACCCCATACTTTGTATTTGTGCCAAATGGGATAATGGGTTCTTTAATTCCTTGAGCTTTTGTCCCAAGTCCATCATCAAGGTTGAATCCATACTGGCATAATACTTTTCTAGACATAATAGACGATGCCGAAAGTTCCAGAGACTTCATGACACTACCAGCGGGAATTTATATCATAGAAATCATATCAAATGAATGATAACTGGGCTCATCTTTTATCTCAGGCTCGACATAAGGTATATCACTTTCCTTGTAAATGGTGAAGTCCGTCTTCCCGTGCACGGTAATCATTTTACCATTACTAACAAATCTAACTTTTTGATGAAGACTAGAACGAATGGCGCTAGTCATATGAATCCAAGGCCTCCCCAGCAATAGGTTGAAAGTCCTTGGAATGTCTACCACTTGAAAATCGATCAGCAAAGGCACATGGCCTATATTTACTTCCAGCTCGATGTCACCGATAACATCTTTCTTCATCCCATCGAATGAACATACAGTCACTTTTGAAGGCTTGACAAACTCTTCATTAATCCCCAAGCGATGCAGTGTGCTTAGTAGACATAAATTAAGTGCGAAACCATTATCAATCAGCACCCGTGACACCTCCTTACCTCAGCATTTGACGGCAATATACAGGGCTTTATTGTGGGAATGCCCGTCAATTGGGAAATCTTCATCAGAGAAGGCAATTTGATCCTTTAGAAGAATGACACCAACAAAGTCTTCCAATTGTACCTCATTAATCGTCTACGGGACATTCACCTCATTAAGAAGCTTTATAAGCACCATTTTGTGGCTTTCTGAAGTCTTGAAGAGATCCAACAAAGAAATCTGTACTGACATTTTTCTTAATTGCTCAATTACCTCATATTTACTTGTCCTCATGACTAACAACAACTGCTTGACATCTTCTTTAGTTACTCCTTTTCATGCTCACCATCTTTTGGACATAACATCTTCCCAATCTGGTTACTGCATCAACTTCTTTAGGCATGTAGTCCCATGGTACACATTTGGTATCAAATTTCTCCTTTGGAGGCAAAGTGATGATCACAGGCTGAACCTCTTTCTCTTCAATCTTTAATTGACCAATTGGGAGCTTAATGGTAATTGATTCAACATGATCCTTCTCTTCCTTAAGCCTATTCACTTCATCAAGATTAATCAATAGTGATGTAATCATGGATACCATGCTTTTGTCAGCTTCAATAGTATCCATTCCACCCCAACCGTGAGGCATAATATTTTCATCTTTGGATACCCATGAAGGTGGTGTGTATCTGACATGGTAGTTATACCGGCCACTATCTTGTTCTAGATAATCCACAATTTCGCCTTGTCTTCGTGCTTTGCGAACAAATCGTCTGTCTCCTTGGCGAGCCTTTTTCTTCATTTTCTCGTCTTCATCTTCTTTCTCTTCAAGACTTAATTCGTTAATTGGGATCTCATCTATGCCTTCCCATCCATTAGGCACAATAGTTTCGTTTTTAAAAGCCCAGGGTGGAGGTGTATACTTAACACGGAAGTTGTATTTTTCACTGTCTTGACCAAGAAGGTCTACGGTGTCACCTTGCTCAAGTAATGTTTGGGTAAATCACCTTTCACCCTGCCGGATCCTTTCTTTTTGCTCTTCAAGTTGATCTACTTTATCATCGGATGGAGTCTCATTTTGTCTGCTGAGCTCATCGTCCATGCCACCCTAACCATCGGGCACTATCACTTCACTTTTAAAAGCCCACGGTGGTGGAGTATACTTTACTCGGAAGTTGTATTTGCCAGAATTTTTTCCCAAGTTGTCTATAGTTTTCCCTTTTAAGGATGCTTCACAACGAAAGCGAGCGTCTCTTTATTGAGCAGTCTTTAATTTGGCCTCATATTCATCTTCATCATTAGGCCTTATTATTTCTCCTTCTGTAAGGACTATATTTATCATATTGTGCTCAAGAAGAGGGTTCTGATGCACATTTGGTTCTAGCTCTTGAAAACTTAATATTTTCTTGTCTATGAGTTGCTGAACTTTGTATTTCAAGACTATACAATTGTCCACATCGTGTCCTCTTTCTCTTATATGGTATGTGCAAGTCTTTGACTCATCGTACCAGGGGAACCTTGCAGGATTATCTCTTAGTACTTCTTGGGCCACCAAATGCCTTTCTAACAGCATTGGTAGTAATTTCGACAGGGGTCGTGGCAACGGAATGAATTGCTTTACGAGTCTTTTCTTCGGCTCAAATTGTTTTGGATTTCTCCAAGGGACGTTAAACTATTTTGGGAATGAAGCCTGATTAACATTGGGGTTAGATACCATAGCCACATCACGTACAGGTTTTTTATCCTTTCTTCCAGTATACAATTTCTGTGCTCTCACTTCTTAAGATTTCTTTTCCTTCAATATCCATTCGATTCTTTCACCGACCTTCACTAACATGGCGAATGTTTGGTAGCCTGATTTATGCAACTTGTCATAGTACTCAATTAGCAATGACTTCAAGAAGAGTTCAATAAGCTCATCCTCACTTATAACTGGTTTAACTTGTGAGGCTACAGCTTTCCACCTTTGAGTGCAAGCTTTGGATCCTTTACTTCTTTGTTTATCAGTTCTGACTAAGTCCTCCCGGGTTGGAAGTACTTCGACATTGAATTTGTATTGGCGAAGGAATTCTCCTGTCAAATGGTCCCATTCGGTAAAATCTTTTATGTCAAGAGTGGTATACCATGCTAGGGCTGCTCTCTTCAAACCATCTTGAAATGTACTGATAAGAAGTGGCATATTGTCTGAATATTTTGCCATCTTGAGGAGATAATATTTCAAATGGTTTTTAGGACAGCCAGTTCCATCATACTTGCTCACGAACTCTGGTTCTTTGTAATTTTTTGGAACAACCACCTTCGTTTATGGCAAGAACTTGTCGAATCTTTAAAGCTCATAGCCTTGACTTGCTAGACATTCTTCAATTTTGGCCAATTTCTTGGCCTCTTCTTCATCCTTTGTTTTGGATACTTTCTTGATTTGATCATCTTCTTCCAAATTCACTACCTCAAGCATAGTCTTTGGAGGATTTTCTTGAATTAGTTCTTTGTTTCTGACTAGGTCATCAACTAGTGTTTCAAAAGCATTTGAAGTTCCTACATTTGGAGTAGTAGGATAAGACCTTTGAAATGCGAGAATAAAAGCCTTCATTTCTACCATCATGGTAGTGTCGCGCCACACGCTCGCGTGCTTTTCTGATGGAGGTATTTTTCTATACAGGCCTTTCCCAGGCCATACCTCACGTGACAGTGGGATTTGTTTAATTTAAATTTAAACTTGGAGTCGCCACTAGTCATTTACGGTAGGTTGACTAGAAACCTAATTGTGGTATGGGAGAAGTATCGCAATCCTACGAGCCAAAGATTCTGGATAAAGGACTTGGTTACATTAACAATCCCAAATTAAGACCATTAATGCCCTTTCGGTACCTAAGAACGATTATGGCATGCCTAATGCGTCACACGGATCCCTAAGTTCATTTTACTAATCTAACCATGGACAATCAATTAAGCATTCAAAAATCAACCACACATCCAATAGCAAATCAATCACAGCAACCCTAATTTGGTCACTAGAAATGAAAACCTACCTAAAACCCTAACAAAGCTCTAATAGCTTGTTTATTTCATTTTTAGGGTTTAGGGTTTTTAAGGGGTTTTGGTCCTAGATTTGGAATTTTCCAAGTTATGCCACTTAGGCATTTTGGAAAATCCAAATTTCACTTTTTATGACTGGCCACAATGATTTTTAATCATTATGTGATTTTCAAAATATTTTTTGATTTTTGATTTTTTTAGTGCCATTTGGACACTTCAAAAATTTCAATTTCATTTTTCATGACTAGCCACAATGATTTCTAATCATTTTGTGGATTTTCAAAAATTTTTTTATTTTGATTTTTTTTCAGAAATTTTTTTTTAAAAACCGAGAAAATGATTTTTATGGTTTTCTGGAAATTTCTACGAATTTTTCAATTTTTATGGATTTTTCAGAATTTTTAAAATTTTTATTTGTATTTTCTGAATTTTTGAAATTTTTATGAATTTTCTGAAAATTTTTGTATTTTTCCGAATTTTCTGTAATTTTTCTAATTTTTGTGAATTTTCTGCAAAATTTTCGAATTTTCTAAAAAAATCTAATTTTTTATGATTTTTTAGAATTTTTGTGATTTTTTATTTTTTAGAATTTTTTTTAATTCTTTTCTCTTTTTTTTTTTGAATTTTTCCCACCGAAGGTTGAACCGGACCAGACCGGTTCAGACTGGTTTGGCCGTGACCGAACCGCTCATCGCCAATGTCGACACTGGTCACCTCTCTAGTGATCACAGCACCGAAACGGCACCGTTTCTGGCAATTTTTTTCTTTGGCATTTCGTCGAGCACCTTGTGTGCATGAATCCTAATTCTGAGTTCTTGAGGCCGCCACTTTAAGCCTTTCTCCAGCAACCTTCCGACGACCATTTTGTGTGATTTTTGATCCTATGTCTTCCTTATATTATCGTTTTTCATTGTTTGCCCACTGATTCGTTGCCGGACTATCATCGGTCGACGAAAATCTGATCCAAATAACCTAACCCACCAACTATCCTAATCAAGATTTTCCAGAACATTAATCCTAATACTAATCACCCTAACCGTCTAGATCGATCCCAATCAACATAAAACCAACAAACAAAGTCGAAGGAGTCTAACTCGGATGGCCTACGGCCAAAATGAAGCTCCGGCAAGGAATTCTGAGCTTCGGCAAGATGGTTCATAGGGTTGGTCGACTCGATTTGTGCAAGTTCAACGCCCAAAATGTAATCAAATAACACAAACATGATCAGAAATGATTTTTGAATATCTAAGGACACAAAATCATAACAAAAATCACAATGACAGCAAAACCGAATCAAATCACATTTTTTGGAATTTCTAGAAAATCATGATGATGAGCGAACTTTACCTCTTTCGTTTGAGGATCAAACGCCTTTTTCTGAGCTGATCTGAGACATTAAAAATGTTCTTCAATACTTCGGCTTCGATTTGGTGGTCTTAGATTCTTCGGAATGGCTCTAGAGTCGCCGGTCGAGACTTGTTTTTAGACCTTCGTGGACTAGTTTCGTACCTGCTCTCTGGACGTGGAGGATCACTAGAGGAGCCGATTTGCTAGCATTTTCTCGCCAGAGAAAACGCCGATCGCTCGATTCTAGAACCCTCAACACGCTTTGCTAACTCTCTCCCTCTCTTTCTTGCTCTTTCTCCCTCTTCTTTCTCTTGGGAATTTTCTCGAATAGCTTCCGTTCGTGTTCTCCCGTTTTTCTGGTTTTTGTTTTTCCAAATTCGCGCCCAAAATTCATTGAATCCGAATACTAATATGTTAGAGTCGTTGAATGATACCAGCTGGATGATATCACGGGTTTATTTGATCAGGATCAGTCAACGAAGTCACGGGTTTAAATCGTTTTTTTTTTCTGGGTTTTGCACGGGTCGTGGTCCGGGTGAAGAAGACGAACTATGCGGGTCGGGTCGGGTTGACATGTTCGACCCAACAGTTCTGATTTTGATAAAAAATGAAAATTGGATCTTATTTTGACCAAAATTTTCAAATTAAGTCTCAAAATTGCATTTCCCAGCATGTTCCGAACCAAAACATACAATTTTCCCCATTTTTTATTATAATTGTACCCAAAATTTCCTTATTTTTATATTCAGGTTAGTAGGATTTTGTTCAATTCGAGGTCTTAATGACCTGATTAGGCAAAATTGATGCCAAAATTGCATTGCCCACCCCTGATTAACCCTAGAAATGATGTGCCCATATTTCGGCAATTTCATTTTGGGCACGATTCCCAATTTAGGTTCAAAATTCTCAATTTCCAATCAATTTTTGGGATTTTTTTTTTTTTGACACCAAATTGTGCAATTGGACTGACCATTGTGCAATTAAAGGTCTCAGGATCAATTGTTGTGAAGACATTATGACCTAAAAATGTATAGAAAAAATTTAATTTCATTTTTGGTTCGATTCGAGTTTAATTTTGCCCAATTTTGGGAAAAACATATACCCGATTGAAATTTTCTAAAATTGACAGTGTATTTACGAAATTGGATTTAAAATAAAATTATTAACTATTTTTATGGAATTTTCTGATTCTATTTACTATTTTTCATGATTTTCTAGCTTATTTTGACTAAAAGAAATTTAGGAAAAATACAGAAGAATGCTAAAAAATTACTTTTTGGTTTCAAAATAGGTTTCTAGGCTTGGCCAAGATCCCTAGATCTAATTTTGAAAATTTTGAAAACATGATAAAAATAAGCTAAAAATTAGGTGTCAACAACTGCTCCTCTTTTGAGATTGAGCTCATTAAAGGTTGATCTCAAAGGTAAGGTGACACTTTGAATTTTTAGTCGACTCACTAAACAAAAATGGCAATGAAAATTTCACAACAATTGATCAAGGTCTTTGCTTTTGAGATTCGTGATCTAATCCAAAGGTTCCTTTTTGGAACACATTTTGAAACAGTTTTTAATTATTCGAAAGAGAGAGAAACTTACTTGTTTGTGAGAGTTTCTTTGTCACTCCTCCAAGGGTATGAATGAATGATGATTATGAAGATTGTTCTGATTGCTTGGTTCGAGAATGAATTCACGAATCTTGAATGCTTGGGGCTCCTCGCCTTAGGACTTAAAGTTTGCTTAGTGGTTCCTTACCAGTAAGATTTTGAATATTTATCTGATGGTTCTTTACTAGCTAAAACTTTGAAATTTTGCTTAGTGATTTCTCACTTATAGGACTTTAATTTGCCTAGGAGCTCATCGCCTGTATGACTTGGATTTTACTTAACGATTTTTCACCATTAATAGGACCTTGAATTTTATCTAATGTTTTCTCACCAGTGAGAATTAAATTTGCCTAGGGGCTCCTCACCCGTAGAATTTTGGGTTTTACCTAGTGGTTCCTCGCTAGTAGGAATTGAATTTGCCTAGGGGCTCCTCGCCTGTAGGACTTAGATTTTTCTTAGCAATTTTTTTACTAGTAGGACCTTGAATTTTATCTAATGTTTTCTCATCAGTGAGAATTTAATTTGCCTAGGGGCTTCCCGCCCGTAGGATTTTGGGTTTTACCTAGTGGTTCCTCGTTAGTAGGAATTGAATTTGGATAATAGTTTTCTAAAGCTACAGTTTGTAATCAATTAACAGAGGGTCAATTTTCTAAGGTTACAAATTCGCGATCACTTAGAAGAACTATAATGAGGCCATGCTTTAGGCCTAGAAAGAAAAGTCATCCAAAGCTACAGTTTTGTGAACACTCGAAAGGTGATGGCTTCAAAGCTACAAACCTGCAAACACTTGGCAAAACCATAAAAATCACCATATTCAAACTGCAAAATCGCAATCACTTATGAGAATCATCATTTATAATCTACGAAGTGCAATTTTGCTTTAGAATACTTGTTTGATCTTGTGGCTCCTCACCAACTAGACTTGAAATTATGGAGACCTGCCATGTAATTTATTCGTAGGATTTTGGAATTGCCTAAAGGCTTTTTGCCAATAGACTTGAATTTTGGAGACTTTCCATGTAGAAATTGCCTAAAGGCTTCTTGCCAATAGGACTTGAATTTTGCCTAATGGTTCCTCGCCAAATAGGATTTTTTTAAAAAGACTTCAAACAATGAATGTTTGTTTTGTGATTTTAAGGTTTCACTAACCTTGACATGGTTCTCTAGTTTATCAAAAACTATTTTGAAAAGGTAGTTTTGAAACTAATCAAAACTGTTTGAAATGTGGTTTTCCTTTCTAGCTTACCACAAACTATTTGAAAACTTGGTTTTAAGTTGATCAAAACTATTTGAAACCTACTTTTGAAGTATGCATTCTTTGTATGCATTTCAGGCAATTGAATTTCCCTTAAAAGGAAGGATTTGAACAAAATGCTTGTAAATTTCAAGAAATGCTTGAACTAATCATTCGGAAGGCCTTCATTAGAAAGGATTTGCTTCGTTCTTTGAATTTTGTCTTTTCTTCATTTGAAAGGAGATTAATTTGATGTCCCTCAATTTTGTCTCTTCTAACCAATCCTTAGGTGTTCGGAGATATTCGCAATGTATACAATCCAATTGATCAGATAAGGTCTTTCAAAAGGTTGTAATGTTGGCTTGGTTAATGGCTATTCAAAAGATAGGCATTCTAAGGCTAAGAAAAAATTTTCATCATGTCTGACTTCGGGTCTACAAGTTAAGAACCTCGAGGATACGACAAGATAATATTGCATGCACTTCTTTGAGCGATGACCTTTTGTCATGAAATCATATTTTTACTCTCAACATCCCAATCTGAAGAGTCTTTGGGGAAGAGGTTGTAATATTGGTATTGGGTAGGCTCAAAAGGCTCAATTGTTTTGTTTTGAATTCGGGGTTTTTATAAAATTGGTGATCTTCTTAGCATCACCACCCTTTTTCTTTTGTCCACTAGGGATCTTTTCTTAGCATGAACACAAGAGTCCCTTAGACTTCCATTGAGACTTTCAATCGCTAATTTGTTGTGACTTTTGATTTTTTCACATCTTTTGCTTTTCTTTTGACTTGACTTCTGTCATTCTTTCTTTTGAATACTTTTCTTTCTTTTCTTTTGCTCATTTTTCTGGGCATAAGCCTTGCTTTTACTAGGCACACTGCTTTTTCATACCTCAGATTCTTTTGTCTTTGATCTTTTTGCATTCTAAGGACTCTATGTTCTGCCCTTTTTGCTTGCTATTTATTAGGGTGGATCCTATGCTTATGCTCCAGTGGCGAAGTGATCACCAACTTGAGATTCTGAAATGAATATTCAGGCTCGATTGGGCTTTGCCAAAGGTAAATGTGTTTGAAATATGGAAATGAAATGCTCTTCTTCCTTTTGGAATGTTGTGAGCTTCCATACAAATTAATCTAAGGTTATCACAGAAAGATTAATGCAAGTGTATGCAATAAAATCTTTCTTGACCCTTTTTCTCCATATACGTCAACCATGAACCTCCTAATTTGCCCCAGTGTCGGGTGGTTTTTAATAGGGTTGTTTTTGGGAAATTTCTCTACTGTTTAAGCTCAAATTTGGTTTGCAAGGGATAATCATGTGTTTGGGGTAGCGAAATGATATGCCTTTCATCATTTCAATTCATGTAATCATTGCGAATATCCCCTATTTCTTGCAGATGAGGTTTTCGCTCACTCTGATACTCATCCTTTCATTCACTTGAGTGTATAGGGGACGTGTTTGGATATAGCTTACCTTTCATCATTTGAAGGTCTTTCCATTTGATTTGATCCAAACTTCTTCCTTTGAAATTTTTCATAACTTTCGTCAAAACTTCCTTTTTAAAGAATTCTGATGGCGCAATGCATGCTTGAAGAATGCATATTTCAAAACTTTTTTGAAGTAACCTTTTCAAATTGATCAACTCGGGGAAAAGAAGTTTCATTTTCCAGAAAACTAACCTCTTTAAGACCTAAATTTGTGAGTCAGGGATACTTACCTGATTGGATTGTCAATATCCCTCTTGATTGTTTTACTTCTGCACTGATTTGTTCCGTTGGAAATTTGAAAATGAGATGTTCAAACTCAAATTCATGGGTTAGGGATACTTACCTAATTGGTTTGATGAGATCCCTTTTGTTTTCCAACTTCGTTGAAAGATTTTAGAGGTCTTGAATTATCTCAGATTTCCTTTCATCATATCCTTCAAAATGAACAAACATGTTCTATGGAATGCATGATATGTATGCACATGTTATAACTAGTGCCAATTTTTCCTGAATGTCCGTCTTCATTTTATAGGTAGAAAATTTTGACAGCATTTACATTTACAGGATAGGCTAGTTTTGTTCCTGTCATATCTACAAGAATTAGTGCTCCTACAGGAAGAACCTTCTTGACAATGTATGGACCCTCATAATTTGGAGTGAATTTCCCACGTGGATCTGAATTATTGAGAATGACCTTTTTCACAACTAGATCATCTGATTCGAAATGCCTTGATTTAACCATTTTATTGAAAATTTTAACGACTCTTTTTCTGGTAGGCCTATCCATGACATATAGCCCTTAATCTTCTTTTATCAATCATGTTGAGCTATTCATATCTTTGTTGACTCCATTCGGCTTTTGAGAGTTTTAATTGGGATAATATCCTTAATGAAGGAATTTCTACCTCAACGGGTAATATTGCTTCCATCCCATAAACCAAAGAAAATGGAGTTGCTCTAGTTGATGTTCGAATTGAAGTTTGATATGCCATCAAGAGCATATGGCAATCTTTCATGCCAATCACGATAGTTCTCAGCTGTTTTGGATAATATTTTCTTGATATTCTTGTTTGCTGCTTTGACTGCTCCGTTCATTTGTGGTCGATATGGAGATGAATTCAAGTGTCGAATGTGGAAGTGTTCAAGCAAATCATTTATGACTTTGTTGTTCAAGTTTGAACCTTTATTAGTAATGATTGCTTCCGAAGCTCCATACCTAGCAATGATGTCCCACCTGATGAATTTTGCTACATTCTTAGCGATGACATTTGTATATGAATTTGCTTCAATCCATTTGGTGAAATAATCAATTGCCACCAAGATAAAGCGATGTCCATATGAGGCCTTTGGATTAATGGGGCCAATCATATCAATTCTCCACATTGAAAATGGCCATGGTTCTGATATTTGATATAGCTCATTTGGCGGTGCATTGATTCTGTCTCCATATACTTGACATTGGCGACAACACCTTACATGCTGAATGCAATCTGTTTCCATCATCATCCAGTAATATCCCAATCGCATGATTTTGCGGGCTAAGAGATGGCCGTTCATATGCAGATCACATTCACCCTCATGGATTTCTTTCATGATTTGTTCAGCTTCTTTGCTATCAACGCACCTTAACAGGATCGAATCGAATGATTTCTTATAAAGAACCTGTCCATTGAGAAAGAATTTGTTGGCTATCTTTCTGATAAATTTCCTGTTGCTGGTGACTTCCTTCAGGAAATTCTCCTTCTTGTAACTACTTCTTGATATGATGAAACAATGGTTCATTGTCAAATTCTACTTGCATTATCATGCAATGTGCTGGTTACTCGAGAATATTGATTCTCAATGGCTTTATGTCCATACCATCCTCGGCTTTAAGTAGGGATGATAAGGTTGCAACAGCATCTGCGAAATGATTATGAGCTCTTGAAAGGTAATCAAATGTTATTTCTTCGAATTCCTCAATCATTCCTTCTAAGTATTTGTGATAAGGAATAAGCTTTGTATCTCGAGTTTGCCATTCTCCAGTTATTTGCAAAATGATGAGCATAAAATTTTTATATACTTGCAACCTTTTCACCCTCATTGAAAGGGCTAAATGTAAGCTAAGAATGCACACCTCATACTCAGCGATGCTATTGGTGCATGGAAATACCAGTTTTGCAGATACTAGATAATGTTGGCCTTTTGAGGAGATTAGTACTGCCCCAGTACCTGACCCAGATAAGTTAGTTGCGCCATCAAAGTACATGGTCCATTTGTCAATGACCAATGTTAATATGTGGTCGTCAAGTTATTCTTCAGAATTGACAATATTCTGCGAATTCTCTGCCAAAGATGTATGCGCTATCGCTCGCCCTTTGACTGACTTTTGGAATGAACTCCTGATGTCAAACTCGGATAACAAGACTTGCCATTTGGCTAATTTCTCGATCAAGGAGGATTTCTCAAGAAGATACTTGATCGGATCATTCTCAGTCACTAGCAGAATTTGGTGATGAAGGGTGTACTGCCTTAATCAGTATAACACCCAAATTAATGCGGTGCATGTCTTTTCAACCACTGGATAATTCACTTCTGATATTGTGAATTTCTTGCTCAAGTAATAAATGGCTTGTTCTTTACCGTCATTTGGTCTTCTTTATACCAGCACTGCCCCTAATGATTTATGGTGAATTGTCAAATATAGGATCGGCGGGACTCTAGGAATTGGTGGTACCAATACTGGTGGACATACTAGATATTCTTTGATTTTGTCATAGGCTTGTTGACATTTTTTATCCCACTTTACCTTGACATTTTTCTTCAACAATTTAAAAAATGGTTTCGCAGTCTCAAAAAACTAGTAGATGAAACGGGCAATGTAATTTAATTGCCCTAACAAGCTTCTCACTTCCTTTACCGTAGAAGGAGTCTTCAAGTCACGTATTGCCTTAATCTTGGAAGGATCAATTTCTATTCTCCTGTTGCTAACCATAAATCCTAGCAATTTGTCAGATTTTGCCCCAAATACACACTTATTGGGGTTTAGTCGCAACTTGTATTTTCTGAGTCTTTTGAACAATTTGCGAAGGACCTCAACATGGTCTTCTCCTTGTTTAGATTTTGCGATCATATTGTCCACATATACTTCAATTTCTTTATGCATCATATTATGGAACAGAGTTACCATTGCCCTTTGATATGTGGCGCCGGCATTTTTCAGACCGAAAGACATCACTTTATAACAAAATGTGCCCCATGGTGTTATGAAGGATGTTTTCGCCTTATCCTCATTCCTCATGAGGATTTGATTATATCCTGAGAAGCCATCTATGAATGAGAATGTTTCATACCCAGCAGTGCTATTAATACATCAATATGTGGAAGCGGGAAATCGTCCTTAGAGCTTGCTTTGTTTAGGTCGCGATAATCAACACATACTCGCACTCGACCATCTTTCTTCATTATGGGCACTATGTTGGCAACCCACTCTGGATATGGCACTACTTCGATGAAACCAACCTTGAGTAATTTCATCACTTCTTCTTTTATTTTCTTTGCCAACTCTGATTTTGTTCGCCTCAATTTTTGCTTCTTCGGGTGGAATACTTGGATCAATTGGCAAAACGTGTTCAACTATATTTGGATCAAGGCTTGGTATGTCAGCATAAAACCATGCGAATATATCTTGATATTCCTTGAGCAAATCTGTTATTCTTTCTGATTCTGCTGAGGGAAGACTTTCTCCAATCTTGACTTCTTTAGAATTTTCCTTATCACCCAGATTAAGAGTAACTATTTTCTCTAATGTGAGTGACTTTAATTCTTCATGATGGATCCATTCTCTTTTGATCTACTCCGCATCTTCATCATCCTCCTCAATATCATAAGTGATCGCCTTGGAGAGATTTTAATCACCTATGAAGCTATTATGGGTGTGTGAATGCTCATGCCTGACATGCAACAAACATGATTAGTATTTTCATATGAAATGGATTGATGCATGAGTTTTAATGAAAAATCCTTTTGGAAAACTATTTTTGAAACTTGTTTTGAAGAAATCAAGAAAATAGAGCTAATCCTTGTATCTCCGGACATCCTTACTCTTAAAATCATTTGAGCAATGAGGAATCATACGGAAACCCAAATCCTCAAGCCTCACATGTGAGAGCGATATTCATCATTGGTTTGGCTTTGTTTCCATATGTCCTTAACAAAACATTGAACATTTTTATTGAATTTGAAAAGTGCAATTACATTTATTTTGAAAGAAACGTAAATTGCAACTGAATTGAAACAACATGAAACAGGCAAATTGTAAAGGCAACAATGAGGAAAAGGTTCAAAAGAATCTTTATACTCAAGTGCATAGGTATCTTCATCTTCGATTATAATGACATTGATAATGTCTTCTTCGAATAAACCCAACGTGTCAAACTCAGTCTTTGCATGTAAATTTTCTTCTAAGAGCAATTTGGGAGGCCCAGGAAAGTTTTCTCTGATATGAATATAATGAGAGGGTAACTCTTTAGCTTTACTCGTCCATATTGATGAATTAATAATTCGATCACCTCAGTTTCCACGGCCTTTATGATTCTCTTAACCTTGGCCTCGGCCTCTATGGTGATTATTGATGGCTTCATATTCCACTCTATACTTCTTCTTGGTACCAAATGGGATAATAGGTTCTTTAATCCCTCGAGCCTTTGTTCCAAGCCCACCTTCATGGTTAAATCCATATTGGCATAACACTCTTCCAATCATAAGAGACGATGTTGAAAATTCTGGAGTCTTCACGACACTACCAGCAGAAATTTGTATCATGGAAATCATCTCGAAGGACTGATAACTGGGCTCTTCTTTTATCTTTGGCTCGACATAAGGTATGGCACTTTCCTTGTAAGTGGCAAAGTCTGTCTCTCTATGTACAGAAATCATTTTACCGTTAATAACAAACCGAACCTTTCGATGAAGACTAGAAAGAATGGCATCGGCCATATGAATCCAAGGCCTCCCTAGCAGTAGGTTGAAGGTCCTTGGAATATCTACCACTTGAAAATCAATCAGAAAAGGCACAAGGCCTATTTTTACTTTTAGCTCGATGTCACCGATAACATCCTTTTTCATTCCGTCGAATGAACGTACGGTCACCTTCGAAGGTTTGATAAGTTCTTCACTAATTCCCAAGCGATGCAGCATGCTTAAAGGACACAAGTAAAGTGCGGAACCATTATCGATGAGCACTCGTGATACTTTCTTGTCCTGGCATTTGATGGCAATATACAGGGCTTTATTGTAGGATCGTCCTTCAATTGGGAAATCTTCATTAGAGAAGGCAATATGATCCTTTAGCATAATAGCACCAATAAAGTTTTTCAGGTGTACCTCATTAATAGTTTCCGAGACGTGCACCTCATTAAGAAGCTTCATAAGCACCATTTTGTGGCTTTCTAAAGTCTTGAAAAGATCCAGTAAAGAAATCTGTGCCGGTATCTTCCTCAATTGCTCGATTACTTCATATTCACTTGTCCTCATGACTGATAGTAACTGCTTGACATCCTCTTCAGTTACTCCCTTCTTTTCGTGCTCGCCTTCTTTTGGGACATAACATCTCCCGATCTAATTATTACGTTAACTTCTTTAGGTACGTAGTCCCATGGCACACATTTGGTGTCAAATTTCTCCTTTGGAGGCAAATTAATAATCACAGGCCACACCTCTTTCTCTTTGATTTTTAGTTGACCAATTGGGAGCTCAATGGTAATTGGTTTAACATAATGCTTTTCTTCTTTAAGTCTATCCATTTCATCAAGATTAATCAATAGTGGTGTAATCATAGATACTATGCTTTTGTTAGTTTCAATAGCATCTATTCCACCCCAACGGTTAGGCACGATATTTTCTTCTCTGGATGCACATGAAGGTCGTGTGTATTTGACACAGTAGTTATAATGGCCACTGTCCTGACCCAGATAATCCACAATTTCGCCTCGTCTTTGTACTTTACGAATAAATCGTCTGTCTCTTTAGCGAATCTTTTTCTTCATCTTCTCGTCTTGATCTTCTTTCTCCTCAAGACTGAATTTGTTGATTGAGACTTCACCCATACCTCCCCATCCGTCGGGCACAGTGGTTTCATTTTTGAAAGTCCAGGGTAGAGGTGTGTATTTAACACGAAAATTGTACTTTTCCACTGTCTTGACCAAGGAGGTTTACGGTGTCACCTTGCTCAAATGAAGTTTGTGTAAATCGCCTTTCACCCTGCCGAATTCTTTGTTTTTGCTTCTCAAATTGATCATCCTCGTCACAGGAAGGAATCTCTTCTTGTTTGACGAGCTCATTGTCCATACTGCCCATCCATTAGGCACTATCTCTTCATTTTTAAAGGCCTATGGTGGCGGAGTATACTTTACTTAGAAGTTGTATTTGCTAGATTCTTCTCCCAAGCTATCTATGACTTCTCCTTTTAAGAATGCTTCGCGGCGAAAGCGAGCATCTCCTTGTCGAGCTGATTTTAATTTGGCCTCATGTTCATCTTCTGTAAGGACCATATTTACCACATTATGCTCAAGAAGAGGATTTTGATGCATATTTGGCTCTGGCTCTTGAAAGCTTAGTATCTTCTTGTCTATGAGTTGCTGGACTTTGTATTTCAAGACTGTGCAGTTGTCCACATTGTGTCCTCTTTCTTCCATGTAGTATGTGTAATCTTCGACTCATCGTACCAGGGAAACCTTGTAGGATTATCTCTTGGCACCTCTTTGGCCACCAAATGCCTTTCCAATAGCATCGGTAATAATTTCAATAAGGGCCGTGGCAACGAGGTGAATTGCCTTACGGGTTATTTCTTCGGCTCAAATGGTTTTGGATTTTTCCCAAGGAACGTTGGATTGATTTTGGAATGGAGCTTGATTAACGTTAGGGCTGGATACCATAGCCACATCACGTATAGGCTCCTTATCATTTCTTCCGGGATACGGTCTCCGTCTTCGTAAGCTTCTTGAGATTTCTTCTCCTTCAATGACCACTCAATCCTTTCACCAACCTTCACCAACCTTCACCAACATGGTAAATGTTTGGCGGCCCGATATGTGTAACTTGTCATAATACTTCGTTGGTAATGACTTCAAGAATAGTTCAATAAGCTCGTTCTCACTTATAGCTGGTTTGACTTGTGAGGCTACAACTTTCCATCTTTGAGTGTAGGCTTTGAATCCTTCATTTTTTCGTTTCTCGATTCTGACTAGATCTTCCTGAGTTGGCAATACTTCAACGTTGAATTTGTATGGGCAAAGGAATTCTCCTACCAAATGGTCCCATTCGGTAAAATCCTTTATATCAAGAGTGGTATACCATGCCAAGGCTGTTCCCTTCAAGCTATCTTGAAATGTACTGATAAGGAGTGGCATATTGTCTGAATGTCTTGCCATTTTGTGGAGATAATATTTCAAATGGCTTTTAGGACAGCCGGTTCCATCGTACTTGCTCACAAACTCTGGTTCTTTGTAGTTCTCTAGCACAACTACCTTTACGTATGGTGAGAACTTGTCGAATCTCTGAAGCTCATAACCTTGGCTTGCTGAGCATTTTTCAATTTTGGCCAATCATTTGGCCTCCTCTTCATCCTTGGATGTCTTTGTAACCCGAACATCTTCTGCTAGATTCACTATTTCCGGTGCAGATTTTGGAGGATTCTCCTGAATTGGTTCTTTACTTCTCATGGTCTCTTCAACAGGTACCTCAGCGATATTTGCAGTCCCTGGATTTGCAACTGTAGGATAAGATCCCTTTGCAGGTATAATGAAGGTCTTCATTTCTGCCATCATGGCAGCCATTTGTGTCAATTGATTTTCTACTTCAACTAGCCGAGTGTGAGTCTCTGTCTTAGCCATTTTTATTTGCAAACGAGTTCGAGGTCTTCTACCTTCCATTGCTAAACAACCTGATTTCATGAAAATCATCAAGATATTAGAATTGATGAAGTAGATATGAAGACCTATATTCTTTCAATTGTATTTTTTCTTGTGATTAACAAGGATAAGAACTTTTACACAAGCCTTAGTCTTGCATAAATCTTCTCATCAATGTCTTTTTTCAAGAAATCATACCATTCAAAGAATTATAATCCATGGTGATCATTTCTTTTATGCGAAATGTGCTTTAAAACATTCATCAAACAATCATGCATCAAGTAATTGTTTTTTGAAGATTCATATTACAATGGTTTACATCAAAATGGAGGAATACTAGCTTAAACAAGTCTAAGCTTCTTGCTAGCTAAAGTAGCTTCAGCCTCTTTATATTCCTTGACTCGTATCTTCCATTTCTTCCACGTCAATTATAACTTCCTCGGGAACATATGGTTCAACACCTGACATGCTCGACACGATGTACTCCGGAATGTACGGCTCATCAAGATGGGTAGTAATACTCAAAGGTATATATGGTTCGACATCAATCGGTCTTTTAACTTTCAACCATTCTATGTACTCTTTGGATGCCAAGAAGAGCTTCATTTCTCCTTGCAAATCTTTAGGCCATTACACTATTTGCTTGGTCGATTTCTTTAAGGATACATGATCTTCTGAACCTTCATTTGCAACTCCTTATTTTCTTTTTCCGATTGAGATTTTTGTGGTATATCAATGTGAACTCCTCGGGATGCCAAGTAGATGGAACTTGTTGAATCATTCCAAACTGTCATATCACTCTTAATGGGCAATAAGCAGCTCCACCATTTAATCCAAGCAATGACACTAAGTTGCTTTCTTGACAAGTAATTTAAGCTGTCACTATCTTTGGCCATTGAATTCTCCATTGGAATTTGTCGGGAGTCGATGCCCTAATGAAGTTTGCCCACTCATGAAAAGAGTATTTTGGCAATTTGTCCTAGAGCCTCAAATACTTCTTAATAGGGTTGGTAAATGAGTCGATCTCCTTAATATGCATATGACTTTCCCAAGGTCGGATATGGGAAATGAACCATACAGAAAATAACCCGGCGGAGGCTTGAAGTACACCCTTTTGGTGACGTTGGTGTTTGTTCAAAGAAATAATGGTTTCTGCTAAAAGCACGTTAGAGAAATCCCACTTTAGGCAAGCTTGCCTAGTAATCACCACAACAAGAGGATTCAATCCGGTCCTTGATGTAGGGAATAAGACAAACCTGAAGAAAGCATGGATGAAGACTCTTGCGGAAGTATTCCCAGTTTCCTTTGGCAATTTTGAGTAATTAGCTACCAAGAATAAAGGAAAATTCCCAGTGTTTGAATTGATCAACTTTTCCACTTGAGGAGTCTTCAAGTTCAAAAATTCGGCTATGACACTCGTAGGTTTCAATCTAATCGGGGGTTCAACGATATTTGATTCAAAATCAACCCCAATGGTTGCTTTATACTCTTCCAATGTAGGTACCATCTTATGCTCGCCTAATTAGAATGTGGCGGTGGTAACTTCTCAAAAATGGGATAACGCTTGAATCAAGCTCACTTGGTACTCTAAATTGATGAGCTTAAGCAAATATCCCAATCTTTCCCTTACGTAGGCTTTGTTGTCTTTAGTCATGTTCACCGACCATGCCAAAAGCTCTTTTCTTGGAACCGGAATGACTTTAATGTCTAATTTCTCCATTTTGATCTAATCATGCAAAAAGTTCATTATTAGTCACCATGGATTAATTTTAAATGCCCCCATTTTAATTATGTGTCCTTTTATAGATAAAATGGAGGTAAAGTACATTTGCATTTGTCACTTGTTGAAAAGTATATAAAATTCTTACCTTACAAAAAAAAGTACATTTGCATTCTTATGACATAATACAAATGTCGCTTCTAATCCATTTATGCCTTAAAAGAGCATATACTTGAAAATGTGAATGAAATCAATCTTTAAAACAAATGCCTTTTGACACGCTCCATTTTGACCATAAAGTACTATCTTATGGTTTACAAGTTCAAATACATCGAAAATTGACTTTTAGCAAATGGGATTGTACATGTCACATCTTGAGCATCCAATCTATTTGAATTACATTGAAAATCATCATGGACCTATACATTCCATCTAGAAGTGTAAAATGTGACCAAATGGAGCATGTCGTCCTAACCATTCATTTTAGTATGAAAAGACATTTTGCCCAAACATTGATTGTCATTTGGGTATTTTTTGACAAAATGATATCAATTAATTTTGCATAAATTGAAAAGATGAGAGAAGTGGAACGACACTTACTTACCGACATCTTTTGCTTGGTTTTAGGTATGCCAATCACGAAGACAAGCATATGCAACAAGTGAGGTTTTGACACCTAAAAGGATGAGAATATACTAAAGGCTCAAGGTCACCACCTTAATAGACAAGGAATTCCATTCCAATAGGCGATCGGCCTAAAGTAATGGAATATTATTCCATCTTGGTGATCGGTATTATATTTAAACGATCCTATGAGCAATCGGCTCATAGTTTCGCTTAAACACATACCTCCTAAGGGTGATCCTAAATGTAGTCAGGGTTGGGCCACGGGTAGTGTGTGCAAAAAGTGAAGTGCTAAAGCAATTTAAAGGTAAGCACAACAATTTATAACCAAACAACACTTCTAAAATTTGGTCGAAATCACATTCAATCCCAACACCATCCTGCAAAACAAAGGTAAGCATAGATTACACCCCTTATACCTTCTCTCGCATGACCATTTAACACGTCATTAATGAAACGTACTTGGGATCCTTGCAAGCGCAAACACATGCATATCGTTCTATCTAGGCCTAAGTCCACTTAAAAATTTAAGATTTCCCAGTGGATTCGCCAAGCTTGTCGCGCCATGCGCTCGTGTGCTTTTTTGATGGAGGTATTTTTCTATACGGGCCTCTCTCAAGCCATACCTCACATGATAGCGGGGTTTGTTTGATTTAAACTTAAACTTGGAGTCGCCACTAGTCATTTAAGGTAGGTCGACTAGAAACCTAATTGTGGTACGGGAGAAGTACCGCAATCCTACGAATTAAAGATTCTGGATAAAGGACTTGGTTACATTAATGATCCCAAATTGAGACCATTAATGCCCTTTCGGTACCTAAGAACGATTATGGCATGCCTAATGCGTCACACGGATCCCTAAGTTCATTTTACTAATCTAACCATGGACAATCAATTAAGCATTCAAAAATCAACTACACATCTAATGGCAAATCAATCATAGCAACCCGATCACTAGAAATGAAAACCTACCAAAAACCCTAACAAAGCTCTAATAACTTGTTCATTTCATTTTTAGGGTTTAGGGTTTTTTTAGGGATTTTGGCCCTAGATTTGGAATTTTCCAAGTTATGCCCACTTAGGCATTTTGGAAAGTCCCAATTTCACTTTTTTATGACTGGCCACAATGATTTTTAATCATTCTGTGATTTTCAAATTTTTTTTTTGATTTTTGATTTTTGATTTTTTTTAGTGCCATTTGGACAATTCAAAAATTTCAATTTCATTTTTCATGACTGGCCACAATGATTTCTAATCATTCTGTGGATTTTCAATTTTTTTTATTTTTGATTATTTTTGATTATTTTTTGTTTTTTTTAGTGTCATTTGGACACTTAAAAAATTTCAATTTCATTTTTCATGACTGGCCACAATGATTTCTAATTATTCTATGAATTTTCAATTTTTTTAATTTTGATATTTTATTTTGAATTTTTTTTAAAAAATCGAGAAAATGATTTTTATGGTTTTCTGGAAATTTCTATGAATTTTCTGATTTTTCAATTTTTACGGATTTTTCAGAATTTTCAAATTTTTATTTGTATTTTCTGAATTTTTTGAAATTTTTATGAATTTTCTGAAAATTTTTGTATTTTTCTAAATTTTCTATAATTTTTCTAATTTTTGTGAATATTCTACAAAATTTTCGAATTTTCTAAAAAATCTAATTTTTTTTTTATGATTTTTTAGAATTTTTGTGATTTTTTTATTTTTTAGAATTTTTTCTAATTCTTTTCTTTTTTTTTTTTTGAATTTTTCTCTCCGAAGGTTGAGCCGAAACGGATCAGTTCAGACCGGTTCGGCTGTGAACGAACCGGCCGTCAGCCGGTGCCGATCACCTTCTTAGCCAAGCACAGCGCCGAAACGGCGCCGTTTCTGGCAACTTTTTTCTTCGGCATTTCGTCGAGCACCTTGTGTGCATGAATCCTAATTTTGAGTTCTCGAGGCCGCCACTTTAAGCCTTTCTCCAGCGACCTTCCGATGACCATTTTGTGTGATTTTTGATCCTATGTCTTCCTTATATTATCGTCTTTCATTGTTTGCCCACTGATTCGTTGCTGGACCATCATCGGCCGACGAAAATTTGATCCAAATAACCTAACCCGCCAAGTATCCGAATCAAGATTTTCCGAACATTAATCCTAATACTAATCGCCCTAACAGTCTAGATCGATCCCAATCAACATAAAATCAACAAACAAAGTCGAAGGAGTCTAACTTGGACGGCCTACGACCAGAAATGAAGCTCCGGCGAGGAATTCCGAGCTTCGGCGAGATGGTTCGTAGGGTTGGTCGACTCGATTTGTGCAAGTTCAACGCCCAAAATGCAATCAAATAACACAAACATGATCAGAAATGATTTTTGAATGTCTAAGGACACAAAATCACAACAAACATCACAATGACAACAAAATCGGATCAAATCACATTATGGAATTTCTGGAAAATCATGATGATGAGCGAACTTTACCTCTTTCGTTTGAGGATCAAATGCCTTTTCTGAGTTAATCTGAGACATTAAAAATGTTCTTCAACACTTTGTCTTTGATTTGGTGGTCTTAGATTCTTCGGAATGTCCTTAGAGTCGCTGGTCGAGGCTTGTTTTCAGACCTTCTCGGACTGGCTTCGTCACCGATTCAACGGGCGTGAAGGATCACCGGAGGAGCCGATTTCTTTGGCGTTTTTCTCACGAGAAAACGCCGATCGCTCGGTCCTAGAACCCTCAACACGCTTTGCTAACTCTCTCCCTCTCTTTCTTGCTCTTTCTCCCTCTTCTTTCTCTCGAGAATTTTCTCGAATAGCTTCCGTTCGTGTTCTCCTGTTTTTTTGGTTTTTGTTTTTCCAAATTCGTGCCCAAAATTCAGTTGAAAACCGAATAGTAATCTGTTAGGGTCATTGAATGATACTAGCGGGATGATATCCAGTTGGAAAAATCAACCAAAACATGCTTATTTCATCAAGATCAATTAATGAAATCACGGGTTTAAACCATTTTTTTTTTGGATTTTGCGCAGGTCGTGGTTCAGGTGAAGAAGACGAACTGTGCGGGTCGAGTCGGGTTGACCTGTTCGACCCGGCAGTTCCGATTTTGGTAAAAAAAATGAAAATTGGACCTTAATTTGACCGAATTTTTCAAATTAAGCCTCAAAATTGCATTTCCCAACATGTTCAAAACCCAAACATACAATTTTCCCCAAATTTTATTATAATTGTACCCAAAATTTCCTTATTTTGCTAAATTAAGACACGCTCCAAATAAGACACGCCTTCTTGCTTTGGATCATTATGCTCAATAGGCTTCCAACCCGGGGTCTTTTTGCTAAATTACCGTAGGATTAACGAAGGCCTTTGTGCCTTTTGCCGCAGCCAATCTGATTCAATTGATCATCTCTTTTTTGTCTGTGCTAATTCTCATTCCCTTGCTCTTTTTTGGGCTAAGAATTGCAATCTCCCTTGGCACAATGACTCTTGTCATGCAATATTTCGCTGGGTAGCTCGGATTTCTACGGGTCAATCCTTCCATTGTCGGATAGTTCGGTTTTCATTTGCTGCACTTTGCAATCTTATTTGGATAGAACATAACAACATCCTATTCAGAATCGTTCTCTTTACTTGCTTGCATTGGCGCTCTCACCTTTGCAAAATTTGTTAGAGACAAAGGGTTGTCTCTAAAGAAGGTGGTTGATATCCCCATAACAGAAGACTTCAAGCCAATTGGGGTATCTCGTCGAGCATCTTCCTTTGAGCCTATCTAGCTTTGCTTCTTAAGATACTTCATGTAATGGCTAGTTGTCTTTTCTTAGCTTTGTTAGTGTATGTTTGCTTTGCTTCCAACTCAGAACACCTTTGCACCGCCAAGACATTTTGTGTCTCCTCGGGTACGAGGTTTTTGTGTTCAGCTCCACTCTTGTAATTATTCGCTGAAAAGTTATACTACTTACCTTACAAAAAAAAAAAATTTCCTTATTTTTATATACGGGTTAATAGGGTCTTCTTCAATTTGAGATCTTGATGACCTGATTAAGCAAAATTGATGCCAAAATTGCATTGCCCACCCTTGATTAACCCTAGAAATGATATTCCCATATTTTGACAATTTCATTTTGGGCACGATTCCCAATTTAGGTTCAAAATTCTTAATTTCCAATCAATTTTTGGGGATTTTTTTTTTATTTTTAGACCAAATTGTGTAATTGCACCGACCATTGTGCAATTAAAGGTCCTAGGATCAATTGTTGTGTGTTGACACTTAAATTTTGCCCAAATCATTTAGGGTTTTATCGCATAAAAATTAGGGTTTAATTTTTAACCCCTAAACCAAAAAATATTTTCATTAAAACTGCATGGCATATAGTTATTAGGTGCATTTGCACTAATAGGGCCTATTGGAACGTATTTTCCATTTTCATTTTCAAAAATCAAAAAAAATTAAATTAATAAAAAAATTAAATTTTCATAAATAAAAAAAAAAAAAAAAAAAGAAAGCCAGCGTTGAATGAGTCAACGCTGGCCACTTTCTCTTCTCTTTCTCCGCTTTGGGAAGGAAAAAGGAAGCGGAGGCATGCGGGGGGTAGAGCAGGCGGAAGGAGAGAAGGAGGAGTTCAGGGAAAAGGGAGAGGGAGAAAAAGTGAGCATGCAGAGGAAGAAAAGCTGAAGGAGGAGAAAGAAAGGAGAAGCGGGGGAGAATAGAGAGAAAAAAAGCATAACCAAGAGATGAGAGAGACAGAACCGGTGAAAGAGAGGGTGTTCAACCCGAGAGGGCTGGGGGACGAGCGAAAGCCTCGGCCACGAGCCGGTCGCGACGATTGTCCTTTCGCCTCCCGGAGACCTCTGTTCTTTGTTTTTCATTTTTCCGAATTTTGATTCATTCAGGGATCCTAGCTCGGCGGGCTTGGAGGCGACCCGAGCGGACAATCTCCGTTCACCACCATTCCCGAGCCGGTAGTCGGCTAGGACCCCAACGCCGCACCCTTTTCTCTATGTGATGCTCTTTTTCCTGGCCTCTACCAACCGGGCCAAGACTTGCCGCATTGGCTCACGCTCGATTTTGAGTCTTGAAAAGCCTTCTTCGATCATCGTGGTGTGTTGCTTTTTGTTTTGTGTCGACCGTTGTTGCTAGTCTGAGCCATCGGTCGCTCGTTTCATCCCTCCCCCAATGGTATCGCCATGTGTTTGTAGAAATGTCTCAACCAAACCGCTCAATCTAGCCCCCGCGGTTCGACTTGTTTAAAGGGCATTTGATTTTTGTTTAGCACACGAATAATGAGTTTGTTTTCACGGATCCCATTTTCCACGAAGTCTCATCTCCTCAAGTTTTTCATTGCCTTTGCCTTGTGCTTTGATATTATCTCTGTGAATGTTCTTTGTGTTGTGGGTGGTGGTGAGCTTGAGTGGGTAGTGGTAGGAGCGGGTCGCACCGTGGCTCGGAGTTCGCTTCGTGGAGGACCGATGGCGGTCGCACTGTTTGCGCGGCGAGTTCTTCATAGGCGTGGCGTCGGGCGGCCCGGCCCGTGGGAGGCGGAGGCCTCAAAGGGCGCGAAGTGACCGGGTCGGGCAGGCGATCGGTGGGGTTCTGTGTCCGGTCGGGTTGTGTGTCCGACCGATGGGGGCTTTCGATTAATGTGGGCTTTAGGATTTTATAAGGTTTTGGGCCTTTCGGATGGGCCAAAATCCGGTTCAGCCAAGCATTGTTAATTTCTCTTATTTTAGTGGGCTTTGGGCTTTTCCTTTTATTTCAATGCAATTAGGACCCTTTTTTTTTTACTTTAATTTTTCGCTAGACCGGACTCAATTAATGAGCCCGGTCCGGGTCGTGGACCGGGCGGGCGCCCGGGTCAATCTCGATCCGGGTCGGATGTGGAGATCCGGCCGGATCCGCTTTTTTTTTTTAATATTGTATTATTTCAACATTTTTTTAAAAAATATTTTTCTAAAGAAAAATTTAAAATATTTTTTTAAAAAAAAAATTTTTAAAAAGAGAAAAACCAATTTCATTTTATTTTATTTTGTCTTTATTTTTATTTTTTTTTAAAAATTTTTTTAAAAAAATCGAAAAAAAAATTCGAAAAAAATTTCAAAAAAATTTTAAAAAAAAAATTTTTTAAAAAAAAAATCAAAAAAAAAATTTCAAAAATCAGAAAATTCATTTGGGTTTTGGAATTGATCTTTCTTGCCCTATTGTGCGTTTAGTGTCATATTTAATCGCACTTGATGCTTGGTTCACGCACTTTGAATTGCACATTTAATTTAACCTCGCATGTAGTTGATTATGCGTGTCTAGGTTTGGATGTTGATTGTCGTTCCCCTTAGTTTAATTAGGGATGGAATTTTGAGACTCCCCATTAAGCGAAAAACATATTAGGTGGTGAATTGAACAAGATTAGGTACCGAAAGGGCACTAATTAGTTGATTAGTGTAATCAAGTCTCTGTACCTGTTGAATCTCTGGTTCGTAGAAGTGAAGCTTTTCTCCCGTGCTTTACTTAGGTTTCTAATTGACCTACCAAAAATCGATTAGTGGCGACTCCTAAATGAAATTAATTTGCATGTTAACAACTCGAACTTAAGTCACGAATTGGTATGAGCTTGGGAGAGCTCGAGCTAGGTTCAGCCTAGTAATCCATTAGCCAAACCCCGTAGGCCTCGGGGCCATTTCGGGAGGTCGCGACAGCTTGGCGACTCCACTGGAGACTTCTTAGTGGACTTAGGCCGTTTATCTTGCTCAATTATGTCCTTAATGTGAATGTTCTTGCAGTTGGATGAATAATTGTTAACCCCTTGTTTTGCAGGTTTGGGGTTTTGGAATGAATATTTGTTTTACTTTTGAAGTGGTGATTACATATGAATTATTGTGTATGTCTTTATTGTGTTAGCACTACACTATGGCACACACAACCCGTTGTCGGACCCGGGCTGCACTAGGAATGTTTAGGATGGTATTGAGTTGGATACGACTTCGACCGCGAGGCCGCGTAGTAGAGGTTGTCCGACTCAATCCCGAAAGTTTCCTTCTTGGTGTCGAGAATGTTTACCTTTGCTCGCGAGGCCGCGTCGCATCGAGGTATCACTCCTGACTGAGCCGGAGTCGCGAGGACTTGACTTAGTACGCGAGGCTGCGACTAGTCATCCCACCCTCATAGCTTCAATTTGTCAAGTCGTTTAGAATAGAAATCGAGCCACACATTATATTCGCATGTTTATGTGATTGAAAGTTCGTCATCCACTGTAAGTATGGTTTCTTTCTTTACTAGCTCACTTTGAATTGAAATTTTCATTTTTGAAAATACCTTTGATTTAACCCTTGACTGTAAACTTTGAGCATAAATTTCAAAATACCTTTGATTTGGCCCCACAAAACAAATGGTTTTGTCTAAATTTTCAATGGTAGGCTTAAAATCACATTTTTTGTGCAGAAATTCTTTCAAGTCAAGATTGCATCTTGGGGCATAAAATTGAAATCACATTTTCAATAAAATTCTTTTTTTATTCACATTTTGGAATCAAAATTCAAATCACTTTTGTGTATTAATTTTTTAAATAGGAATCACCTCATTTTTGCAAAAGTAAAATCACAAATCAGTCTTTCGAAATTGATGCTGCATTTTACGATGAAACTTTTGGAATAAAAAGAGCGCTCGATTAATAGCCGTGATTTGATCTTTTAATAACGTCTCCACTTACGATGAAATCTTGGCGAAATACTAAATGCCCACAAATAGGAATAATGGGGGCATGTATTGTTGCCTCGCTTTCGTCATAAGAGGCGGCATCGGTGAAAGATCACTTTTTCATTCACATACTAACATTATCTTCCTTTCGCAGGTTATGCGTAATAATCATCCCTTGGAATTCTCTTGCTTAATCATGCAAGGAAGTGTACTTTACAGTTAGAACGGGGATCGTTTGTTTGCACTCCTTTATTCAAGAGTTTTTCAAACGTTATCCTTGGGAACCAATGTTTTCCGATTTGGGTTTTAATTGTGAACCCAATCGATATTTTTGTAAATCACGCAACTCACGTCTTTGAGTAACGAGGTTCTAATTTAGATCATTGTCCTTTAAAAGTAATTGCAATATTTCCAATTGAGTCATCGAGTTAGGCTTTTATGCCTTACCTTTAAAAATTTTGAAAATGAATTTCAAAAGACTCGCATAAACTTGTATCTCTTCACCTGACTAATTTCGCAGGTTAATTTGCAAAATGACACCGTGAGATGGTAAATCTGTAATCGTTCCAATTAGAACTTCTTGTACAACAATTGACTTGTTCATTCATTTTTGTCAAAATAGGTAAAGGGTGAAGGCCGCTTGGGAATAAGTTGAAAATGTGCCACCGAGTCCCTCAAAATAGGGAGTCTCCACTTGCGTACTCACTTATACAAAAGATGATTTACGAGACATACGCAAATCGAAACAAAATAACGATGTCAGATGATCACCCACTTGACAAAAAGATGATTCAAGAATAGCTGACTCTCAAATAAGAGTGCGAGGGGCACCATTGTATCCGCGGGAGGATGAAGATGAGGATCGCACGACAGACCCATTGGAGCACCAAGAGATGCGTAATCAAGAGATAAATTGGGGGCATAGAATGTCAAAGCCGTCCAATTCAGTGAAAAAGGGTGTATTTTGTTCTCAAAGTTCATTCACTTTAATGTAGAAATGATACTTCCTTTTCTTTTTTACCTAGGGTGGATTTGAATGAAAGACCCTACAAGAGCATGGCGAACCAACGTACATTAAAATTATCTGACTAAGACACGAAGTGCATGTGATCAAGAAGCCAACGTCCCTACTAGCGACGCGCGGGTAAACATTTGATTCAGCATGGAGCGTGATGAACTTCCCCTCATCCCCGCTAAGGAAGCATTAGAGACAAAATTATCAACTTTGTCATGAAAGGGTGTATGCAGTTCCTAAATTCAATTCAATTGAGAATGAGAATAACATGTTTTATCTCATTTCTGCAGATGACGAATGAGGCAAGTCACCCAAGGGGTAACCATTGCCTATGAAGTATAATAAAATGGAGTCGACTAGTTCAACACAAAATAAAGAATGTGTTTGACCATAGCAATAATGCTTCCAGCTAGAAAGACATGACGAGGCCAAACTGTCCATCCCATTGTGACAAATGAAAGGTTGCGTCATGATGGGGCAAAATAATGCATTTGAAGAACTTCTGTCCATCAAATTAGGGACACGTGAAAAATAGTCGGGGGGCACGAACAGTTAAGATGATCAAAAGTGAAGACCCGAGCAAAGAACCATGAAGATTAAACAAGTGTCTGTAAGAAGGCATGAAGGAGTATCGAACATACTGAAGTCTTCGGAAGAGAAAGCATCTGGCTAGGGCAAGTGTCATCTAGCTGGGGCAAATAGCTTTAGTATAATCAAGCCTGTGAATAAGTTCTTTCTCCTCCAACAAGTGGATGGATGCAAAAGAGACATCGTCAGACGGATAAATGTAGGGCAGGTCATGTTGTGGGCGGTGCCTCAAACACTTAAGAGGTAATATCAAGCAACTACGAGGAAGGAGTTGCAAAGGAAAAGCTCAGCGATGAGATTGCACGAAGAGGACGGCTTTATCCGAATTGAGCTATCCCCAAAATAAAAGGGTGTATGTCATTCCTGAATTATTCCAACCGAGAATGGAAATGACTCGGCCCGTCTCTCATTTTGCAGACAAAACAATATTTGATCAAGGTGACAACACCTTCTTCCAAGAAAGCACGATGAAGACGAATCATCCATTTTGCTACAATGAAAAAGGAAAGCACGCATGGGACAATGCCCTCAAACGTTGAAATAAGAAGTGCCAAAAAGTCAAAGGCGGGGCAAGCGGATGAAGGGAGTTGTCAAATACCTGGGAAGGAAAATTCAAATGAGAGCAAATGGTATCGTTTCCAATTGTCCATTTTAATACCATTTTTGCCATGATTCTTTTTTTTCTTTGATAGGAAGCATCAAAGACTCGAAGGACAAATGCAAGTGAAGGGTAATGATGTGTCGTTTCCAATCTTTCGATATATAAAGATTCATGCACTAACACCTTCTTTCTAATTCTTTACTGGGGTTGCCGAGCGCCATACATCATGAGTAAGTACACTTCCTCCAAAATTCAAATGAAAATTAAATGAAAATTTTCTTCACGAAAAATGAGGAAGTTTTTGATGTATTTAAAAAAGAACACAAAAAAATAGAATTGTGAAAACAAACTTTTCACGAAAATTTTGAATATCATCTTCATCCAAAAATTACCTTAGTGTTTGACGGGACATTCATTTTGAATCAAAATCCCCTGTGGAGATTAGTCAATCCGTGATAATCTCGACAAAATAAAAGGGAGATGTTAGTCATGCCAAGTGAGAAATACTTAGAATGAGGAAAGGCAAGCTATTCCCAAACACGTCCCATAAACACTTTGAGAGTTGAGTGGAAGAGAAAATTAGAAACATGCTCCATTTAACCATTTTTTTAGATGGAATGTATAAGTCCATGGCGAATTTTCAATATAATTCGAGTGACGATGTACCTAAAATGTGACATGTACAATTCAATGAGCCGAATGTTCATTTTGATGTATTCAAAGTTGTAATCCATAGGTTAGGCCTTTATGGTCTAAATGGAGCATGACAAAAGGGTATTTGCATCAAACAATGATTTCATCCCCATTTTCAAGTATATGCTCTTTTGAGGCTTAAATGGATTAAATGTGGCATTTGTATCACTTTCTAAGTATGCAAATGTACTTTACCTCCATTTTAGCCTGCAATGACATATGATTGAAATGGAGGCATTAAAATTAATTGGCAATCTATAGTGATTGATAAAAACTTTCTTTTGAATGCTTTAGATCAAATATGGGAAATTAGATATACAAGTCATTCTAGTCCCCTGAAAGGAGCTTTTGACATGGTGGGGAAATATGACCAAAGACAATCAGGTTTATGTTAGGGAGAGATTTGGATACCTATTTGAGCTTATCAACCTTGAACCTCAAGTGAGCTTAATTCAGGTGTTAGCCCATTTTTGGGAAGTTACCTCTACGATATTTCAACTTAGAAAGCATGAAATGGTGCCAACATTAGAAGAGTATAAAGCTACCATTGGGATTGATTTCAAACTAAGAATCATAGAACCTCCGATTGGATTAAAGCCTACAAGTGTGATAGCTGAATTCCTTAACTTGAAGATTTTTCAAGTGGAAAAGCTGATTAAGTCAAATATTGGGAGATTTCCCTTACCCTTTCTAATGGCAAAGTACTCCAAATTGCCAAAGGAAATCGGGAATATTTCTATGAAGGTTTTCATTCTTGCTTTCTTCGGGTTCATCTTATTTCCTATATCAAGAACCGAGTTGAATCCTCTAGTTGCAGTAATTGCTAAGCAAGCTTGCCTAAGGTGAGACTTCTCCAATATGCTTTTAGCGGAAACTATCATATCTTTGAACAAGTACCAAAGCCAAGAGAAAATGTGTACTCCAAGCTTCAGCCGGATTGCTTTCTATATGATTCGTTTCACATACTCAACCTTGGGAACGACACATACGCATTCAAGAAATTGGTTCAGCCATCAATCCTATTGAGAGATACTTGAAAATCCAAGAGAAACTACCAAAATACTCCTTCCATGAATGGGCTAACTTTATCAAGGCATTGACTCGATCAATTCTAATGGAGGATCAAGTGGCCAAAGATAGTTAAAGCTCAGATTACTTGTCAAGAAGTTAATTTGGTGCCATTGCTTGGTTTGAATGATGAAACCGCCTATTGCCAATTAAGGGTTGTGTGAAAATTTGGATTGATCCAACACATACCACCTAGTTGGCATCCCGAGGAGTTCACATTCATGATACCACAAGGATCCCCATTGGAAGAAGAAAGTAGAGAGTTGCAAGAAAGAGTTGACAAAATTGTTGATTCTTTGAAGAGATCAACTGAGCAAATGGTGGAATGGCCCGAAAGTTTAAAAGGAGAGTTGAAGCTCTACTTGGCATTTAATGAATACATAAAGTGTTGAACGTTAAGCATCCAATTGACGTTGAACCGTATATGCTATTGAGCGTTACCATTAACCTTGATGAGCCATATGTACCAGAGTACAGTGTGTGTGCTGAATACACCTGGTATGGTAAAGTGTTTAATGTTTTTGTTAAGGACATATGGAAACAAAATCAAACCTATGATGAAAATACCTTCACTTGTGAAAGTAGTTTTAAGAGCAAGGGAGTTTAAGGATATGAGAACTAGCTTTATCATTCTATTATGTTAAAATGGATTTCAAAATGGATTTCCAAAAAGGCTTTTCATGAAAATGCAGGCATTGTTATACCTCATATGTGATTACTAACCATGTTTGTTGCATGTCAGGCATGAGCATTCGCATATTCATAATAGGTTCTTATCTAATTCAAATCCTTCGGAACAAATCACTTTTGATATCGAAGAGGATAACGAGGATGAAGAATGGGTCAAGAAGGAATGGATTTGTCATGAATAATCAAAACCACTTACATTAGAGAAAATAGTTACCATTAATTTGGATGATAAAGAGAATCTCAAAGAAGTTAAGATTGGAGAATGTCTTTCTTCTGTAGAAGCAAAGTGGATTATTTATTTACTTAGAGAATATCAAGATATATTTGCATGGTCTTACACGGACATGCCAGGCCTTAATCCGAACATAGTTGAACATGCTTTACCAATCGATCCAAGTATCCTTTCAAAGAAACAGAAACTTAGGCGAACTAAGCCGAAATTGGCAAAGAAAATAGAAGAAGAAGTGATGAAATTGCTTAAGATTGGATTCATCAAAGTAGCACTATATCCAGAATGGGTTGCTAACATAGTTCTCGTATTAAAGAAAGATGGACAAAAACGAGTCTGCGTTGATTATCGTAACCTGAATAAAGCAAGCCATAAGGATGATTTTCTACTTCCATACATCGGTGTACTAGTGGATAGTACTACAAGATTTGAAACATTTTCATTCATGGATAGCTTTTCTGGATATAATCAAATCCTTGTGAAGAAAGAGGAGAAGGCGAAAACATCCTTCATTATGCCATGGGGCGCGTTTTGTTATAAAGTGATGCCTTTCGGTTTAAAAAATGCTGGTGCCACATATCAGATAGCAATGGTAACTTTGTTCCATGATATGATGCATAAAGAAATTGAAGTATATGTGGATGACATGATTGCAAAATCTAGACAAGGAGAAGATCATGTTGAGGTGCTTCAGAAATTGTTCGAAAGACTCAGAAAATACAAGTTGAGGTTAAATCCCAATAAATGTGTATTTGGAGCAAAATCTTGCAAGTTGTTAGGATTTGTGGTCAGCAATAGGGGCATTGGAATAGATCCCTAAAAATCAAGGCAATATATGATCTTAGGACTCCTTCCACGGTAAAAGAGGTAAGAAGTTTATTGGGGCGATTAAATTACATTTCCCGATTTATCTATCGCCTTTTACGAAACGCAAAGCCATTCTTCAAATTGCTGAAGAAAAATGCTAAAGTGAGATGGGACGAAAAGTGTCAGCAAGCCTTTGACAAGATCAAAGGATATTTGGTTTGTCTGCTAGTCCTTGTACCAAAAATCCTTGAGATTCCATTGATCTTATACCTGACAATTCATCACGAGTTGTTGGGAGTAGTGCTTGTCCAAAGAAGACCAGACAATAGTAAGGAGCAAACCATTTATTACCTAAGTAAGAAGTTTACAATATCAGAGATGAATTACCCATCAGTTGAAAAGACATATGTTGCATTAATATGGATGTTGCACAGACTAAGGCAATACACTCTTCATCACCAAATCTTGCTTGTAATCGAAAATGACACAACCAAGTATTTACTTGAGAAATCCCTTTTGGTTGGAAAGTTAGCAAAGTGGCAAGTCTTGTTATCAGAATTTGATATTATAAGTTTACTACAAATATTAGTCAAGGAACAAACAATAACATACATGCTAGTAGAGAATTCTCAGAATACTACTAATCTTGAGGATGAACGATTTGACGATCGTATATTAGCATTGGTTGATGATAAATGGACTATGTATTTTGACGATGCAACTAATTTATCTGGATCAGGAACTTGGGCAGTGTTAGTTTCGTCAGCAGGCCAGTATTTGCAAAGTTGACATTTCCATGCACTAATAACATTACTGAATATGAAGCATGTATTTTTGGCTTACAATTAGTCCTCTCAATGAAGGTAAAGAAATTGCAAGTATATGAGGATTCTATACTCATCATATTGCAAACGACCGGTGAGTGGCAAGCCGACGAAAAGGTGGCAAGTAAGTATGAGGACTGTTTAGGTGGGTGTATCAATTTTTTATCAAAAATCCCTAATCCCCCGGGTGTGCCGAGTTTGCTAAGCGATTCCGGGTAAAAGACTTGAGAAAGGACATAAGCCCTCTCTCTATTATATCTTATTCCGCAACTCGGGTCGATATGTTTGGGAGTCATGGATACGGAGAAAAAGCAACGCCTTCGTTCTTCGCCTTGATGTTGATGGCTCGAACTCGTGTATAGGCAACTCCTCTCGAGGAGCTCTATAGTATAGAAAGAGGCAGCAAGCTATAGAGGTTGATAAGAAAGGAGTCAGTTTAAAGGGCCTTGTGAGGTATTCGATTGAATTTCTGTCAAGTTGGTATCATATCGCAAATGCTTTTGCAACGTTTTCGTCCCTACTGCAAGCTGAATATGGTATGGATGTAAAACGATTGAGAATTAACATTCTTTAATAACCAACTCATTACATGGTGATTCAAACTGAATTTGATAACGAACTGTGGCTCCACAACATTAAAAAGTATATCTAAATTGGAGAATTTCTTGAAGGAAGCCAGCCAGAAGATAGAAAGTTTATAAAGAAAATAGCCACTAAATCTTCCTCAGTGGTCAAACTCTTTACAAGAAATCACTTGATTCAATCCTATTAAGATGTGTTGATGCTAAAAAAGATGCATAGATCATGAAAGAAATCCATGAAGGCAAATGTGGGCCACACATGAACAACCATCTCCTAGCCTGAATGATTATGAGGTTAGGATACTATTGGATGACAACAGAAACATATTGCATCTAACATATGAGATGTTGTCATCAATGTTAAGTTTATGGAGACATAATCAATACACCACCAAATGAGCTGCACTAAATGTCAAGAGCCATGGCCATTTTCGATGTGGGGCATCGATGTGATTAGCCTAATCAATCCCAAGGTCTCAAATGAGCATCGCTTCATCTTGGTTGCAATTGATTATTTCACAAAGCGGACTGAAGCAAATTCTTTCATAAATATCATCGCCAAGAATGTCGCAAAATTCATTAGGCGAGACATCATTGCCATATATGTAGTTCTAGAAACAATCATTACTAATAACGACTCAAATCTAAATAATAAGATTGTGAATGATTTGCTTGAACATTTCCACGTTCGACATTTGAACTTATCCACATATCGTCCACAAATGAACGGAGCGGTGGAAGCAGCAAATAAGAACATTAAGAAGATATTGTCCAAGACAGCTAAGCATTATCGTGACTGGCATGAAAGGTTACCAGATGCTCTAATGGCATACCCAACTTCAATTCGAACGTCAACTAGGGCAACTCCATTTTCCTTGATTTATGGAATGGAAACGGTATTGCCCGTTGAAGTGGAAATTCCTTCATTAAGGATTTTATCTCAATTGAAGCTTCTGGAAACTGAATGGAATCAACAGAGACGCAAACAACTCAACATGATTGATGAAAAAAGGTTATGGGCTATATGTCACGGACAAGCCTATAAGAAGAGAGTTGCTAAATCCTTTCATCGAAAAGTGAAACCGAGTCATTTTAAGGTGAAAGATTTGGTGGTGAAGAAAGTCGTTCCCAATAATTCAGATTCATACGGGAAATTCACTCTAAATTATGAAGGTCTATATATTGTCAAGAAAGTTCTTCTAGGAGGAGCGTTGATTCTTATAGATATGGTTGGAACAGAATTAACCCATTCTGTAAATGCAGATGCTATCAAAATATTCTTCTCATGAAATAAAATGATCTGGATCACTCTAGAATATGTGCATATCATGCACTTCATAAACATGTTTGTTATTTTTGCAGAATAAAGCAAAAGGAGTTCAAGATGACCAAAGATCTCCAAAATCCCCAATGGAGTTGACAAAAGATAAAGGAAAGTATTGTTCCTAATTTATTTTCCTTGATGTCATCTTTTAATATGTTTTTCCTTTTTGTCATCTCCAGGGAGCTCAAAGATAGGAAGCAACGAAAAGAAAATCCCCAGTAGAATCAAAGTGGAAACATACAAGAGAATTGGCGGTAATTGTTCCAATTGTTGTTAAGAATTGCTCAAATGAATTTTAGCACTTGATTCCTAATTTTGCACGACTTTCATCAAGTCAAAAAGGAATTTCATCAAAGCAATCGGTATTTGAACAAAAAAAATAAACAAAACAGTTTGGGTTTTACAGAGTTTACCTTTCTAGAAAGATTGAACTTATTTTTCCCCAAGCAGGTTGACATGAAAGCTAAACAAAACAAAACAGTTTGTTTCAAAGATCATGTCAAAGAGTTTCAACCAAAAAAGTTTTCAAACATGCACTCTTTAAGCATACGCTATGCATCAGAATTCCCAAAAAATGATTTGACAAAAAGCTTTGAGAAGATTTCAAAGAAAACGTTTGGATGAAACAAAATGGAAAAACCTTCAAATGATAAAAGGTAAACCATGTCCAAATACGTCCCTTATATACTCGAGTGGAATGCAAATAATGAGTGCTAAAAGTGAGAAAAACTTCATCCTAAGGAGATAGGAAATGTTTGCAATGATTACATGGATTGAAATGATGAAAGGCAATTGTTTCACTATCCCAAACACATGAATATCCCTTTGCAAACCAAATTTGAGCTTAAACAGTGGAAAAGTTTTTCAAAACAATCTTGTTAAGAACCACTCCATATTGGGGCAAACTAGGAGGTTTGTGATTGACACTTATAGAAAAAAGGATCAAGAAATATTTTATTGCATGTACTTGCATCAATCTTTCGGTGATAACTTTAGATAAAGTTATATGGAAGCTCGCAACATCCCAAGAAGAAGAAGAGCATTTAATTTCTTATCCCTAAACACATTACCTTTTTGCAAAGCCAGATTAAGCTTGAATATTCATTTTAGAACCCTAAATTGGCGATCATCTCTTCACAATAGAGCATGAGTATATGATCCACTTTGGATAAATAAGAAATAAAAGGCGTGACACAAAGTCCTTAGAACTCAAAAAGGTCAGAAGCCAAAAGATTTAGACAATACGAAAGAATCAGAGATATGAAAAAGTAATGTGCCTGGTAAAAGTAAGGCCAAGTGCCCAAGAAAATGAAGAAAAGAAAAGGAGAGTTAAAAAAAAAAAGCTCAAAATGATCAAAGATCACAACAAGTAGCACAATAAAAAGAGAAAAGAAAAAAGATCATGACGAGTGTTTAAAGGACTCTTGGTCATTAAAGAAAAAAGATCCCTAGCAAACAAGAGGAAAAGGGGTAGTGATGCCAAGAAGATCACAAATTTCACAAAAGCCCTGAATGTAAAAATAAATGAGCCTACCCAATACCAATATTACAATCTCTCCCCAAAGACTCTTCGGATTGAGATGTTAAGAGTGACAACATGATTTTATGACAAGAAGTCATCACTCAAAAGAGAGTATGCAATAATATCTTGTCTTGCTCTTGAGATTCTTAACTTGTAGACCCGAAGTGAGTCGAAGGAAAAAATATGATGAAATTCTTTTCTTGACCTCAAAATGCCTATCCTTTGCATAGCCATTGACCAAGCCTATATTATAATATTTTGAAAGACCTTATCGGATAAATTGGATTGTATATATTGCGAACATCTCTAAGTAGCTGAGGATCGGTTAAGAGAGATGAATAGAGGGTCTCAAGATGATTCCCATTTCAATTAGTGAAAACAGACTAGGTTCATATATTGAGATAAATCATTTCTAATGAAAGTCTTCCAAATGATTATTTCAAGCATTTTTCGAAAGATTGCAAGCAATTTGTTCAAATACTTCCTTAGATAGGAAATTTGATTGTCTGAATTCATTGGCATAAAGAATGCATGTTTCTAAAATAACATTTCAAATAGTTTTTGATCAACTTTAAACCAAGTAGTTTGTGGTAAACTTAAAACCACACTTCAGATAGTTTTTGGTCAACTTTAAACCAAGTAGTTTGTGGTAAACTTAAACCACATTTCAAATAGTTTTTTGTCAACTAAAAACCATACAAAGTTTTACTGGCTTGGAGCTACTAGACAAATCCAAGTTCTATTGACAAGGAGCCACTAGGCAAATCTAAGTCTTATTGGTGAGAAACCACTAGGCAAATCCTAAGTTTTACTGGCGATGAGCTACTAGGCAAATCATCGAGTCTTAAGCGAGGAGCCTCAGGTGCTCATGGTTCTTGGATATATCCCTAAACCACGAGATCAAAAAATCAATTAATCAAATCATTACCATCACTGCCATCAATTCACACTTTGGAGATAATCAATAAGAAAACTGCTCGTAAATAGATAAATTTCTCTATCCTTATCATTAAGAACCTCTCAGATGGATTCAAAAGAGGAAAATTTGGATTGGATCATGAATTTCAAGCAAGATCCCTAATCATTTGTTGTGAAATTTCCATTTGTTTTGTCCGTAGAGTCTATTAAAAGCTCAAGTATCACATTGTCTTTGAAATCAACTTCTAACGAGCTCAATCTCTAAGATGGGCAGCTATTGATACTTGATTTTTAGCTTATTTTTCATATTTTTCCAAAAATCACAAAATTAGGATTAGGAACCTTGGCTAAGCTTAGGAACCTATTTCTAAATCAAAAATAATTTTTTATAATTTTCCTTAATTTCTTTTGGTCAAAATAAGGGTAAAAATCAAGAAAAATAACAAATGGAATCCAAAAATTCCATAAAAATATTCATTAGTTTTATTTAAAAACCCATTTCATTAATACAATGTAAATTTTAGAAAATTTCTGTTGGGAATGTGTTTTTCCTAAAATTTGGTAAAAACAAGCCCAAATTGAATAAAAAATTCAATTAATTCATTTCTAGTCATTTTTCGATTGTAGTGTCTTCACAACAAATAGTTTTGGGACCTTGAATTAATTATGATCAGTCCAATTTCACAATTTATCAAAGAAATTGAAAATCTCCAAAATTCAATTGAAAATTAGGGATTTTTAGCCTAAATTGGGGATCATGATCAATTTGAAATTGTCGAACCCTAAGACCATCATTTCTAGGGTTAATCAGGTATGGGTAATCTAATCTTGGCACCAATTTTTCCCAATCAAGTCATTTAGGTATTGAATTAGATAAGAACCCCAATGTTCCGAATTTACAATTTGAAAAATTTTGGGTTTAATTGTGATAAAAATTAGGGAAAAACACATATTTTGGTTTGGAATGTGATGATGAATTCAATTTTGGGGTTAAATTTGAAAAATTAGGTCAGAATCGGGCTTAATTGGCAAATTTAGACCAACTCGGGTCTGCCAGGTTGACTAGGTCGACTCGACTCGACCCGGGTCAGTCTCCTTCTTTGCCCGACTCGCCCAAGATACAATAAACCCAGAAAAATATCTACTCCGGCTTAGGACTTTGCCGACTTAATCCGAGCAATTTAACACGTGATAAATTCCGATTCTAGCTGAAGAATCCCCAGCTAGCAATGAAGATTTGATTCAATCGATTTGAGGTCGATGAATAACAAATTTTGGGCAGGAAATCGAGCTATAAAGAGAGAAAAAATCAATATCCTAGGGAGGAGAGCTGTTCGACGAAATCATTGAGAGAAAGGGAGAGAGAACCAGAGAGAGAAAGAGAGTCTGAGCGCTAGAGTCAGTTAAGACTCCCTGAAGCCGATCGATCGGCGTCTTTTCAACTGGAAAAGTACTAGCAAATCAATCTTGCTGGTGAGTTTCCTTATCGGTAAACCTGCAACCAAGCTTACCGTGAAGGTCTGAAAATCGACCTCGGTTGATCGATCTAGAGGAGTTCTGGTAAAGCTAAATCCACCAGCCTAAAGCTCAAGTGTCGAGGAAGAGTTCTATAGTTTCTGATTAGCTCAAAAACCTCATTTCAAGCCTCGACGAAGCAAGTAAAGTTCAATCGTCATCACTGTTTTTCCATAATCCCTAGTTGAACAGTTGAACTTCATCGTGTTAGATCTTGCAACTATCTTGATTGTTAATGCTCAAAACTTGATTCTGATAATGTTTTACATTGTTTGATTGCATTTTTTATCATCGAATTTGCATTAAACCGAGTCGATTGCCATTGTTGTACCTTGCCTGAGCACCCCCCTGCCATAAGCCGTCCAAGTTAGTATTTTCTCACATTGTTTGATGATTTTATATTGATTGGGATCGACGTAGACGGTTAGGGTGATTTGTATGATAATTTGTGGGCTTGAATAGCTAGTTTAGGATAGTTAGCAAGTTAGGCTTTTTTGATCGGTTTTACGCCGGCTGGTGGTGGTTTGACGACGATTCGATTTAGTTAGGTTGATTGGGGGAAACATGATCTTCATATTCAATCAATTAGAATAACAAAGAACTCACCGGAAGGTCACCGGAGTCGGGCTCACACCGGTGACCTCAACAACTTAAAATGGAGAAACATGCACACCAAGTGGTCGTTAAAACGCCGAAGAGAAAAAGTGCAAAACGGAGCTATTTTAGCATTGTGCTCGTTGGAGAGTTGGCCGGCGTTGACGATATCCAGTTTGGTCAGGCCGAACCCGGTTAAATTGATCAGTCCGATTCATTCCCTCGGCAGAAAATTTTTAAAAAATAAAAATAAAAAATCAGAAATTAGAAAATAAAAATCCTAAAAAAATAGAAAATTCATAATATTCGTAAAAAATTCGAAAATTCAATAAAAATTTCAAAAAAAAATTCACAAAATGACTCAAAAACAATGTGGCCAATTTTTGCAAGTGAAATTATAATTTTGAGAAGTGCCTAAACGGCATTTTTAGAAAATCCTTAATTTATGGGTTTTTACTCCTAAAAACCCTAAACCCTAAAACGACATATATCATCGAATGAATAAATCTTTAGGGCTTTACTAGGGTTTAGGTGTTTCGAATTGATTTTCATTTTAGAGACCCAAATTAGGATTGTTTTGTTTGTTTACAATTGGTTGCGTTGCTTATATTGATTGATTGATTTCCCGCGATTAGGATGACTAGAATTAGTGGGTAGATCTTGAAAATTCTTGTGACACACTAGACATATTATATCGTTTTAGGTACCAAAAGGGTGTTGGGGATCTTGATTAGGATCATTAGCGTAACCAAGTCCCTATATTCGGAATCTTTGATTTGCAGAATCATGGTATTTCTCCCATATCCCGATTAGGATTCTAGTCAACTTACCAATAATGACTAGTGGTGACTCCAAATCAAAACTCAGACTAAATAAAAAGATAAAAAATCACAACGCTCTATCATGTGAGGTATGGTCTGAGAGAGGCCCTCGTTTGTTTAGTGATGGGATGTCTGTGGGACGTTTGAGTGAAATATCCACATCAGACCTTAGTAGCTCATTCGAGGACAGTTTCCCAATTCGTGACAAATGGAAGTATCTTCTTAGCGTGCCCAAAAAGGCGTGGTGCGACAACGGGAGAGACGATATTGCAAATATGTTTGCAATTGAATTGAGTCGGTTTGAAATTAAATTAAATGTGATTTAATTTAATTTGAATTTTGTCATGGGTGTGTGTATATGATGCTCATGAAATACACATATGCTGGTCGTGCACTTTTATATACACATAAAATTAAATTAATTGAAGGTGCATCACACGATGTGAGCTTAATTTTTTTAAAAAAAAATTGGCTCATGCACAATGTCAGAAATTGTTGCTGACCGTGTGCATGACACGTGATCAACAACCGTTGCTGATCGTGTGCACAAACATGCATGATCAGCAACGGTTGCTGAATGGGTATGCGATCAACAACTGTTTCTGATCGCATATAAAAAAAGCGCGATTAGCAACAGTTGCATGATGACGATGAAAAGTGTGTATGCAATTATTTTGTGTTTATGAGAGTTAAAAATATGTTTTTTTCTCTTTTGGCACTATGACTGAAATATTGAGACTGCGGAGAATTATCGCCACGAGATTGCTAGTACAATTATAGTAGTGATTATCCGCAAGTTCTTTCTTCCGTTCGTCGTGCAATTGGTGGTATGTCTGAACCAAAGATCCGATGGTTGCAGACCTCAAACCAAAGAACATCCGATTGACATCGTCTTTGGACATGCTACGAAAGGTAATCCGTTTAACACCCTACCATCTTCTGATTTTTTTATTGAAAAAGCACAAACAACATCTTTAGAGATATATGTATGGTTATATCTTTCCGATGTGTTTATATTTAATTTTAACTATGCATGTTCCGTAGAAAACTAGAGTTGAAATTGAACCGCACGTCCCATGCACATATCTATGTGATTGCCATTTCTTTTGTTGATGAAGGAAGTCTTTTGGTCATTTGCTTTGTAATTGACTTACTTTATCGTACTTTTGGTTGGTCCATGACAATTAGGTCGATCATGAATCTTGGTCAATATATAATGGGAGGATTCGATATTCAATTTATTTATGCTCCCAAGGACGAGCTTGACATATGGTGGAACAAACAATAGACCAAATTGGCCCGCGACTTTGTACAATCCATGGTATGCTGAATGGTTTTAAGTCTATGAGGCGTGGCTTGCATGTGAAGGTAGTGGATCGATCCGTTTGTTGGGATTCACTGGTACTATTGAGTACTATCCGTCTAGAGTGAGTTGTCAATATCAAGTCATGCAAGAACTTCCATCCGCATTGCAGACGGACCCGCTCTGGGTTGATTTCACCTATGAGAATCATGATTACGAAGATGCCATTAGCTTGATCCAGTTGAAGTGGGAAAATGTGCTGCCCGTGGATGCTGATATGGCCCGAGAAGGAGTTGGAAGGCAAAGAGAGGATATATTACGCCTCGACCGAATACATCCGCCAATAAAAGATCCTGAATGAGTTGCTTCTCAAGATACCTAAGGTGCCTGTGAAGTCTGCTAATCATGTGGAGATTAAGCACCTAAAGAGGTGTTGGAAGCGTGTATTGGGAGAATTGACTTACCTGTTCGATGCATTCCAAAACAAAATTTCCAGGATCGTACGTTGAATTACCAGCAAACGATGAACAATTCTACTACACATTGGTAAGAATACAATCACAAGAAAAGTATTCTTGTTCCACAACATTAATGCCGATTGTCTTCTAAAAGTAGAAATAGAATCCTAATGCGTTAAGAGAGAATTCTGAATTTTTCATGTATTTTATTCATGTACTGAAGAAGTTATCTTAACTTCCATTAAGAAACTCTCCTCGTACCTCTTCAAAAGGTGTCTTTCAGACGCACCTCTTATTAGAACAAATGGTGTCCCTTGGACACACACATCATGGGCGGACCAACGAAAAATAACATCTCCCACTGAACATGATGGGCTTGATGATGCTCTATCAAGAACATAAGGCATTCAACATTCATCTACCTTAGAAACAATTCATACTGGCAAGAAAGCCGTGTGACCAGTGAGTACACCTGCACTTGGAGGCTCTAATTATGCAACTGTTAAGGACAACATAATGGCTACAACCCCAAAAATAAATAAATAATTGATGTCTCACAGTGCCCCAGACATATTTTGTTACATCAGTCCAAGTATACCTATCCCTTAAAGACCATACTTGACTTTTCTCAAAACACCATGTATTTACAATTATTTCCGAAAGCCATTGAAGGTGAAATAATTGGTCGACCAGTAAACACATGTGATTGATGTAAAACAACAATAGTCTTCCTTCGCACTCATGTCTCTCTCCATTTCGAAACAACTACTTTCCTAGACACGTCCCATAAAGCCATATCTATTCATGACCGTCGGTAACATGCTAAAGTAGCAACATTGATATTCTATTTTGAGAACATAGTCAGAAGTAACATAGGGCACAAAGTAAGGTAAATTATAAATTACCTTAAGGACCCACACAATGAATAAATAGGGATAATTGTACTCATCTTCCTTATTGGTCAAATAAAGCACATGTAGTATGAATTACATGCTATAGTGGATTTCTCTTTCTATAAGAGCGTATGCTATTTATTAATCATATCCACTATACAAATCTTAGCCTAAACACAGTCGCATGCTTCTCACGTACTCATGTTTAGCCCGAGTGCTATATTAGCTCGCTTTCCACAGCGCCTAATTTAGTACTCGTATTCGGCTACCTTTAGGCATACATGATTGTGGGACTATCATGTTCGGTCTTATCACATACGAATAACAGACCTCATCTTAATTCCGATCAAGGCGACATTAAATCGTTTTATGTACTAAACTGCTCTTCCAGCATTTATAGTACATATCGTCTCATTTCAACCCGCTTACTATAGCGTTTAAGGTGATTGCTCGTGTGAGTGAGCCAATCATTGCCTAGTGACATACCTTTCAACAATATGTGTGTTTGTGCTAGTCTCATAACATTGTACTAATCGATAAAACATCAATTCATTAACAAACAAGTACAATACATATACACACATAATCCAGTGATCCTCAATAATATTACATATCATAATCACATATTACGTAATCCTAGAGACATCCTGTGGGTCAAGAACACGTCTCTTGGAATAGCCTTTGTAAATGGATCAGCAATCATCCGGTTGGTTGAAATATATTGCAGGACTACTTCCTTCTACGCTATTATATCTCTGATGAAGTTATTTTTTATGTCAATGTGCTTCATCCTACCATGGTACTTGGGATCTTTCACATAGGCAATGACTGCTTGACTATTGCAATATACGGTCACTGGTCTTGGGACATCAGTGACAATGGCTAAATTTTCCAAGAAACTTTTTTAGCCATACTGCTTCTTGCACTGCAGCAGAACATGCAATAAATTTTGTCTCCATCGTAGATAAAGCTATGCATGTCTGTTTCTTGCTATTCCAAGAAATTGCCCCATCATTAAGCAAGAACGCATATCCTGACGTCGATTTACGCTCATCTAGGTCTCCTCCCCAATCAGCATCAGAGTATCATAATAAGCGTAAATCACTTCCTTGATAACAAAGTCGATAGTCCATAGTGCCTTTCAAGCATCTCAAGATTCTCTTAACTGCTTTCCAGTGTGCTGGACTGGGATTTGATTAATATCGGCTCACTAACCCTGCAGCATGACATATGTCGGGTCGAGTACACATCATAGCATACATCAAACTTCAGATAGCACTAGCGTAAGGAACGGTTATCATTTCTTTCTTTTCTTCTAGAGTCTTAGGACACATTTTAGTACTCAGGTCTTCACCTTGCATGATAGGGGTATCAATGGGATTATAGTGCTGCATATTGAAGCGTTCAAGAATCTTCATTATATAAGACTCTTGTGACATAGCAAGGAGTTTTTTTGATCGATCTCTTTCAATCTTAATTTCCAATATATATGCAGCTTCTCCCATATCCTTCATTTCAAAATTGGAAGATAACCATTCTTTTATGGTTATAACCATACCCTTGTCATTCCCAGCCAACAGAATATCATCCACAAAAAGAGATAAAATCATAAATTTATCCTCAGACCGTTTGATATACACATAGTGATCCTCTTCGATCATCGTGAACCCAAAAGAAGTTATGACTCGATGAAAACGAAAATACCACTGTCAGACGATTGCTTAAGGCCATAAATTGAGCGATGAAGTTTGCAAACTTTATGCTCTTGACCTTCAGCAATGAAACTTATCGGTTGTTTCATATAGATTTCTTCATCTAGTTCTCCATTGATAAATGCTATTTTTACATCCATTTGATGTAATTCTAGGTCCAAATGTACAACAATGGCTAGGATAAAGTGTATGGAGGCAAACCTTACAACTTGTGAAAAAGTTTCCTCATAATCTACACCCTCTTGTTGAGTATAGCCTTTTTCCACAAGGCAAACTTTATACTTTTCAATGGATCCATCCGCCCTTTACTTAATCTTGAAAATCCATTTGTTTCCAATAGTCTTGCAATTGGATGGCATTTCAACCAAGTCCCAGACGTGATTTGTCCTCATAGACTCAATTTCGTCTTCCAAAGCTTTTCTTCATTCTTCTTTGTCAGGAGATGAGAATGCCTCTTGAATTGTTTTAGGCTCCGCATCGTCTTGTGGAGCAATCATAAATGCTTCCCCTTCAATTTCAAATCGATGACGGGGAATACTTTACGATTACTTGTACGCAACTAAACTTCTTGAGAATTCAGTTCGCCAGACGACGCTACACTCCTACTAGGTCTTGTATGTTGAGGTAAATTTATATTTCCCTCAATAACATTAGTGGGTGTGTTATCGGGATCTTCCATTTCATGTAATTGAAAGTCCTTATCGATCTCACCTCTACTAGGAAAATCGTTCTCTAAGAACGTGACATCTCGTGACTCCATTTCAATCACACTTCCATCAGCATGTTCACCTATGAACACGTACCCTTCGGAGTGCTCGGAGTATCTAATAAAGATACACTTCTTCCCTCTAAGGCCTAATTTGCCATGTTTATGGGAAGAATTATGAACACATGCTGCACACCCCCAAGGTCGTAGATTACTCAAGTTCGATTTTCTACTGGTCCACAATTCATAGGGGATGGAAGCAACTGACTTAGAAGGCACACGATTGAGTATATAAGCAGCAATCAATAACGCATCTCCCTAATATGAGACAGGGAGATTTGCCTGCGCCATCATAGACCTAACCATTTTCAAGAGGGTTCTATTCCTTCTTTCTGTAACCCTATTTTGTTGAGGAGTACCAGGAATAGTCAATTGTCCTATAATTCCCTTTTCATCACAAAGAGCCTTGAATTGCTCATATAGATATTCACGTCCGCGATCGGTTCTCAATGCCTCATTTATTGTTTTGTTCAACTGATTCTCTATCAAAGCTATAAACCGCCTAAAGCAATCCAATGCTTTAGACTTATGGGAGATCAGAAAAACATAACCGAAACGTGTGAAGTCATCTATAAAAGTGATGAAATATGAGGCTCCATGCCTAGCCCTCACAGTTAAAGGACCACAAATGTTAGAATGTATAAGTTGCAATGGAAGTTCAGCTTTAGTTCCTTTAACAAATGGTTTTCTAGTTGTTTTTCCTGCTAAACAATGTTCACATACGGATAGTTCAACATTAGCGAATGACCTCAAAAGGCCTTCTCTTGCTAATCATTTCATTCTTTGTAACCCAATATGACCCAATCTAGCATGCTAAGTGCTTGCATCAATCTCCACATTACTAGAAGATGCAATTAAAGAAAAACAACCATCAACATTAACTTTGTACACATCATAGTTAATGTCTAACACCATAAAACCATTCAATATATAACCAGAACTGTAATAAACTATTCCAAACAAAATGTCAACATAATCACCATGAAAATTAAAAACATAACCTAAGCTAAGAAGAATAACTATAGAGACCAAGTTTCGTCGAATATCTGGAGCATAGAGGACATCATGTAGGAATAGGTTTCGACCACCACGAAAGATTAATTTACATGTGCCGATACCCTTCACTTCAACTCTTGAGTTATTTCCAACATATATCCATCTTCTTCCAGGCTGTATTCAACGATACTCCACAAATGCTCCTCGGTCTCTAACTACATGGTCTGTTGCTCCTAAGTCTACAATCCACATTGGATGAGATTTAGCAAGCATTACAGTGCTAGAAACAAAAGCATTACTCAAAGTGATGGAGTAACGTGGTACCTTTTTCGGCTCAGTACATTCACAAGCGAAGTGGCCTAGTTTGCCACAATTGTAGCACATCATCTTGGCCTTGTCCTTCTTCCTACCGCGCTTCTTGTGTCGGAAAGTCTTGGCTCTTTTGGGTGCCTAATCAGTCTTTTTTCTTTTGTTGTTGAATTTATGGTTCCTCTTGTGCTTAAAGCCCGAAGCTTTGCCCGAACCTGATTCAGCAACATAAGCATGGGTAGAGGATTTTGCAGCCTCTAGGCGCTCATCTTCTAATTCCAAATGATGCGTAATATCGTCAAAAGTGACGATATTCTCATTGTGCGCCATATTGATTTTCATATGTTCCCAGCTATCAGGAAGAGACCTTATAACAGCCTGAACTTGCTGTTCGTCAATTAAGGTATGGCCTGCCAACTTCAACTCACGTATCATATTTGACATCTCTCGAAGATGCTGCCTCATCGATAGATTTGAGCGCTTCCTATATGTGTCAAATTTGATAGTGAGTCTCCTTAACTTAGTGGCAGACGTACCCCCTAACTTATCTTTCAAGGCAACTCACATTGCTTGAGTTTTGTCATAACTTTCAAACTCACACATGAGATCATCTTGCATACAGCTCAGCAACGTGATGCTAGCAATGCTATTTTTCTTTTTCCAAGCTTAAAAAGCTTCCTAATCTCTTTTGTGTTGAGCAGAAGTTCCATGCTCAGGTTCATCCATAGTGTGGTTGATGGTTTCCAAAACCTTTTGCTCCTCAAGGATATATTGAACTTTTCAGTGCCAAATGTCATAATTGTCACCGTTAAGCTTTTTACTCTTATTGAGGTCAGCCACAATGATCTTGGATGCCGAAGCCATAATCACTATCTTCTACACATTGACATAATAAACGCAGAATCAATTATTAGCACATTTTCCTCATAAACACATATATTTTAATTTGCAACAAAGACAAACTAAATTAATGATAATTCAACAAAAGATGCCAAAACGAAAGTTCACGATGTTCCCAATCAGTTTCGGCATACGGTTGTTCTATTATCATTAACTTGTTTAATTTGTACAAATTTTAAGTTCTAGGTGAGAATTTCTTCTAATTCTACCAACCCGCGAACTCCCACTAGACTAGATAATTCACAAAAAATATCTAAAAAACAATGATCACATCCTTTCTAGCAATCATATAGCATGGCATGATGTAAAGTAACAAATAGAATATTTATACAACAAATATAATCAACAGCGAAATTCATAACGTAAGATCTCCAGCCATTGTTTTAATATGCTCAAAATTAGGAAATTGCACACACGTTAAACCATATAAACATGCTATCAATGAATCATGCTCTACATAATCTTTATGTGGTTATTTACATGTAAGCCAGCTTCTGCATTTCCAAAACCATAGGGAAATACATGTAAAATGCAATAATACCCCAAAAATACACGTATTTAGGGTTCCGTATGCATTTTCATACCTTTAAAAGCTTCAAACATATAAAATAACTATACCACGATGTAGAGAATTTCAATACGAACACAACGGTACCAACCACAGCCCAATTGAAGCTCGCACGCGCCCACACGCGCTGCCTAAGTGCGCGGCGCGTGTGACTCACGCGCTTGCCCAATTTGGGCTTCGGAAGCCGGTCCAACCGGTTCGATCGTTGACTAGTCAGACCGTTTGACCGATCACGAGTCGGGTCTCCGGATCGGGTCATGGGTCAGGTCTCCGGGCGAGTCAAGTTGCCAATCACCGGAGATGATCGGCCAGCGAGATGACGTCAGCGTGTCGCTATCGACAGTTTTGCTAACATCATCGATGACGTCAGCACGCACCGTTTAGTTGATGCGGCGTGCCATTCACGCACTAGTAGGGCCAACGCCTTAGGCGTGTGGCTCCCACGTGCCGCGGCTTCTGACCGCACGTGTGGGCGCGTCCGATGTCTTCCGGTGGCACTCGACTTACCGTTCTGCTCGTCTCAACGAGTTCTTTGATTTTATATATTCAAAAATTATTTTCTCCACATAAAATTTTTCAAAAATCATTCGAACAGAACGGTCGCCCGTAACGATTAAACCCGTTCTTCATTTCAATTCATGTTTGTCGATTCATCTTGCAATTCCCGAGCAATAAACATGTAGACAGTATGAAGTTCATCATCATGATCTCCATATCGAATAGCAAGCGGAAAAAAAAAATCAACGGGAAAAGAAGGCAGAGATCATAACCTGGCTCTGATACCAATGTTGGAAGTGTGTATTGAGAGAATCGACTAACCTGTTCAATGCACTCCAAAACAAAATTTCCAGGATCGTACGTTGAATCACCAGCAAACGATGAACAATTCTACTACACGTTGGTCTGAATACAATCGCAAGGAAAGTATTCTTGTTCCACAGCGTTAATGCCGATTGTCTTCTAAAAATAGAAACGGAATCCTAATGCGTCAAGAGAGAGTTTTGAATTTTTCTTGTATTTTATATACCGAAGAAGTTATCTTAACTTCCATTAAGAAACTCTCCTCGCACCTCTTCAAAAGGTGTCTCTCAGACGCACCTCTTATTAGAGCAAATGGTGTCCCTTGGACACACACATCACGAAAAATAACAAGGGGGAAAGTTGAAGCCCTCAAGATTGTATCGCACGTTTGACTCGAGCGAACAAGTGATTACGTTAGGATGTAGTCTCCCATTTTTATATAGATTGGGCCAAGTGAAAATGGCTCGAATCTATCATCTTTTTTATCGTTCCAAGTTTATTGTTTAGGGAATTGAGTTGTTTGTTTTCTAGTTTATTTGTTTAGGAAATCCCAAAGTTTCTACTTTTGTAGCCTTTGTCTAGGAGTTCCGTATGGATTAAGAATTATTCATCAATGAATAAAACAAGGCGATTAGACCATTGCTATGGGCCGGTGTTTCATTCGTACTTTGTGCTTACCTGTGTTTATTCGTTTGAATTAGGTGATTGTAGATCGTCCGCGTTCACCTATTTGTACACGGTCCAAAGCAAAAATGGCCGAGCAAACCGAAATGCATGATCCTATGGCCAACATGGAGGAGCAAATGAAGCAGTTTTTTGTTGCTATGCGGCAAATGTCGGCCCAAATCGAATTTCTCTGGGTAAACCCAATTCTTGTGTCCGCACCTCCTGAAATAGCGGCGTCGAAGCAAATGAACAAAATTGATGAGGATGACATGCTTGAGTTAGAGGATGATCCACCGGAAGTCACGATCAAGAAAGCTAAGTTCGATAGCTTGCCGAAGACCTAGCATGAGAAGCGCTTCACGAAGCTCGAGGAAAAAGTGAGACAGTTGCAGGGCTCGTAGAGTTTGTCCTCGATGGACTTGTTTATTTACGCAAAGGTCAAAGTGCCGAAAAAGTTCAAGATGCCGAAGTTTGAGAAGTGTGACAACACTTCTTGCCTGAAGAACCACTTGCACATGTACTTCGTGCGGATGACCTAGTATGTTAATAATGCACCCCTTATGATCTAATCATTCCAAGCAAGTTTACTTAGCCCACACTAAAGTGATATATTATGAAGAATATAAACCTTTTTGAAACCTGGGACGAAGTAGTTGATGTGCTCACCAGACAACACAAGTTCAATTTGGATATCACTCCCTCCTGTGTGTATCTCAATCGTACTAAAAAGAAGAAGAGTGAGTTGTTCAAGAGTATACCACAAGATGGAGGAACCTGGCTAGTCAAATTACTCCCGAACCAACTGATAAGGAATTGATGAACCAACAGCTAGAATTCCATGTTTTATCTTTATTCTAAAAAAATCTGTTGCTTGTGACCAAACCTTAGTCTATGGATTTACTTGGGATGAGTGTGTAACCAATAACGTAATCTGATAATGTGGAAATACATAATCGGGGAATCTTAGATCTTCATAATTTTTCGCAAGAAGAAGAATGAAAACATACCTTTATACATAGAAATCCCCTTTGAAATGATTGTTGCAGAAACAGAAGAAACGAAGAAATCTGATTTCTATTCATTAACCCACTTTTCTCTTAACGTATCTAATCTAATGGAGGATAAAATACAACATTCGTTGTCTTGGATGGAGAGGAGACTAGACTCTATTTATATAGGCTATCAATTTGTGCCTTCCATCAAAGCACATTTCACTTCGTAAGAGTCGTACCTCTTTAGAGGAATAGTAATTTCTAAATAGAATTGCTTCTTTTCATTGTTTATATAGCCAATACGTTTTAGTAATTAAATAGTTATTAAACCATTAATTAATAACATCATGTGGGCCACAATTATTTTTACGGAGTGGGATAAGGTGACTCATGAAGCCATTGCCTCCACTCAGGTTGGATTGTCCAAGTGACAGTTCTCAGTCACAGAACTAAAATTTCTAGGAAAACGAATGATCCAAGAATACGGCAGACTTCTCGGGAAAACAAAAATCTGCAGGATCTCATGGACTGAGGAACAAAAATCTCAGAAAATGTTAAACTTACGTCGAAGTTCTCTAGAATCAGGGGGAGGTTAGTTTGCTAGAGCAGCCAAAGACTATTTTATTTATCTTGAGAAGAACTCTCTAAGTAGCATGTTTGCCTAGTGGATGAATAAATCCAGTCAGTGCAACAACGACTGAAGAGCTAAATGGAGAGGAGCTCATTCGTGATGCTTTGAATTGGATTCATCCCTACTCTGGGAAAACAATTGATGAGGTTACATCCATTTACTTCCCTTAATTTTGCCAAAGCTGACATTGCATAGAGTTTGTTTTCCTCAGCAATGCAAAAGTTGGTGTAACATTTGAGACACGCTCTATCTCTGGTTCGTCTTTCGTCCCTTTTCATATACTTCTTGGTTTTTACTATCTCCCATTAGAAGGTCTTAATTTTCACCAGAGTATATGTATCTTTTACTTATCTGTGAACTTCGGCAGTCTATATATGGAGCAGGTATCGAACCACTTTCTGTTTTTTTCTTTTTGGGTTGGTGGTTGGCCATTTTGGACGATATACTTGGCATTTTGAAGAAACATCCTAAAAATAGGACCACAAATAATGCTATGAAAGTTGCAGTTACCAAGAATCTACAAGAAAATTCGTTAGTATTTTTTCCATCGTTTTGGTCCAACACTGTTCCATAGGTTCAACAAAGAAATGGGCAGGGTTGACCGGTAATGAGGCTAAAACTTTTAATTCCCTTTTGTTTTAAGCTGCTACTTCAGCCAAGACTTTACCTGTCGAAATTGTCCTACTCAATTGATTTGCTTCTCTGGAGTCATGATCTTTTCAGTGGGTCCTTAAAGCCACAGCCTGTCAAAGATGCTTGTGATGGCTTTTCTCCTTGGCTTGTCCTATGAGTTTGCCAAATTGGACCGGAGTTTTATCGGTCAAAAGACAGGTTGTCGACTTTACAAAATAATTTAAGTAGTTGCTTTCATCTCCTCCGTGTGATCGGGACAATTTATGCGTGCTACAAGGCATAGAACCATATCCATGTTTCCTTGGTTTGACCCATCTTCTCAACTGTACATAAAGCGAGCTCTTTTCGCACCCTCTATTGATTAGGCTCCTCTCAACTTTTCTTTCACCTTTGGCAATGGAAGAAGTGAAGTTGCATGGTTTCTGGGCAAGTCCTTACAGTCACAGAGTGATATGGGCTCTGAAACTGAAAGGCGTGGAATAAGAGTACATAGAAGAAGATCTCTCCAACAAGAGTCAATTGCTATTGCTGTACAACCCAGTTCACAAAAAGATTCCAGTCCTTGTTCATCGTGGGAAACCGATCATCGAGTCCCTTGTGATTCTGGAGTATATTGAAGAAACATGGCCCGAGCCTCCCTTGCTGCCCAAAGAAGCTCACGAGAGAGCCTCATCTCGGTTTTGGATGAACTTTATGGCGGAAAAGGTGAGAGTACACCGTTGTTTCTGTTAGTATTCAACGTTTGCAGCTTCAGCAGTAGATTTTAAAGTAATTGATTGGAAGAAGAAACCTAATCAACCATATTCATTGCAGTTATTGCATTGATTTTGTTTATTTCATGCTATAACAAAAGATCTGTCAGTTTTACAAATTAATGTAGTTTATATCTTTAATGATGGATGACCTCAAGCATACTTAATCCAAGTGGTCTGCTGCCCAAACAAATTGACATTAATTGCAATTTTTTAATTGCACCGGTTCCTCTCCCTTTTAGTGTTGAAAATTCGTTACATTTCTTGCACCCTTCCGATTTTGGCGTTGCTCTCCTTTTCTTTGGGAAACTTCTACTCTATTTAACCTGTGAATAACCAAGAACTTCATCTTCTTGCACAATCTGATTGGCAAATACTGATTCCCACTTCTATTACTCTACCCAAATGTTATTCCACTTAATCAAGATGCCAAATATCTACATAATTGCAAGGTCCTGTGAGATTAGCTAACATCAGATATCTTTTTTTCCTTTTTTTTTCTTTTTCACTCTTGTAGAGTCTTACCTTTTTCAAGTTCTTCCTAATGTCCCAAGGAGAAGAGAGAGAGAAGGCAACTGAGGAAGTGCTTGAAGTCTTGAGGACTTTAGAGCATGAAGCTCTTGCGGACAAGAAGTTCTTTGGAGGAGACAACATAGGACTGGCAGACATCACATTTGGATGGTTGGCTTATTGGTTCGAATGTACAGAGGAAGTCGTTGATGTGAAATTGCTAAGTCCCACCACTTTCCCTCGTTTGCATTTGTGGGTTGAGAACTGGAAGGAGGTTGATGTGGTCAAAGAAAACCATCCTGACTCTGAGAAATTATTGGGCCATTTTAGAAGGTTTAGGGAGAGGTTCACTTAGGAAGAGGGAAAATGAAGTCATGGTTAGTATTATGATATTGGGAGAAGTGATTGAACCAATGTGGAAAATACTTGTTGGTCGGGTGAGATCCTCTCATTTGATATGTGACGACAGATTTTTTTGCACTATTGGGCTCAGTATTTAACCTGCTATAATCTTTCTCTTGATTTCATTCCTTCGAAGGAGATTTTCCTGTAAGAACAGATTACTATTGGTGAGTCGATGCCCGACAATTAGGAAATCCCATTCCATATATGCTCAGGGTGGTTATTTTTTCTCCCATGACCGCTGAATATTGGGAGAGAACAAGAAATACAGAGGAACTAGGATGAGGCATCTTAAACTAGGGAAGGTTGGGTGTTGGTGCCCAGAAAGAAAGAAAACGAGCGTTTGAATCTGTTTTCATACTCAGAAAACCGAAAGAGAAGAAAATAGAATTCTGGAAATGCTTATATGCACATCTAACTCAGCATGTTAGTTGCAAAATGCTATAAGTTTTTACTCGAAGAAGTATCACATTTTCTTCTTGCTATCTTCATAGATTTCATTCTTATTCTCCTTTATCCGAACTGCTTTTAGGATTAAAAAACCAAACCTGAAGCCATATTTTGGTAATACGAAAACCAAACCAGTAGACCCAGAAGCATCTGCCTCAGTTACAAGTCTCTACAACTATATTAATGCAATTTTCATTAGACATTGAACTCGAGTGCGCAGCTGTTTCATTCTATAAACTCAAGCTACTTGAAACCCAATAGACAAGTATAAACAAAGGGATACACATTATTAGGCGAAAGGAAGTATGACGAATTGAACTCGAGAGAAGAGTAATGCTAGAACTTATTAAAACCGTTTTACAAAGTTGATTTATTAATTTATGTGTAGACTGCAATCGGTTTTTGAATTTGGCCCATTTATTTAAAAGGTAGCTCATAATCTGACATATCACATAATGAACCAAAATTTTCAACCGGTTTAATTAAATTAGCATTGCCCGTACTTTTGATACCATATTGAAATCCAGGCGAAATTCTTCTTCTAAAGACTTAAGCTATCCAAAGAAATGTGATACCTTTACCTAACAAAAGCTACACCAGGTAACACGTCAATACATGTGGGTTGAAACTTTAAAAATAGCATGATGTCGATACAATCAATCCCGGGCTGGCCCGACTGGCGTGTTTGACCTTTCTTCCAAAGAAATCTAAATGTTTTATCATGTTGGGTTGAAATTTAGGTTGTCCAAAAACAAAAATGAGATATGAATTCGACCTTCTGAGTTTGTTTGACCAGAAACCCGAAACGTAATGCCCAAGCAACGTGACTCCACCAAACGCCCTTTAAATTGAGCTCGCAAAAGCAAGAAGTATCACACTCTTGAGAGACATGGATGGAGTGAAGTTGCATGGAGTTTGGGCGAGTCCATTCAGCACCAGAGTCGTGTGGGCATTGAAGCTCAAGGGCATACCATTTGACAACATTGAGGAAGACCTCTCCAACAAAAGCGCCTTGCTTTTGCAATACAACCCAGTGCACAAGAAGATTCCTGTGCTCGTCCATGGCTGGCGGCCCATTTGCGAGTCCATGGTCATCGTCGAGTACCTCGAGGAGACGTGGCCGCAATACCCCCTGTTGCCCACCGATCCTCACGAGCGAGCCGTGGCCCGTTTCTGGGTCAAATTCATCGATGAAAAGGTTTGCTATTCTAATCTTCTTCTACTTCGGCAATTCATCTTTTAGAAAGTCAGTCATTCAATTTATAAGTTCCATTTGTTTGGATACCCAACCCTAAATTGCGGTGAGACAAACATAAGGAGGAGTTGGTTTGCATCTCGTTTATGTTTCGAGTGTGCGCGCTGCAGGGTCTTAATGTTTGGATGGTGTATCGGAGTGTCGGCGAAGAGCAAGAGAAGGCCATGAGAGATAGCCTGGAGATGCTGTCGATCCTAGAGGAGCATGGTCCGAACAAGGGAAAGAAATTCTTTGGAGGAGACAGCATCAACATCGTGGACATTGCATTTGGTGGGGTGGCATATTGGATGGGAGCCATAGAAGAGGTATCGGGAGGCAAGATGTTCGACGCCGTGAAGTTCCCTCGCTTGAACGCTTGGATGGCCGACTTCGAGTGCTTGCCCGTGATTGCCGAGAACTTGCCCGATCAAGGGAAGTTGCGCAAGCACCTCGCCCACCTAAGAGAGAAAAGGTTGTCATTGTCCGCACACAAATGATGCGCAGCCTCGATGATCGATGTTGTAAGCTTGGGTACTATATAAAAGTACGATTATCAACTGGATTCCTGTCTCTCTTTGTAACAATAAGACTTCAAGTGAAGTATGTACTTTGGTCGGAAGTTTCAAGTTGAAGCTTACTAATTAGCATATGCAATAAAGTAAAATTCTATTTTCATTTTCTTTTCTGTTTCGTTTTATCTGATAAATATTGTTTCAGATTGTAAATGGAATTGATAAGAGTATTCTCATAGGTTTCTTGTGACACGTGTAAAGCCAAATATTGTATTTACAAAAAAATAATTTATAGACTCATTTTATGAATTTTTATTAGATTGTGTACTATGATGACAATGTGATTAAGCGCCGAATTTGGAGGGAAGAGAAGAAATTTTAATATGAGGAGCAGGTAAGTGTTACTGGCCAAAAGTTTTCTAATTGTGAACAAGGCCGTGCGGTGTTTGGTGAGACGGAATACTTGATCAGCCTCTCTTCAATAGATCGTTTTTTAAGGACAGTACGATGATCGTTTTTTCGGTGTTTGGTGTTTTCTAATTGTATTCACTTTATTCGTTCGACGACCAAATGAAATTATTGAAGTGATCCAAGCCTCAAGGGTTGTTCCTTGACAATTTCTCTTCTTCCCGGTGTTCTTTGATTCGTCGGAACAGGTCCAAGTCGACAGGACAACGCCCGGTTTCAGACGTTTCCGATCAGGTTTTCCAGCTTGGTACGACGAGAGGAGGTAACGGCCAACTTGTGATTCGCCGGCGCCCTGCCATCTAGGGCGGCGCCGAACACTCACAGGGGGACCTCTGACCCTCTCTCTCTAGTTTTCTCCCTTCGGTTTCCCTCCTTTCTCTCTCCTTTCTCTCTCAGGAAATTTCTCAAACACTCTCCGTTCACTTTCTTCAATTTTTTTCTTTTTTTGTTCATTGATTTCACACTCAAAATTGGTTGGAACCGAACTTCAATCGGTTTTGAGTTGTTAACCGGTGCCTGCTAGACATTTTCCAATCGGTCCAATCAATTTCCACGTGTTGAATTGACGGGGAAACGATCAGCAAAGTTTTGGATTTGAGTTAGTTTTTCTGGGTTTATTGCAAGTTGAATGAACCTGGTGAAGAAGACAATACTATCCAGGTTGGGTCGAGTCAACCCACCCGACCTGGCAGTTGCGGTTTTGCCTAAATTTGCGAATTAAACTCAATTTCCACCAAATTTTCGAAATTCAACCTCAAAATTGAATTTCCCAACATATTCCCGAACCCAAACACATAATTCTCCCCAATTTTTATTATAATTATGATCAAGATTTTCTCATTTTTATATTCGGGTTAATAGGGTTTTGATCAATTCGAGGTCTTAATGACCTGATTAGGCAAAATTGATGCCAAAATTGCATTACCCACCCCTGATTAACCCTAGAAATGATAGTCTCATATTTCGAAAATTTCATTTTGGGCATGATTCCCAATTTAGGTTCAAAATTCTTAATTTTCAATCAAATTTTGGGGATTTCTGATTTTTATGTCAAATTGTGCAATTGGACCAACCATTATGCAATTAAAGATCCCAAAATCAATTGTTGTGAAGACACTATGACTTAAAAATGTCTAGAAAAAATTTTATTTCATTTTTGGTACAATTCGAGCTTAATTTTGCCCAATTTTGGGGAAAACATACACCCGATTGAAATTTTCTAAAATTGACAATGTATTTATGACATTAGATTTAAAAGAAGATTAATGACTATTTTTATGGAATTTTATGATTTCATGTACTATTTTTCTTGATTTTCTTGCTTATTTTGACTAAAAGAAATTCATAAAAAATGCAGAAAAATGCTAAAAAAATATTTTTCGGTTTAGAAATAGGTTTCCAAGCTTGGCCAAGGTCCCTAGACCTAATTTTGAAATTTTTGAAAATATAACAAAAATGAGCTAAAAATTAGGTATCAAGAGCCGCGTTGAGGATCGAATCGGAAATTCAAACCAAGATTAAGGCATTGCAATCTACAGACCAAGAAATTAAGAAGATAGCTGAAATGGATGCCACCAAGAGAAAACTGGATTTCCAAGTGTCCGAGAACGGGATCTTGAAGTTCCGTAGACGGTTATTAGTGCCCGACGATGTGGAACTTAAGGAGGAGATTTTGAAGGAAGCTCATTGTAGCAATTATAGCATCCATCCAAGCAGTACAAAGATGTATCAGAACCCGCGGCAGCATTATTGATGGAATGAGATGAGAATAGATGTGGCCAAGCATGTGGCGAAATGTCTGACTTGTCAGCAAGTAAAGGCACATCATTGTAAGCCTGGAGGACTTTTGCGACCATTGGAAATCCCTGAATAGAAATTGGAACATGTTACGATGGATTTTGTCACGAGATTACCAAGGAGCCAGAGAGGGCACAATTCGATTTGGGTAATTGTGAATAGATTGACTAAGTCAACGCACTTCCTGGAGGTACGAAAGGATTTTGAGTTGGAAAGGTATGCGGATTTGTATGTACAACAGATTATTCGACTTCATGAAGTGCTAGTGACGATCACTTCGGATTGTGATCCCCGGTTTACCGCCAACTTTTGGAAAAGTCTGCAAATGGCCTTAGGAACAAAGCTTCAATTTAGTACGGCCTATCATCCACAGACGGATGGCCAGTTGGAGAGGACGATCTAAACTTTGGAAGATATGTTGTGCGCATGTGTGTTGGATTTCCGGAGCAAATGGGAAGAGCAGTTGCATTTAATCGAGTTTACCTACAATAACAGTTATCAGCAGAGTATTCAAATAGCACCGTTTGAGGCATTGTATGGCAGAACATGCAAAACGCCAGTGTGTTGGGATGAAGTTGGGGAACGAAGTAGTGTCCAGAATAAGTCTAACATACAGTTGAGGCAGTCGAGATCATTCGAAAAAGGTTAAAGATAGCACAGAGTCGTCAGAAATGTTATGCCGATCGGAGACGGAGACCTTTAGAATTTTAGGTTGGAGATCATGTTTTTCTTAAGGTGTCCCCAATGAAAGGACTGTCCTGATCTAGCAAGAAAGAAAAATTGAGCTCAAGATATGTCGGTCCATTCAAAATTTTGGAGAAGATTGGAGATCTGGCCTATCGACTTCCCTTGCCGCCTAACTTGTCCCAAGTGCATAATATATTCTACGTGTTGATGCTGAGGAAGTATGAGTCGGATCCGACCCACGTGCTGAGATATGAAGAAATAGACATAGATGACAGAGTGTCATACATGGAAAGACTAGTAAGGATTGAAGATAGAAAGGATTGGGTGCTGTGAAACAAGACGATTCCAATGGTCAAAGTCGTTTGGAAGCGTTATAGAACGGAAGGTGCCACTTGGGAAAGTGAAAAAGCGATGCGATATTAATACCCCCAGTTGTTTGTGTCACATCCTGATTTTGGGCCTGGGAAGCCGCAAATAAATGGTAATATCCTCAATTTCAGTCCCTGGAAAATGGCTATGGTTTAAGTTTGGCGGTTTTCCAATCAGAACTAAATTGTTTTCTCTTGTTTTGGAAAACCTAGTTTTCTGATCATTTGTATCCTTTCGTTTTGTTATTTTTTGGGAGACTTTTGTGATCCGAATTTCCAAACACTTTCTTCTGAAAAGTTATTCCAAACAATTTGGAGTTTTACATGATTTAATTTCAGAATTTTTGGAGTTGAGATGAGTGGTACGATGGCCTGATTTTCGGACTGTGTGAAACTGCCCAAAATGGGTATTTCGTTGATGTTTACACCGTCTTGATTTTCTAAAAGTTTTTCTGGGCCGATTTTGGAAAAGTTTCCTTCACGAAAGTTGTTAAGAACTTCCTTTTCTATAACATGTGTAAATTTGGGAATTTTTTGAGATGATTTGGATTCTGGACAGAGCTTATTTTGAGAAGCAAATATTCTGTTCTAGTAAACTGTTTTTAGTCTGTTTTTGAGTGATTGAAATTGGTGTTTACAGAGAGAATTAGATTTTGTGTTCTTGACGAAAAATGTTTATCAAAGCCTTTTTTATGACATATCCGAATTTGAGAATTTTCGGAGTCTATTTACTATATTTTCAAGTCCAATGTCGTGAACAGTGCAAAGCTGTTCGGTTTTGTCAGATTTCAAAGATTTATCAATTGTTATTTGAAAAACGTTGAAATCTCAACTTGAGATCTTTTGGTGATATTTGAGGATATTTCCGTGCTAAACCTCGGGTTGGATGGAATTATTATGCGTGTTTATCGCGGAAAATCTTCGAAAAATCTTGTGATTAAGTATGGCACAGATTGTGATTTTTGTGCCAATTGGTATATTTCGTGTGACCCGATTGGCCCGAGTCATTTACGTAAGAATTCAGTAAAGTTAGGAGGTTCTAAGGAGTCCACGGTCGGGAAATTGGTAGAAAAATCTAGAGGATAAGGCCTTGACCAAGTCAAAACTTATCCTCCAAGCTTCATTATGACCCTTATTTATTAAAGTTGGACTTTGATGCCCCACCATCATGGCTTGTATTAATTGCTTGGACTTTAAGGCCCTTCATCATGACTTGCAATAAATGAATGAAGATTTTGAGGCATCCGTCATGATGACAGGCCATCATGACTTTTGACTTTGAGGCACCACCATCATAACTTTTGGACTTAGGCTATTAATGGTTGGATGACACGCTGCTTACCTCATCTCCCATAATGACACGTGCGCTTACCTCATCCAAACTTAGGCCCCAAGTTTTGTCTCCCTATAAATAGAAAGAAGGCCATTCGGCCAAGGGAGAGAGAGAGAGAGAGAGAGAGAGAGAGAGAGAGAGAGAGTAGCCGTGAGGGAGAGAGAGAGAGAGAAAGAGAGAGAGAGGAAGCCTTATGCAAGGCCGTGTGTTCGTGTTCAAGCTCGAGAACCACCAAAAATCGCCCGAGAGTTGCTGAGACTCACATGTCCTTCACATGCCTCATTTCTCTAGTTCTTGTTTAATTGATGTGTAAGTGAATTCCCTAATATCGGGAAATGATGTTGAGATGTGTTGTGACGTGGTTTGCTTGGACCGTTTCTCAGTCGTTTGGTTGGTCGTAGTTGGTTCATTTTCTTGGTTTGATCATGTTTCGTGTTTGATGTTGTTTTGAGATAGAATCAAGACTTGAATGGCAAGGTGCACATGTTATAGCCGTGCTTGATATTCTCTTGTTGAACTTTGCCATTGATCTGTCATCGATGCGGGTGCGGTAAGGCCGACTTATGTTAACGGCGATCGATATATCCTCGCTTGATATTAGTGTTTTCACTTGCCGAGTCTCCCCGACTCATCCCCCATTTTCCCACCCTCAGGTACATAGGATGGTCGAACGGACGGCAGTGACAGGGGGAGTTAAGCCATGTTGGAGTTGGGGGAAAACTAGGAGCGGTGAATCGAAGTAGTGGGCTTAGGACACCCAAGCCAATTATTATTATTATGTAAATGGCTAAAACCGACTAAGTTGGCTTGTAAAATATGTTTGCATGCTTTGTAAACATAAGGTTTGCTCACGATGTTGTTTGTCTTAATCCCGCTGTTGTTCTAAATGTGATTGTTCCGAGTTATGCTTCCGCTTGTGTAATGAAAAAGAATAATGAACGGGACGTCACATTTATATGACCCCGAGGTCGGGGTGTCACAGTTTGAGTAGATGGGTTTGAGTTGTAAATTTCGAGAACGAAATTTTTATAAGGGAGAAGAGTTGTGATATTCTGAATTCGACCCTTTTCCGGGATCAATGAAATGAATGTGTATTTCTCATTTCATTTTAGTAAGTCTCGCCCGGAACTGATTACTCTCGGAATGCTAACCAATAGGGAATGGCTAACTAGGAAAACAGTACGTGAGCTCAAAAACTTGACCGTGAATCGAGCTTCGATTATGAGAAACGACGAGGGAATAATTTGGGCCAATGTGAGCCGATCCAAGGAGGGCAAAGGATTTGGTTTGCCAACGACGTACGATCGGATCGCGGGTGATTCCACACGGCCAAGAGTTTGCGTGGCGAACGATCCTAAACTTACTCCGAATGATCGCGACCTCCGGAACTAGCGATAGATCCTTGCGTTCTCTTGGAAATTGAGATCGTCACGACTCGAGTAACCTTAAGTCGATACGCATAACTTGTAACATCTTGAATTTTCACTCGTTTCTAGGACTAATAAAGTGTATATTAATTCTCGTTTAATTTTAGTAAGTCTCGCCCAGAGCTGATCACTCATGGGATACTAACCCAATGGGAATGACTAAATAGGAAAAACGGTACGTGGACTGAGGATCCAATCGCGAATTGGGCATCGATTTCAAGAATCGCCGAAGAAATATTTTGGGCAAATATGGGCAGATCTTAGGAAAGTGACGGATTTGATTTAGCCAACGACGTACGATCAGATCGCGGGTAATTCCGCACGACCGAGAGTACACGTGGTGAACGAATCCCGAAGTTAACCCGAATGATCGTGATCTCAGGCACTAGTGATAACTCCTCGCGTCCTCTCGAAAATCGAGGCCATCACAACTCGGACAACCCTAGGTCGATACGCGTAACCCCTAAACAGCTACCCATTAGTGAGAAGCCCTAAAATTTTAAAATGAGAGAATTTGATCGCGAAATTGGACCCGAACTTCGATGTCGAAATTTCGTGGACGTTTGCGACTATTTTGCAAGGCCAATGTCATTTTAGAGTGGCTATGCATGTTTGGAGTGGGTATGATTGAAAAATGAAATTTCAGCCCGAAAGTGAAAAATTACGATTTTACCCCTCCAAACTTTGACGTTAGTTTCTGAAGTAGTACGCCACTATTTTTAGTGGCCGATGTCGTTTTGGTGTGGCCACAAACATTTGGGGCTAGTACAGTAAAAAATTGGAATTTCGGCCGAAATTGAAAAATTTACTATTTTACCCCTTTGGACTCCAGCGTCGATTTTCAAGGGCATATGAGATTATTTTTCGAGGCTGATGTCATTTTAAGATGGCCACGCATAATTGGAGTGTGTATGGTCGAAAAATGGAATTCGACCAGGGATCGAAAAATTACGAAAATGCCCCTGTGCCCAATTTTCACTATTCCGAATTTTTGGATAAATTTTTGGGCAATAATTGAGGATTTATTAAGTGGATAATTATTAGGATTTATTGAATTACTATTATGCCCATTGAATTATTGGATAAGCACAAATTTGGGCCATTAGATCATGGGCAAATTGGGAAATAGCTTAGGATTGTGACACATGTCCCCCACCAGCCTATATTTTTTACCATGTTGACCATCTTCTTCCTCATTTTCCCTTTCTCTCCCGGCCAATTTCCCCCCTTCCCAACTTTCACCGATCATCCTTCCCTTCCGGTCTCCTCCTCGCTGTTCGTATGCGCCGTCCGTACCGTTGTCCATACATCACCGTCCATATGCGTCATCCGTACGTCGCACCGCCGTCCGTACCATTAGAATGCCGCCACCGATCTTGCCGTCCACTGGCGATTGGCCGCTCGTTCCCGTCGACCCGGTTTAGATTAGGCGAGTATAAATTCCTAAACCTAAATTAGGACTAATGTGCATTTCTAGATAATATTATGTGATTTTGAGGTTAATTAAGTGAGAATTAAGCTTAATTGAGGTCCAATGATTGGTGGCTGATTATATGGAATATTTGGGAGTAAATAGGCTGATTAGGAGGTGGATTAACACCCTAATTATGGCTGTTTGGTGGCTGTCCCCCTTGGATCCGAATTTGATTAAAATGGACTAAGTTGAGGTTAATTGGATGATTGCCGTGAATGGTTCGAATTAAACGATTCAATGACTAATTGGTACTTGATTGAGTTCAATTGTGTGATGGCACGTGTGTATATTTATTGGCCAAGGTTGATTTGATATTAGTGGGCCTTGACTATGCAAGATTGTGTGCACTAAATGCGTGAATAATGTGCCGTGCCCAATTATGTTTAATTGAAATTGGGCATGCCGATGTAATGATGATTGTTTGTGTTATGGCACAATTGAACCTGTTGGTATTCTTGGAGTGCATGCCCGTGATTGAAATTGGTGCTCATTATGCATTGCGTGATCACCTTGAGTGTGGGAAGTTGCATGGCTATGCATTTCGTGCACAGAGAATGGGCATGAGACAGAAATTATGCAAGGGTGCAAGCATGGCATGCACGTGTGATCACTAAGGGCCTTCGGGTCGTGCCGTCCTGAAGCGTTTATGCGGGACAATGCCCGGTTTGTCCGGAAGATTAAGGAGATCGGTTTTGTGCCTGAGGCATTTTACATGGGCTAGAGACACTGAGCCATATGTGCTTTGGCACGGGCTGCGGAGTGTCGTGGGCCTTCAGGTCAGAATATTTGTTGGCCTTCAGGTTTTGGCCTTCGAGTCGGTTTATAAATTGCTAAAATAAGCCGTATGCCAGAGTGCATCACTTGAGCCGAATCATGAGCAAGGCGAATGTATGCCAGAGTATGTGGCTAATGTGCGCGCCGGAGATTCGTGTGTGAGACAGACACATTATAAGCATGAGCATGCGTTTGGTGTACGTATGACCGTTGTGTCGCGTATGTGCCGTGAATATTGTTATAAAATGCCTAACCTGCAGGGTCATTTGTATGCTTGATTTGGGCCAAGGGCCTAGGTCAATTGGTTGAAATTATTGTGTATTGTGTGATTTGTCTGCCTGTCAGGAGGTGCATGTTAGCCTAGTTTAGGTTTATGGGTTTTACTTGCTGAGCTTGTCTCATTGTTGTATAAACCCTCTTTTTGGACCCCCAAACCTGAAGATGCCTGATGCTCCAGTACATTTTGGAGTTTCACGCTAACTAGAGCGGACGACGACTGGCCATCCCTTAGGGAATGGGGATGTGTATGTTAGATTTTATACCCTGATATTAGTAGTTGTGAGAGAGGGATACCCGAGCACAATGAGTATGTAGCATGGTATCTTAGGAGTCCAATTGGTTTGCACAGACCTCTTCGTATTTTTTATCTTCCGTTTTCCGCAATGTCCTAATGGAGAAGTGGTTAGTCCCGAGGCGTCGTCTAGTGGGAGTTCGAGTGTTGGAGCTAAACCAGTTGTCTGAGAGATGGATGATATGGAAGCCGACGATGAACCCGACCCTATGAAGCAGGACATCGACCAGATGGGTGAAGCTGAACCGGAGGATGTGGATGAGGAGGACCAAGTTGCGGAGGATGAGTCCGAGCTAGACTCATTAGATTCTGAGGAAGAGTTGCCTGGTAGTTCTTCGTCCTTAGAATCTTTTGGTTTTGACCCGGACTGGGTCCCCTAGGTTAGCCCCGCCTAGTAGGTCGGACTGGCACTTTTTGATTAAGTCCACCTTAGCTTAGTACCCCTGACCTGACTGCTGATCCTTTTTGACCTCAGCGGTCACTATTTTGTTGGTTCCCTGTTGTTCTCTCCCTGTAAACAAATATTGTATATATTCTTATAGTAATGAAATGTATATGTTTTTAATCTAAATAATTTTCCATTGTTGTGCTATCCATGGTTGTCTGATTTATTGTACGGGTGTATATAAGTATTTATATACGTTGCTTTCGCTTGTGTTTTGATCTCTGTTTCGTTAAGCATTGGGTCAGCAACGAGTCCTGGGGACGTCGCACCAATTCAACCTGTGGTGGGATGCTCGTGCTTTGTGGAGTACGAGACGTGACATAACCTCTAAAAAGCCGCTCGTTAGTAAGAGACGCTAAAATCGTATTTGAGCGAAATTGATCGTTGAGTTGAATCCGGATTTGAGTATCAAATTTCACGAACATACACGACTAATTTTCAAGGATGACATCGTATTAGTGTGGCCAATCATATTTGGAATCGATTTGGTCGAAAAATTGTATTTTGGACCGGGAGTGGAAAATTACCATTTTGCCCTTGAACCTTAAGCCTTAATTCCGAATTATTGGAGGTCAATATGGACTTGTTCAGCCCCAAGAGTGCCAAATTTATTGGGTAATTAAGCCTCCATCACTTTTGCTCATTCCCAACTTTGCCCCTAGATGTTTTGTTCTAGAATGAATCCTAGCCCTTGGTTTTGGATAGAATTGATCGGCCTTTGATTTTCAGCCATTGGATGAGAGTTCTAGTGGGGTAGGCAAGCATGTCAATGTTAGTAGAGTGGGTCACCTACTCCCACTCAAGCTTTTTGAATAAATTCTCTCATTTTCTCTCTCTCCCCTCATTCTCACCTTCGGCCGGCCACTCCCCCTCTCACTCTCTCCACTTTCTTCTCCTCCTTGCGACGTGAAGCAAGCTTTGGTGCGCCAAATTGTGGACGTGGCTGAATTATCTAGACAGACGAATTGAGTATGTTGTTGTGTGAATTGAGTACTCAATGTGGATTTAATTGATACCCTGAGTTTTGGATGATCTGGCCATGGTTTTGTGCATATTGAGTGACGGCATATTATGTGAATCATGCGAGTTTGTACGAATGGCATTGAGCATGTGATCACCTAAATTGCCCTGAGGTGTCGTTTACGCGGGGTTCAGATAATAATTGGTGGAATGTGTACATGTGGTCACATAAGCCCTGAGGCGTTTAATGCGGGGTATTGAACTCGTCCTAAGGCATTTAACGTGGGATGATGCCCAGATTAGTGGATGATGGCCAACCCGAGGCGTTGTTCACGCGGGTTGTGTCATGGACTTAAGGCGTCTTACGCGAGTCTCGAGCAATGATGGACCTGATGCGTTTAACGTGGGTCAGTGATTAATTGGAAATTAGCACGTGTGCGAATTATGCATTTATGAGTGCAGACATGCGAATGGCAAGTGTTCACGGCTAAGTGATCGTACGTATGTGCCATTAATGGTTTTTGTGTTATTATTGTTTGCCTAACCTACAAGGTCAATGATATGTTGATTTGGGCCCAAGGGCCTAAGTCGTTTGAGTATTGGACTATTTGTTTGGTTAGTTGCATGTTAGGAGGTGCATGTTGGCCTAGTTTAGGTTTAGGGGGCCTACTTACTAAGATTCGTTCTCACTGTTGTTAAATCCCAACATTTCAGACCCTCGACCTTGAGGATGGCTAGTATACCGCTACGTTTTGGGATCCCGGACCGTATAGAGCGTTCGGTGATCGAGTACCTCGGTTGGAACGAGGAGGCTTATATTAGGTTTTACACTATCATTTGAGTCGATGAGGGCGGGCCACAGCTCAAGGCCCATCCTTAACTTAGTTGGTGCTACTGAGACCAAACTGGCTTTCATGGAACCCTTAGGACTTTCGACGCTCCGTTTGATAGGTTAGGCCAGTGGGACCTGCATGTAGCTGATAAGGAGGTAGTGAGTCTTGATGTCGTGTCTGAGGCAGATTTTGACCCTCGGCCCATCATCAGAGAGTCCGAAATGGATTCCGACCATGAGGAGGAGGAGTAGATGGAGTAGAAGTCCAATCCCGAACTGGAGCCGATAAAGCTGGAGTCAGAGCCGGAAGATGATCCTGAAGAGGAGTCATTGGAGGTTGAGTTCAAGCCAGAGTCTATGGATTTCCGAGTTTAAGTCGTTCGATGATTTATCCGAGTCTTTGAGATCTAACTCGGATTAAATACCCTAGGAGTTAGCCTTGAGCATAGCTAGGGTTTAGGGCCGACACTTTTTGGGAGGAACCCTTATTAGATATAATACCCGATCACCCCGAGCCACGTATTCCTTTTGTTGACGGTGACTTGCTGACCCGTTTTGGCTTATGTATACTTATGTTTTTAACGGATATTGTAAATTCTCTTTTTATAAATGTAAGTTTATGTCTGTGATATTTGTTGCTACCTTGGTCAAGTTTAATTGTGTACAGGTGTATGATCATTTTCAAATGTATATTACTCTCTGATTTTGGGTTTTGGGTCAGCAACGAGTCCTGGGACGTCGCACTAATTTCGATTGCAGAAGGGATGCCGCGTGCCGTAAGATTTGGGCGTGACAACTTTTATCTAGGTCGACGAGGGCGGACCGCAGCTCAAGGCCTATCCTTACCTTAGTTGGTGCTACCGAGATCGCCGAGATCAGACCGGCTTCCATGGAACCCTTAAAACTTTTGATGTTCCGTTCAATGGGACCCGCATGTAGTTGATGGGGAGGTAGTGAGCCCCAATTCCATGTTTGAGGCGGATTTTGACCCTCGGCCACTCATCATAGAGTCCGACATGAATTCCGAGCATGAGGATGAAGAGCCATGGAGTGGGAGTCCAATTATGATCCAGAGCCGATGGATCTTGAATCAGAGCCCGAGGAGGATCTCGAGGAGGAGCAATTAGAGGTCGAGTCCGAGCCCGAGTCTATGGATTCCAAGTTCGAGTTGTCCGACGATTCATTCGAGTCTTTTGGATCCGACTCAGTTTGGATACCACCTAGGGGTTAGCCTAGGGCATAGCTAGCAATTAGAGTTGAAACTTTTTGAAGGGAGCCTTTTTTGGATATAGTACCTAACCGCCCCGAGCCACATATTCCTTTTTGATGACGGTGGCTTACTGACCCATTTTTGGCCTATGTATACTTATATTTCTAATGGATGTTGTAAATACTCTTTGATTAATATAAGTATGTGTTTTATGAAGTATGTTACTATGTTGTCTTTCGTTTCTATCTTGGTCATGTTTGTTGTGTTCGAGTGCGTGATCGTTTCCGTATGTGTATATTCTCTGATTCGGGGTTTTGGGTCGGCGACGACTCTTGGGACATCGCACAAGTTCGATCGAAGAAGGGATGCCGCATGCCATAGAGTTCGGGGTGTGACAACAGGTTGCGAACACTCAGAGGGTGATAGCTCTAAAGCTACAACCTGCGAACACTTGACAAGACTATAAAAGTCACCATATTCAAAGTTGCAAAATCGCGATCACTTATGAGAATCATCACTCAGAGGTTACGAAGTGCAATTTGCTTTAGAATATTTGTTTTGCCTAGTGGCTCCTCGCCAGTAGGTCTTTGGATGAGGCCATGCTTTGGGCCAAAAAAGTTATTCAAGACTACAAGTTACGAACACTCGAAGGGTGATAGCTTCGAAACTACAATCCTGCGATCACTTGAGAAAACTGTAAAAATCACCATATTCAAAACTGCAAAATCGCGGTCACTCATGAGAATCATCACTTAGAGGCTACAAAGTGCAATTTGCTTTGGAATATCTGTTTAAAAAAAGTGTGATTTTGAGAATAATTTCACGAAACTTTTGTATGGTTTTTTAGCTAGCCAAAAACTATTTTGAAACGTTGTCTTTAGATTACCACAAATTTTTTGAAAACATGGTTTCTAGTTAACCAAAAACTGTTGAAACTTCGTTTTAAAAAAAAACAGCATTCTTCATGTCAATGCATTTTGACAATCAAATTTCCTTTAAAGGAAGTATTTGAGCAAATAACTCGAAATCTTTCGAGAAATATTTTAAACGGTCATTTAGAAGACTTTCATTAGAAAGGATTTGTCTCGATCTATGAATTTGGTATTTTCTTCACCAGTTAGAATGGGTATCATCTTAGAACCCTCAATTCATCTCTCTTAACCAATCCTTAGGTGTTCAGAGATGTTGGCAATATATACAATCCAATTGATCCGATAAGGTCTTTCAAAGGACTATAGTGTCAGCTCGGTTAATGGCTATTCAAAGGATAGGCATTCTGAGGCCAAGAAAAAGATCTTATCATCTGTCAACTCACTTCGGGTCTTCAAGGTAAGAATCTTGGAGGATAAGATAAGACAATATTGCACACACTTCTTTAGGTGATGGCTTTTGTCATGAAATCATTTTTTCAATCTCAACATCCCAATCTAAAGAGTCTTTGGGGAGAGGTTGTAATGTTGATATTGGGTAGGCTCAAAAGGCTCAATTATTTTGTTTTGAATTCAGGGTTTTTGTAAAATTGGTGATCTTCTTGGCATCACCACCCCCTTTTTCTTTGTCCATTGGGGATCTTTTCTTATCATGAACACAAGCTTTCTATTTATTAAAGTGGATCATATGCTCATGCTCCAGTGCGAAGAGATGATCACCAACTTGGGATTCTGAAATGAATATTCAGGCTCAATCGGGCTTTGCCAAAGGTAATGTGTTTAGGTGTAGGAAATGAAGTGTTCTTCTTCCTTTTGGGATGTTTTGAGCTTCCATACAAATTTACATGAAGTGCTCATAGAAAGATTGATGCAAGAGTATGCAATAAAGTCTTTCTTGATCCTACTCTCCATAGCTTTTAATCCACTATAGCATCTTGAATTTCGACCTATTTCCGGAATCAATGAAATAGATATTATTCTCATTTAATTTTAGTGAGTCTCGCCCGAAACGGATCCTTCACGGGATACTGACCAATAGGGAATGGCTAACTAGAAAAACGATACGTGGACTAAGGAATCGATCGTGAATCGAGCACCGATTTAGAGAAACGACGAGGAAATATTTTGGAGCAACATGGGCGATCATAGGAAGGTGACAGATTTAGTTTGGCCAATGACGTATGATCAGATTGCGGGTGATTCCGCATGACCGAGAGTACGTGTGGCGAACAAATCCCAAACTAAATCCAAACGATCGCGACCCTTGGAACTAGCAATAACTCCTCGCGTTCTCTCGATAATCAAGACTGTCATGACTCGAGTAATCCTAAGTCGATGAATGTAACCCCTAAACAGCCGCCCGTTAGTGAGAGACCCTAAAATTGTAATTGAGTAATTTTGATCGCAAAATTTGAACTAGACTTGGATGTTGATTTTCGTGGGCATACGCAATTGTTTTTGCGAGGACGACGTCATTTTAGTGTGGCCAGTCATATTTGGGGTCGGTACGGTCGAAAAATGGAAATTCGGCTCGGGACCGGAAAATTACGATTTTGCCCCTAGGCCTATTTTTGGTATTACAAATTTGGGAATTATTGGAGGATAATTTGAGGATTAAATTGGACATTGTTTCAACCCAACAATTTAGCAAAGCAAAGGACTAAAATGCCCTTGGATATTTTTGTAGGGTTTAATCTCAACCTTTGGACTTGAGGGCAAGAAGGGCATAACAAAAAATTGGTCAAACCTCATCATTACCCCTAATAATATACAAGTCTCTCTCTCTCTCTCTCTCTCTCTCCCATTTCTTCCTCCCCAAGTCGGCCGACTCCCTCTCTCTCCCTCCTCTCCCGCCGGTTCTTCCTCATTCGATCACATGAGCGCCGTTCGCCGGAGGAGATGCCACCGTCAGTCCAAGCCGCCGCCATCCATCCTCTCTCTCTTCGTCTTGTCTCTCTCTCCCCTTTTGTTCAGCGTGAGGACCGCCGATTGGCCTTGGCCGTGAGGATCACCACCGCGGCCATATCTTTGCCGTCACCGCCGGAACGCCGCTGCTAATTCCGCCGCACGCCGGCGATCAGCCGCCCGTTCCCCGCCAAACCAGCCTTGTTGGAGCTTAGGATTAGGTGAGTAAACTATCCCTAAACCCTAATTAGGCTAATTAAGCATTTCTAGATGGGTTTAGGTTAGTTTAGGGATTAATTAGGTTGGAATTGAGCTTGATTAATGGCTGATTGTTGGAGGCTAATTTGGTGGTGATTTGGGGAGTCCAATGACGTGTTTTGAGGATAATTGTTGGCCTAGAGTGAACCGATTCTGTGGCTGTCCATAAGTTGAGCAATCGGACTTAAGTGGATTAATGGGAAGCTTAATTGTGAATTGGCCGTGAGTGTCGTGTTGTCTAATTGATGGTTGATTTGTGTTGATTTAGATGTCAATTTCATGATGCCATGTTGTGCATTTATAGTGGCCGAATATGAGGTGGTACAGAGGGCCTCGAATGTGCGAACTTAAGTTATGTTAATCGCATGATTTAAGTGCCATTGGTGTGCCGAGTTCAATTTGGACTAAATTGACGAATTGGGAGACTTAATGGGTTATTTTGAAGTTGATTTATGGCTGAGAATGACCGGAATTAGTGGCTGCCATATGATGATTAAATGGCCTAAGTTCGGGCGATTTGAGGCTTAATGAGAATAATTCCTGAGCATGCCACGTTTGAATGATCTAGTGGCTGATTTGTGCACATTGGAGATTAATTTGATGAGGCCATGTCGAGTGTCTTGTGTGTGTGGACGAAAATGAAGTGGCGTGGCGAACCTTGAGTGTGCGAGCTTATGTCGTGCTAGTTGCATGAATTATGTGCCAATGATATGCCGAAGCCTAATTGCATTGAATTGCTTGTTTGGGCGTGCTAATATGTTAATTTGGGCATGTCGTGGCTGATTTGAATTGAATAATTCTTTGGGCATGCTAAAGTGTTAATTTAGCACGGCATGAGACGAATTGGGCATTTTGAAATGCACGTTGAATTGGCATAATTCTTTATGTGCCTAGAATGAAGTTGGATGCTCATTGTACATTGCATTATTACACGAGTACGGGACTGCATGGCCACACATTTCACTTGCTGTGCATTGGCTTGAGATGAGATTTGTGCAAGTATACGTGCTTGACATGAGCATGTGATCACCTAAAATGCCCTGATGCGTTTTATGTGGGGTTCAGAAAAAACTGATCGTGTGTATGTGTGATCACTAAGGGCCCTAATGCGTTTTACGTAGGGTCGATTTCATCCTGATGCGTTTTACACAGGACGATGCCCGGTACGTCCGGAAGACGGCTAACTTGATGTGTTTTATGCGGGTTTTGGTCCGTACGGAGATTGGTGTTGCGCCTGATGCGTTTTCACGCGGGCTAGAGACACTGGGCCTGATGCGTTTTACGCGGGCCATGAAGTGTTGGTAATTGAGAAATAGATCTGATGCGTTTTACGCGGGTCGAGCTCTAATTGAAAAATGAGTTGTGTGCCAGAATGCATTATCTAAGTTAAATCATAAGTATGGCAAATGTGTGCCAGAGTGTGTTGGCCATTGTGCGTATCGGTGACTCGTATGTGAGGCAGTCATTAATTAGCATGAGCATGTGTATGGCGTATGTGTGACCAGTGTGTTTGCGTATGTGCCGTGAATATTATTATAAAATGCCTAACCTGCAAGGTCAATTGTATGCTCGATTTGGGCCCGAGGGCCTAAGTCAATTGGCTGGCAATTATTATGTGTTGTGTGTAATTGTTTGCCTGTTAGGAGGTGCATGTTAGCCTAGTTTAGGTTTATGGGGGTTTTACTCACTAAGATTCGTCTCATTATTGTTAAAACCCAATATTTCAGACCCCACCATGAACCCAGGAAACCCATCTCCTCACTTTGGGATCCCCAGTCACGTGGATAGTCAGCGGGTGGAGTACCCTCTAGGAGACGATTGAGCTTATGTGAAGCATTTGAGTATAGTTTGGGTTGACGAGGGTGGATTGTACCTGAAGCCTTATTCGTATATGGCGTGGACATATCAAGATGGTATAGAGGAGACTAGCCTACTGAGGAGTTTCGACATCCCCTACGATGGTGTTAGTGAGTGGGACCCTTCGGCAATCAAGCCTCCTGATGGCGTGTCACGCCCCGAACCCCGCAAGCGCGCAACATCCTGCAATGGTCATTATGATGCGACGTCCCAGGACGCCTCGTCGACCCAACATTTTATCTTTTGATTACGCATGCGGAAGCTAAACAAAGCTTCACCCAGACAATAATAATAAACAAGGATAGATAGGAAAACGGTTCACCACATCAAAACATCATTTTAACATTTACTTGATTAACCCCTGGGAATATTTTTACAAGCCCACTCCGGGCATTTCCATAAAAGTCTACAAAAAGATGTTAGGGTGGGGTCAATCTACCAAAAGTCAGCTTCCAGGCACCCCGAACCATACTGGGTGCGTCAACATGCTAAGGGCCTACAAAAAAAATGTTTAACAACCACAAATGAGATAAAAATCTCAATAAGTTAACGCCTAAGCCCCGTTTAGAAGGCCAACTCACCTCGGGGGTCCCTACTCAGGCAATACAGCATCAACAAAGAACATTTATTAAACAACCACGGGCATTCTTACCTCGCCTTGATACACTCGTTGATGAAATGCACATGTCACAAACTCGAAGCATCTAAATCAATTACTCATGCATCAATGCATCACAAGCGTGTGTGTCCCGATTATAAGATAGAATCCACTTGGGCACGTCCCATACCATGCCTAGCAGTTTCTATCACATAATCAGGCACTATGCATCACACGTATTCCAGTTATTACGCCCCCTCGGGGCCACTACACATCAAGCGATCTGCAAAGAAGGCGGCGGTCTTCCCAAGAAAAACCGGGGCTCCATCCCGCCCCATTGGGCACGGCTACGTCAAACGATCTACAGTAAGACGGCATTCCAATACGGCAACATCAAACGATCTGCAGTAAGATGGTATTTCGTAAGGAGCATCGAGTCCGGCCTCGGGCCGCGACAAGGCATCCGGGGTATCGGCACTCCAGATTATCCCTAGGCATCCGATAAATCGGGCAACGTCAAGCGATGCACAACAAGACGGCTCCAACGTGTGACCACACGAGCACACAAGCATTCCGGCCAATTATTATCTTCTCAATTAGCCCATGCATCCATGAATAGTGCTCACATTCATGCCACACAACAATAACAAGTGGTCACACATGCAAACGGTCAATCGACTTTGTAAACCTCATTTTAAAACATGAATTTACAAAAGCATTCGACATCGATCAATGCCAAATAAACATCATTAAAAGGCTAGATAAGTGTGGTTCTTGTTTCCAATGAAGTCAGAAATCAAAACCAATGCTTTCAAGTAAGAACCAGCGGATCAAGGAAATCTAGTAAAACTGGATAGATTTGCATGATTTGGGAAATCAATCTTAAAGGCATAGCAAATGGTTTCCAAAAATTATAAAATTCGAATATGTTATAAACAAGACCTTCACAAATATTTTCCATGAAGAACACAATCCCAAAATCTTTATACAAAGATCACTTTTGATGGCTCAGAAACAACCCAAAACTGGTCCGCCGGAACAAGGAAACTGAACCGCAAGAAATACTCGTTTTACCAACCAAATCCTTTCAAAACACTTTGAAATTTTTATACGTTGTAGACATGGATTTCATTTACAAATCTTGTGAAGGAAGTATGGTCAAAATCGAACTGGAAATTTTTATAAAAATCTGAGAAGGCACGAAGGTCACGGAATCCACAGTATAAAACAGTTCTGATTCGGTAAGAAATTGGACCTTCGTGTAACCCATTTGAGCTCAGAAAAATCTGAAATTTAAATATGTTATAGATCAAGATCTTGTGAACAACTTTTATGAAGAACACTTTTCAAGATTCTAACCACAAAATGCTCTATAAAAATGGAAAGCCAGAGACGTACAGGAGAATCAGTTCTGGAATCAAGATAAAAACTCCAAGAAACGCCTTCAACTTCGAAATCCACCACTTCTCAGCCATGAAAATACCACACCAAGAGTTCAAATCAACATCCAACATCTATTTCAACTTAGTCTAACAATCAAGACTCGCCAACGCTCAGTTTAGAAGTTTAAACACGCTTAAACAATCACTAGCTAAACTACCCAATGCAAGTTGAACATCCTAAACAAGGGATTAGATGTTAACTTACTCGTCTAAAAACGACGACAACGCGAGGACGACGGCAACGACACGAGTTGTTAGTGGTGGCCTCGGCTTGACACGACAAGCGGCAAACGGCGATGACCGGCAAGCGGCAAACGGCGGGGCTCAAGGGTGGTGGCGTGAGGTTGTTGGTGGGTGAACGGCGGTGGTGGGGTGATTCGGCCGAGAGAGAGGGAGGGAAGGGAGGCGTGAAAGGAGAGAGAGAGAGAGAGAGAGAGAGAGAGAGAGAGAGAGAGAGAGCTTCCTATTTAAATCAAGATCAATGGTTGAGATTTGTTCTTGATGCCCAAGCAAGGATCAAGGGCTAGGATGTGTCCTTGATGCCCAAGCAAAGATCAAGGGCTAGGATGTGTTCTTGATGCCCAAGTTTAATCCAACGGCCAAGATCAAGCCTTGCCCTTCAAGTTCCATCCAACGGCCAAAATTTAATCTAACAAAGAGATTTCTAGAAGGGCAAGTTAGCAAATAATTTTCGATGGCCTATTCATAAAAATTATGAGGCAACGTCCTATAATCCGGGTGTAATATCCTTGAGCATTCGACACGTAAAATCGGATCATAATTCGTGGTTGAAATCGATCAATCGCAACTATAGTTTATCTCGAACTAACGGGCGACTGCTCTAAATAAATTCGTCGATAACCTTTCCCCTTTGGTTAGTATTCCCTAGGTGATCAGGCCAGAGCGAGAATTAACTAATAGAGCGTCGATGAAATCACCATTTCATAAATCACCAAATTTGGTCAAATTTTCAGGATATCACATGGTGAGATCGTGGATCCCGAGAAGCTGGATAAGGAGCCGCCCGTGGTGCCCCCAATGGAGCCGCTAGCTGTGCAACCATTGCAAGCGATTCCTCCGGAGTACGAGTCAGAGGACTTAGAAGGAGGTCGGGTGGAGGATGGCCCTTAGGTGTCACTGGCCAAATTGAGGGGTTGTGTAAAGTAGGTCGGACCAATCAATTTTTGGAAGATAGGTTGACTTATAGTGTAGTGAGGTTAACCTAGCCACCTATCCCTTTTCAGTCCATCGGTGGCTTTTGGATGCTTGTGTTGCTGGGCTGGATTGTAATGTTGTAGTATGCTTGGTTCGATGGATAGTGTAAATATTTCCTGGTTAATACAAGTGTTTATTCTATGATGCTGTTGCTAGTTGATGCTCCACCCTTGGTCATGTGTTTATTTAGGTGCGGGTGATTTATATATAGATATATATTGCTTCCGCATGGGCAATGCTCTCTGTGTTGGGCATTGGGTCGGCGATGCATCCTGGGATGTCGCACTCAAATTCGACCTTTCCGCGAAATGTTGTGCGTCGTAGGGCTCGGGGTGTGACAACCCCGTTTGATTTGGTATTAGAGCAAGGTCAGCTCGGTCCAATTTGGTCGAAGCCTGGAGTGATGAGGAGCGATGACTTTGGGTAGCCAGTAGGGAGACTTTGTGTGCTAAGTGTACTTCTGACTGTCTGTGTTTTGATTGATTGGTTGTATAAATTGACCCGTAAAGTGCAGGTGCGACAGGATCTGAGGTAAGTACGTGTACCTCCTTGTTTGAGGTCTTGCGCTGTTTGTGTTTGGCCACATGCTGAGTGGTTGAATGCTTTGTTAGGCTAGTTACCTGCCTAAGACCTTAGATTGGTTTAACTTGGTTTAGGTCTCTAATTCCTAAATAGAATTATAGCAGGTAAGTGAGTGGTGATAGAAACCTGTGAGGTTGAGCTTGAGAGGTAGAGATATAAGGGACCAATCAAGTTCTGGGGGCTAAGCAACAATGGACCTGCAAGTGGTCAGAGTCGTGAGGACTTGAGGAAATTTAGTGATCTTATGGGTAGGCAGGCTCAAGAGTGAGCTGCCACTAAAGCCCGGCTGTTGAGATTGCTACAGTTGCTGTTATTGGTAATAATGAAAATCCTAATTAAGGTCAAGGAAATGTGAATAGACAGATGTATCAGTTGGTTGAGCATTTTCTGAAATTAAGGCCCCCTTATGTTTGATGGAATAAGGTGATCCTGAACTTGTGTCACTTTCGATGGAGAAATTGGAAAAGACTTTTGGGGTGCATGGATGAGGAAAATGTGACACTAGTCTGTATATCAACTATAAAGAAATGCAAATGATTGGTAGAAAGCCATCAGAGGAGAAATGTCTCCTTCTAGTATCGCTCAGATTTGGATTATGTTTGTTGAGGCCCTCAAAGGCAAGTATTACCCCGAGAGGGCATGAGAGCGGAAGTTGGTTGAATTTATGAGATTCCATCAAGGATAGATGACAGTGAACGTGTATGAAGCTGAGTTTGCTAGGTTATCTAGGTTCGCCCCAAAAATAATGAAGGACCTATTGGATAAGGTTTAAAGGTTCTGTGATGGATTGAAACTAGATCTCCGTAGTCAGACAATATCGCTGAGTCTGAAGGACTATAATGAAATTTATGAACGGGCCTAGGTAGTCGAACATGAAGTGATAGAAAGGGCTACCGCTTTTGTTATTGATGATAGAGAAGAAAGTAAAGATCTAGCGATTCTAACTATGTGTGATTTTGACATAATTATGAGCATAGATTGGTTAGATAACCAAAATGCAGCGATGGATTGCAGTGGCTGGGTGATTCAGTTTAGTCCGGTGGACACCTTAGATCCGAGATTGTAGGGAGTCGAGGAGGAACTTTGATCTCTTGAGTTTTACTAGTAGAAGCAGTCAAGTTGTTGAAAGAGAAATGAAATTGTCATCAAGTTGGCCTTGGGGCTGAGCCAATTTTGAAGCATCCTTTTTGGGTGTAATTGTCAGAATTGAAGGAATTGAATGTCCTGATGCAGGAATTATCGGACAAGGGTTTCATTCGTCCTAGTGCGTCTTAATGGGGAACACTGGTCCTATTTGTAAGGAAGAAGGATGGGACATTGAGGTTATTGACTAGGAAACCAAGAGCGATTAAGGACAGCTTAGAGTTGCCGATCAATTGCAAAAGCCTTAATGTTCTCTAAGACCCGGTTATGGACCAGCGGCAATTATCTTACCTAAATTTGGGACAAGTTAGGGATCATTTGATGTTTCTCTAGGTATCTTTGTAGACCTAATGATGAAGGGGTTATCCCAATTTGGTGAGAAAAGAAAACTTAGCCTGAGGTATGTCGAGAACACGCACTCAACGCTAAGTTCATTGGAGATTTTGACTTAGAAGATTGGTAATATGGATTATAGACATGTGGCTACCCCTCAACCTGTCCCAAGTGCACAATGTATTTCACGCCACGCCCGTGGCGATATTGAGAAAGTTTGATGAACCCGACTTGACCCACGCCTTTTGAGGTATGAGGAGATTTGAGGTTTATAGTAATGCGTGGACTTGATGGTGTACGCAAGGTGTCGTTGCGTGGAAAGACTTGTTTAGAGGATCGAGGAGACAGGAAAGATTATGATTGTGATATATTATATCATACTAAAAAGGCCCACCAGTAGCCGATCATTGATATCGGAAGTTGAATAAGATTATCCAAAAGTCAAAATTGTATGGGAGCATCACCGAACCAAAGGTGCCACTTAGAAAAATGAGGAGGTAATATCACGTTAGCACCCCCATTTGTTTAAGTAGAAAAGTTGGATTGCAAAGTTTCGAGGATGTTTGTCGTGCCCAATGATTTTGAGGAAGCTTGTAAGTTTTTTTGTCCGGGCAGCATGAAGATGTACCGAACCTAACATTAGGGGGAAGAACCAAGTTGATGTCCTCGAATTTTAAGCGTACCAACAAGTGAAGGTGTAAACACTATTTCCATAAAATCAATGAGATAGAGATTGAATTCTCCATTTAATTTTTTGGTGATAGTATCGCCTAAAACGGAACCTTCACGGGAAAAGACTTAAGAAAAGTATATGGAATTGGGAATGGCTTTCTAGAAAAACGTAACAATCACTTGAATCATGATCCCCGATTTTTCGTGTTTGGAAAAGTCTACAAGTGACCATGAGAACAAAGTGTATTCAAAAGATGGCCTATTATTGAATGGATGGCCAGTCTGAAACGATTATTCGGACTTTGGAGGAAAGAGCAAATAAGGAAATATTTTGGTTGCCAGTAGAGTTTTGAGATGGCACCATTTTGAAGCCTTGTAGGAAGGGGATGATGGAAATTATCTAGGAAAGGTTAAGGACAGCTTAGAGTTGCTAGTGATTGGAGGCGATCTTAGAAATTTCAAGTTAGGGATCATGTGTTTCTCTAGGTATCGGGTGAGAAAAGAAAACTTAGCCCCGAGGTATGATTGGAGATTTAGAAGATTGGTAATATGGATTATAGACATGCGTTACCCTCAACCTGTCCCAAGTGCACAATGTATTTCACGTGTCGATATTGAGAAAGTATGAACCTGACTTGACCCACGTTTTGAGGTACGAGGAGATCGACGTGGACGACAAGGTGTCGTACGTGGAAAGACTTGTAAGGATCGAGGACAGAACAAAATAAGATTATCCAAAAGTCACATAACTCCAAGAAAAATGAGGATCATATCCCGTTAGCACCCCCATTTGTTTAAGTAAAAAGTTGGATTGCGATAATTTTTTATAAGGGGGGAAGAGTTGTAACATTCTCTCGTCAATGAGATCGAGATTCTCATTTAATTTTACAACGCCGGAGTAACCCACGGATAAGTCAATATTACTAGGAAAAACGGTACGTGGATAACACCTTCCGAGAAACAACAAGGAAATTTTTAACGAGAGACCCTAAATTTGTAATTGAGTAATTTTGATCGCGAAATTTGATCCAAACTTGGATGTCGATTCTTATTGAGTAACCCTAAGTCAATATGGCTTGTTAATGAAGTAAATTTTTAATTGAGTAATTTTGATCATTTTAGTGTGACCATCATTTTAGTGTGACCATTCATATTTGGGGTCGGTCGAAAAATGGAAATTCAGTCCGGTCTGGGAAATTACGATTTTGCCCCTAAGCCTATTTTTGGTATTTCGAATTTGAAAATTATTGGAGGATAATTTGAGGATTAACTTAGGACAATATTTCAGCTCAATAATTCAACAAAGCAAAGGACTAAAATGCCCTTGGATATTTTTATAGGGTTTAAGCTCAACCTTTGGACTTGAGGACAAGATGGGCACAACCAAAAATTGGTCAAACCTCATCATTACCCCCAATAATTTATAAGTCTCTCTCTCTCTCTTTTCCCATTTCTTCCTCCCCAAGTCGGCCAACTCCCTCTCTCTCCCTCCTCTCCCGCCGGTTCTTCCTCTCTCGGTCACATAAGCGCCGTTCACTGGAGGAGACGCCACCACCGTCCATCCTCTCTCTCTCTCCGTCTCGTCTCTCTCTCCCCTTTTGTTCGGCGTGAGGACCGCCGATTGGCCTTGGCCGTGAGGATCACTGCTGTGGCCACATCTTTGCCGTCACCGTCGGAACGCCGCCTTTGATTCCGCCGCAAGCCTGCGATCAGCCGCCCGTTCCCCGCCAAACCAGCCTTGTTGGAGCTTAGGATTAGGTGAGTAAACTATCCCTAAACCCTTATTAGGCTAATTAAGCATTTCTAGATGGGTTTAGGTTAGTTTAGGGATTAATTAGGTTGGAATTAAGCTTGATTAATGGCTGATTGTTGGAGGCTGATTTGGTGGTGATTTGGGGAGTCCAATGATGTGTTTGAGGATAATTGTTGGCCTAGAGTGAACCGATTCTATGGCTGTCCATAAGGTGAGCAATCGGACTTAAGTGGATTAATGGGAAGCTTAATTGTGAATTGGCCGTGAATGCCGTGTTGTCTAATTGATGGTTGATTTGTGTTGATTTAGATGTCAATTTCATGATGCCATGTTGGGCATTTATAGTGGCCGAATATGAGGTGGTATAGAGGGCCTCGAATGTGCGAACTTAAGTCATGTTAATCGCACAATTTAAGTGCCATTGGTGTGCTGGGTTCAATTTGGACTAAATTGACGAATTGGGAGACTTAATGGGTTATTTTGAAGTTGATTTATGGCCGAGAATGACTGGAATTAGTGGCTGCCATATGATGATTAAACGGCCTAAGTTCGGGCGATTTGAGGCTTAATGAGAATAATTCCCAAGCATGCCACGTTTGAATGATCTAGTGGTTGATTTGTGCCCATTGGTGATTAATTTGATGAGGCCATGTTGAGTGTCTTGTGTGTGTGGACGAGAATGAAGTGGCATGGCTAACCTTGAGTGTGCGAGCTTATGTTGTGCTAGTTGCGTGAATTATGTTCCAATGATATGCCGAAGCCTAATTGCTTGTTAATTTGGGCATGTCGTGGCTGGTTTAAATTGAATAATTCTTTGGGCATGCTAAAGTGTTAATTGAGCACAGCATGAGATGAATTGGGCATTTTGAAATGCACATTGAATTGGCATAATTCCTTGTGTGCCTAGAAAGAAATTGGATGCTCATTGTACAATGTATTATTACTTGAGTGCGGGACTGCATGGCCATGCATTTTGCTTGCTGTGCATTGGCTCGAGATGAGATTTGCATAAGTATGCATGCCTGACATGAGCATGTGATCACCTAAAATACTCAGATGCGTTTTACGCGGGGTTCAGATAAAACTGATCATGTGTATGTGTGATCACTAAGGGCCCGGATGCGTTTTACGTGGGGTCGATTCCGTCCTAATGCGTTTTACGCAGGACGATGCCCGGTACATCAGAAATACGGCCAGCCTGATGCGTTTTACGTGGCTTTTGGTCCATAAGGAGATCAATGTTGTGCCTGATGTGTTTTGACGCGGGCTAGAGACACTAGGCCTAATGTATTTTACGCGGGCCATTAAGTGTTGGTAATTGAGAAATAGATCTGATGCATTTTAAGCAGGTCGAGCTCTAATTAAAAAATGAGCCATGTGCCAGAGTGCATTATCTGAGTCAAATCATAAGTATGGCAAATGTGTGCCAGAGTGTATTGGCCATTGTGCGTATCGGTAACTCATATGTGAGGCAGGCATTAATGAGTATGAGCATGCGTACAGCATACGTGTGACCAGTGTGTTTGCGTATGTGCCGTGAATATTATTACAAAATGCCTAACCTGTAGGGTCAATTGTATGCTCGATTTCGGCCCCAGGGCCTAAGTCAATTGGCTGGCAATTATTACGTGTTATGTATAATTGTTTGCCTGTCAGGAGGTGCATGTTAGCCTAGTTTAGGTTTAAGGGGGGTTTTACTTGCTGAGATTCGTCTCATTTTTATTAAAACCCAATATTTTAGACCCCAGCCATGAAACCAGGAAACCCGTCTCCTCGCTTTGGGATCCCCAGTCACGTGGATAGTCAACGGGTGGAATACCCTCTAGGAGATGATCGAGTTTATGTGAAACATTCGAGTGTAGGTTGGGTTGATGAGGGTGGATTATACCTGAAGCCTTATTCGTACATGGCGTGGACATATTGAGACGGTATAGAGGAGATCAGCCCACTGAGGAGTTTTGACATCCCCTAGGATGGTGTTGGTGAGTGGGACCCTTTGGCAATCAAGCCTCCTGATGGCGAGATCGTGAATCCCGTGAAGCCGGATAAGGAACCGCCTCTGGTGCCCCGAGTGGAGTCGCTAGCTGTGCAACCATTGCAAGCGATTCCTCCGGAGTATGAGTCGGAGGACTCAGAAGGAGATCGGGTGGAGGATGGCCCTTAGGTGTCACTAGCCAGATTTAGGGGTTGTGTAAAGTAGGTCGGACCGGTCAATTTTTGGAAGATAGGTCAACTTATAGTGTAGTTAGGTTAACCCAGCCATCTATCCCATTTCGGTCGCGTCGGTGGCTTTTGGATTCTTGTGTTGCTGAGCTGGATTGTAATGCCGTAGTATGCTCGGTTCGATGGATAGTGTAAATGTTTTCTGGTTAATACAAGTGTTTATTCTATGATGCTGTTGCTAGTTGATGCTCTATCCTTAGTCATGTGTTTATTTAGGTGCGAGTGATTTATATATAGATATATATTGCTTTCGCATGGTCAATGCTCTCTGTGTTGGGCGTCGGGTCGGCGACACGTCCTGAGATGTCGCACTCAAATTCGACCTTTGCGTGGGATGTTGCGCGTCGTAGGGTTCGGGGCATGACAAGTCCAAAGGATGAGATTAAACCCTACAAAAATATCCAAGGGCATTTTAGTCCTTTGCTTTGCTGAAATTATTGGGCTGAAATAATGTCCAATTTAATCCTCAAATTATTCTCCAATAATTCCCAAATTCGGAATGCCAAAAATAGGCTTAGGGGCAAAATCGTAATTTTTCGTCTCAGGCCGAATTTCCATTTTTCGACCGTACCAACCCCAAATATGACTGGCCACACTAAAATGACGTCGTCCTCACAAAAACGTTTGCGTACACCCACGAAAATCCACATCCAAGTCCGGATCAAATTTCGCAATCAAAATTACTCAATTACAATTTTAGGGTCTCTCACTAACGGGCGGCTATTTAAGGATTACGTGTATCGACTTAGGGTTACTCAAGTCGTGACGGTCTCGATTACTGAGAGAATGTGAGGAATTATCGCTAGTTCCAAGGGTCACAATCGTTTAGATTTAGCTCGAGATTTGTTCGCCACGTGTACTCTTAGTCATGCAGAATCACCCGCGATCCGTTCATATGTCATTGGCCAAACTAAATCCGTCGCCTTCCTAAGATTGGCTCACGTTGGCCCAAAATATTTCCTCGTTGTTTCTTGGAATCGGTGCCCGATTCACGATTGATTCCATGGTCCACGTACCGTTTTCCTAATTAGCCATTCCCTATTGGTCAGTATCCCATAAAGGATCTGTTCTGAGCGAGACACACTAAAATTAAATGAGAATAATATCTATCTCATTGATTCTGGAAATAGGTCAAAATTCAGGATCTTACAACTCTTCCCCCCTTATAAAACAATTTCGTCTTCAAAATTTGCAATCCAACTTGTCTACTTAAACAAATGGGGGGTGTTGACGTGATATTACCTCCTCACTTTTATAAGTGGCACCTTTGATTCCGTGGTGCTCCTATACAATTTTGACCTTTGGATAGTCTTATTCCACAGCACTTGATCTTTCTTGTCGTCGATCCTTACAGGTCTTTCCACATATGACACCTTGTCGTTCACGTCTATCTCTTCGTACCTCAAAATGTGGGTCGAGTCGGGTTCTTACTTTCTCAATATCGACATGTGGAATACATTGTGCACTTGGGACAGGTTGAGCGGTAACGCATGTCTATAATCCATATTACCAATCTTCTTTGAAATCTCCAATGGACCGATATACCTCGGGCTAAGTTTTCTTTTCTCAGCAAATCGGGATAACCCCTTCATAAGTGACACCTTGAGAAACACATGATCCTTAACCTGAAATTTCTAAGATCATCACCTCCAATCGACATAACTTTTCTGGCAACTCTAGGTGGTCTTTAACCTCTCCTGGATAATTTCTATTGACTTCATCCCATAATACCGGCATCCTACACACCCTGCCATATAAGGTCTCAAATGGTGCCATCTCAATACTCTGCTGAGAGCTATTATTGAAGGCCAATTCAACCAAATGCAACTGCTTTTTCACTTGCCCTGAAAGTATATTATACAAGCTCTCAGCCTATCCTCCAAAGTCCGAATAGTCCTTTCAGACTGACCATCCGTCTGTGGATAATAGGCCATACTGAACTGCACTTTGTTCTCATGGTCACTTGCAGGCTTTTCCAAACATTGGCCGTAAACCGAGGATCATGGTCCGAAGTGATTGTTACCGATATTCTAGGAAGACGGACTATCTGGTGCACATACAATTCCACATACTTTTCCTAAGTCTTTTCACTGTCAGGAAGTGCGTTGACTTAGTCAGTCGATGCACTATCACCCAAATGAAATCGTGTCCCCTCTGGCTTTTTGGCAATCTTGTTACCCAATTCATCGTGACGTATTCCGATTTGCATTCAAGGATTTCCAATGGTCTCAATAATCCTCCAGACTTACAATGCTGTACCTTCACTTATTGGTACGCTAAACACTTGGCCATACGTTTGGCCACATCAACCTTGGTTCCATTCCATCTCTAATGTTGTCGAAGGTTCTAGTACATCTTCGTGCTGCCTAGACGAATGTTATAGATGCCCCTACGAGCTTCCGATAAAATCTCTTTCTTAAGTTTCAAATCATCAGGCATGCACAAATGTCTTCGAAACTTCAGAATTCCATTCTCGGACACTTGGATATCCGGTTTTCTCTTAGGGCCATCCACCTCTAGACTCTTCTGAATCTCAGGGTCTGTAGACTATAGCGCCCTAATTTTGATTTGCACTTCTAATGCAATCCTTAACATCGTTATCAGACTGGAGATGTGTCCTATCTCGAACCGAAACCCTAAGTCTCGTGCTTTTTCTAATAATGCCCATTCCTGAAGCATCAAATAAGCAATGCTCAACTTCCGATATCAATGCATCGGCTACCTAGTTGGCCTTTCCGGGATGGTATAATATATCACAATCATAATTCTTCGATAACTCCATCCAACGATGCTGTCTCCAAATCTTAAGTGTGAAGGCGATCGCTGCCAACTACTATGTCCTCTAGCCATACTTCCTCTGTCATCGAATCAACCACACCTACTAGAGAACCTCAACAACCCTCATCCAACAACTTGACTGCTTCTCGAGTCCCTACAAACTTGGATCTAGAGTGTCCAGACGGACTAAACTGAATCACTCAGTCACTGCAATCCATCATTGCATTTTGGTTATCTAACCAATCTATGCTCACAATTACGTCAAAATCAAACATAGTCAGAATTGCTAGATCTTTAGTTTCTTCTCTATCACCAATCACAAAAGCAGTAGCCCTTTCTATCACTTTATAGTCCTTCAGACTTAGTGATATTGTCTGACTATAGAGATCCAGTTTTGATCCATCACAGAACCTCTGCACCTTATCTAATAGGTCCTTTATTATTTTTGGGGCGAATTTGGATAACCTAGCAAACTCAGCTTCATACAGGTTCACTGTCATCTATCCTTAATGGAATCTCATAAATTCAATCGACTTCCGCTCTCATGTCCTCTCGGGATAATACTTGTCTTTGAGGGCCTCGACAAACATAATCCAAATTTGAGCAATACTAGTAGGAGACATTTCTCCTCTGATAGCATTCTACTAATCACTTGCATTCCTTTATAGTTGATATACAGCTAGTGCCACATTTTCCTCATCCATGCACCCCAAAAGTCTTTTCCAATTTCTCCATCGAAAGTGACACAACTTTAGGATCACCTTATTCCATCAAACTTAAGGGGGCCTCAATTTCAGAAAATGCTCAACCAACTAATATATCTGTCTATTCACATTTCTTTGACCTTAATTAGGATTTTCATTATTACCAATAATACCAATTGCAGCAATCTCAACAGCCTAGGCTTTAGTGGCAGCTCGCTCTTGAGCCTGCCTACCCATAAGATCACTAAATTTCCTCAAGTCCTCACGACTCTGACCACTCGCGGGTCCATTGCTTCCTGGATCTCTACCTCTCAAGCTCAACCTCACAGGTTTCTATCACCACTCACCTACCTGTTATAATTCCATTCAGGAATGAGAGACCTAAACCAAGCTAAATCGGTCTAAAGTCTTAGGCAGGTAACTATCATAACAGCATTCAACCACTCAGCATGCGGCCAAACACAAATAGCGCAAGACCTCAAACAAGGAGGTACACGTACTTACCTCAAGTCCTGCCACACCTGCACTTTACGGGTCAATTTATACAACCAATCAATCAAGACACAAATAGTTAGGAGGTACACTTAGCACACAAAGTCTCCCTACTAGCTACCCAAAGTCATCACTCCTTATCACTCCAGGCTTTGACCAAATTGGACCGAGCTGACCTTGCTCTGATACCAAATCAAACGGGGTTGTCACGCCCCGAACCCTATGACGCGCAACATTCCACGTAAAGGTCGAATTTGAGTGCGACGTCCCAGGACGAGTCGCCGGCCCAATGCTCAACCAGGAAATAGCATAATAGAATAAACACTTGTATTAACCAAGGTAGAGTAATATATTGCCCATGCGGAAGCAATATATATCTATATATAAATCACCTGTACCTAAATAAACACATGACTAAGGGTAGAGTATCAACCAGCAATAGCATCATAGAATAAACACTTGTATTAACCAGGAAACATTTACACTATCCATCGAACCGAGCATACTATAGCATTACAATCCAGCTCAGCAACACAAGCATCCAAAAACCACTGACGCGACCAAAAAGGGACAGGTGGCTAGTTTAACCTAACTACACTATAAGCTAACCTATCTTCCAAAAATTGATCGGTTCGACCTACTTTACACAACCCCTAAATCTGGCCGATCACACCTAAGGGCCATCCTCCACCCGACCTCCTTCTAAGTCCTTTGACTCGTACTCTGGAGGAATCGCTTGCAATGGTTGCACAACTAGAGGCTCCACTGGGGGCACCACGGGCGGCTCCTTATCCGGCTTCTCGGGATCCACGATCTCGCCATCGAGAGGCTTAATTGCTGAAGGGTCCCACTCACCAACACCATCGTAGGGGATGTCGAAACTCCTCAGTGGGCCGGTCTCCTCTATACCATCTCAATACGTCAACGCCATGTACGAATAGGGCTTCAGCTATAATCCATCCTCGTCAACCCAAACTACACTCGAATGCTTTACGTAAGCTCGATCGTCTCCTAGAGGGTACTCCACCCACTGACTATCCACGTGACTGGGGATCCCAAAGCGAGGGGACGGGTTTGCTGGGTTCATGGATGGTGTCTAAAATATTGGGTTTTAACGACAATGAGACGAATCTCAGCGAGTAAAATCCCTCTAAACCTAAACTAGGCTAACATGCACCTCCTGACAGGCAAACAATTACACGCAACACATAATAATTGCTAGCCAATTGACTTAGGCCCTCAGGCCCAAATCGAGCATACAATTTGTAACAGCCCGAATTTCGATGTAATATCTGGGATTAATAAAATGAATGTTATTTCTCATTTCATTTGAGTCGACTACCCGAAATGATCACTCTTGGGATACTAATCATGGGGAATGGCTAACTAGGACACTAGTACGTGGACCCGGGGACTTAGTCGCGACTCGGGAGCCGATTTGAGAAAGAATGAGGGAATATTGTGAACCCGTGAGGGGCCGATCTTAGGAAAAGTGATGGAAATGGTATGGCCAAGGCCAACGATGCACAATTGGGATCGCGGTGATTGCAGCAACCAAACGTGCTCGTGGCCAACCAATCTGAACTCGAGCCAAATGATCGTGACCCGGGATTAGTAATAAACCCTCTTTCTCTCGATGGTCGGAACCATTGAGACTCGGATAACCCTAAGTCGATCTGGCGTATTCCTAAACAACCCGCTTTGTTAGTGAGAGTTTCGAAAAAATTGAAATTGAGAGAGAGTTGTTCACGGAATTGAACCCAGTTTGATTGTCGGTTCGGGGACCCGCGGACTAATTTTAAGATTTTGGCCTTGAAAAATGTTGGCCACATATATATGGGACGCATGGGTGCGAAAAATGGAATTCGGTTCGGAAAGGAAAAAGGACGGAATTGCCCTTGGGCTATTTAAGCTTAATTCCGAATTTTGGGAAATTAATTTGGATAAACCAAGGTTGGTTAAGTTAACTAAGATGGTTGAGGGTTGGTTAAGGGCTAAAGACAAGATTGCCCCTCAATAATTCATTGGAATGAATGTGAGCCATTGGATTAAAGGTTAAATTAGTCAAGGGGCTTAGATGATTGACACTTGTCTCCCACAAAAGTTTGAAGTGACTAGTTTTGACCAAATTGGTCTTGTCTTTCTCTCTCCTCCCTCTCCCTCACGTTCGGTCCTCCTCCCCTTCGTTCCCTCTTCCTCTCCATCGTCTCCTCTCCCTTAAACACATGACCCCCAGGGTCCTTCAGCCATTTGCCAGCAATAGGTCATCATAGAATAAACACTTGTATTAACCGCCGTCTTCCTCCTTTCCCTTGGGCACTATCCATGGGCGTGAGAGAGGCCGAGCCGCATACTATGAGCATTACAATGTAGTTTCTTCCACAAATCGTCCACCCGCAATACCTAAAAGTTTAGGCTTAATTGTGTTTAGTTGGATTTATTTGGGTTAATTGGTGGAGATTAAATTAAATTGGTGTTGGTTAGGGATTGTGTGGTTAATGGCTGAGTTAGTGAGGTTGTGGATGGTTGATTTGAAGTGGAACTATGTTTGATTAGTGAACCTTGATGGCTGTCCAATGAAAATTCGAGATCTTGGGTGATTGTGCTAGAAATGGTGTTTTTAGTGCTAAATATAGGTTTGTTTTGCTAATTAAACTAAGTGTATGCCTTACATGTTTAATTGGGGCCTTGGCTGAGTTAATTGAGGCTAAATGGAGTGTTTTGAATGAGTCTTGGCCATGTTAAAAGTTAGGGTTTTGGTTTGGCCGAATTGCATGTGTTAGTATACAAATCTAAATATGTCCATTGTTTGTAAATGTTGGTAATTGTTGTGGCCATTGGGTTCATTGATATGAAAATGCATGTCACGCACATTGTATGTCGAGATTGAGATTGAGATGCATTGTGTGATTGTCTGTGACATTGCATCGTGTGATCACGATAAACACCACGAAATGAGTGGATTGGGCTAAGATAAAATTGATATGTGTGATCACTTAAGGCCTTCGGGTCGTGGCCTCCGGGAGTTCCGTCCTCATGCACTTTGTGGCAGGGGCGATGCCCGGTTAGACCCGGAAGGCGACCATCCTCATGCACTTTGTAGCTGTGGGTGAGGGTGTTGCCCTCGGGCACTTTGTAGCTAAAGAAGACACCATCGTAGAATATCTGGGGCATGAAGTGTTGTGGCCTTGGTTCGGGCCCCTATTGTGGGTCGTGAGATTAAGAATGAACCGAGCATTGCGCGTGTTGTCCATCTATATTGTGATGAGATTATGAGAATTGTTAGCATGTGACTGCATGAGGCATTAGGTGTGGGATGCGTGATTGAGTGATTTGAACCATTTAAAGAAGATGAGCACGCGTGTGTGAAGTACTTTGCCCGTATGTACACGTATGTGGGTGTATATATATATATATATATATATATATATTGAATTGCACTAACCCAAATCACGTTGAAACATATTGAGATTTATGCTTTACGTTTCTTGCTCGATGTTGGTCTCCTAGAGGGTTTACTCCACCCACTCGACTATCCACGTGACTCCACTTTTTGGGATCCCAAAGCGAGGGACGGGGTTTGCTAGGTTCATGGATGGTGTCTAAAATATTGGGTTTTAACGACAATGAGACGAATCTCAATGAGTAAAATCCTCTAAACCTAAACTAGGCTAACATGCACCTCCTGACAGGCAAACAATTACACGGGTAACACATAATAATTGCTAGCCAATTGACTTAGGCCCTCAGGCCCAAATCGAGCATACAATTGACCCTGTAAGTTAGGCATTTTATAATAATATTCACGGCACATACGCCAAACACACCTACGGTCACACGTGCTAGCGTCCTAGACCCGTCACGCATGATCATGCACATGTAATGTGTTCTTTGTATAAGCAGTTTATATACATATATATATATATATATATATGAGAATGAGGTTTTACCGATATTTTGATTGTTTGGCTTCCTTGCTCATCTTTATTTGTCAGGGTTTGTAATCTGCTTTCGCATGTGTTTTTTTTTTTATACTCTGATTGTTGTTGGGTCGGCGAGGTCTCCTAGGGACGTCGCACTATGATCGACCGGAGTGTTAAGGGGATGCTCGCGTTCCGATGGGTAAGTTGGGTTGGGCACACATTTACCATTAGGCATTTTATAATAATATTCACGGCACATCGCAAACACACTTGGTCATGATGCACTAATGGCCTCACATCGGCTCATTTTACCATATTGTGATTTGACTTGATGCTGCGTAAAACGCATCAGGTCTATTCCTCAATTACCAACACTTCATGGCCCGCGTAAAATGCATCAAGCCCAGTGTCTCTAGCCTGCGTAAAAATGCATCAGGCACAACACCGATCTCCTTACGGATCAAAACCCGCATAAAATGCATCAGGCTAGCTGTCTTTCGGACGTACCAGGCATTGTCCCACGTAAAATGCATCAGGACGGAATCCACCCCGTGTAAAACGCATCAAGGCATTTTAGATGATCACTTGCTCATGTCAGGCACGCATACTTGCACAAATCTCATCGCGAGATAATGGACAGCAAGCGAAATGCACAGCCATGTAGTCCCGCACTCTGGTAATAGTGCAATGTACAATGAGCATCCAATTTCATTCTAGGCACACAAAGAATTATGCCAATTCAACGTGCATTTCAAAATGCCAAATTCGCCTCATGTCATGCTCAATTAACACTTTACCATGCCCAAAGAATTATTCAATTCAAATCAGCCACGATATGCCCAAATTAACATATTAGCACGCCCAAACAAGCAATTCAATGCAATTAGGCTTTGGCATATCATTGGCACATAATTCATGCAACTAGCACGACATAAGCTCGCACACTCAAGGTTCGCCATGCCACTTCATTCTCATCCACACACACAAGACACTCAACATGGCCTCATCAAATTAATCACCAATGGGCACAAATCAGCCACTAGATCATTCAAACGTGGCATGCTCGGGAATTATTCTCGTTAAGCTTCAAATTGCCCGAACTTAGGCCATTTAATCATCATATGGCAGCCACTAATTCCGGTCATTCTTGGCCACAAATCAACTTCAAAATAACCCATTAAGTCTCCCAATTCGTCAATTTAGTCCAAATTGAACTCGACACACCAATGGCACTTAAATCGTGTGATTAACATAACGTAAGTTCGCACATTCAAGGCCCTCTATACGACCTCATATTCAGCCACTATAAATGCACAACATGGCATCATGAAATTGACATCTAAATCAACCATCAATTGGACAACACGGCATTCACAGCCAATTCACAATTAAGCTTCCCATTAATCCACTTAAGTCCGATTGCTCACCTTATGGATAGCCGCAGAATCGGTTCACTCTAGGCCAACAATTATCCTCAAAACACGTCATTGGAATCCCAAATCACCACCAAATCAGCCTCCAACAATCAGCCATTAATCAAGCTTAATTTCAACCTAATTAATCCCTAAACTAACCTAAACCCATCTAGAAATGCTTAATTAGCCTAATTAGGGTTTAGGGATAGTTTACTCACATAATCCTAAGCTCCAACAAGGCTGGTTTGGCGGGGAACGGGCGGCTGATTGCCGGCGTGCAGCAGAATCAATGGCGGCGTTCCGGCGATGACGGCGAAGATGTGGCGGCGGTGATCCTCACGGCCAAGGCCAATCGGCGGTCCTCATGCCAAACAAAAGGGGAGAGAGAGAGGATGGACGGCGGCAGGTTGGACCGGCGGTGGCGTCTCCTCCAGCGAACGGCGCTCATGTGACTGAGAGAGGAAGAGCCGGCGGGAGAGGAGGGAGAGAGAGGGAGTCGGCCGACTTGGGGAGGAAGAAATGGGAAAGAGAGAGAGAGAGAGACTTATAAATTATTAGGTGTAATGATGAGGTTTGACCAATTTTTTATTATGCCCATCTTGCCCTCAAGTCCAAAGGTTGAGATTAAACCCTACAAAAATATCCAAGGGCATTTTAGTCCTTTGCTTTGCTAAATCATTGGGCTGAAATAATGTCCAATTTAATCCTCAAATTATCCTCCAATAATTTCCAAATTCAGCATACCAAAAATAGGCCTAGAGGTAAAATTGTAATTTTTCGTTCTCGCGCCGAATTTTCATTTTTCGACCATATCGACCCAAAATATGACTGGCCACACTAAAATAACATCGTCCTCACAAAAACAATTGCATACGCCCACGAAAATCCACATCCAAGTCTAGATCAAATTTCACGATCAAAATTACTTAATTACCATTTTAGGGTCTCTCACTAACGGGCGGCTATTTAGGGGTTAGGCGTATCGACTTAGGGTTACTTGAGTCGTGACGGTCTCGATTACCAAGAGAACGCGAGGAATTATCGCTAGTTCCAAGGGTCGCGATCGTTCGGATTTAGTTTGGGATTTGTTCGCCACGCGTACTCTCGATCGTGCGGTATCACCCACAATTTGATCATACATCATTGGCCAAACTAAATCCGTCACCTTCCTTGGATCGGCCCACGTTGGCCCAAAATATTTCCTCGTCGTTTCTCGGAATCGGTGCCCAATTCACAATCAATTCCCTAGTCTACATGCCGTTTTCCTAGTTAGCCATTCCCTATTAGTCAGTATCCTGTGAAAGATCCATTCCAAGCGAGACTCACTAAAATTAAATGAGAATAATATCTATCTCATTAATTTCGGAAATAGGTCGAAATTCAGGATGTTATAGAATGCATGATATGCACATGTTATAAAGGGTGCCAATCTTATTTTTGAAATGTTCAACTGCATTTCATGAGTAGAACATCTTGACAGCATTTGGAATGAATTTGATGCATGAGGTTTTATGAAAAACCATTTTGAAAAATTATTTTGAAATTAGTTTTGAAAGGACCAAGAGGATAGAGCTAGCCCTCATCTTCGTAGACATCATTGCTCTCAAAACTATTTTCACAATTAGGAGTCATATAGAAATTCAAAGCCTCACGCCTCACGAGTGAGAACAATATTCATTATCGGTTTGGTTTTGTTTCTATATGTCCTTAACAAAACATCAAACACTTTTATTGAATTGAAAAGCGTGATCACAACTATACTGATAAGAATGAAAATTGCAACTAAGCTGAAAATTGCAAACATCATCAATTCAAAGCAGAAAAATTGTAAAAGCAATAATAAAGAAAGGGTTCAAGAGAATCTTCCTACTTCAGTGCGTAGGTATCTTCGTCTTCAATTATAACAACATTGATAACATTTTCTTCAAATAAGCCCAGCAAGATAAACTCTTCTTCTGTGTATAAATTTTCTTCTGAAAGTAGTTTGGAAGGTCCGGGAAGATTTTCTCTGATATGATAGGGTAGCTTTCTAGCTTTACCCTTCCAAGTTGATGGATTAATAGTTCGATCACCTCAGCTTCTATGGCTTCCATGATTCTTTTGACCTTGGCCTTGGCCTCCATGGTGATTACTAATAATCTCATACCCCACTCCATATCTTTTCTTTATGCCAAATAGAATAATATGCTTCTTGATTCCTTGTGCTTTTATCCTAAGTCCATCATCAAGGTTGAATCCATATTGGCATAATACTTTTCCAGACATAATAGATGATCCTAAAAGTTCTGTGAAGACTTCATAACACTACTAGCGGGAATTTGTATCATAGAAATCATCTCAAAGGAGTAATAGCTCGGCTCTTTTTTTTATCTTAGGCTCAACATAAGGTATGACACTTTCCTTATAAGTAGTGAAGTCCATCTCCCCATGCACGATAATCATTTTACCATTAATATCAAATCTAACTTTTTGATGAAGACTAGAAGGAATGGCGCCAGCCATATGAATCCAAGGTCTCCCCAGTAATAGGTTGAAAGTCTTTGGAATGTCTACCACTTGAAAATCTATCAAGAAAGGCATAGGGCCTATATTTACTTCCAACTCGATGTCACCAATAACATCTTTCTTTATCCCATCGAACGAACATATAGTCACATTTGAAGGCCTGACAAACTCTTCATCAATTCCTAGACAATGCAGCGTGCTTAATGGACACAAATTAAGCGTGGTGCCATTATCAATCAATACACGGGATACTTCCTTGCCCCGGTATTTGACAACAATATATAAGGCCTTGTTATGTGAACAGCCATCCATCATAAAATCTTCGCCAAAAAAAGCTATATGATCTTTCAAAAGAATAGCCCCAATGAAATCTTCTAATTACACCTCGTTGATCATTTTGGGAACATGTACTTCATTAAGAAGCTTCATAAGCACCATTTTGCGGCTTTCTGAGGTTTTGAAAAGATTCAGTAATGAAATTTATGCTGGCATCTTCCTCAATTGCTCAATTACCTCATATTCACTTGTCCTCGTGACTGGCAACAACTGCTTAACATCTTCTTTTCGTACTCACCTTCTTTTGGGACATAACATCTTCCCAATCTGATTATTGCATCAACTTCTTTAGGTTTGTAGTCCCATGGTACACATCTAGTATCGAATTTCTCCTTTGGAGGTAAAGTGATGATCACAGGTTGAACCTCTTTCTCTTTGATCTTTAGTTGACCAATTGGGAGCTCAATGGTAATTGGTCCAACATGATCCTTCTCTTCCTTAAGCCTATCTACTTCATCAAGATTAATCAATAGTGGTGTAATCGTAGACACCATGCTTTTGTCAGCTTCAATAGTATCCATTCCACCCCAATCGTCAGGTACGATATTTTCATCTTTGGACACCCATGAAGGTGGTGTATATTTGACACGGTAGTTATACCGGCCACTGTCTTGTCCCAGATAATCCACAATTTCTCCTTGTCTCGTGCTTTCCGAACAAATCGCCTGTCTCCTTGGCGAGCCTTTTTCTTTATTTTCTCATCTTAATCTTCTTTCTCCTCAAAACTTAATTCGTTGATTGGGATCTCATCTATGCATCCCCATATCTCAGGCACAATAGTTTCGTTTTTAAAAGCCCAGGGTAGAGATGTGTACTTAACACGGAAGTTGTATTTTCCACGTCTTGACTAAGGAGGTCTACAAGGTCACCTTGCTCATGTGATGTTTAGGTAAATCGCCTTTCACCCCACCAAATCCATTCTTTTTGCTCTTCAAATTGATCCACTTCATCACCGGATGGAGTTTCATTTTGTCTGCTGAGCTCATCGTCCATGCCACCCCAACCATTGGGCACAATCACTTCACTTTTTAAAGCCCATGGTGGTGGAATATACTTTACTTAGAAGTTGTATTTGCTAGAATCTTCTCCCAAGTTGTCTATGATTTCCCCTTTTAAGAATGTTTCACGATGAAAATCTCCTTATAGAGTAGTCTTTAATTTGGCCTCATGCTCATTTTCATTGTCAGGCCTTATTATTTCTACTTCAGTGAGGACCATATTGTGCTCAGGAAGACGGTTTTGATGCACGTTTGGCTCTAGCTCTTGAAAACTTAATATCTTCTTGTCTATAAGTTGCTGCACTTTGTATTTCAAGACTATACAATTGTTCACATCATGTCCCCTTTCTCCCATGTGATATGTGCAAGTCTTTGACTCATCATACCAGGGGAACCTTACAGAATTATCTCTTGGCATTTCTTTAGCCGCCAAATGCCTTTCTAATAGCATCGGTAGTAATTTCGATAGGGGCCATGGCAACGGTGTGAATTGCCTTACGGGTCTTTTCTTCGGCTTAAATTATTTTGGATTTCTCCAAGGGACATTAGACTATTTTGGGAATGAAGCCTGATTAACATTAGGGCTAGACATTATAGCCACGTTACGCACAGGTTCTTTATCCTTCTTCCCAAGATAAGGTCTTCACATTGTCATTTATTGAGATTTCTCTTCTTTCAACGACCATTCAACTCTTTCAACGTCTTTCACCAACATGATGAACCTTTGAAGCTCATATCCTTAGCTTGCAAGACATTCTTCAATTTAGGCCAATCTTTTGGCCTCCTCTTCATTTTTAGATGTCTTTTTGACCCAAATATCTTCTTTCAAATCCATTATTTCAGGTGCAGCTTTTGGATTTGAGACAATAGGATAGGATCCCTTCGCAACTATAATGAAAGCCTTCATTTCTACCATTATAGCATTCATTTGCGTCATCTAGTTCTCCACTTCAGCTAGTCGAGTGCAAGTTTCTTCCTCAACCATTTTAATTTGTAAACGGGTTCGGGGTCTTTTGCCTTCCGTTGCTAGAAAACCTGTTTTCATGAAAACCATCGGGATATTAGAATTGGTGAAATGAATATGAAAACCCACATTCTTTTAATTGTATGGTTTCTTGTGATTAACAAGGATAAGAACTTTTACACAAGTCTTAGCCTTGCATAAGACTTCTCATCAATGTTTTTCTCAAGGAAACATATCATTGAAAGAATTGCAATCTATGGTGATCATTCTTTCTAATCATGTCTTTGAATTATCCAAACGAATTTTGAAAAATGAGTATTTCATATAAAATCCAGGAATGCTTTACAAAATGATTTTAAACTCGAATGGAAATTCTAAATTATCCAAGTCTAGGCTTCTTGCTAACTAAGGTAGCTTCTACCCCGTGGTAATTCTTCCATTCCTTGATTCGAGATTCCCATTCTTCGACATCAATCATGACTTATTCGGGGATATAAGGCTCAACTCCAGGCACGTGTAGGACAATGTATTCTGGGACATACTCCTCCTCGGGATCCGTTATAATGCTCAATGGAACGTATGGCTCCACATCAATTGGTTGTTTATTTTCCATCCACTTGATGTATTCCTTGAATGCCATATAAATCTTCATGTCTCCTTCCAAGTTCTTTGGCCATTCTACTACTTGTGAAGGTGAATTATCCAAAGAAAGGATAATTTTGTGAACCTTGGCTTGAAGGTCTTTCTTCTCTTCTTCAAGTATAATTTCACTTGGAATGTCAAAATCAAACTCCTCATGGTTCCATATCGGTGGTACTTGTTGAAGCATCCCAAATTGTCTGACAATTCTCAAGGAACAATAGGTAGCTCCCCCATTCCCTTCTTAGCTTATAATCCTTACCTTGCTAATCTTTGGCCAATTGATCTGCCATTGGATTTGATTAAGAGTTAAGGCTCTAATGAAATTGGCCCAATCTAAGAAAGATTGTTTGGATAATTTGTTTGAAAGATACCCTTCCTATGATTTTATTAGGTGTTTGAAGAGATGACGGTTTGCGCAAGAAGCATATTACAAAAATCTCATTTAAAACATGCTTATCTTGCAATCATAACCATTAAAGGGTTTAATCCTGTTCTAGATATGGGGAATAGAATGAAGCCAAAGAAGGCTAAAATGAAAACTCGGGCTGAAGTGTTTCCCATTTCCCTAGGAAGTTTGGAAAAATTGGCTATTAAGAAGGATAATGGAATTCTATCCGTGTTTGATTTGATTAACTTTTCGATTTTGGAAGTTTTAAGGTTAAGGAATTCTGCAAGAATGCTTATGGGATTAAGTCTAATGGGTAGCACTACGACCTTAGGCTTGGAATCAATTCCAATGGCTGCTTGATATTCTTCCAAGGTCGGTGTCAATTCATATTCTCCAAATTGGAAGGTAGCGATGAAACTTCCCAAAAATGCGCCAATGCTTAGATCAAACTGGCTTGATGTTCCACATGGATTAAGTCTAGAAGGTATCCCAACCTATCTTGGACATAAACTTGGTTATCTTTTGTCATGTTCTTCCACCAAGCGATGAGCTCTTTTCATGAAATGGCAACCACTTGGATGTCTAGTTTTCCCATCGAGCCTAATTATGCAAAAAGTTCATTATTAATGACCATGGATTACACATCAATTTTAAATGGCCCAATTTTAATTATATGTCCTTTTATGGAAAAAAAAATGGAGGTAAAGTACATTTGCATACTTATGACGTAATAGAAATGCCACTTCTAATCCATTTATGCCTTAAAAGAGCGTATACTTGAAAATGTGAATGAAATCAATGTTTAATGCAAATGCCTTTTGTCATGCTCCATTTTGATCATAAAGTCTTATCCTATGGTTTACAACTTCGACTACATAAAAAATAGACTTTTGGCAAATGAGATTGTACGTGTCACATCTTAAGCATTCAATCTACTTGAATTACATTGAAAATCGCCATGGACCTATACATTCCATCTAGAAATGAAAAATATGACCAAATGGAACATGTCACCCAATTCATTCATTCTAGTATAAAAAGGCATTTTGATCAAACATTGATTGTCATTTGGGTATTTTTTAACAAAATTGTGTCAACTGACATTGCATAATTAAAAAGATGAGAGAAGTTGAACGACACTTACTTACCGACATATTTTTTCTTGGTTTTAGGTATACCAACCATAAAGACAAGCATATGCAACGAGTGAGGTTTTGATATCTAAAAGGGTAGGATATACTAAATGCTCAAGATCACCACCTTAATGGATAAGGGATTCCATTCCAGTAGGTAATCGGCCTAAAGTAATGGAATATTATTCCATCTCGGTGATCGGTATTGTATTTAAACGATCCCATGAGCAATCGGCTCACAGTTTTGCCTAAACACATACCTCCTAAGGGTGATCTTAAATGTAGCCGGAGTTAGGCCACGGGTGGTGTGTGCAAAAAGTGTAGTGCTAAAGCAATTGAAAGGCAAGCACAACAATTTATAACCAAACATCACTTCTAAAATTCGGTGGAATCACATTCAATCCCAACACCATCCTGCAAAACAAAGGTAAGCACAGACTACACCCCTTATACCTCCCACCTACATCACAATTTAACACATCATTAGTGGAACTTACTTGGGATCCTTGCGAGCACAAACACATGCATATCATTCTATTTTAGGCTAAAGTCCACTTAGAAACCTAGGGGTCCCCAACGGATCGCCAAGACTGTCGCGCCACGCTCTCATGTGCTAGAATTGAGGTATTTTTCTACACGAGTCTCTCCCAGAACATACCTCACGTGACAGCAGGGTTTATTTGATCTAACCTTGAACTTGGAGTCATTACTAGTCATTTATAGTAAGTTGACTAGAAATCTAATCGAGGTATAGGAAAAATACCACGATCCTACGAACTAGAGATTCTGAATAAGGAACTTGATTACGTTAACGATCCCAAATTGAGACCATTAACGCCCTTTCAATACCTAAAAACGATATGGCTTGTCTAACGTGTTAAACGGATCCCTAAGGTCAATTCACTAATCTAATCATGGACAAACAATTAAGCACCCAAGAATCAAATGCACAACCAATGGCAAATCAATCAATAGCAACCTTACTTTGACCACTAAAAATGAAAATCTAGTTAAACACCCAAACCCTAATGAAGCTCTAATAGCTTGTTCATTTCATGATGCATTTTTTGGTTTAGGGTTTTCTAGGGGTTTTACCCTTAAATTTGGAATTTTCCAAAAATGCCACTTAGGCATTTCTGAAAATTCAAATTTCACTTTTTATGGGCTGGCCACGATGATTTTGAATCATTTTGTGGATTTTCTAGTTTATTGAATTTTTTTCGAATTTTTTGATTTTTTTTCGAAAAATTTTTAAACCGAGAACTGATTTTTTATGATTTTCTAAAAATTTTTATGAATTTTCCAATTTTTTTTATTGATTTTCCAAAATTTTGAAATTTTTTTATTTGTATTTTATGAATTTTTGTGAATTTTTTGTAAATTTTTGGATTTTTCTGAATTTTCTGTAAATTTTTGAATTTTTATGAATTTTATGTAAATTTTCTAAAAAATCTAATTTTTTTTATGATTTTTGTGATTTTTTTAGATTTTTCTGATTTTTTATTTATTTTTATTTTTTTCGAATTTTCTTGTTGGGGAACAAAACGAACCGGACTGGTTCAACCTAATTCGCTTGGCCGAACTGAACGTCACCGGCACCGGTTGCGGTCGTTTTCTCCAGCAAGACTAGGACCAAAAACGATGCTATTTGGCCTTTTTTCATTTAGGCATTTTAACGAACAATTGGTAGGCACCATTTTCAGTCTAAAGTTTTTGAGGCCGCCGGTTTGAACCAACCGCCAGACGACCTTCCGTCAACTATTTTCACCGTTCCGTTTGCACCATCATCAAGTCCACATATTCTAGTATCAGTTTACTCCCATTAGGTCACCATCGGACGTTTGCTGGCTGGCGAAAGACCGATTAGAAAATCCTAATATAGCACTAACCTAAACAAAATTTTCTAGAACATTAATCCTAACACTAGCCGCCCTAGTTGTAACATTTTGAATTTCAACCCATTTCTGGGATCAATAAAATAGATATTATTTCTCATTTAATTTTAATAAGCCTCATTCGGAGCTGATCACTCTCGGGATACTAACCGATGGAGAATGCTAACTAGGAAAATGGTACGTGGTCTAGGGACCCGATCGCAAATCGGGCACCGATTCTAAGAAACGATGAGGAAAATATTTTGAACCAATGTAGGCCGATCTTAGGAAAGGTGACGGATTTAGTTTAGCCAATGAAGTACAATCGGGTCGCGGGTGACTCCGCAGGATCGAGAGTACGCACGGCGAATAAATTCTAAACTTAAACCGAACGATTGTGACCTTCGGAACTAGTGATAATTCCTCGCGTTCTCTCGATAATCGAGACTGTCATGACTCGAGTAACCCTAGGTCAATACGCGTGACCACTAAATAGCCGTCCATTAGTGAGAGACTCTAAAATTTTAAGTTGAGTAATTTTGATTGTGAAATTAGATCTGGACTTGAACGTCAAATTTCGTGGGCGTATACGACTATTTTGCAAGGACGACGTCATTTGAGTGTGGCCAAAAATATTTGGGGTTGGTACGATCGAAAAATGGAAATTCGGCCTGAAATCGAAAAATGACAATTTTGCCCCTAAGCCTATTTTTGGGTATTCCGAATTTTGAGAAATTTTGAGGATTAATTGGGGATTCAATTGTGGATAATTATTAGCTCATTAATGCTGAAAAAGTTGGACCAAATTGCCCTCAATTATTGGACTTTGGATTAATATGAACCAAGTATAGAGGGACAAAATTGGAATAAGGAAATATTGGTCAAGCCTCTAAGACCAATAAATGTGTTTGTTTTTCCCTCATTCCTCCCTCACCCTCCCGGCCAACTCTCTCTCTCTTGCCTCTCTCCCTCACCGAACCATCTCCCTCCTTGCTAGGCTGTGAGGATTACCGCCAGAGCCGTCCGTCGGAGCGCGCCGTCACCATCGCCGTCGTGCTGCTCATTCGCCCAACCTTGCCACCACTATCCCGACTCACTCTCTCTCGTTCAGTTGAGGAACACGCCGGATCAGCCCCCGTTGGCTGTGAACCGCCTGAGTGAGCCGCCGACCGCCGGTCCCCCGCTCAAGCCGCCAACCGCCGGTCCCCTGCTCAAGCCGCCGACCGCTAGTCCCCCACTCAAGCCGCTGCCGTCTTGCCTCACCACCACCTCCAATCCGACCTGTTCTCTCTCTTATCCGAACCCTCCCCTCTCTCTCTCCCGACCGTATGAGCTGCCTTGGGCCACCGCTCACTGGACCGCCGTGGACGCAGCCACCGATCACTGTACATCGCTGTGAGCCTGTTCGGCCCGGCATGCTTTCCTCCGGTCCAGCTGGTTTTTTAGAGCTTAAATTAAGTGAGTAATTAACCCTTAAACCTTAATTAGGACTGCAATGCATTTTTAGATAAGCTAGCTTGATTTTAGGAGTTAATTAGATTGATTTTAGGGGTAATTAGTGATTAAGTGTTATAGTTACTCTGTGGTGAATTGAGTGGATCAATAGGCTGATTTGGGGAGTGGTATGATGGCCTAAAGTGACCAAATTGATGGCTGTCCGAGGCGGACCTAATTGGATTGTGTTAGAGTAATTTTGAGATCGAATTGTGTTATTGTCGAGGATGCCTAGACTGACCCAATTGTGGCTGAATTCCATGATTGGGTTCAATTTTGGGATGCCATGTTGGTGTTCTAAGTGGCCGAGAATGAAGGGGTAAGGCGGGCCTTGATTGTGTGAATTTGTGTTGCACCAAGTATATGAACTATGTGCCATGCTAAATGAGTTAAATTAAATATTTGGGCGTGCTGATGCAATGTTGATTAAGCATTTATGGCATTTTGTGAACTTATCTTGGCTTGATTGGATTTTATGTCCAAGTGGAATTAGGGTGCTCATTATGCATCGTGTGATTGCTCGAGTGCAGAATTGCATGGCCATGCATTTCATATGCTGAAAATAGGCATGAGATGAGATTTATACGAGTATGCGTGCCTGACATGAGCATGTGATTATCTAAAATACCATGATGCGTTTTACGCGGGGTTCAGATAAAATTGATTGTGTGTATGTGTGATCACTAAGGGCCTTGATGCGTTTTATGCAGGGTCAATTCCGTCCTGATGCGTTTACGCGAGACGATGCCCGATACATTCGGAAGACGGCCAGCCTGATGTGTTTACGCAGGTTTTGGTCCGTAAGGAGATCAGTGTTGTGCCTGATGCGTTTTTGCGGGCTAGAGACACCGGGCGAGATGCGCTTTGCGCGGGCTGTGAAGTGTTGTTGGCATTTTTACACAGGTCAATTAATAATGAGAATTTGGCAGTGTGCAAGTGTGCATAATTGAGCCGGACCATGAGCATGACATATGTATGCCAGAGTGTGTTGGCAATTATGCGTATTGGTGATTTGTATGTGAGGAAGGCACTAATGAGTTTGAGCATGCGTATGGCGCACGCGTGACCAGGTGTGTTCGCGTATGTGCCGTGATTATTATTGTGGATTATCTAACCTGCAGGGTCATTGTGTGCTCAATCTGGGCCCGAGGGACTAGGTCAATTAATTGCCAGTTGTTATTAGTTATTTGTAATCTGTTGTCTATCAGAATGTGCATGTTAGGCTAGTTTTGATTTAGGGGGTTTTTATTCGCTGAGATTCGTCTCATTGTTGTATAAACCCAATTTTTTAGACCCCCGGCCTTAACGATGGCAGAGGCTCCAGTACGTTTTGGGATTCCCTACTATATAGAGAAGATGATGTCAATGTACATTAGATATTATACCTTGGTATGGGTTGACATGGGGGAGACATATTTTGAGACCCATGAATATGTAGCGTGGTGTTGGAGAGACTATACTGGGGAGTATGGGCCACTTTGGTACTTTGAGGCCCCGTACAACGGGCAAGATGAGTTTGACCCTCAGTGTCCTAACGGAGACGTAGTGGGTCCCAGTACTTCAGCCAAGGAGAGTTCAAGCGCTTATGGCGAACCCGTTGCTTTTGAGGTAGATGAGTTTGATCTGATGGACATGGAACCAGCTGACTAGGATGTTGATCCGGAGCCGATGGAGCCGGATGATGAGCCGGAGCCCATAGAGGAGGACCCTGTGCCAGAGGCTAAGCTTGAGGATATGGACTCAGAGAAAGAGGCCGAGGAGGCCGAGTCCAAGCTAGACTCATTCGACTCTAAGGTGGAGCTGTCCGATAGCTCTTCATCTTTTAAGTCTTCTAGATCTAACCCGGACTGGGTCCCTTAGGTTAGCCTCAGCTTTAGTTAGATCGAGCTGTACCTTTTTTATCGAAGCCTAAACTTAGTTAGTCATCTAACCCCTCTGCCCACTGCCCTTTTGACCTTAGTGGTCGTTGACTTGTTTTGGCTTCTTGTTTGTATTAGTTGTAAATGGATATTGTATATATTTTTATGGTAATGCAAATCTATGTTTTTAATCATACTGGTTTTCGTTGTTGTGCTATCCCTAATCATGTTGTTTATTGTACGGGTGTATATATATATGTTGCTTCCGCATGTGTAATGATCTCTATGTTAGGCGTTGGGTCGGCGATACGTCTTGGGACGTCGCAACAAATTCGACCTAGGCAGGGATGCTCGCGCGCCGTAGGGTTCGGGGCGTGATATCCCCGTTTGATTTGATATCAGAGAAAGGTTAGCTCGATCCAATTAGGTCGAAGTCTGGAGTGATAAGAAGCGATGACCTTGGGTAACCAGTAGGGAAACTTTGTGTGCTAAGTGTACCTCCTGACTACTTGTGTTCTTATTGAGTGCATATGTAAATTAACCGTCAAGTGCAGGTGCGGCAGAACCTGAGGTAAGTACGTACACCTCCTTGTTTGAGGTCTTGTGTTGTTTGTACTTAGCCGCATGTTGAGTGATTGATTGCTGTTGTGCTAGTTACCTACCTAAGACCTTAGATTGGTTTCGCTTGATTTAGGTATCTAATTCCTAATGGAATTATAGCAGGTAGACGGTTAGTGGGATCAGTAAAGATAAGGAGATGAGGAAAGGAACCCTAGGGGCAACCCAGTGCAGGAGGCCAAGAGGCTAGAAATCCTAGAATGGAAGATGTTATTTAGACCGTGCATGAGATAGGGAATATTATGGGTAGGCAGGCTTAGGAAAGGCCGCCACCATTGCCTAGGTTCTTGAGGCTGCGGCAGCTGCTTCTATAAATGGAAATCAAGCTAATCTTGGGCAGGCTTAGGCAGCTAGGAGTAGGTAAATGCATTAGTTAGTGGAGCAGTTTCTAAAGTTAAAACCCATAAATTTACTGGTAAAGATGACCTCGAGGCTGCACTGAGATCGGAAGAGGAACTAGAGAAAGCCTCTGAGGTGTTGGGGTGTACTGAGAATGGGAAAGTAACCATAGCTGTTTACCAATTACAAGATAACGCGAATGATTGGTGGAAGGCCACCAAGGCTAAGATGTTTCCTGAAGGTGTTGCCCAAAATTGGGCCGCGTTCACTAAAAGTTTTTATGAGAAGTACTTCTCAGAGAGCGCTAGGGAAAGAAAGCTAGCAGAGTTTATGAGACTCCCCAAGGCCAGATGACTGTGGATCAGTATGAGGCGGATTTTGCTAGATTGTCTAAGTTTGCGCCGAGAATGGTAGAGCATCCCGAGGACAAGGCACGAAGATTTCGGGATGGATTAAAAGCTGACCTTCGCAGCTAGTTGATACTGGTGAATCTGAGGACTTATGAGGACATATATGATAGGGCTCAGGCTCTTGTGTAGGATCAGGTAGATAGGGCAGCCATATCTGGATCACGATTCACTTAGAATAGGGACAACCGCAGTTTCAAGAAGAAGCCGATATCGGGAAATAAGCAAATCGTCCCACTAGTTAGGAGGAACATTGGGAAACCGAACTAGCAACTGAATCGATTTGGGGAATATTTTAGATGTGAGAGTTTAGAACACCAAGTTAGAAGCTATCCCCAACAGCGCCCCTCAGGACTCCCAAGGTAACCGCAGCAACCCCGAATAGGGAATTAGGCCGGGAATCCCCCACCGACTAATCAAGGTAGACCGCCAGTGCAAGGATGAGTTTATGCAATGGTGCGAAGAGAGGCGGAGGACATGTCGGGCGTGGTCATAGGTATGATTTCTCTACATGATTATGCTGCGTATGCATTGTTTGACCCAAGGGAGACCCATTCATTTATTTAAGAGCAATTTGTTAGGCTGTTTGGAATTAAGCCTATTTTGCTTGAGTCTATGCTATTCGTGATGAACCCATTGAATGATAAAGTGTTAGTGTCATTGGGGTGTTCTAGCTGCAAAATAGTGATTGGGGGTAAAGAAGAAAGAATTGACTTGGTAGTGTTGGCCATGTTCAATTTTGATGTGATAATTGGAATGGATTGGCTGTCCAAGCAGAAAGCCGTAGTGGATTGCAGCAATAGGGTGATCCAATTTAATCCGATTGGACATCCTAGATTTGAATTTCAGGGAAATCGAGGAGGAACCTCGATCCCTTGGATTTCCTTGCTCGAAGTAACCAAGTTACTGGATGAAGATTGTGAAGGATATTTAGTAAATGTGGTAGATTTAACAGTGGCAGAACCTAAGTTGGAGGAGATATCTGTAGTGTGCAACTTTCCCAAGATTTTTCCTTAGGAATTGCCAGGTTTGTCACCAGAGCGAAAAGTGGAATTTGTGATAGAATTGGCCCCGGATACAAACCAATTTCAAAGGCACCGTATTGAATGTTCCTGTCAAAGTTGAAAGAATTGAAAGTCCAGATGCAAGAAATATTGGACAAGGGCTTCATTCATCCTAGTGTGTCTCCATGGGAAGCATTGGTCCTGTTTATGAGGAAGAAGGATGGGATGTTGAGGTTGTGTATTGATTACCGGCAGTTGAACCAGGTGACGATTAAGAATAAGTATCCACTACCAAGGATCGATGACCTATTTGACCAGTTGCAAGGAGCGTCTGTGTTTTTTAAGATTGATTTGCGGACTGGATACCATCAGCTAAGAATAAAAAAGGAGGACATACCTAAGATTGCTTTTAGGATGCGGTATAGGCACTATGAGTTTACAGTGATGCCCTTCGGATTGACCAATGCCCCTGCTTTGCTTTCATGGATCTAATGAATAGGATGTTCAAGGAATTCTTAGACCGGTTTGTCATAGCGTTTATCGATGATCTACTGGTATATTCGAAGAGCCCTAAGGAACATGAAGTACATTTGGTTGAGGTACTACAGACCCTAAGATAACACGCTTTTATGCCAAGTTCAGTGAGTGCGAGTTTTGGCTTAGCAGAGTAGCGTTCTTGGGGCATATAATTTCGGAAGATGGAATTTCTATGGACCCGATGAAGATTAAGGCAGTAACTAAATGGCCAAGACCGACCTCAGTGACAGAGATCCGAAATTTCCTAGGATTGGCTGGTTATTATCGACGTTTTGTAGAAGGATTCTCGTCGATAGCTACACCGTTGATGCGATTGCTTAAAAAGGAATCTAAGTTCGAACGGGGCGATAAATATGAGAAAAGTTTTTCAGGAGTTAAAACAAAGGTTTACAACTGCCCTAGTGTTGACAAATCCATTCGGACTAGGAAGATTTGAAGTCTACAACGATGCGTCGTTAAAGGGACTTGGATGTGTGTTAATGCAGCATGGAAAGGTAGTCGCGTATGCATCGCACCAGTTAAGGCCGCATGAGATGAACTATCCGACACATAATTTAGAGCTAACAGCGGTCATCTTTGCCCTTAAGATTTGGAGGCACTATTTGTGCAGGGAAAAGTTCCGAATTTATACTGATCATCAGAGCCTCAAGTACCTGTTTTCATAGAAGAAATTAAATATGAGATAGCGCTGATGGATAGAACTTCTTAAGGACTACGACTGCAACATCATGTATCATCTCGGGAAGGCAAATCGAGTAGTGGATGCACTAAGTCGGAAGTCAAGTATGGCGCATTGTCACGCTACGCGCTCGCGTGCTTTTCTGATGGAAGTATTTTTCTATATGGGCCTCTCCCAAGCCATACTTCACGTGATAGTGGGATTTATTTAATCTAAATTTAAACTTGGAGTCGCCACTAGTCATTTTCTGTAGGTCGACTAGAAACCTAATTGTGGTATGGGAGAAGTACCGCAATCCTACAAACCAAAGATTCTGAATAAGGGACTTGGTTACATTAATGATCCCAAATTGGAACCATTAATGCCCTTCGGTACCTAAGAATGATATGGCATATCTAGCGCATCACAGGGATCCCTAAATTCAATTCACTAATCTAATCATGGACAATCAATTAAGCATCCAAAAATCAATTGCATATCCATTGGCAAATCAATTGCAGCAATTCTAATTTGGTCACTAGAAATGAAAACCTACCCAAAACCGTAACAAAGCTCTAATAACTTGTTCATTTAATTTTTAGGCTTCTTTTTTTTTTTTTTTTGACCTTAAATTTAGAATTTTCCAAATTATGCCACTTGGACATTCTAGAAAATCCAAATTTCACTTTTAATGACTGGCCACAATGATTTCTAATCATTCTGTGGATTTTCAAATTTTTTGATTTTTTTTTTTATTTTTGATTTATGATTTTTTTATATTTTTTTATTTCCAAAAATTCAAATTTCACTTTTTATGGCTGGCCATGATGATTTTGGACCTTTTTTTTTTAATTTACAAATTTTTTTAATTTTTTTTCGGAAAAATTTTTATACGGAGAAATGACTTTTTTTATGATTTTTGGAAATTTTTGGTGAATTTTCCAATTTTTCAATTTTTATAGATTTTTTCAAAACTTTCAATTTTTTTTGTTAAATTGGCGACCCAACAGTTTTGGCTCTGATTAAAAATGCAAATTGGACCTTATTTCGACCAATTTTTTCAAATTAAACCTCAAAATTGCATTCCCCAGCATGTTCAGAACCTAAACATACAATTTTCCCCAATTTTTATTATAATTGTGCCCAAAATTTCCTCAATTTTATATTCGGGTTAATAGGGTTTCATTCAATTCGAGGTCTTAATGACCTGATTAGGCAAAATTGATGCCAAAATTGCATTGCCCACCCCTGATTAACCCTAAAAATGATATTCTCATATTTCGAAAATTTTATTTTGGGCACAAATCCCAATTTAGGTTCAAAACTCTTAATTTTCACTCAATTTTTGGGGATTTTTTTAATTTTTACACCAAATTGTGAAATTGGACTGACCATTATGCAATTAAAGGTCCCAGAATCAATTTTTTGTGAAGACACTATGATCTAAAAATGTCTAGAAAAAATTTAATTTCATTTTTGGTTCAATTTGGGTTTAATTTTGCCCAATTTTGGGAAAAATATACACCCGATTGAAATTTTCTAAAATTAACAGTGTATTAATGAAATTGGATTTAAAATAAAAATATTGACTATTTTTATGGAATTTTCTGATTCCATTTACTATTTTTCTTGATTTTCTTGCTTATTTTGACTAAAAGAAATTCAGGAAAAATACAGAAAAATGATAAAAAATTATTTTTTGGCTTCAAAATAGGTTTCTAGGCTTGGCCAAGATCCCTAGACCTAATTTTGAAATTTTTGAAAATATAACAAAAATGAGCTAAAAATTAGGTGTTAACAGTTGCTTCTCCTCTTTTAGATTGTGCTCGTTAGAGGTTGATCTCAAAGACAATGTGATACGTTGAATTTTTAGTCAACTCACTAAACAAAATGGCAATGAAAATTTCACAACAATTGATTAGGGTCTTTGTTTTTGAGATTCGCGATCTAATATAAAGGTTCTCTTTTTTTTTTCTTTCTTTGAAACACATTTTGAAAGGGTTTTTAATGATTTGAAAGAGAGAGAAACTTACTTGTTTGTGAGAGTTTCTTTGTTGCTCCTCCAAGGGTATGAATAAATGATGATTTTGAAGATTGTTCCAATTGCTTGGTTTGAGAATGAATTCACGAATCTTGAATGTCTGCGGCTCCTCGCCTTAAGACTTAAGTTTGCTTAGTGGTTCCTCACCAATAAAATTTTGGATATTTATCTAGTGGTTCTTTGCCAATTAAAACCTGGAAATTTTATCTAGTGGTTCCTCACTAGTAGGACTTCAACTTACCTAGGGGCTCCTTGCCTATAAGATTTAGGTCTTACCTAATGGTTCCTCGCCAATAGGGATTAATTTTGCCTAGAGGCTCATCGCCTATAGGATTTGGATTTTACCTAGTGGTTCCTCACCAATAAGAGTTAATTTTTGCCTAGGGGCTCCTCGCCTGTAGGACTTGGATTTTACCTAGTGGTTCCTCATCAATAGGAGTTGAATTTGCCTAAGAGCTTCTCGCCTATAGAATATGGATTTTACCTAGTGGTTCTTCACTAGTAGGAATTGCATTTACCTAGGGGCTCCTCGCCTGTAGGACTTGGATTTTACCTAGTGGTTCTTTACCAGTAGGAATTGAATTTGGATAATAGTTTTCTAAAGCTACGATTTGTAATTAGTTACAGAGGGTCAATTCTCTGAGGTTACAAATCTGCGATCACCAGAGGAACTATAATAAGGCCATCCTTTTAGGCCTAGAAAGAAAAGTCATCCAAAGTTACAGTTTTATGAACACTCGAAGGGTGATGGCTTCGAAGCTACAAACCTGCGAATACTTGGCAAAACCATAAAAATCACCATATTCAAAGCTGTAGAATCGCAATCACTTATGAGAATCACCACTCAGAAGCTATGAAGTGCAATTTTGCTTTAGAATAGTTGTCTTGTCTTGTGGCCCCTCACCAACTAGACTTGAAATTTTGGAGACCTACCATGTAATTTATCTATAAGATTTTGGAATTGCCTAAAGGTTTTTTTGCCAATAGACTTGAATTTTGCCTAATGGTTCCTCACCAAATAGGATTTTTTAAAAGGACTTCAAACAATGAATGTCTATTTTGTGATTTTAAGGTTTCACTAACCTTGGCATGGTTTTCTAGTTCACCAAAAACTATTTTGAAAAGGTAGTTTTGAAATTAATCAAAACCATTTGAAATGTGGTTTTCTTTTTTAGCTTAATACAAACTATTTGAAAACTTGGTTTTAAGTTGATCAAAACTATTTGAAACCTACTTTTGAAGTATGTATTCTTTGTATGCATTTCGGACAATCGAATTCCCTTTAAAAGGAAGTATTTGAACAAAATGCTTGTAAATTTCAAGAAATGTTTGAAATAATCATCTGCAAGACCTTCATTAGAAAGGATTTGTTTCGATCTATGAATTTGGTCTTTTCTTCATTTGAAAGGGGATTAATATGATATCCCTCAATTTTCTCTCCTAATCAACCCTTAGGTGTTCGGAGATATTCGCAATGTATATAATCCAATTGATTAGATAAGGTCTTTCAAAAGGTTGTAATGTTGGCTTGGTTAATGGCTATTCAAAGAATAGACATTCTGAGGTCAAGAAAATATTTTCATTATGTCTGACTTCGGGTCTACAAGTTAAGATCCCCGAGGATAAGATAAGATAATATTGCATACACTTCTTTGAGCGATGACTTTTTGTCTTGAAATCGTATTTTCACTCTCAACGTCCCAATTTGAAGAGTCTTATGGGAGAGGTTGTAATATTGGTGTTGGGTAGGTTCAAAAAGGCTCAATTGTTTTGTTTTGAATTTAAGGTTTCACAAAATTAGTGACCTTCTTGGCATCACCACCCTTTTTCTTTTGTCCACTAGGGATCTTTTCTGAGCATGAACACGAGTCCTCTAGACTTCCATTGAGACTTTTAATTGCTGATTTGTTGTGACTTTTGATTTTTTACAACTTTTGCTTTTCTTTTTTACTTGACTTATGTTATTCTTTCTTTTGAATGTTCTTCTTTCTTTTTCTTTCACTCATTTTCTAGGCATAGGCCTTACTTTTACCAGGTACACTGCTTTTTCATGCCCCAGACTCTTTCGTCTTTGATCTTTTTGCATTATAAGGACTTTGTGTTCTGCTCTTTTGCTTTCTACTTATCAGGGTGGATCATATGCTCATGCTCCAATGCGAAGAGATGATCACAAACTTGGGGTTCTGAAATGAATATTCAGGCTCAATTGGGCTTTGTCAAAGGTAAATGTGTTTGGGATATAGAAATGAAATGCTCTTCTTCCTTTTGGGACGTTGTAAGCTTCCATACGAATTCATCTAAAGTTATCACAGAAAAATTAATGCAAGTGTATGCAGTAAAATCTTTCTTGATCCTTTTCTCCATAAATGTCAACCGTGAACCTCCTAATTTGCCCCAGTGTGAGGTGGTTCTTAACAAGGTTGTTTTTAGAAATTTCTCCACTATTTAGGCTCAAATTTTGGTTTGCAAGGGATAATCATATGTTTGGAGTAGCGAAATGATATGCCTTTCATCATTTCAATTTATGTAAACATTGCGAATATCCCCTATTTCCTAAAGATGAGTTTTTTCTTATTCTAATATTCATCCTTCCATTCACTCGAGTGTATAGGGGACGTGTTTGGATATGGCTCACCTTTCATCGTTTGAAGGTCTTTCCATTTGATTTGATCCAAACTTTTTCTTTGAAATTTCCCATGACTTTCGTCAAAACTTCCTTTTTAAGGAATTCTGATGTTTAAAACCTTTTTCAAATAACCTTTTCATGTTAATCCACTTGGGGAAAAGAAGTTTTACTTTCCAGAAAATTAACTTCTTCGAGATCCAAATTTACAAGTTAAGGATACTTACTTGATTGGCTTGTCAATATCCCTCTTGATTATTTTGCTTCTGCACTAATTTGTTCCATTGGAGATCTGAAAATGAGATGTTTGAGCTCAAATTCATGAATTAGGGATACTTACCTGATCAGTTTGATGAGATCCCTTTTGTTTTCCAACTTCGTTGAAAGATTTTAGAGATCTTGAATCATCTCAAATTTCCCTTCGTCATATCCTGCAAAATGAACAAACATGTTCTATGGAATGCATGATATGAAATGAAGACGGACATTCAAGAAAAATTGGCACTAGTTATAACATGTGCATACCATGCATATCATGCATTCCATAGAACATGTTTGCATATCATAACATGGTATGCACATGTTATAACTAGTGCCAATTTTTCTTGAATGTTCGTCTTCATTTCATGGGTAGAAAATCTTGACAGCATTTGCATTTACAGTATAAGCTAGTTCTGTTCCTGTCATATCTACAAGAATTAGTGCTCCTCCAAGAAGAACCTTCTTGACAATGTATGGACCCTCGTAATTCGGAATGAATTTCCCACATGAATCTGAATTATTGGGAATGACTTTCTTCACAACTAGATCATCCGTTTCAAAACGTCTTGATTTAACCTTTCTGTTGAAAGATTTAGCAACTCTTTTCTCGTAGGCCTATCCATGACATATAGCCCTTAATCTTCTCTCATCAATCATGTTGAGTTTTTCATATCTTTGTTGGCTCCATTTGGTTTCTGAGAGTTTTAATTGGGATAATATCCTTAATGAAGGAATTTCTACCTCAACGGGTAATACTGCTTCCATACCATAAACCAAGGAAAATGGAGTTGCCCTAGTTGATGTTTGAATTGAAGTTCGATATGCCATTAGAGCATATGGCAATCTTTCGTGCCAATCACGATAGTTCTTAGCTGTTTTGGATAATATCTTCTTGACATTCTTGTTTGTCGCTTCCACTGCTCCATTCATTTGTGGACTATATGGAGATGAATTCAAGTGTTGAATGTGGAAGTATTCGAGCAAATCATTTACGACTTTGTTGTTCAGGTTTAAACCATTGTAAGTAATGATTGCTCTCGGAACTCCATACCTAGCAATGATGTCCTGCCTAATGAATTTTGCTACATTCTTAGCAGTAACATTCGTATATGAATTGGCTTCAATCCACTTCATAAAATAGTCAATTGCCACCAAGATAAAGCAATGTCCATTTGAGGCCTTTAGATTAATGGGGCCAATCATATCAATTCCCCACATTGAAAATGGCCATGGTTCTGACATTTGATGCAACTCATTCGGCGGTGCATTGATTTTGCCTCCATAGACTTGACATTGGCGACAACATCTCACATGTTGAATGCAATCTGTTTCCATCGTCATCCAGTAATAACCCAATCTCATGATTTTGCGAGCTAAGAGATGGCCATTCATATGCGGATCACATTCGCCTTCATAAATTTCTCTCATGATTTGTTCAGCTTTTTTACTATCCACATATCTTAACAGGATTGAATCGAACGATTTCTTATAGAGAACTTGTCCGCTGAGAAAGAATTTGTTGGCTATCTTTTTGATATCATGAAACCATGGTTCATTGTCAAATTCTACTTGAACTACTATGCAATGTGCTGGTTGTTCGAGAATAATGATTCTCAATGGCTTTATGTCTATACCATCCTCGGCTTGGAGTAAGGGTGATAAGGTTGCAAGAGCATCTGCAAAATGATTATGAGCTCTTGAAAGATAATCAAATGTTATTTCTTCGAATTCTTCAATCATTCCTTCTAAGTATTCGTGATAAGGAATCAGCTTTGTATCCCGAGTTTGTCATTCTCCAGTAGTCTGCAATATAATGAGTATAGAATCTCCATATACGCAGCCTTTTCACCCTCATTGAAAGGGCTAAATGTAAGCCAAGAATGCACGCTTCATACTCAGCGATATTATTAGTGCATAAGAATACTAGTTTTGCAGATACTGGATAGTGTTGGCCTTCTAGGGAGATCAGTATTGCCCCAGTACCTGATCCAAATAAGTTGGTTGCGCCATCAAAATACATGGTCCATTTATCATCGACCAATGTTAATATGTGGTCATCAAGTTGTTCTTCAAAATTGACGATATTTTGCGAATTCTCTACCAAGCATATCTGCTATCGCTCGCCCTTTGACTAACTTTTGTGATGAACTCCTGATGTCAAACTCGGACAACAAGACTTGTCATTTGGCTAATTTCCCGACCAAGGAGGATTTCTCAAGGAGATACTTGATCGGATCGTTCTCAGTTACTAGTAGAATTTAATGATGAAGGGTGTACTGCCTTAATCTGTGTAACACCCAAATTAATGCAATGCATGTCTTCTCGACCATTGGATAATTCACTTTTGATCTTGTGAATTTCTTGCTCAAATAATAAACGGCTTGCTCTTTACCGTCATTTGGTCTTCTTTGTACCAGCACTGCTCCTAATGATCCATGGTGGATCGTCAAATATAGGATCAACGGGATTCCAGGAATTGGTGGTATCAATACTAGCGCGCATACCAGGTATTCTTTGATTTTATCAAAGGCTTGTTGACATTCTTTATTCCACTTTACCTTGGCATTCTTCTTTAACTGTTTGAAAAATGGTTTCGTAGTCTTAGAAAGCTGGTAGATAAAACGGGCAATGTAATTTAATCGCCCCAACAAGCTTCTCACTTCTTTTACCGTAGAAGGAGTCTTCAAGTCATGTATTGCTTTAATCTTGGAAGGATCAATTTCGATTCCCCAGTTACTGACCACAAATCCTAGCAATTTGCCAGATTTTGCCACAAATACACATCTATTGGGGTTCAGCAGCAACTTGTACTTTTTGAGTCTTTTGAACAATTTGCGAAGCACTTCAACAAGGTCTTCTCCTTGTTTGGATTTTGCAATCATGCCATCCACATTTACCTCGATTTCTCTATGTATCATATCATGAACAAAGTTACCATTGCCCTTTGATATATGGCGCCAGCATTTTTCAGACCAAAAGGCATCACCTTATAACAAAATGTGTCCCATGGTGTTATGAAGGACGTTTTCACTTTATCCTCTTTCTTCGTAAGGATATGATTATATCCTAAGAAACCATCCATAAATGAGAATGTTTCAAACCCTGCAGTGCTATCCACTAACACATTAATATGTGGAAGCGGGAAATCGTCCTTTGGGCTTGCTTTGTTTAGGTCGCGACAATCAACACATACTCGCACTCGACCATCCTTCTTCATTACGAGTACTATGTTGGCAACCCTATTTAGATATGGCAATACTTCGATAAAACCGACCTCGAGTAATTTCATTACTTCTTCTTCTATTTTCTTTGCCAGTTCTGGCTTTGTTCGCCTCAATTTTTACTTCTTGATGGGATACTTGGATCAATTGGCAAAGCGTGTTCAACTATATTTGGATCAAGGCCTAGCACGTCGGCATAGGACCATGCGAATATATCTTGATATTCCTTGAGCAAATCCGTTATTCTTTCTGATTCTTCTGAGGGTAGATTGTCTTCAATCTTTGACTTTTTTAGGATTCTCCTTATCACCAAGATTAATAGTAACTGTTTTCTCTAATGTGAGTGGCTTTGATTCCTCATAACGGATCCATTCTCTTTTGATCCACTCCGCATCTTCATTATATTCTTCAATATCATAGGTGATCTCCTTGGAGGGATTTGAATCACCTATGAAGCTATTATGGGTGTGTGAATGCTCATGCCTGACATGCAACAAATATGATTAGTAATTTCATGAAATGAAATGATGCATGAGACTTAATGAAAATCCATTTTGAAAAACTATTTTGAAATCTTGTTTTGAAAAGATCAAGAGAATAGAGCTAATCCTCATATCCTTGGATATCCTTGCTTTTAAAACCATTTTTGCAATGAGGATCATACGGGAAACCCAAAGCCTCAAGCCTCACATGTGAAAGCGATATTCATCATAGGTTTGGTTTTGTTTCCATATGTCCTTAACAAAACATTGAACAATTTTATTGAATTTGAAAAGTGTAATTACATCTACATTGAAAGAAACGTAAATTGCAACTAAATTGAAACAACATTAACATGAAACAAGCAAATTGTAAAGGTAATAATGAGGAAAGGGTTCAAAAGAATCTTCCTACTCCAGTGCGTAGGTATCTTCATCTTCGATTATAATGACATTGATAATGTCTTCCTCGAATAAACCCAGCATGTCGGACTCCGTCTTTGCACGTAAATTTTCTTCTGAGAGTAGTTTGGGAGATCCAGGAAAGTTTTCTCTAATGTGAATTTGATGATAAGGTAACTCTTTGGTTTTACCCTTCCATATTGATGGGTTAATGATTCAATCACCTCGGCTTCCACGTCATTTATGATTCTCTTGACCCTGGCCTCGACCTCCATGGTGATTATTGATGGCTTCATATCCCACTCCATACTTCTTCTTGGTACCAAATGGGATAATAGGCTCTTTAATCCCTTGAGCCTTTGTTCCAAGCCCACCATTATGGTTAAATCCATATTGGCATAACACGCTTCTAGTCATAAGAGACAATGTTGAAAATTCTGGAGTCTTCATGACACCAGTAGGAATTTGTATCATGGAAATCATCTCGAAAGAATGATAACTGGGCTCTTCTTTTATCTCTGGCTCAACATAAGGTATGGCACTTTCCTTTTAAGTGGCAAAGTCTGTCTCTCCATGTACGGTAATCATTTTACCATTAATAACAAATCGAACCTTTTGATGAAGATTAGAAGGAATGGCACCGGCGATATGAATCCAAGGCCTCCCTAGCAGTAGGTTGAAGGTCCTTGGAATGTCTACCACTTGCAAATCAATCAGAAAAGGCACAGAGCCTATGTTTACTTCCAGCTCGATGTCACCGATAACATCTTTTTTCATTCCGTCGAATGAACGTACGATCACCTTCAAAGGTTTAATAAGTTTTTCACTAATCCCCAAGCGATGCAGCGTGCTTAAAAGGACACAAGTTAAGTGCGAAACCATTATCGATGAGCACCCGTGATACTTTCTTGCCCCGACATTTGACGACAACGTACAGGGCTTTATTGTGGGATCGTCCATCAATTGGGAAATCTTCATCGGAGAAAGCAATATGATCTTTTAGAAGAATAGCACCAACAAAGTCCTCCAATTGTACCTCATTAATAGTTTCGGGGACGTACACCTCATTAAGAAGCTTCATAAGTATCATTTTGTGGCTTTCTGAAGTCTTGAAAAAATCTAGTAAAGAAATCTGTGCCGGCATCTTCCTCAATTGCTCGATCACTTCGTAGTCACTTGTCATCATGACTAATAGTAACTGCTTGACATCTTCCTCAGTCACTCCCTTCTTTTCGTGCTCGCCTTCTCTTGGAACATAACATCTTCCCGATCTGGTTATTATGTCAACTTCTTTAGGTGCGTAATCCCATGGCACACATTTGGTGTCAAATTTCTCCTTTGGAGGCAAAGCGATAATCACAGGTTGCACCTCCTTGTCTTCGATTTTTAGTTGACCAATTGGGAGCTCAATGGTAATTGGTTCAACATGATGCTTTTCTTCTTCAAGTTTATCCACTTCATCGAGATTGATCAATAGTGGTGTAATCATGGACACCACGCTTTTGTTAGCTTTAATAGTATCCATTCCACCTCAACCGTTAGGCACGATACATTCTTCTCTGGATGCCCACGAGGGTGGTGTGTATTTGACACAGTAATTATAACGGCCACTGTCCTGACCCAGATAATCCACCATTTCGCCTCGTCTTCGTGCTTTGCGAATAAATCTTCTGTCTCCTTGATGAATCTTTTCCTTTATCTTCTCATCTTGATCTTCTTTCCCCTCAAGACTTAATTTGTTGACTGGGATTTCATCCATGCCTCCCCATCCGTCGGGCATAATGGTTTCGTTTTTGAAAGCCTAGGGTGGAGGTGTGTATTTAACACGGAAATTGTACCTTCCACTGTCTTGACCAAGGAAGTCTACAGTGTCACCTTGCTCAAATGAAGTTTGGGTAAATCGCCTTTCACCCTGTCGAATTCTTTCTTTTTGTTCTTCAAATTGATCCTCCTTATCACAAGATGGAGTCTCATTTTTCTTGACAAGCTCGTCGTCCATACCACCTCATCCATCGGGCACAATTACTTCGCTTTTAAAAGCCCATGGTGGTGGAGTATATTTTACTTGGAAGTTATATTTGCCAGAATCTTCTTCCAAGCGGTCTATGATTTTTCCTTTCAAGAGTGCTTCAGGCAAAAGCGAGCATCTCCTTGACGGGGCTGACTTTAAGTTGGCCTCATATTCATCCTCTGTAAGGACTATATTTACTACATTGTGCTCGGAAAGAGGGTTTTGATGCACATTTGACTCTGGCTCTTGAAAGCTCAGTATCTTCTTGTCTATGAGTTGCTGGACTTTGTATTTCAAAACCGTACAGTTATCCACATCGTGTCCTCTTTCTCCCATATGGTATACGCAAGTCTTCGACTTATCGTACTAGGGGAACCTTGTATGATTATCTCTTGGCACTTCTTTAGCCACCAAATGCCTTTCTAACAGTATCAGTAGTAGTTTCGACAAAGGCTGTGGCAATGGGGTGAATTGCTTTGCGCGTCTTTTCTTTGGCTCAAATGGTTTTGGATTTTTCCAAGGAACATTGGACTGCTTTTGGAATGGAGCTTGATTAACGTTAGGGCTGGATACCATAGCCACATCGCGTATAGGCTCCTTATCCTTTCTTCTGGGATGCAGTCTCCGTACTGTTGCCTCTTGAGACTTCTTCTCCTTCAATGTCCATTCAATCCTTTTAACAATCTTAACTAGCATGGTAAATGTTTGGCAACCCGAGATATGCAACTTGTCGTAATACTCAGTTGGTAACGGCTTCAAGAAGAGTTCAATAAGCTCGTCTTCGCTTATCGCCGATTTGACTTGTGAGGCTATAGTTTTCCATCTTTGAGCGTAGGCCCGAATCCTTCATTTCTTCATTTCTCGGTTCTGACTAGATCTTCCCGAGTTGGCAATACTTCAACATTGAAATTGTATTGGCGAAGGAATTCTCCTGCCAAATGGTCCCATTTGGTAAACTCCTCTATATCAAGAGCGGTATACCATGCCAAAGCTGCTCCCTTGAAGCTATCTTGAAATGTACTGATAAGGAGTGGCATATTGTCTGAATATCTCGCCATTTTGCAAAGATAATATTTCAAATGGCTTTTAGGACAGCTGGTGCCATCATACTTGCTCACAAACTCTAGTTCTTTATAATTCTCTGGCACAACTACCTTCATATATGGTGAGAACTTGTTGAATCTTTGAAGCTCATAACCTTAGCTTGCTAAGCATTCTTCAATTTTGGCCAATCGTTTGGCCTCCTCTTCATCCTTGGATGTCTTTGTAACCCGAACATCTTCTTCTAGATTCACTATTTCCGACGTAGATTTTGGAGGATTCTCCTGAATTGGTTCTTTACTTCTCATGTTCTCTTCAACAGGTACCTCAGTGATGTTTGCAGTCCCCGAATTTGCAACTGTAGGAGAAGATCCCTTCACAGCTATAATGAAGGTCTTCATTTCTACCATCATGACAACCATTTGTATCAATTGGTTTTCTACTTCAGCTAGCCGAGTGCGAGTCTCTTCCTCAGCCATTTTTATTTGCAAATGAGTTCGAGGTCTTCTACCTTCTGTTGCTAAACAACCCAATTTCATGAAAATCATCGAGATATTAGAATTGATGAAGTAGCTATGAAGACTTATATTCTTTCAATTGTATGTTTTCTTGTAAATAATAGGGATATGAATTTTTACACAAGCCTTAGTCTTGCATAAGTCTTCTCATCAATGTTTTCAAAGAATTATAATCCATGGTGATTGTTTCTTTTATGCAAAATGTGCTTTATTCATCAAACAATCATGTATCAAGTAATTGTTTTGATTTTGAAGATCCATATTACAATGCTTTACATCAAAATGGGGAATACTAGCTTAAACAAGTCTAAGCTTCTTGCTAAATAAGGTAGCTTCAGCCTCTTTATATTCCTTGACTCGTATCTCCCATTCTTCCACGTCAATTGTAACCTCCTTGGGAACGTATGGCTCGACACTAGGTGTGCTCGGCATAATGTACTCTGGAATGTACGGCTTATCAACATGAGTAATAATACTCAAAGGTACATATGGTACTCTTTGGATGCCAAGAAAAGCTTCATCTCTCCTTGTAGATTCTCGGGCCATTGCACTATTTGCTTGGTCAATTTCTTCAAGGAATACATGATTTTCTGAATCTTCATTTGCAATTCCTTATTTTCTTTCTCCGTTTGAGATTTTTGTGGTATATCAAATGTGAACTCCTCAGGATGCCAACTAGGTGGAACTTGTTGAATCATTCCAAACTATCGTACCACCCTTAACGGGCAATAAGCAGTTCCACCATTCAATCCAAGCAACGATACCAAATTTTTCTTCTTGACAAGTAATTTGAGCTGTCATTATCTTTGGCCATTAAATTCTCCATTGAAATTGGTTAGGAGTCAACGCCCTAATGAAGTTTGCCCACTCATGAAAAGAGTATTTTGGCAATTTGTCTTGGAGCTTCAAATACTTCTCAATAGAGTTGGTAGATGAGTCGATCTCCTTAATGCGCATATGACGTTCCCAAGGTCGGATATGGGAAATAAACCATACAGAAAGTAATCCGGCGGAGGCTTGAAGTACACCCTTTTGGTGACGTTGATATTTGTTCAAAGAGATAATGGTTTCTACTAAAAGCATGTTGGAGAAATCCCATTTTAGGCAAGCTTGCCTGGCATCACCACAACAAGAGGATTCAATCCGGTCCTTGATGTAGGGAATAAGACAAATCCGAAGAAAGCAAGGATGAAAACTCTTGCAGAAGTATTCCCAGTTTCCTTTGGCAATTTGGAGTAATTAACTACCAAGTAGGATAAAGGAAAATTCCCGGTATTTGACTTGATCAACTTTTCCACTTGAGGAGTCTTCAAATTAAAAAATTCGGCTATGACACTCATGGGTTTCAATCCAATTGGGGGCTCAACGATCTTTGATTCGAAATCAACTCCAATGGTTGCTTTATACTCTTCCAATGTAGGTACCATCTCATGCTCGCTCAATTGGAATGTGGTGGTGGTAACTTCCCAAAAATGGGATAATGCTTGAATTAAACTCACTTGATACTCTAGATTGATGAGCTTGAACAAATATCCCAATCTTTCACTCACGTAGACTTTGTTGTCCTTAGTCATGTTCACCCACCATGCCAAAAGCTCTTTTCTTGGAACCGGGACGATTTGTATGTCTAGTTTCCCCATTATGAACAAAATGGAGGTAAAGCACATTTGCATTCTTATGAAATAGCACAAATGCCACCTCTAATACATTTATGCCTTAAAAGAGCATATACTTGAAAATGTGAATGAAACCAATGTTTAAAGTAAATGCCTTTTGACATGCTCCATTTTGACCATAAAGTACTAAACTATGGTTTATAGCTTCGAATACATCGAAAGTAGACTTTCGGTAAATGGGATTGTACTTGTCACATCTTGAGCATTCAATCTATTTGAATTACATTGAAAATCATCATGGACCTATACATTTCATCTAAAAATGAAAAATATGACCAAATGGAGCATGTCACCTTATTCATTCATTTTAGTACGAAAAGGCATTTTGTCCAAACATTGATTGTCATTTGGGCATTTTCAACAAAATTGTGCCAACTAACATTGCATAATTGAAAAGATGAGAGAAATGGAACAACACTTACTTACTAATGCCTTTTTTTTTTTTTTTTTGTTTTAGGAATACCAACCACAAAGACAAACATATGCAACTAGTGAGGTTTTGACATCTAAAAGGGTAAGAATATACTAAAGGCTCAAAGTCACCACCTTAATGGACAAGGGATTCCATTCCAATAGGCGATCGGCCTAAAGTAATGGAATATTATTCCATCTTGGTGGTCGATATTGTATTTAAATGATCCCATGAGCAATCGGCTCATAGTTTCGCCTAAACACATACCTCCTAAGGGTGATCCTAAATGCAGCCGGGGTTGGGCCACGTGTAGTGTGTGCGAGAAGTGTAGTGCTAAAGCAATCTAAAGACAAGCATAACAATTTATATTCAAACAACACTTCTAAAAGTTGGTCAACATCACATTCAATTCCAACACCATCCTGCAAAACAAAGGTAAGCATAGACTACACCCCTTATACCTCCCACCTGCATCACCATTTAACACTTTATTAATGGGACGTACCTGGGATCCTTGCGAGCACGAACATATGCATATCGTTTTATCTAGGCCTAAGTCCACTTAGAAATTTAAGAATTCCCCAGTGGAGTCGCCAAGCTTGTCACGCCACGCGCTCGTGTGCCATACTTCATGTGATAGCGGGATTTATTTAATCTAAATTTAAACTTGGAGTAGCCACTAGTCATTTACGGTAGATCAACTAGAAACCTAATTGTCGTACGAGAGAAATACCGCAATCATACGAACTAAAGATTCTAGATAAGGGACTTGGTTACATTAATGATCATACGGATCCCTAAATTCAATTCACTAATCTAATCATGGGCAATCAATTAAGCATCCACAAATCAATGGCAAATCCAATGGCAAATCAATCATAGCAACCCTAATTTGGTCACTAGAAATGAAAACCTATCCAAAATCGTAACAAAGCTCTAATAGCTTGTTCATTTCATTTTTAGTTTTTTTTTCTTTTTGGGTTTTGGCCTTAAATTTGGAATTTCCAAATTATGCCACTTGGGCATTTTGGAAAATCCAAATTTCGCTTTTAATGACTGGCCACAATGATTTCTAATCATTCTATGGATTTTCAAAATTTTTTATTTTTTTGATTTTTGATTTTTTTATTTTTTATTTCCGAAAATTCAAATTTCGCTTTTTATGGCTAGCCATGATGATTTTGGAACTTTTTGTGAATTTTGAAATTTTTTTTCGGAAAAATTTTTAAACCGAGAAATGACTTTTTTATGATTTTTTGGAAATTTTTGGTGAATTTTCCAATTTTTCAATTTTTTAATTATTTTTTTCAAAATTTCCAATTTTTATTTTTTGCATTTTCTCAATTTTTTGAAATTTTTATGAATTTTCTGCAATTTTTCTATTTTTTTTGAATTTTCTGCAAAATTTTCGAATTTTCTAAAAAAATCTAATTTTTTATTATGATTTTTCTGATTTTTTTAGAATTTCCTAAATTTTTTTAATTTTTGAATTTTTTTGAATTTTTTAAAAATTTTATTACTATTTATATTTTTTATTTGAATTTTTTAGAATTTTTCCCGCCTAGGGGATGAACCAAATCGAACCGGTGCAAACCCGATTCGTAAAACTAAACCCGGCCCGTTCTTTTACGCGCCGGCCGCCACGGCCCTCTTCCGGCAGACCCAACATGCCAAAAACGATGCCGTTTCATCTCATTCTCATTTAAGCATTTTTACAAACAGTTGGAATGCATAATTTTCGGTTGAATGTTCTTGAGACCGCCAGTTTGGGCATGTCGCCGGCGACCTTCCGTCATTCGAACTGCACCATTATCAAGTTCATATGTTGTAGTTTTGATCTAGCCTACATAGATCGCCATTGGACATTCGTCGGCCGGCAAAAAACCGGACCGAAAATCCTAACTTGTACTGCACCCTCAAGATTTTTCAGAACATGAACATCAATTCCGATCGCCCTAGCCGTCTATTACGAATGCTAATGACTAGAAAATCAACAAACAAAGTTTAAGAAAGCCTACTTGAACGACCATTAGCCATGAAGACACTCTGGCGAGCACTTTGCGAGCTCTGGCGAAGTTTGGCAATGGTGACCGAAGGGATTTTCTGTGGTTTTAATGGCCAAAATGCAATAAAAAGATATGGAACGCAATTAGAAACAAGTATTGAGCATTCACAAGTCGAAAATCATGAGAAAAATCACATGAACATCCAAAATTAAATTCTAGAATTTTCTGAAAATATATTGCAGTGAGCGATCTTTACCTTCTTCCGGAAGTGGATCAAATTAGGCTTCCGAGTTGAATGATCGACTTAGATCTCTTCCTTGACACCTCTACTTCACGACGGTGGTCTTGGATTCACCAAGGGTGCTTTGGACACTCCAGCCGAGGATCAGTTTCATACCTTCGCGGATGACTTTGTCACAGGCTCACGGGACGTGGAGGATCACAACTGGAGCCAATTTGCTGGCATTTTCTCGTCGGAGAAAACGTCGATCGCTCAATCCTAGAACCCTCAACAAGTCTCTAACACTATTTTCTTCTATGTTTTGCTCTTTCTCTCCGTTCTCTCTCTCGGGAATTTTCTCGAATGCCTTCTCGTCATGTTCTTCAGTTTTTCTGGTTTTTGTTTATCCAAATTCGAGCCCAAATTCGGTTGAAACCGAATACTAATCTATTTGGGTTGTTAAGTGATGCCAGTTGGACAATATCCAGCTGGAAGAATTGATCAAAATGTGCTCATTTGATCTGGATCAGTCAACGAAGTTGTAGGCTCAAAACTGTTTTTCTTCTGGGTTTCGCGCGGGTCAGATCTGGGTAAAGAAGACGACACCATGCGGGTCGAGTCAAGTTGACCCATCCAACTTGACAGTTTCGACTCTGATTAAAAATGCAAATTGGACCTTATTTCGACCAATTTTTTCAAATTAAACCTCAAAATTGCATTCCCCAACATGTTCCAAACCTAAACATACAATTTTCCCCAATTTTTATTATAATTGTACCCAAAATTTCCTCAATTTTATATTCGGGTTAATAGGGTTTCATTCAATTCGAGGTCTTAATGACCTGATTAGGCAAAATTGATGCCAAAATTGCATTGCCCACCCCTGATTATTCCTAGAAATGATATTCTCATATTTTGGAAATTTCATTTTGGGCACAATTCCCAATTTGGTTTAAAAATCTTAATTTTTTTTTATAATCGAGGTGTCCGTGTGGCCGACGAGTTAGGGCTCAAACCAACGGATGATGCCTTCAAAACTCTTAATTTTCAATCAATTTTTGGGGATTTTTTATTTTTACACCAAATTGTGAAATTGGACTGATCATGGTGCAATTAAAGGTCCTAAAATCAATTGTTGTGAAGACACTATGATCTAAAAATGTTTAGAAAAAATTTAATTTCATTTTTTGTTCAATTCGGGTTTAATTTTGCCCAATTTTGGGAAAAATATACACCTGATTTAAATTTTCTAAAATTGACAGTGCATTTATGAAATTGGATTTAAAATAAAATTATTGACTATTTTTATGGAATTTTCTGATTCCATTTACTATTTTTCTTGATTTTCTTACTTATTTTGGCTAAAAGAAATTTAGGAAAAATACAGAAAAATGATAAAAAAAAATTATTATTTGGTTTCAAAATAGGTTTCTAGGCTTGGCCAAGATCCCTAGACCTAATTTTGAAATTTTTGAAAATATGACAAAAATGAGCTAAAAATTAGGTGTCAATACGCATACGATGGTCAAAGAGTGGACCTTGCTAGAAAGACTCAAAGACTTAGAGTTTAGATTCGAGGTGAGCCAAATGTCTAGCCTGATGGCTACGTTGAGAATTGAACCAGAGATCCAGGCAAGGATTAAGGCACTACAATCCACGGACCGGGAAATACAAAAGATAGCTGGAATGGACGCCGCCGTAAGAAAATCGGAATTTAAAGTAAGTGATGATGGAATCTTAAAATTCTGAAGACGATTATGTGTGCTGGACGACATGGAGCTCAAGTAGGAGAATTTAAGTGAAGCACATCGCAGTAATTACAGTGTCCACTCAGGTAGTACGAAAATGTACCAGAATCTGCAGCAACATTATTGGTGGAATGGATTGAAAAAAGGGTGTGGCCAAGTGCTTGATGTGCTAACAAGTGAAGGCACAGCACTGTAAACCTGAAAGGTTGTTGAGACCGTTAGAAATCCCTGAATGGAAATGGGAACACCTTATGATGAATTTTGTAATGGGAATACCGAGAAGCCAGCGAGGACATGATTCCATATGAGTGATAGTGGATCGATTGACTAAGTCAGCGCACTTCCTGGTAGTACGAAAGGATTTTGAATTGGAATGGTACGCAGAGTTGTATGTTCGATAGATCTTGATTGCATGGAATACCAATAACGATCACGTCAGACCGAGATCCGAGGTTTACTGTCAATGTCACGCCCTGAACCCAACTTACCCATCGGAACGCGAGCATCCCCTTAACACTCCGGTCGATCATAGTGCGACGTCCCCAGGAGACCTCGCCGACCCAACAACAATCAGAGTATAAAAAAAAACACACATGCAGACATTACAAACCACGACAAATAAAGATGAGCAAGGAAGCCAAACAATCAAAATATCATCGGGTAAAACCTCATTCTCATATATATATATATATATATATATATATATATATATATATAAAACCTGTTTATACAAAGAACACGATACATGTACAATCATAACCACTACGGGTCTAGGTCAAGGTCAAGCTAGCATCGAAGTCAAAAGGCCACTAATCCAAAAAAGTGTCGGTGGCCGGGTGAGTAGGTCTTTACTAAGGATCACTATAACAAAAGGTAGGGATCCCTATCGGTGACCAACTAGTCTAAGGCTCATAGTCCTGGGTCACTGGAATCGCTGGCTCATCATAAGACTCACCGACTCCCTCCTCAAGAGCCGCGATCCCAGCCTGCTCATCCACATCCATGCCTGGGGTCCTCCTAATCAGCACGATCTTCCCGAACTCCCCAAAGAGTCTCCGCTAAGAGAGCCGCCAGCCTCGGCCTCGTAGTCAAAAGTCGTCCTCAAGGTCTACATCTTCGATCGCACCCTCGACGGCATCTATGTCTACATCCTCGCCTACCATATCGATCTCACCATTCTCATCATCCTCGCTCCATCGCCTCGCCCTGGGTCGCCCCTCATCCTCAATCATAGGCTCCCTCTAGGTCATCATACCAAACTCCGGCCCTGGTTGGGCCTCGATTGTTGGTGGGCGTCGGTGGAGAAGCATCAACCACCTCGCCATCGGCAATCATCATCGCTCCAACTCGCCATCGGCGTCTCTTTGGAATGTCAAAGGTGCGGATAGGTGGGCGGAGGGTGCCGTCCGCGCCCCTCGACACCATGCGATGTACTCTCCGCTTCGATGCTCATCCTCACCCACATTAACGTGAAACGGCCCTAAACCTCACATGCATCTCGTCATTTCCAGTGGGAAATGCTCCACCAGATCTATATCTGCCTAGGAATCCCAAAAAGTGGAGGCGGCTCCGGCATCCTGGGGGTAGGCTTTGAAATGTTCGGTTTTACCACAACCGTGAGACTAGCTCGATGAATCAAATACCTAAACCTAGGTTAGGCTAAAGTGTGTCTCTTAACGAATCAAAATCAAACATTCAAGCCAACAACATAAAATTCAATATGTGTTTCAACGTGATTCAACCCCTGCAAGTTAGTGCAATTCAACATATATATATACACCCACATACGTGTACATACGGGCAGGCGTACTCCACACACGCGTGCTCATATTCTTTAAATGGTTCAAGCCACTCAATCACCGCATCCCACACGAATGCCTCACGCAGTCACATGCTAACAATTCTCACAATCTCTTCACAATAATGCATGATTCATAATTCACATAATGCAACGTTCAGTTCATTCTTAATCTCACGACCCACAATAGGGCCCGACCCGAAGGCCACAACACTTCATGGCCAGCGTATATACTACGCCCCCGGCCCGGTGTCTTCTAGCCTGCTACAAAGTGCCTGAGGCGCAACACCTCACCCTGAACCCCGAGCCTGCTACAAAGTGCACGAGGATGGTCGTCTTCCGGTCCTAACCGGGCATCGTCCTGCTACAAAGTGCATGAGGACGGAACTCGACCCGTAGGCCATTAGGTGATCACACATATCAATTTTATCTTAGCCCAGTTCCACTCTTTTCAAGGCATTACCGTGATCACACAATGCAATGTCACACCCGCACAATCACACAATGCATCTCAAATCTCAATCTCGACATACAATGTGCGTGACACGCATTTTCATACCAATGAATACAAATGCCATAACAATTACCAACATTTACAAACAATGGACATATACTAGCATTTGTATCCTAACACATGCAATTCAATGAAACCAAAACCCCAACTTCAAACATGGCCAAAACACATTCAAAACACTCCATTTAGCCTCAATTAACTCAGCCAAGGCCCCACTCAAATATATAAGGCATATACTTAGTTTAATTAAGCAAATCAAGCCTAATTGGACCTAAAATCACCATTTCTAACACAAACTCTCAAGAACTCCGAATTTGGCCTACCAAGAACAGCCCTCAAACCATCACAAATCAACCATAATTCCACCTTAAATCCACCCTTAGCAACATCATTATTTCAGCCATTAACCACATAATCACTAACAAAACACCAAATTAACTCAATCTCCACTAATCAATCCAAACTAAACCAACTAAACACAATTAAGCCTAAACTAAGTTTAGGTATAAAACACACGTCGGGGGTGGACGATTTGTGGAAGGAACAAGTACATCAACTCGCGGCTCGACGGCTCACGGCCACCCTCCGGCGTGGCTCGGCACCTCACGGCCACGCAGCGGTCAAGGCTGGTCGGCCACGAGAGGGAGGCGTGGGCGGGGGCCAGACGGCTTGGGGCCGGCCCTCTCCCACGGCGTTCCTAGCCGTGACCCACGGCTCCGGCAAATGGCTGAGCAAGGGCGGCGGCGGTGGGGCTTGCTCGGGAAGAAAGGAGAGAGGGAAAAAGGAGAGAGAGGCGAAGGGGAGGAGAATGGCTGATCGGGTGAGGAGAGAGAGAGAAACTTATCCAAAAGTGGTCAAAGCTAGTCAAATCCCCCTTTAGTGGAATCCAAGTGTCATGATCTTAGCCCATTAGACCAATTTATCCCTCATCCAATGGTTTACATTCATTCAAATCAATTATTGAGGGGCATTTTTGTCATTAGCCCCTAACCAACCCTTAACCATCTTAGTTAACTTTAACCCACCTTGGTTAATCCACGGTCCCACGTACTAGTGTCCTAGTTAGCCATTCCTCATGGTTAGTATCCCAAGTTGTTCGACACTATCGAGTTAAAAATGAAATGAAAAATTTAATTCATTTTAAGTTTAATTTGGGTTTAATTTTTGAAATTTTGGGGAAAAAAATATACTGGGTCTATATTTGTCTCTAATTCACCATGTATTCATAAGAAATTAGATTGTAATCTAAGACTCCTTTACTATTTTCTCTGGAATTTTTTGGTTCCTTAAATTCCGACAACTTCCTTTCTGCGCTACCTCACCTGTACTTCTCATAAAATGTTCAACAAACATACAGAAAAATGATAAAAATTATTTTTTCCTTTAAAATATTCACCTGATCGTTGGCTGAATTCTAGTCCTAATTTTTGCTCTCGGTATCGGTGCACTTCAAACTCTGCTTTTCAACTCCTCAACCCGCTAAAAGGCTAACTTTCTGCGTACATGCCTGCTAAGCTTAGGTGACGGATAGGTCATTGAGGTTCATGCCGTGCTCATCCTTGCATGCCACATTAACGAGAGAACCGGCCCTAAACCTCACATGCATCTACGCCATTTCCAATGGGAATGCTCCTCGATCAATAATATCGCCTAGGAATCCCAAAAGTGGAGGCGGCTCCTAAGATCCTAGGGTAGGATTACGAAATGTTCGGTTTTATCACATCCGTGAGACTAGTCGATGAATCAAATACCTAAACCTAGGCTAAAGCTAAAGTGTGTCTCTTAACGGATTAAAATCAAGCATTCAAGCCAACAAACATAAAACTCAATATGTTTCAACGGATTCAACCCCCAAGTTAGTGCACCAACATATATATACAATCCACATACGACATACTATACGACTACACACGCTGTCATATTCTTTAAATGGTTCAGTAGCAAGGAAGCCAAACAATCAAAATATCATCGGGTAAAACCTCATTTCATATATATATATATATATATATATATAAATAAAACGTTTATACAAAGAACACGATACATGTACAATCATAACCACTAAGGTCTAGGTCAAGGTCAAGCTAGCATCATAGTCAAAAGGCCACTAATCCAAAAAGTGTCGGTGGTCGGGTGAGTAGGCCTTTACTAAGGATCACTATAACAAAAAGGTAGGGATCCCTATCGCCACCAACCAGTCTAAGGCTCATAGTCCAGGTCACTGGAATCGTCGGCTCATCATAAGACTCACCGACTCCTCCAAGAGCCGCGATCCGGCTCGCTCATCCACATCCATGTCGGGGTCCTCCCGATCAGCGATCTTCCCGAACTCCCCAAGAGTCTACTAAGAGGCGTCGACCTCAAAGATCGAGTCAAAGTCGTCCTCAAGGTCTACATCTCTACCGCACCCCCATCGGCATCTATGTCTACATCCTCGCCACCACATCGACCTCACCATTCTCATCATCCTGCCTCCATCGCCTCCGGCTCCTGGGGTCGCCCTCATCTCAACCATAGGCTCCGGCTTAGGTCATCATACCAAACTCCGGCCGGCCTGGCCTCGGTGGCTGGCGGAGCGCCGTGGAGAAGCATCACCACCTCGCCATCGGCAATCACCGGCTCCAACCTCGCCATCAGCCTCACTGAATGTCAAAGGTACGGATAGGGTTTGATCAGGTCCCGTCCACGCCCCACGACACCATGCGATGTACTCCCGCCTCGATGCTCATCCTCACCCACATTAACGAGAAACTGACCTAAACCTCACATGCATCTCGTCATTTCCAGCGGGAAATGCTCCATGACTGTAATATCCGCCTAGGAATCCCAAAAAAGTGGAGGCGGCCCGCATCCTAGGGGGTAGGTTCTGAAATGTTCGGTTTTACCACAACCGTGAGACTAGCTCAGTGAATCAAATACCTAAACCTAGGTTAGGCTAAAGTGTGTCTCTTAACGAATCAAAATCAAACATTCAAGCCAACAACATAAAATTCAATATGTGTTTCAACGTGATTCAACCCCTGCAAGTTAGTGCAATTCAACATATATATATACACCCACATACGTGTACATACGGGCAGGCGTACTCCACACACGCGTGCTCATATTCTTTAAATGGTTCAAGCCACTCAATCACCGCATCCCACACGAATGCCTCACGCAGTCACATGCTAACAATTCTCACAATCTCTTCACAATAATGCATGATTCATAATTCACATAATGCAACGTTCAGTTCATTCTTAATCTCACGACCCACAATAGGGCCCGACCCGAAGGCCACAACACTTCATGGCCAGCGTATATACTACGCCCCCGGCCCGGTGTCTTCTAGCTTGCTACAAAGTGCCTGAGGCGCAACACCGCTCACCTACGAACCAGAGCCTGCTACAAAGTGCCTGAGGATGGTCGTCTTCCGGTCTAACCGGGCATCGTCCTGCTACAAAGTGCATGAGGACGGAACTCGACCCGTAGGCCATTAGGTGATCACACATATCAATTTTATCTTAGCCCAGTTCCACTCTTTTCAGGGCATTACCGTGATCACACAATGCAATGTCACACCCGCACAATCACACAATGCATCTCAAATCTCAATCTCGACATACAATGTGCGTGACACGCATTTTCATACCAATGAATACAAATGCCATAACAATTACCAACATTTACAAACAATGGACATATACTAGCATTTGTATCCTAACACATGCAATTCAATGAAACCAAAACCCCAACTTCAAACATGGCCAAAACACATTCAAAACACTCCATTTAGCCTCAATTAACTCAGCCAAGGCCCCACTCAAATATATAAGGCATATACTTAGTTTAATTAAGCAAATCAAGCCTAATTGGACCTAAAATCACCATTTCTAACACAAACTCTCAAGAACTCCGAATTTGGCCTACCAAGAACAGCCCCTCAAACCATCACAAATCAACCATAATTCCACCTTAAATCCACCCTTAGCAACATCATTATTTCAGCCATTAACCACATAATCACTAACAAAACACCAAATTAACTCAATCTCCACTAATCAATCCAAACTAAACCAACTAAACACAATTAAGCCTAAACTAAGTTTAGGTATAAAACTCACGCCGGGTGGACGATTTGTGGAAGGAACAAGTACATCCAACTCGCGGCTCGACGACGGCTCACGGCCACCCTCCCGTGGCTCCCCTCCACGGCACCTCACGGCCACGGGCGGGGCTCCAAGGCTGGTCGGCCCAAGAGAGAGAGAGGGGAGGCGTGCTGAGGAGGGAGAAGAGAGAGAGAGGCTTGGGGCTCCCGGCTCTCCACGGCGGTTTACATTCATTCCGTGACCCACCAACCCCCATCTTAGAAAAACCAAATAATACCCCCAAAATTGAATTAGAGCAAGGGCACTCCATGGCGACAATCTTAAAATGTGGGCTTGCTCCTCAATTTCAATTTTTCCAGTGAAGAAAGGAGAGAGGACTTAAGGAGAGAGAGACATCGAGAAAAGGGAGGAGAGAATGGCTGATCGGTGAGGGAAGAGAGAGAGAGGCTTATCCACTTTTTGGTCAAAGCTAGTCAAATCCCCTTTAGTGGAATCCAAGTGTCATGATCTTAGCCCATTAGACCAATTTATCCCTCATCCAATGGTTTACATTCATTCAAATCAATTATTGAGGGGCATTTTTTGTCATTAGCCCCTAATGGCTAACCAACCCTTAACCATCTTAGTTAACTTTAACCCACCTTGGTTAAACCAAAATAATTCCCCAAAATTCGGAATTAAGCTTAAATAGCCCAAGGGCAATTCCGTCCTTTTTCCATTCCGAACGAAATTCCATTTTTCGCACCCATCGTCCCATATGTATGTGGCCAACATTTTATGAAGGAATTGTCATAATCTTAAAATTAGTCCGTCGAGTCCCCGAAATCCGACAAAAGATCTTTGCGGGTTCAATTAAAAAAGTGAACAACTCTTTCTCAATTTCAATTTTTCGAAAACTCTCACTAACGGTTAAATTTTAGGAATACCACGTGTCGACTTAAGGGCTGTCCATCCCGGGTCTCGGCAATAAAAGATATTATTTCTCATTTAATTTTAGGTTCCGATCATCGAGAAAAAAGGGTTCATTACTAATCCGGGGTCACGATAATTTTGGCTCGAGTTCGAGTTGGTTGGCCAATGAGCACGTTTGGTTAAGCGAGAATCACTGCGATCCCAATTGTGCATCGTTGGCCTTGGCCATACCATTTCCATCACTTTTCCTAAGATCGGCCCCTCAATGTTCACAATATTCCCTCATTCTTTCTCAAATTGGCTCCCGAGTGTCGCGACTAAGTCCCCGGTCCACGTACTAGGGTCCTAGTTAGCCATTCCCCATGGTTAGTATCCCAAGAGTGATCAAAGTGCTCAATTATTGGCGGTGAACCAAGTATTGACTCAAATGAAATGAAAAATAACATTCATTTATTAATCCCATATTACATGCTTGAAGGATCACCGGCTGTTACAGTCAACTTTTGGAAAAGTTTACAATCGGCATTAGGAACAAAGTTGCAGTTTAGTACGGCCTATCATCTACAAACAGATGGCCAGTCTGAAAGGACGATTCAGACTTTGGAAGATATGTTGCATGTCTGTGTTTTGGATTTCCAGGGCAAATGGGAAGAATAGCTGCACCTTGGCCGCGGAAGGTAGAATTCGCCTATAATAATAGCTATCGACAAAGCATTCATATGGCACCATTTGAGACCTTATATGGTAGGGCATGTAGAAAGCTAGTATGCTAGGAGGAAGTCGGTGAAAGGAGTATCACAGGGCCATAATTGGTTTAGTAGTCAATTGAAGCAGTTGAAATTATTCGGGATAGGTTAAGGACCGTGCGGAGTCGTCAGAAAAGTTATGTCGATCGGAGACGACGACCTTTGGAATTCCAAGTGGGAGATCACGTGTTTCTCAAAGTGTTGCCTATGAAGGAATTGTCCCGATTTGGCAAGAAAGGAAAGCTAAGTCTGAGGTTTATCGGACCGTTTGAGATCTTGGAGAAGATTGGTGATATGGCTTATAGACTTGCCTTGCCGCCCAACTTGTCCCAAGTGCATAATGTATTTCACATGTCGATGTTGAAAAGTATAATGAGAATTTGGCAGTATGCAAATGTGCATAATTGAGCCGAATCATGAGCATGACATATGTGTGCCAGAGTGTGTTAGCAGTTATGCGTATCGGTGATTTGTATGTGAGGAAGGCACTAATGAGTTTGAGCATGCGTATGGTGCACGTGTGACCAGGTGTGTTCGTGTATGTGTCGTGATTATTATTGTGGATTATCTAACCTGCAAGGTCATTGTGTGCTCGATCTGGGCCCAGGGGCCTAGGTCAATTAATTGCCAGTTATTATTAGTTGTTTGTGATCTATTGCCTATTAGGAGATGCATGTTAGCCTAGTTTTGGTTTAGAGGATTTTTACTTGCTGAGATTTGTCTCATTGTTGTATAAACCCAATTTTTCAAACCCTCGGCCCTTGATGGCCAGAGGCTCCAGTACGTTTTGGGATTCCCCACCATATAGAGAAGACGATGTCAATGTACCCTTTGGGGAATGGGGAGATGTACATTAGATATTATACCTTGGAATGGTTGGAATGGGGAGGCTTATATTAGATTTTACACCATCGTTGAGTTGACGAGGGCGGGCCACAGCTCAAGGCCCATCTTTACCTTAGTTGGTGCTTTTAGGACCAATTCGGCTTTCATGGGCCCCTTAGGACTTTTGACATTTTGTTTGACGGGTTAGGCCAGTGGGACCCACATGGAGCTAATAGGGAGATAGTGAGCCCCGATTCTATCTCTGAGGCAGATTCTAATCCCTAGCCCGTCATCATAGAATCCGAAATGGATTCCGAGCATGAGGACCAAGAGGAGGAGCCGATAGATGTCACGCCCCGAACCCAACTAACTCATCGGAACGCGAGCATCCCCTTACCTCTCCGCTCGATCATAGTGCGGCAAGACCTCGCCGAAACAACAATCGAGTATAAAAACACATGCGAAAGCAGATTACAAACCCTGACAAATAAAGATGAGCAAGGAAGCCAAACAATCAAAATATCATCAGGTAAAACCTCATTCTCATATCTATATATAAACTAAGCCCATTTACACAAAGAACACGAGATACATATACAATCATATCCACTCTGGTCTAGGTCAAGGTCAAGCTAGCATCCAGCCGCCGCGCCACTAATCCAAAAAAGGCCGGTGGGCGGGTGCGTAAGGTCGGTACTAAGGATCAATATAACAAAAGGTAGGGATCCTCATTGACCAACTAGTCTAAGGCTCATAGTCTGGGTCGCTGGAATCGTCGGGCTCATCGTAAGACTCAGCTGACTCCTCTGAAGAGCTGCGATCCGGCTCTGGCTCATCCACGTCCATGTCGGGGTCCTCCTGATCAGCGACCCTCCCCGAACTCCCGATGATACGCTAAGAGGCGTCGACCTCAGCCTCGGAATCAAAGTCGTCCTCAAGGTCTACATCTTCGGCTGCATCCTCGAGGCATCTATGTCTACATCCTCGCCTACCTCATCGACCTCACCATTCTCATCATCCTGCTCCATCGCCTGCGGCTCAAAATTCGTCCTCATCCTCATCCATAGGCTCGGCTCTGGGTCATCATACCAAACTCCGGGGCCTGGGCCAGGCCTCGGCGGTTGGCGGAGGCGTCGGTGGAGAAAGCATCGACCACCTCGCCATCGGCAATCACTGGCTCCAACTCGCCATCCAGCGTCTCTTTGGGATGTCAAAGTACGAATAGGTTGATGAGGGTCCCGTCCGCCGCCCCTCGACACCATCACGATGTACTCTCCGCCCGATGCTCATCCTCACCCACATTGGCGTAAAGGCCGGCCTAAACCTCACATGCATCTCGCCATTTCCAGGTGGGAAATGCTCCTCCGACTTGTAATATCTGCCTAGGAATCCCAAAAAGTGGGCGGCTCCGGCATCCTAGGGGTAGGTTCTGAAATGTTCGGTTTTACCACAACCGTGAGACTAGCTCAGTGAATCAAATACCTAAACCTAGGCTAGGCTAAAGTGTGTCTCTTAACGGATCAAAATCAAGCATTCAAGTCAACAAACATAAAACTCAATATGTGTTCAACGTGATTCAACCCCTGCAAGTTAGTGCAATTCAACATATATATATACACCCACATACGTGTACATACGGGCAGGCGTACTTCACACTCGCGTGCTCATATTCTTTAAATGGTTCAAATCACTCAATCACCGCATCCCACACGAATGCCTCATGCAGTCATATGCTAACAATTCTCACAATCTCTTCACAATAATGCATGATTCTCAATTCACATAATGCAACGTTCAGTTCGTTCTTAATCTCACGACCCACAATAGGGCCCGACCGAAGGCCACAACACTTCATGGCGGTATATAAACTACGCCCCGGCCCGGTGTCTTCTAACTGCTACAAAGTGCACGGCGCGCAACACCGCTCACCCTCTGAACCGAGCACGCTACAAAGTGCATGAGGATGGTGGTCTTCCGGTCTAACGGGCATCGTCCTGCTACAAGTGCATGAGGACGGAACTCGACCCGTAGGCCACGACCCGAAGGCCTTAAGTGATCACACATATCAATTTTATCTTAGCCCAATCCACTCATTTAAGGGCGTTTACCGTGATCACACAATGCAATGTCACACCCGCACAATCACATAATGTCATCTCAAATCTCAATCTCGACATACCATGTGCGTGACATGCATTTTCATATCAATGAACACAAAGGCCACAACAATTACCAACATTTACAAACAATGGACATATTCTAGCATTTGTATCCTAACACATGCAATTCGGCCATGACTAAACCCCAACTTTAAACATAGCCAAAACACACTCAAAACACTCCATTTAGCCTCCAACAATTCAGCCAAGACCCCACTCAAACATAATAGACATATACTTAGTTTAATCTTGCAAATCAAGCCTATTTAGTCCTCAAATCACCATTTCTAGCACAACCACCCGAGGGCTCCGAATTTGGCTCACCATGGACAACAATCCAATCCTCACTAATCAGTCATAAGTCCACCTCAAATCAACCCTCAACCACATCCTTAATTCAGCCATAACTACACAACCACAACAAAACACTAAACTAGCTTAAACTCCACAAATCCATCTAATGAACCCAACTAAACACAATTAAGCCTAAACTAAGTTTAGGTATAAAACTCACGTCGGGGTGGACGATTCGCGGAAGGAACAAGTACATCCCCCTCACGGCTCGACAACGGCGGCTCATAGTGATGGCTCGGCCCTCACGGCCAGCAGCGGGGAGTGGCTGATTGGGCGTCAAGGGGAGGAGTAGGCGTGGCTGAGGACGGCTTGGGGCTGGTCCGGCTCTCCACGGTGGCCCCTTGCCGTGACCAAAAGCTCCGGCGAGCTGCGAGGATGGGCGGCGGCGGTGGGTTCCAGGGGAGATGGAGAGGAACGAAGGGGGGAGACGGTGGAGGGATGGCCGAGCGTGAGGGAGGGAGGAGAGCTGCGAAAATGGAAGAGAGAGAGAGGAAAACAAGACCAAAATTGGTCAAGGTAGTCACTTCAACCTTTAGTGGAAGACAAGTGTCAACATTTAAGCTCATTTGACCATTTTACCCCTTCATCCAATGGCTTAGATTCACTCCATTCAATTATTGAGGGGCAATCTTGTCATTAGTCCTTAACCAACCCCTAACCACTCTAGTTACCTTAACCAACCTTGGTTAAACCAAATTAATTCCCCAAAATTCGGAATTATGCTTACTTAATCCAAGGGTAATTCCGTCCTTTTCCATTCAAACCGAAATTCCATTTTTCGCACCCATCGTCCCATATGTATGTGGCCAACATTTTCTGGCGTCAAAATCCTAAAATTAGTCCATCGGGTCCCGAAATCCGACACGAAATCTGGGTTCAATTAGTGAACAACTCTCTCTCAATTTCAATTTTTTTCTAAAACTCTCACTAACGGTAATTTGTTTTAGGCATCACAGCGTGTCGACTTAGGGCTATCCGAGTCTCAATGGTTCCGATCATCGAGAAAAGAGGTTTATTACTAATCCGGGGTCACGATCGGCCATACCATTTCCATCACTTTTCCTAAGATCGGCCCCTCAACTGGTTCACAATATTCCCTCATTCTTTCTCAAATCGGCTCCCCAGTCACGACTAAGTCCACGGTCCGTACTTGGCGTCCTAGTTAGCCATTCCCCATGGTTAGTATCCCAAGTGATCAGCTTTGGGCGAGTAGTACTCAAATGAAATGAGAAATAACATTCATTTTATTAATCCTAGAAATTACATCGAAATTGAGCTGTTACATTTGGGATCTCAATCTTGATCCACACCACTACTAGAGTATACCAATGGGGAATGGGGAGCACGTATGTGAGATATTGATCTATAGTATTTGGAAATATGGGTGAGTATTTTTCATCAAACTCAAGAATATGTGGCCGGTGCTTAAGAATCTGAGACGAAACATTGGGTGACCCCTCCAGGACATTTTAGCGTCCGGTAGATATAACTAGGGTGATGATTCCATAGATGGCTAATGGCGAGATTGTGGATCCCCCGACCATAGACGAGCAGGTTGATGTGAATCCGATACTCGAGATTTGGTATGAGGACCCCGAGCCGATGGATGAGGAGCCAGAACCGGAGCCGATGGACCAAAACCCGAACGAGGATGGAGAAGTCGCCAAGATAGGACCTGATGAAGAGTTAGGAGCGGATGATGAGTTAGGTCTTTACCTAGATCTAGAGTTGGAGTAGGATTCCAAGGACGAGTGGGCTGCAGCGTAAGATATGGAGTCAAAAGAGTCTGAGCCTTTTGAGAGTTCCTCGGAAGAGTCTGCAGAGTCGTCACACCCGGATTAAGAGCCTTAGGATGGGCTGTATGCATGGTAGGAGTGGTCGTACCTTTTTGTTTGTGGTCCTCCTCATAGATCTATCCAACTCACATTAGTAGTAGCCGTTGTAAAACAGCTTTTAATAATAATACAAAACCTACATATTTTCAGCTATGTATTTTGATGTAGTGCTATCCTTTGTCTCATATTCTAATTGTCGGGGTTTGTTTATTTAGTTGCTTCCGCTTATGTGTTCTCTTTGACGGGCGTTGGGTCGGCAACGCTTCTTGGGATGTTATAACAAACAAATTCGATGTAATTTCTGGGATTAATAAAATGAATGTTATTTCTCATTTCATTTGAGTCGACTGTCGGAGCAAGGATCACTCTTGGGATACTAACCATGGAGAATGGCTAACTAGGGGCCGTGAGACCATGGACTTAGCCGTGAGGGGGACCTGATTTGCTAAAAGAATGAGGGAATATTGTGAACCCGGTTGAGGGGCCATCTTAGGAAAAGACATGGAAATGAAATGGCCAAGGCCAGCGATGCGGGGATAAGGTAGTATGCAAATCCGTGGGTTATGGCCAACCAATTTTATTAAGCCAAATGATCGTGACCCGGATTAATGTTTAACCCTCTTTTCTCTAACCTTTGTTAGTGAGAGTTTGAGGAAAAAAAGAAATTGAGAGAGTTGTTCACGGAATTGAACCCGTTTTGGATTTGGGGACCAACGGACTAATTTTAAGATTTTGGCCTTGAAAAATGTTGGCCCACATACATATGGGATGCATGGGTGCGAAAAATGGAATTCGGTTTGGAATGGAAAAAGGACGGAATTACCCTTGGATTAAGTAAGCATAATTCCCGATTTTTGGGAATTAATTTGGTTTAACCAAGGTTGGTTAAAAGGTAACTAGAGTGGTTAGGGGTTGGTTAAGGACTAATGACAAGATTGCCCTCCTAAATTGAATGGAGTGAATCTAAGCCATTGGATGAAGGGTAAAATGGTCAGAAAACCTTTAATGTTGACACTTGTCCTCCACGATGAGGTTGAAGTGACATTTTGGCAATTTTCTCTTTCGGAAAAAGTATTGCCTTTAGTCAAACAAGGGCCGCCGTGGAAAACCCGGATAGCCCCCAAGCCGCCGTCTTTGTGGAAAATTTCTACTAAGTGAGGGCCTGAAGGATGCCGAGCCGTGAGGGATGTATGGAGTTGGACTTACCCGACTGATTAACTTAGTTTAGGATTGGATTGTTGTCCATGGTTTGTGGAGTTTAAATTTTAAAGGTTGTGTAGGGTTAAGTTTGAGGTTGGGCTAGAAATGGTGATTGTTGTCCAGGTAGGCTAAATAGCTTGGTTTTGCAAGATTAAACTAAGTATATGTCTATATATGTTTGAGTGGGGTCTTGGCTGAATTAATGGAGGCTAAATGGAGTGTTTTGAGTGTGTTTTGGCTATGTTTAAAGTTGGGGTTTAGTCATGGCCGAATTGCATGTTTAGGATAAATGCTAGAATATGTCCATTGTTTGTAAATGTTGGTAATTGTTGTAGCCTTTGTGTTCATTGATATGAAAATGCATATCACCACATGGTATGTCTCGGAATATTGAGATTTGAGATGACATTATGTGATTAGTATGGGTGTGACATTGCATTGTGTGATCCATCACATGGCGTGCCCTTAAATGAGTGGATTGGGCTAAGATAAAATTACATGTGATCACTTGAGCCTTAAGATTGGACCTCCCCTCACAGGTGGGATCAAGTCCTCATGCACTCGAGAATAGGCGATGCCATGGTAGGCCGGAAGGCGACCATCCTCATGATTCTGAAAGGCTCAATTTCCTTATGTGATTATTGCTTATGCATTGTTTGATCAGAAGGCGACCCGTTCTTTTATTTTCGGTGGTTTATTAAGTTGGTTGGTTTAAAACCGATTGTTAAGCTTTGTGTCAACACCATGAATGATAAGTCTTTAGTTTTTTTTTGGATGCCTGACTATAAGATAGTTATTAAGGTTAAGGAAGAAAGTATCGATTTGGCAGTGTTGGCCATGTTCAATTTTGATGTGATCATTGGAATGGACTAGTTAGTTCAACAAAAAGGCTGTATTGGATTACCTGCAGCAATAGAGGCGATCAATTTAATCCAGATGGTCCCTAGTTTTGTATTTTGAGGAAAGCAGGAGAAACCTTGATCCCTTGGATTTCCTCGCTGGAAGTGAATAAGTTGTTGGATGATGGGTGTGAAGGATATCTTGTGAATGTTGTAGATCCGACAGTGGTGGAACCTAATTTGGAGGATATACCTCTAGTATGTGATTTCCTTGAAGTGTTCCCCCAAGAATTGCCGGGCTTATTGCCTGAGCAAGAGGTGGAGTTTGTCGAATTGGCCCCTGGGACGGAGTCGATTTCGAAGGCACCATATTGAATATCCCTATCAAAATTGAAGGAGTTGAAAGAACAAATACAGGAATTGTTAGATAAGGGTTTTATTTGCCCTAGTGCGTCTCCATGGGGAGCGCCAATCTTGTTTGTGAGAAAGAAAGATGGAACTCTGAGGTTGTGTATAGATTACCGGTAGTTGAATCAAGTGACAGTAAAGAATAAGTATCCGTTACCAAGGATCACGATCACTGAGATATCCGATTCTAGGATTCTGACAATCCTAAGACCACTTTTAGGTATAGGCACTATGAGTTTACAGTGATGCTGTCACTCAAACCTAACTAATTCATCGAACACGAAAGCATCCCCTCACTTTCTCCGACGATTATAGTGCGACGTTTCTAGGAGACCTCACAATCAAAATAATCATCAGTAAAAAACACATGCGAAAGATTACAAAACCCCGATAAATAAAATGACTGGAAGCCAAATAAAGAACATCGTAAAACCTCATTCTCTATATCTATATATAAACTGTTTATACAAAAGAACGCAGATATCCACCATATCCACTATAGTGTCTAGGCCAAGGTCAAGCTAGCATCGTCAAAAGGCCACTAATCCAAAAAGTGTCGTGGCCGGGTGAGTAGGTCTTTACTAAGGATCACTATAACAAAAAGGTAGGGATCCCTATCGTCAACCAACTAGTCTAAGGCTCATAGTCCGGTCACTGAATCGCTTGCTCATCAGAAGACCTAGCCGATCGAAGAGTCGCGATCCGCCTCGCTCATTTACGCCCATGTACGGGGTCCTCCTCGATCCGCCTCGACCCTCCCGAACTCCCCAAGAGGGGTCTCGCTGCAAGAGGCGTCGGCCTGCCCCTGAGTCGAAGTCGCCCCTCAAGGTCTGCTTGGCGCATCCTCGACGGCATCCATGTCTCACATCCCCGCCACCCCAACGACCTCCTTCCATTCTCATCATCTATCCATATCGCCTCGAGGTTTTACCCTCATCCTCATCCATAGTTTGGCCTAGGTCATCATACCAAACTCCTCGGGCTTTGGGCCTCCTTTCATGCGGTTGGCGGAAAATCGAGGTTGTTGGCGTCACCACCTCGCCGGGTATCACTTGCTCGCACTATCGCCGCCAGAGTGTTAAGGGATGTCAAAGGTTCGGATAGGTCGGATCGAGGGTCCCGTCCGCCGCCTCACGACACCATGCGATGTACTCTCGCCTTTTGATGCTCATCCTCACCCACATTGACGAGAGAACCGGACTAAACCTCGCATGCATCTCGCCATTTCCACCGGGAAATGCTCCTCACCAGTAATATCCGCCTAGGAATCCCAAAAAGTGGAGGCGGCTCCGGATCCTAGGGGTAGGTTCTCGAAATGTTTGGTTTTACCACAACCGTGAGACTAGCTCAAAGAATCAAATACCTAAACCTAGGCTAGGCTAAAGTGTGTCTCTTAACGGATCAAAATCAAGCATTCAAGTCAACAAACATAAAACTCAATATGTTTCAACGTGATTCAACCCCCGCAAGTTAGTGCAATTCAACATATATATATACACCCACATACGTGTACATACGGGCAGGCGGTACTTCACACACGCGCTCATATTCTTTAAATGGTTCAAATCACTCAATCACCGCATCCCACACCTAATGCCTCATGCGGTCATATGCTAACAATTCTCAAAATCTCTTCACAATAATGCATGATTCTCAATTCACATAATGCAACGCTCAGTTCTGTTCTTAATCTCACGACCCACAATAGGGCCCGACCAAGGCCACAACACTTCATGGCCAGCGTATAAACTACGCCCGGCCGGTGTCTTCTAGCACCTTTACAAAGTGCCCGAGGCGCACACCGCCACCCACGAACCCGGGCACCGCTACAAAGTGCATGAGGATGGTCGTCTTCCTGGCTAACCGCATCGTCCCCGCTACAAGTGCATGAGGACGGAACTCGACCCGTAGGCCACGACCCGAAGGCCTTAAGTGATCACACATATCAATTTTATCTTAGCCCAATCCACTCATTTAAGGGCGTTTACCGTGATCACACAATGCAATGTCACACCCGCACAATCACATAATGTCATCTCAAATCTCAATCTCGACATACCATGTGCGTGATATGCATTTTCATATCAATGAACACAAAGGCCACAACAATTACCAACATTTACAAACAATGGACATATTCTAGCATTTGTATCCTAACACATGCAATTCGGCCATGACTAAACCCCAACTTTAAACATAGCCAAAACACACTCAAAACACTCCATTTAGCCTCCAACAATTCAGCCAAGACCCCACTCAAACATAATAGACATATACTTAGTTTAATCTTGCAAATCAAGCCTATTTAGTCCCTCAAATCACCATTTCTAGCACAACCACCGAGGGCTCCGAATTTGGCTCACCATGGACAACAATCCAATCCTCACTAATCAGTCATAAGTCCACCTCAAATCAACCCTCAACCACATCCTTAATTCAGCCATAACTACACAACCACAACAAAACACTAAACTAGCTTAAACTCCACAAATCCATCTAATGAACCCAACTAAACACAATTAAGCCTAAACTAAGTTTAGGTATAAAACTCACGCCGGGTGGACGATTCATGGAAGGAACAAGTACATCCCCTCACGGCTCGACAACCATGCTCACAATGTGGGTCGCCCTCACGGCCAACCCGGGCTTGGGTGGCTGATTGGGGCCCAAGGGGGGGAGTAGGCGGCTGAGGATGGCGGCTTGGGGCCGGTCCGCCTCCACGGCGGCCCCTTTGTCGGGACCAAAAGCTCCCCTCTGCCGAGGATGGGCGGCGGCGGTGGCTGGTTCCGCAGGAGATGGAGGGAACGAGGGAGGAGATTGGGTGGAGAGGATGGCCGAACGTGAGGGGAGGAGGAGCTGCGAAAATGGAAGAGAGAGAGAGGAAAACAAGACCAAAATTGGTCAAAGGTAGTCACTTCAACCTTTAGTGGAAGACAAGTGTCAACATTTAAGCTCACTTGACCATTTTACCCCTTCATCCAATGGCTTAGATTCACTCCATTCAATTATTGAGGGGCAATCTTGTCATTAGTCCTTAACCAACCCCTAACCACTCTAGTTACCTTAACCAACCTTGGTTAAACCAAATTAATTCCCCAAAATTCGGAATTATGCTTACTTAATCCAAGGGTAATTCCGTCCTTTTTCCATTCCAAACCGAAATTCCATTTTTCGCACCCATGCGTCCCATATGTATGTGGCCAACATTTTCTGGCGTCAAAATCCTAAAATTAGTCCGTCGGGTCCCCGAAATCCGACACCGAAATGGGTTTTAATTCCGAACAACTCTCTCTCAATTTCAATTTTTCTGAAACTCTCACTAAAGGTAATGTTTAGGCATACGCCAGATCGACTTAGGGGCTATCCGAGCCTCAATGGTTCCGATCATCGAGAGAAAGAGGGTTTATTACTAATCCGGGGTCCGCGATCATTTGCCTCGAGTTCAGATTGGTTGGCCACGAGCACGCTTTGGTTAAGCAAAATCACCCTGCGATCCCAATTGTGCATCGTTGGCCTTGGCCATACCATTTCCATCACTTTTCCTAAGATCGGCCCTCATTTGGTTCACAATATTCCCTCATTCTTTCTCAAATCGGCTCCGAGTCACGACTAAGTCCCTGGTCCACGTACTGGCGTCCCTAGTTAGCCATTCCCCATGGTTAGTATCCCAAGAGTGATCAGCTTTTGAGCTAGTAGTACTCAAATGAAATGAGAAATAACATTCATTTTATTAATCCTAGAAATTACATCGAAATTATTTGTTACATTTTGGGATCTCAATACTGATCCACACCACTACTAGAGTATACCCAGCAGGGAATGGGGAGCACGTATGTGAGATATTGCTCTATAGTATTTGGAAATATGGGTGAGTATTTTCATCAAACTCAAGAATATGTGGCCCGGTGCTTAAGAGATACAGACAGAAACATTGGGTGACCCCTCCGGACATTTGACGTCCCGGTAGATATAACTAGGGTGATGATTCCATAGATGGCTAATGGCGAGATTGTGGATCCCCCGACCATAGACGAGCAGGTTGATGTGAATCCGATACTCGAGATTTGGTATGAGGACCCGAGCGATGGATGAGGAGCCGAGCGGGAGCCGATGGACCAAAACCCAGCGAGGATGGAGAAGTCGCCAAGATAGGACACATGAAGAGTTAGGAGCGGATGATGAGTTATCTTTACCTAGATCTAGAGTTGGAGTAGGATTCCAAGGACGAGTGGGCTGCAGCGTAAGATATGGAGTCAAAAGAGTCTGAGCCTTTTGAGAGTTCCTCGGAAGAGTCTGCAGAGTCGTCACACCCGGATTAAGAGCCTTAGGATGGGCTGTATGCATGGTAGGAGTGGTCGTACCTTTTTGTTTGTGGTCCTCCTCATAGATCTATCCAACTCACATTAGTAGTAGCCGTTGTAAAACAGCTTTTAATAATAATACAAAACCTACATATTTTCAGCTGTGTATTTTGATGTAGTGCTATCCTTTGTCTCATATTCTAATTGTCAGGGTTTGTTTATTTAGTTGCTTCCGCTTATGCGTGTTCTCTGATTTGGGCGTTGGGTCGGCAACGCTTCTTGGGATGTTGTAACAGCCCGAATTTCGATGTAATTTCTGGGATTAATAAAATGAATGTTATTTCTCATTTCATTTGAGTACGACTAAGCCAGAAATGATCAATCTTGGGATACTAACCATGGAGAATGGCTAACTAGGACGCTAGTACGTGGACGAGGGACTTAGTCGTGACTCGGGAGCCGATTTGAGAAAGAATGAGGAATATTGTGAACCAAAGAGGGGCGATCTTAGGAAAAGTGATGGAAATGGTATGGCCAAGGCCAACGATGCACAATTGGGATCGCAGTGTGATTCTCGCAACCAAACGTGCTTTCGTGGCCAACCAACTGAACTCGAGCCAAATGATCGTGACCGAGGATTAGTAATAAACCCTCTTTCTCTTGATGATCGGAACCATTGAGACTCGGGATAGCCCTAAGTCGATGGCGTATGCCTAAACAAATACTGTTAGTGAGAGTTTGGAAAAATTGAAATTGAGAGAGAGTTGTTCCGCGAATTGAACCCGATTTTCTGTCGGATTCTGGGACCCACGGACTAATTTTAGGATTTTGACCCTTGAAAAATGTTGGCCACATACATATGGGACGCATGGGTGCGAAAAAATGGAATTCGGTTGGAATGGAAAAGGACGGAATTACCCTTGGATTAAGTAAGCATAATTCCGAATTTTGGGGAATTAATTTGGTTTAACCAAGGTTGGTTAAGGTAACTAGAGTGGTTAGGGGGTTGGTTAAGGACTAATGACAAGATTGCCCCTCAATAATTGAATGGAGTGAATCTAAGCCATTGGATGAAGGGGTAAAATGGTCAAGTGAGCTTAAATGTTGACACTTGTCCTCCACTAAAGGTTGAAGTGACTACCTTTGACCAATTTTTGTCTTGTTTTCCTCTCTCTTCTTCCATTTTCGCTCACTCACCTCCCTCACGTTCGGCCATCCCTCTCCACCGCTCTCCTCCCTTCGTTCCCTCCATCTCCGCCGAACCAGCCATCCGCCGCCGCCCATCCTCAGCAGCTCGCCGGAGCTTTTGGTCACGGCAAGGGGCCGCCGTGGAGAGCCGGACCAGCCCCCAAGCCGCCATCCTCAGCCCACGCCTACTCCTCCCTCGACGGCCCAATCACCACCCTGCCGCCCGCCGTTGGTTGGCGGCCGAGCCACATTGTGAGCCGCCGTTGTCGAGCCGTGAGGGGGATGTACTTGTTCCTTCCGCGAATCGTCCACCCCGACGTGAGTTTTATACCTAAACTTAGTTTAGGCTTAATTGTGTTTAGTTGGGTTCATTAGATGGATTTGTGGAGTTTAAGCTAGTTTAGTGTTTTGTTGTGGTTGTGTAGTTATGGCTGAATTAAGGATGTGGTTGAGGGTTGATTTGAGGTGGACTTATGACTGATTAGTGAGGATTGGATTGTTGTCCATGGTGAGCCAAATTCGGAGCCCTCGGGTGGTTGTGCTAGAAATGGTGATTTGAGGACTAAATAGGCTTGATTTGCAAGATTAAACTAAGTATATGTCTATTATGTTTGAGTGGGGTCTTGGCTGAATTGTTGGAGGCTAAATGGAGTGTTTTGAGTGTGTTTTTGGCTATGTTTAAAGTTGGGGTTTAGTCATGGCCGAATTTTACATGTTAGGATACAAATGCTAGAATATGTCCATTGTTTGTAAATGTTGGTAATTGTTGTGGCCTTTGTGTTCATTGATATGAAAATGCATGTCACGCATTATGGTATGTCGAGATTGAGATTTGAGATGACATTATGTGATTGTGCGGGTGTGACATTGCATTGTGTGATCACGTAAATGCCCTTAAATGAGTGGATTGGGCTAAGATAAAATTGATATGTGTGATCACTTAAGGCCTTCTACGTGGGCCTCGGGTCGAGTTCCGCCCTCATGCACTTTGTAGCAGGACGATGCCCGGTTAGAACCGGAAGACGACCATCCTCATGCACTTTGTAGCAGGCCTGTCTAGGTGAGCGATGTTGCGCCTGTGCACTTTGTAGCAGGCTAAGTTTAGACACCGACACGGGGCGAGTTTATACGCCGCCATGAAGTGTTGTGGCCTTCGGGTCGGGCCCTATTGTGGGTCGTGAGATTAAGAATGAACTGAACGCTGCATTATGTGAATTGAGAATCATGCATTATTGTGAAGAGATTGTGAGAATTGTTAGCATGTGACCGCATGAGGCATTCGTGTGGGATGCGGTGATTGAGTGATTTGAACCATTTAAAGAATATGAGCACGCTGTGTGTGAAGTACGCCTGCCCGTATGTACACGTATGTGGGGTATATATATATATATATATGTTGAATTGCACTAACTTTCGGGGGGTTGAATCACGTTGAAACATATTGAGTTTTATGTTTGTTGGCTTGAATGCTTGATTTTGATCCGTTAAGAGACACACTTTTAGCCTAGCCTAGGTTTAGGTATTTGATTCACGAAGCTAGTCTCACTATTGTGGTAAAACCGAACATTTCAAAACCTACCCCCAGGGATGCCGGAGCCGCCTCCACTTTTTGGGATTCCTAGGCGAGATATTACAGATCGAGGAGCATTTCCCAGTGGAAATGGCGAGATGCATGTGAGGTTTAGGTCAGTTCTCTACGCAATGTGGGTGAGGATGAGCATAAGAAACAAGAGTACATCGCATGGTGTCGTGGGGCAATGACGGGACCCTCGATCGACCTATCCGTACCTTTGACATTCGGTGAGCGATGGCAAGTTGGAGCCGTGATTCCGATGGCGGGGTGGTGATGCTTCTCCACCTAACGCTCCGTAACCGTGAGGCCAGCCGAACCCCGGAGTTTGAGTATGATGACTAGGCGGAGCCTATGGATGAGGATGAGACAACCCCGAGCCGGGCGATGGAGGCGGGGATGATGAGAATGGTGAGTCGATGGGTGGGCGGGATGTAGACATAGATGCCGTCGAGGATGCGGTAGAAGATGTAGACCTTGAGGGGCGACTTTGATTCCGGGGGCGCTCTCTTAGCGGACTCTTTGGGGTTCGGGAGGAGGGGGCTGATCGGGAGGACCCGACATGGGCGTGGATGAGCGAGCCGGATCGCAGCTCTTGAGAGGAATCAACTGAGTCTTCACGATGAAACCCGATGATTCCAGCGACCCGGACTATGGGCCTTAGACTAGTTGATTGGTCAACGATGGGATCCCTACCTTTTTTTTTTTTTTGTTATAGTGATCCTTAGTACGGACCTACTCACCCTGACCACCCCACACACTTTTTGGATTAGTGGCCTTTTGACTTCGATGCTAGCTTGACCTTGACCTAGACCTGTAGTGGATATGACTGTACATGTATCTGCGTTCTTTGTGTAAACAGTTTATATATATATATATATATATATATATATATATATAGAATGAGGTTTTACTTGATGATATTTTGATTGTTTGGCTTCCTTGCTCATCTTTATTTGTCAGGGTTTGTAATCTGCTTTCGCATGTGTTTTATACTCTGATTGTTATTGGGTCGTGAGGTCTCTTGGGGACGTCGCACTTATGATCGACCGGGAGGTAAGGGATGCTCCGTTGGGTTGGGTAAGTTGGGCTGTTTCTCTCTTTCCTTCGGTCATGATAGGGAAACAAGAAATAAGAAAAGAAGGTGGGTCTAGCCGTCGGGGCATGGAAATGGCGTGATAAAGGAAGGGGGACCAGGGAGGTTCTCTTTCTCTCTTCCTATTTCTGGGAGAGACAAAACTTGGGGCCAAAGCTTAGATGAGATAAGTGTGTGTCATCGGGGCAATGTTTGCGCCGTGTCATCCACCCATTAATGGCCTAAGTCTAAAAGTCAAGAATAATGATGAAATGGCCAATTATTCTTCCTTTCTCTCTCTCACCCATTGGCCTTGACTTCCTTCCTCTCTCCCCCCACCTTGCGTGGCGTCCTCTCTTCCTTTTTACTTGATGACCAAGCTTCATAATTGGTTTCATAAATGCTTATGGAAAAAGAAGGTCAGGAATGAAGGGGATAAGGTTTGCCTTAGTCAAACTTCTAGGATTTTCTACCAATTTCCAGTTGTGGACTCCCTAGAGTCTTATTTATTAATTCTCACACAAATAACTTGTTTAATTGTTGTTTTGATTGGGACAAAAACTTAGCCATACTTAATCACAAGATTTTCTAAAGGTTTTCCATGATAAATGTAACGGCCTAATTTCGATGTTATTAATAAAATGAATGTTATTTCTCATTTCATTTGAGTCACTACTTCCATCAGCTGATCACTCTTGGGATACTAACCATGGAGAATGGCTAACTAGGACGCTAGTACGCGGACCAGGGACTTAGTCGTGACTCGGGAGCCGATTTGAGAAAGAATGAGGGAATATTGTAGAACCAAAGGAGGGGCCGATCTTAGAAAAAGTGATGGAAATGGTATGGCCAAGGCCAACGATGCACAATTAGGATCGCAGGATTTACTTAACCAAACGTGCTCGTGGCCAACCAATCCCCGAACTCGAGCCAAATGATCGCGACCCGGATTAGTAATAAACCCTCTTTCTCTCGATGATCGAACCATTGAGACTCGAACAGCCCTAAGTCGATACGCATATTCCTAAACAACCCGCCTTGTTAATGAGAGTTTCGAAAAAATTGAAGTTGAGAGAGAGTTGTTCACCGAATTGAGCCCAGTTTTGGTGTCGGATTTCGGGGACTCGACGGACTAATTTTAAGATTCCCGACGCCAGAATATGTTGGCCACACACACATGGGGCCTTGGTGCGAAAAATGGAATTTCCGTCGGGATGGAAAAGGACGGAATTGCCCTTGGGTTAATTAAGCTTAATTCCGAATTTTGGAAAATTATTTTGGTTTAACCAAAGTTGGTTAAGGTTAACTAGGTTGGTTGGGGGACTAATGACAAGAATGCCCCTCAATAATTGGATGGAATGATTTTTAACCATTGGATGAAGGGGTAGTTTGGTCATATGAGCTTAGATGTTGACACATGGCTTCCACTAAAAGCTGAGTTGACCAGCTTTTGACCAATATTTGGACATGTTTCCTCTCTCTCTCCTCCATTTCGCTCACTCTCTCTCTCTCACCCATCGGCCATCTCCTCTCCTCCATTCCTTCTCCTTCTTCCTAATCATCCACCGTCGCCGCCCTTCCTCGGCCATTTCATGGGGGAGTTTTGGTCACCAAAGGACCCCGTGGAGGTTGGACGGGTCCCCAGCCCCGAGCCTCCCCACCCAGCTTCTTCTCCCTCGGTGGGACTACATCCCCACCGACCTTGGGCCCAAACGAAGGGGCAGCCCAAGGAAGGGTGTATGAGGTTCCACGCCGTGTGGATGCGAGAAAAGCGCTGTGGGAGTCGCCTTTTTCCACCCTTTGGAGATCATCATTTTATGCTTTGTTTTGATCCGGGCAACCCATTCTTTTTGTGTCAAGATGTTTATTAATTGGTTGGGTTTTGAGCCTATTTTGCTTGAGGCTCCGTGAACCACCACCGTTGAATGATAGGATGGTAGTCTCCTTTGGATGGCCGCGCATGTAAGATAGTGATTGGTGGTTAATACCCAAACTCGACTTAGCCTTAATTGGCCGTAGTTCGATTTTGATATTGATTAGTGGAATGGGTAGTTTGGTGTTTGTTAGTGATTGTATGGTGGATTGCTGAATTAAATGTTGTCCAATTCAATCCAATTGGACAACCTAGGGGAGTTTGAATTTCAAAGGATGGTGAGCCAAATTCAATTCCTTGGATTTTGTGCTAGAAATGGTGTTTTTAGGGCTAAATGGGCTTGATTTGCTATATTAAGCTAAGTGTATGCCTAATATGTTTGAGTGGGGTCTTGGCTGAATTGTTTGAGGCTAAAATGAAGTGTTTTGAATGTGTTTGGCTATGTTTGAAGTTGGAGTATGGTTATGGCCGAATTTTACATGTTAGGTGTTACAAATGCTAGAAATGGCCATTGTTTGTAATGTTGAAATTGTTATGGCATTTGTATTCATTGACATGAAAATGCATGTCACAGTCATTGTATGTCGAGATTGAGATTTGAGATGACATTGTGTGATTGTGCGGGTGTGACATTGCATGGTGTGATCACGGTAAATGCCCCAAAAGAAAGGAGCCGGGCTAAGATAAAATTGATATGTGATCACCTAATGGCCTACGGGTCGAACAAGTACCTCATGCACTTTGTATCGGACTTGTTTGATTAAACCTGGAAGACGACCATCCTCAAGATTGACTTTGTAGCGGATATCACTAGTTAGGGTGAAGGAGGATATACCTAAGCACTGTGGGAGCTAGAAGACATGGGCACTATGGGTTTATAGTTATGCCCTTGAAGTGTTGTGGCTCTTCGGTCGGACCCTATGGATCTAATGAGCAGATTTAAGAATGAACCCAACGTTGCATTATGTGAATTGTGAATCATGACAGGATGAGATTGTGATATTGGTATATTCTAAGAGTCACGAAGAGCATTTGGTGCACTTGGATGAGATTGAGTGATTTGAACCATTTAAAGAATATGCGCTCGCCAAGTTCAGCAAGTGCCCGAATTTTACACGGCTCGAGTGTATATATAGCTTTCCTTGGACACATAGTGTCGGGAGAGGATATCGTTGGGCAGATTGAAGATGAGGCCGTGACTAATTGGTTGACACCGATCTGGTGACCAAGGATCAGAAGTTTCCTTCAGATGGTAGGCTAATTTGTCAGACGGTTTGTAGAAGGATTCTCATCCATAGCCATGCCCATGACCAGATTGTTAAAGAAAGAGTCCAAGTTCGAATGGGATGACAAGTGTGAGAAAAGTTTTCAGGAGTTGAAACACGTACTTACTTGATACCCCAAAGGTTGACTATTCCATCCGGATCAGGAGGATTCGAGGTGTACAAAGATGCTTCATTAAGAGGGCTAGGTTGTGTGTTGATGCAGCATGGGAAAGTGGTGGCGTGTGCGTCCGAGGCAGCTTGAGACCTCATGAGATGAATTATTCGACGCACGATTTAGAGTTGGTCATGATAGTATTTGCCCTTAAAATCTGGAGGCATTATCTTTGTGGAGAAAAGTTTCAAATCTACACGGACCATCAGAGCCTCAAGTACCTATTTTCGCAGAAAGAGCTAAACATGAGGCAAAGAAGGTGGATGGAACTACTGAAAGACTATGATTGCGACATCCTGTATCATCCGGGTAAGGCCAATAGAGTAGCAGATGCTTTAAGTCGCAAGTCTAGTGTGGCACATATGATGATGCGAGAATGGACATTGTTAGAACGGCTCAGAGATTCAGAGTTTAAGTTCGAAGTGAGCCAAATGTCCAGTTTGATAGCAGCCTTGAGGATTGAACCAGAGATCCAGGCAAGGATTAAGGAACTCCAGTCTACGGACCAAGAAATCCAGAAGATCATTGGATTGGATGTTTCTAAAAGGAGGCCGGAATTCCAGATGAGCGAGGATAGAACTTTAAAGTTCAGAGGAAGATTGTGTGTACCGGACAATGAAGGTCCGAAGGAGGAAATCTTGAGTGAAGCTCATCGGAGTCAATACAAGATCCACCTGTAGTACGAAGATGTACCAGAACTTAAGGCAACATTATTGGTGGAATGGAATGAAGGCCGATGTGGTGAGACACGTGGCTAAGTGTTTGACGTGCCAACAAGTGAAGGCACAACACTGCAAGCCTGGTGGAATGTTGAGGCCATTAGAGATCCCAGAGGGAAATGGGAGCATATCACCATGGATTTCAGAACGGGGATTGCCACGAGCTTTGAGGGAAACGACTACATATGGGTGATAAGGGATCGCCCCACCAAGTCGCCGCATTTCTGGCAAAGGCGAAAGGACCTTGAACCGGAAAGGTATGCCGAGTTGTATGTACATCGACATAGTGCGATTGCATGGAGTACCGTTGACCATTACATCGATCGCGATCCGAGATTTACGCCAATTTTTGGAAAAGTCTGCAAGTGGCCTTAGGAACAAAGTTGCAATTGAAAGACGGCTTTATCATCCATGCATGATGGCCAATCGTAGAGAACAATTCGGACTACGGAGGATATCTTTGAGAGCTTGTGTCATAGATTTTCGTGGCAAATGGGAAGAACAGTTGCATTTAGCGAGTTTGCCTACAATAACAGCTACTAGCGAGTATTCGGATGGCGCCATTTGAGGCATTGTATGGTAGAGCGTGCGAACACCAATATGTTGGGATGAGATTGGTGAGCCTTGACACGCAAGAAAGTTAGTACAGCGAGCCAGTTGAGGCCGTTGAGATTATCGAGACAGACAGGCGAGAACAAATAAGCAGAGCCGTCGGAAAAGTTATGCCCGACCAGGAGAAGACGACCCTTAGAGTTTCAAGTGGGAGACCATGTATTCTTGAAGGTATCACCGATGAAAGGATTGTCCCGGTTTGGTAAGAAAGGAAAACTCAGTCCAAGGTACGTTGGGCCATTTGAGATATTGGAGAAGATTGGTGATATGGCCTATCGTCTTGCCTTGCCGCCTAACTTGTCACAGGTGCATAATGTATTCCACGTGTCAATGTTGAGAAAGTATGAACCAGATCCGACCCACGTTGTAACGAGCCCCGGCGAAAATTTTATTTGATGTAGTTTGTAACAGGATTAATAAAATGAATGTTATTTCTCATTTCATTTGAGTACGACTAACCCAGAGCTGATCACTCTTGGGATACTAACCCTGAGGAATGGCTAACTAGGACGCTAGTACGTGGACCAGGGACTTAGTCGTGACTCGGGAGCCGATTTGAGAAAGAATGAGGGAATATTGTGAACCAAAGGAGGGGCCGATCTTAGGAAAAGTGATGGAAATGGTATGGCCAAGGCCAACGATGCACAATTGGGATCGCAGTGATTCTCGCTTTAACCAAACGTGCTTCGTGGCAACCAATCTGAACTCGAGGCAAATGATCGTGACCCCGGATTAGTAATAAACCCTCTTTCTCTTGAGGATCGGAACCATTGAGACTCGGATAGCCCTAAGTCGATACGCTGTATGCCTAAACAAATGTACTGTTAGTGAGAGTTTCAAAAAATTGAAATTGAGAGAGAGTTGTTCCACTTTAATTGAACCCGGATCTCGGTGTTGGATTTCGGGGACCCGACGGACTAATTTTAAGATTTTGACGCCAGAAAATTTTGGCCACATACATATGGGACGATGGGTGCGAAAAATGGAATTTCGGTTCGAAAGGAAAAAGGACGGAATTGCCCTTGGGCTATTTAAGCTTAATTCCGAATTTTGGGAAATTAAATAGGTTTAACCAAGATTGGTTAAGTTAACTAAGATGGTTAAGGGTTGGTTAGGGGCTATGGACAAAATGCCCCTCAATAATTGATTTGAATGAATTGTAACCATTGGATGAGGGGTAGTTTGGTCACATGGGCTAAGATCATGACACTTGGCTTCCACTAAGGGGATTTGACTTGCTTTGACCACTTTTTGGTCATGTTTATCTCTCTCTCTCCTCTAATTTTGCCCATTCTCCCTCCCCTCACCGATCAGCCCTTCTCTCCCTCCTTCGCCCTCTCTCCTCCGCCTCCTCTCTCTTGGCCGATCAAGCCCCTCACAAGGGAAGCCGCCCTCAGCCCGCCAAGGCTCAAACCGGCCACTCCAAGGACAGCCGTGGAGAGCCGGACCAGCCCCAAGCCGCCGCTGGTCGTGGAGCCGTTGTTGAGCCGAGAGATCGATGTACTTGTTTCTTCCACAAATTGTCCACCCAAACGTGAGTTTAATGCCTAAACCTAGCTTAGCCTTGATTGTGTTTGGTTGGTCTAGTTTGGATCGATTAGTAGAGTTTGAGTTAATTTGGTGTTTGCTTGTGATTATGTGATTAATGGCTGAATTAATGATGTTGCTAAGGGTGGATTTAAGGTGGAATTATGGTTGATTTGTGATGGTTTGAGGATTGTTCTTGGTAGATCAAATTCGGAGCCCTTGGGTGGTTGTGTTAGAAATGGTGATTTTAGGTCCAAATAGGCTTGATTTGCTTAATTAAGCTAAGTATATGCCTTATATAATTGAGTGGGGCCTTGGCTGAGTTAATTGAGGCTAAATGGAGTGTTTTGAATGTGTTTTGGCCATGCTTGAAGTTGGGGTTGTGGTTTGGCCGAATTGCATGTGTTAGGATACAAATGCTAGAATATGTCCGTTGTTTGTAAACGTTGGTAATTGTTATGGCATTTGTATTCATTGGTATGAAAATGCGTGTCACGCACATTGTATGTCGAGATTGAGATTTGAGACGCATTGTGTGATTGTGCGGGTGTGACATTGCATTGTGTGATCACGGTAAACGCCCTTAAATGAGTGGATTGGGCTAAGATATAATTGATATGTGTGATCACTTAAGGCCTTCGGGTCGGGGCTCACGGGTCGAGTTCCGCCCCTCATGCACTTTGTAGCAGACGATGCCCTAAGAGACCGGAAGACGACCATCCTCATGCACTTTGTAGCAGGCTTTGGTCTGTGAGGTGAGCGGTGTTGCGCCTCAGGCATTTTGTAGCAGGCTAGAAGACACCGGGCCGGGGGCATAGAATATACGCTGGGCATGAAGTGTTGTGGCCTTCGGGTCGGGCCCTATTGTGGGTCGTGAGATTAAGAATGAACCGAACGTTGCATTATGTGAATTATGAATCATGCATTATTGTGAAGAGATTGTGAGAATTGTTAGCATGTGACTGCGTGAGGCATTCGTGTGGGATGCGGTGATTGAGTGGCTTGAACCATTTAAAGAAGATGAGCACGCGTGTGTGAAGTACGCCTGCCCGTATGTACACGTATGTGGGTGTATATATATATGTTGAATTGCACTAACTTGCAGGGGTTGAATCACGTTGAAACATATTGAGTTTTATGTTTCTTGGCTTGAATGTTTGATGTTGGTCCGTTAAGAGACACACTTTAGCCTAGCCTAGGTTTAGGTATTTGATTCACTGAGCTAGTCTCACGGTTGTGGTAAAACCGAACATTTCAGAACCTACCCCCTAGGATGCCGGAGCCGCCTCCACTTTTTGGGATTCCTCGGCAGATATTACAGGCTGAGGAGCAATTTCCAGCTGGAAATGGCGAGATGCATGTGAGGATTAGGTCAATTCTCTACGTTAATGTGGGTGAGGATGAGCATCAGAAGCGAGAGTATATCGCATGGTGTCGTAGGGGCGTGGGACGGGACCCTCGAAATGACCTATTCGCACCTTTGACATCCCAAAGAGACGCTGATGGTGAGTTACGCCAGTGATTGCCGATGGCGAGGTGGTCGATGCTTCTCCACCCCGACGCCCGCCAACCGGCCGAGGCCCAAACAGTCCCTTGAGTTTGGTATGATGAACTAGAGCCGGAGCTTATGGAAGAGGATGAGGACGACCCCGAGCCAGAGGAGATGGAGCAGGATGATGGGGATGGTGAGGTCGATGAGGTAGGCGAGGATGTAGATATAGATGCCGTCGAGGATGCAGCCGAAGATGTAGACCTGGAGGACGACTTTGACTCCGATGCTGAGGCCGACGCTCTTAGCGTATCACCGGGGAGCTCAGAGGGTCAGCTGATTAGAGGACCTCGACATGGACGTGGATGAGCCAGAGCCGGATCACAGTTCATCAGAGGAGTCCGCCGAGTCTTACGATGAGCCCGACGATTCCAGCGACCCAGACTATCAGCCTTAGACTAGTTGGTCAACGATAGGGATCCCTACCTTTTTGTTATAGTGATCCTTAGTACAGACCTACTCACCCGGTCACCGACACTTTTTGGATTAGTGGCCTTTTGACTTCGATGCTAGCTTGACCCTGACCTAGACCTTTAGTGGATATGGCTGTACATGTATCTGCGTTCTCTATGTAAACAGTTTATATATATACAAGAATGAGGTTTTACCTGAGTTTGTTTGATTTGTGTGGCTTCCTTGCTCATCTTTATTTGTCGGGGTTGTAATATGTTTCGCATGTGTTTTTATACTCCGATTGTTGTTGGGTCGGCCGAAGTCTCTTGGGGATGTCGACTATGATCGACCGGATGCTCGCGCTAAGGGGATGCTTGGGTTCGCGTTCCGGGCTTTCCTAAGTTGGGTTCGGGCGTGACACACGTTCTAAAACGAGGAGATAGACGTGGGCGACAAAGTGTCGTGAGGGGAGAGACCAATCTCGAATTGAGGACCAAAGAGATCGAATGCTCGTGAATAAGACTATTCCGGAGATGGTGAAGGTTGTATGGGAGCACCACGATGCAGGGCGCTACTTGGGAAAGTGAAGAGGCCATGCGGGCGTCAACACCCCGTTGTTTGATTAGACGGGATGGAAGTGTAAATTTCGAGGACGAAATTTTTGTAAGGGGGAAGGTTGTAACAGCCCGAATTTCGATGTAATTTCTGGGATTAATAAAATGAATGTCATTTCTCATTTCATTTGAGTATTTCGACTACCAGAAAGCTGATCACTCTTGGGATACTAACCATGGGGAATGGCTAACTAGGACTCTAGCACGTGGACCAGGGGACTTAGTCGTGACTGGAGCCGATTTGAGAAAGAATGAGGGAATATTGTGAACCAAAGGAGGGGCCGATCTTAGGAAAAGTGATGGAAATGATATGGCCAAGGCCAACGATGCACAATTGGGATTGCGGTGATTCTCTTAGCCAAACGTGCTCGTGGCCAACCAATCTCGAACATGAGTCAAATGATCGTGACCCGGGATTAGTAATAAACCCTCTTTCTCTCGATGATCGGAACCATTGAGACTCGGACAGCCCTAAGTCGATACGCATATTCCTAAACAGCCGCCTGTTAGTGAGAGTTTCAGAAAAATTGAAGTTGAGAGAGAGTTGTTCACGGAATTGAGCCCAGATTTTGGTGTCGGATTTCGGGGACTCGACGGACTAATTTTAAGATTCTGACGCCAGAATATGTTGGCCACACACACATGGGACGCCTTGGTGCGAAAAATGGAATTTCGGTTTGGGATGGAAAAAGGACGGAATTGCCCTTGGGTTAATTAAGCTTAATTCCGAATTTTGGAAAATTATTTTGGTTTAACCAAGGTTGGTTAAGGTTAACTAGGTTGGTTAGGGGTTGGTTAGGGACTAATGACAAGAATGCCCCTCAATAATTGGATGGAATGATTTTTAACCATTGGATGAAGGGGTAGTTTGGTCATATGAGCTTAGATGTTGACACATGGCTTCCACTAAGGGCTGAGTTGACCAGCTTTGACCAATATTTGGACATGTTTCCCTCTCTCTCTCCTCCATTCGCTCCTCTCTCTCTCTCACCCGATCGTATCTCACCTCGTTCCTTCTCCTTCTTAGCGGATCAGCCCACCGTCCATGCCGCCCTTCCTCAACCGCTCGCCGGAGCTGTTAGTCTGACAAAGGACCGTCGTGGAGAGCTAGACCGATCGAACACCGTCCTCGGCCCGGCGCCTTCTCCCTCGTGGACGACCAACCCGACTGATCTTGGCGAATGAAATCCATGGGACCGGCGGCCTTGAGAGGTTCAGCGACCGTGAGCCACCAGCCGCAGCCCGTGAGTCGCCTTTCCCATGAATACCCCATCAGCCACCCCAAGCCGCCTTGCTTGTTCTTGACGACCCTTGTGAGCCATGGTGAGGCGTGAGGGCCAAGAACGGCCATAGGGAGTGGCCGTGAACCACCGTCATCGAGGCCTTGAGTTAGATGTACTTGTTTTTCATGAGTCGTCCACCCAGACGTGAGTTTAATACCCAAACTTAAACTAGCCTTAATTGTGTTTAGTTGGGTTAATTGGGTTGATTAGTGGAGATTAAGCTAGTTTGGTGTTTGTTAGTGATTGTATGGTTGATGGCTGAATTAATGATGTTGTTGAGGGTGATTTAAGGTAGGAATTATGGTTGACTAGTGGGAGTTTGATGGCTGTCCATGGTGAGCCAAATTCGGAAGCCTTGAGTTTTTGTGCTAGAAATGGTGTTTTTAGGGCTAAATGGGCTTGATTTGCTATATTAAGCTAAGTGTATGCCTAATATGTTTGAGTGGGGTCTTGGCTGAATTGTTTGAGGCTAAAATGAAGTGTTTTGAATGTGTTTGGCTATGTTTGAAGTTGGAGTATGGTTATGGCCGAATTTTACATGTTAGGTGTTACAAATGCTAGAAATGGCCATTGTTTGTAATGTTGGAAATTGTTATGGCATTTGTATTCATTGACATGAAAATGCATGTCACGCACATTGTATGTCGAGATTGAGATTTGAGATGACATTGTGTGATTGTGCGGGTGTGACATTGCATGGTGTGATCACGGTAAATGCCCTGAAAAGAGTGGAGCTGGGCTAAGATAAAATTGATATGTGTGATCACCTAATGGCCTACGGGTCGAGTTCCGTCCTCATGCACTTTGTAGCAGGACGATGCCCGGTTAAACCGGAAGACGACCATCCTCATGCACTTTGTAGCAGGCTCTGGTTCGTAGGTGAGCGGTGTTGCGCCTCAGGCACTTTGTAGCAGGCTAGAAGACACCGGGCCGGGGGCGTAGTATATACGCTGGCCATGAAGTGTTGTGGCCTTCGGGTCAGACCCTATTGTGGGTCGTGAGATTAAGAATGAACTGAACGTTGCATTATGTGAATTGTGAATCATGCAGTATTGTGATGAGATTGTGAGAATTGTTAGCATGTGACTGCATGAGGCATTCGTGTGGGATGCGGTGATTGAGTGATTTGAACCATTTAAAGAATATGAGCACGCGTGTGTGTAGTACGCCTGCCCGTATGTACACGTATGTGAGTGTATATATATATATGTTGGATTGCACTAACTTTCAGGGGTTGAATCACGTTGAAATATATTGAGTTTTATGTTTGTTGGCTTGAATGCTTGATTTTGATCCGTTAAGAGACACACTTTAGCCTAGCCTAGGTTTAGGTATTTGATTCACTGAGCTAGTCTCACGGTTGTGGTAAAACCGAACATTTCAGAACCTACCCCTAGGATGCTTTGAGCCGCCTCCACTTTTGGGATTCCTAGGCGTATATTACAGATCGAGGAGCATTTCCCACCGGAAATGACGAAATGCATGTGAGGTTTAGGTCGGTTCTCTACGTTAATGTGGGTGAGGATGAGCATAAGAAACAAGAGTACATCGCGATGGTGTCGTAGGGGCGGGACGGGACCCTCAAACCTATCCGTACCTTTGACATTCCAAAGAGACGCCGGCGGCGAGTTGGAGCCGATGATTGCCGGATGGCGGTGGTCGATGCTTCTCCACCGACGCCCAACCGGGCCGAGGCCCGGCCAGGCCGGAGTTTGGTATGATGACCTGAGCCGGGAGCCTATGGATGAGGATGAGGACGACCACAGGGCGGAGAGGCAATGGAGCGGGATGATGAGAATGGTGAGGTCGAAGGTAGGCGTAGGGATGTAGACATAGATGCCGCCAGGATGGACCAAGATGTAGACCTTGAGGACGACTTTGATTCCGAGGTCGAGGCCGGACGCCTCTTAGTGGTAATTCATCGGGGAGTTCGGGAGGCCGGCTGTACTGAGGAGGACCTCGACATGGACGTGGATGAGCCGGAGCTTGATCGCGGCTCTTCAAAGGAGTCGGTGAGTCTTCACGATGAGCCCGACGATTCCAAATGACCCGCATTATGAGCCTTAGACTAGTTGGTCGACCGAAGTAGGGATCCCTACCTTTTGTTATAGTGATCCTTAGAATGACCTACTCACCCGCCACCGACATTTTTTTTGGATTAGTGGCCTTTTGACTTCGATGCTAGCTTGACCTTGACCTAGACCTGTAGTGGATATGACTGTACATGTATCTGCGTTCTTTGTGTAAATAGTTTATATATATATATATATATATATATATATATATATGAGAATGAGGTTTTACCTGATGATATTTTGATTGTTTGGCTTCCTTGCTCATCTTTATTTGTCAGGGTTTGTAATCTGCTTTCGCATGTGTTTTTATACTCTGATTGTTATTGGGTCGGCGAAGTCTCCTGGGGACGTCACACTATGATCGACCGGAGTGGTAAGAGGATGCTCGTGTCCAGATGGGTAAGTTGGGTTCGGGGCGTGACATAGACTGGGATAGATTGGATAAGTCTTTAATTCCTTAGTGGAATTATAGCAGGTAGTTGTATAGCCGGGTAGTAAAGATGAGTAGGAGAAAAGGAAAGGAGCCCCAAGGTCAGTCTAGCGAGGGAACCCGTGAGGCTAAAGACCCAAATTTGACGAAGTGATGAACACTCTGCAAGAAATTGAGCATATTATGGGATTGCAGGCTCAAGAAAGGCTCACAGCTTATGCTCATGCAGCTGAGGCTGCCCCGATAGCTAGTAATAGAAGGAATCAGACCCATCAAGGGTAGGCTCAACCAAGGGGTTAGGCTGTTATCCCAGTTAGTGGAACAATTTATGAAGTTGAAGCTGCCTAAATTTCATGGTCGCGGTGACCCCGAAATTGCACCGAGATGGGTGGAAGAATTGGAGAAAACTTTTAAGGTTTTGGGGTGCAACGATAAGGAGAAGGTAACACTGGTGGCCTATCAGCTTCAGGACGGTGCAAATGATTGGTGGAATGCCACGGAGGTCAGAGTATTTCCTGAAGGAATGGCCCCGACTTGGGTGGCATTTGTGGAGAATTTCTATGAGAAGTATTTTTCGGAGAATGTCCAGTAAAAGAAATTGATGGAATTTATGCAGTTGCGCCAAGGTCAGATGACTATTGACCAGTATGAAGTAGAATTTGCCAGGCTAGCGAAGTTTGCATCGACTGTGGTAGAAAATCTGCGAGATAAAGCTCTAAGATTCAGGGATGGATTGAAGCCGGATCTTTGGAGTCTGATTTTGTCTATGATATCAAAAATTATAGGAAGATGCATAGACGGGCTCAGATTATGGAACGGGATCAGTAGGAAAGGGCAGCCGCTTTGGGATCGTAGTTTGCTCAAAATAGAGATAATCACCATTTGGGGAAGAGACCTATAACTAGAAATAGGCGGTTTGTCCCACCAGACAAGCGGAATATTGGGAAACCGAGTCCCTAGTTGAGTAGATATGGGGCATGTTTTAAGTGCAAGAGCATAGAGCATCAGATTCGCAATTGCCCACAGATGCAACCCTTAAGACAGCCCAAATTACCGCCATTGCGAACTGGAAATCAAGTCGGACCTCCCCCACCAGCTAATCAGCGGCAACCGCCAGCTCAAGGAAGGGTCTATGCCATGGCGCGCAGGGAAACTGAGAATGCACTGGGCGTGGTCACAGGTACGATTTCCTTATGTGATCATGCCGCTTATGCATTGTTTGATCCGGGGGCGACCCATTTTTTTTTTATTTCAGAGCAATTTATTAAGTTGGTTGGTCTGAAATCAGTGTTGCTTGAAAATGCACTTTGTGTGTCAACACCCGTGAATGATAGGGTACTAGTCTCTTTTGGATGCCCTGATTGTAAGATAGTTATTGGGGGTAAGGAAGAAAGTATCGACTTGGCAGTATTGGCCATGTTTGACTTTGATGTGATCATTGGAATGCACTGGCTAGTCCAACAGAAAGTTGTATTGGATTGCAGCGATAGGATGATCCAATTTAATCTAGATGGACACCCTAATTTTGTATTTCAGGGAAACCGAGGAGGAACCTTAATCCCTTGGATTTTCTCGCTGGAAGTGACTAAGTTGTTAGATGAGAGGTATGAAGGATATCTTGTGATTGTCATGGATCCGACCGTGGCGGAACCCAAGTCAGAGGATATACCTATAGTATGTGATTTCCCTAAAGTGTTCCCCAAAATTGTCGAGCTTACCGCCTGAACGAGAAGTAGAATTTGTGATTGAACTATCCCCTAGGACGGAACTAATTTCAAAGGCACCACATCAGATGTCTCTATCAGAATTGAAGGAGCTAAAAGTACAAATACAGAAATTGTTGGACAAGGGTTTTATTCGCCCTAGTGCATCTCCATGCAGAGCGCCAGTCCTATTTGTTAGAAAGAAAGATGGAACTCTGAGGTTGTGCATAGATTACCGGCAGTTGAATCAAGTGACAGTAAAGAATAAGTATCCGCTGCCGAGGATTGACGATTTGTTTGACCAATTACAAGGAGCCTCAATGTTTTCCAAAATAGATTTATGAACCGGGTATCATCAACTAAGAATTAAGAACGAGAACATCTCTAAGACTGCTTTCAGGACCAGATATGGGCATTATGAATTTACAGTTATGCCATTTGGATTAACAAATTCCTCGGTCTGCTTTTATGGATTTGATGAGTCGGGTGTTCAAGGAATTCCTGAATCAGTTCGTGATAGTTTTTATTAATGATATTTTGGTATACTCTAAGAGCCCCGAGGAGCATGAGGTACACTTGGCTGTAGTGCTACAGACCTTAAGAGAACATGCTTTGTATGCCAAGTTTAGCAAGTGTGAATTTTGGCTTAGTCGAGTGGCATTTCTTGAGCACATAGTTTCTGGAGATGGAATTTCTGTAGACCCAGCTAAGATTGAGGCAGTAATGAAATGGCCAAGACCGACATCCATGATTGAGATGCTTCCTAGGCTTGGCTGGTAGAAGGATTTGTAGAAGGATTTTCATCGATAGCTATGCCATTGACAAGGTTGCTTAAGAAGGAGATTAAGTTTGTATGGGATGATAAATGTGAGAGAAGCTTCCAAGAGCTGAAGCACAAGTTAACAACCGCTCCCATGTTGACCATACCATCTGGACCCAGAGGATTCGAGATCTACAGTGATGCTTCTTTGAGAGGGCTTGGATGTGTTTTGATGTAGCATGAAAAAGTAGTAGCATATGCGCCGCGTTAGTTAAGACTGCATGAGATGAATTATCCTACGCATGATTTGTCACGCCCAACCCAACTTACCCATCCAACGCGAGCATCCCCTTAATACTTTGGTCGATCATAGTGCGACGCCCCAGAGACATCACGACCCAACAACAATCGAGTATAAAAACACATGCGAGACCAATTACAAACCCCGACAAATAAAGATGAACAAGGAAGCCAAACACTCAAGTCATCATCGTAAAAACCTCATTCTCATATATAAACAAACTGCTTATACAAGGATCATAAATACAATACACTATAGTCCGATCACTATGGGTCTAGGTCAAGGTCACATCAAAGTCTAAAGGCCACTAATCCAAAAAGTGCTCGGTGGGTCGGTGAGTAGGTCAATACTAAGGATCACTATAACAAAAAGGTAGGATCCCTATCGTCACCGACTAGTCTAGGGCATATAGTCCGAGTCACTGAATCATCCAAGCCTCGCCCAGAAGACTCGACCGACCCTCCTCAAGAGCCGCGATCCGGCTGCCCACATCCACGCCCATGCCGGGTCCTCCCGATCACCGACCCTCCCGAGCTCCCCTGGAGTCTCACTAAGAGAGCCCACCCTCAAAGATCGTAGTCAAAATCGTCCTCCGTGATCTACGCCCCTCACCGCATCCCCCACGGGCATCTATATCTATGTCACGCCACCCCATCGACCTCACCATCCCCATCATCCTCCGCCCCATCGCCTCGCCTCGGGTCGCCCTCATCCTCAACCATAGGCCCGCCCGATCCCCTGCGGCCAAACCGGACCGGGTTGGGCCTCAACGTCTCATGGAGCTCCGTGGGGAGCATCAACCACCTTCCATCGGCAATCACCGCGCCTAACTCGCCATCAACGCCCACCGGGATGTCAAAGGTACGAATAGGTCGATTGAGGGTCCCGTCACCGCCCCACGACACCACGCTATGTACTCGCTTCGATGCTCATCCTCACCCGTAGACACATAGAGAACTGACCTAAACCTCACGCAGATCTCGCCATCCCCACCGGGAACCGCCCACGGACCGTAATATCCGCCTCGGAATCCCAAAAAGTGGAGGCGGGTCCCGCATCCTAGGGGTAGGCTCAAATGTTCGGTTTTACACAACCGTGAGACTAGCTCTGAATCAAATACCTAAACCTAGGCTAGGCTAAAGTGTGTCTCAAATGCACCAAAATCACCAAACAAACCAACAACATAAGACTCAAAGTGTATCGACGTGATTCAACCCCCGCAAGTTAGTGCAATTCAATAACATATATATACACTCACATACGTGTACATACGGGCAGGCGCTCTGCACACACGCTGCTCATCTTCATTATATGGTACAAATCGCTCAATCACCGCATTCCACACGAATGTCTCATGCAAATACATGCTCACTATTCTCAAGATCTCATCACAATGCTGCACGATTCTGCAATTCACATAATGCGATGTTCAGATTATTCTTAATCTCACGACCCACCATAGGGCCCACCCAAGGCCAATAGTGAAACCGACCAAGGCCCGACCAAGGCCCCGACCAAGGCCCGACCAAGGCCACAACACTTCATGGCCAGCGATATAATACGCCCCGCCCCGTGTCTTCTAGCCTGCTACAAAGTGCCCGAGGCGCAACACCGCCACCCACGAACCGCAGCCTGCTACAAAGTGCATGAGGATGGTCGCCTTCCGGTCTAACTGGCATCGCCTCGCCGTAAAACGCAATGCAGACGGAACGACCAAGGCCACGAGGTGATCACATCGCCTCAATTTTATCTTAGCCCAATTCCACTCAATTCAGTATGCCACTGTGATCACACATAATGCAATGTCACACAATGTCATTTCACATATCAATCTCAACATATCAAGTGGTGACATGCATCTTCATTCCAATGAACACAAATGCCATAACATTTATCCACATTTACAACCAATGTACACTTTCTAGCATTTGTATTCTAATATGTGCAATTCGGCCAAGTCTAAACCCCAAATTTAAACATAGCCCAAACTCATTCAAAACACCCCAATTAAGCCTCGAATAACTCCAAGCCAAGGCCCCAAAAATAAACATTTCTAGCATTTGCATCCTACAGCATTTGCATCCCATTCATGCAATTCGGCCAACCTAACACCCCACATTTAAACATGGCCAAAATACAATCTAAACACTTCATTTAGGCCTCCAATGTTCAGCCAAGGTCCCCTCAACCATATATAGCATGTACTAAGCTTAATTAAGCAAAACAAGTTCAATTGGACCTAAAACAACATTCCTAACATAAAACCTCAAAGGCTCCGAATTTCAGCCATAATGGACAGCCACTAAACCATCATGATTCGCCATGGTTTCACCTCATATCAACCCTCAACAACAACATACTTTCAGCCATTACTACACAATCCACTAAATAGCACTAATCTAGTTCAAACTTCACAATTCAAACCAAACTAACTCAACTAGACACAATTAGGCCTAATCTAAGTTTAGGTGTTCAACTCACGCTTCGATGCACCACTGGGAAAGATGATGATCATCTACTCGCGCTCGACGACGGTGGCGGCTCACGGCGTGGTCCGGCTCTCACGGCCACGGTGGCTGGTTTGGGCGTCCGGAAGGGGAGGCGCGGCTGATTTGGGGCGTCCAAGAGGTGGCTGAATCGGGGAGGGAACGGGCTGACCAAGGTGGCTCACGACGGCGCCCCGCGATCCTTGGCCGTGTCCTACGCCCGGCGACCGGCTGTGCAAGGCGGCTATGGTGCTGGTTCGGTGATGATGAAGATGAAAATGAAGAGGAATGGTGAAGAGGAAAATGATGACCGAATGCAAGAGGGAGGGGAGAGGATCGTGAGAGAGAGAGAGAGAGAGACTTGATCAAATTTTGGTCAAAAAGTGGGTCAAAGCTCCCTTAGTGGAATACACATGTCATCCTCTTAGCATACTTGCCCAAAATACCCTTCATCCTATGGCCCACATTCATCCAAGATAATTATTGAGGGGCATTATGGACTTTAGCCCCTAACCAACCTCTAACCCCTCTAGTTAACTTTAACCAACCTTAGTTAACTCAAAATAAATCCTAAAATTCGGAATTAAGTCCTATGAGTCCAAGGGCAATTTCGTCTTTTTGCCGTTCCGAACCAAAATTCCGTTTTTCGCACCCAAGCGTCCCATATATGTGTGGCTAACATTTTCTGGCGTCAGAATCTTAAAATTAGTCCGTCGGGTCCCCGAAATCCGACACTGAACTCTGGGCTCAATTCCGTGAACAACTCTCTCTCAATTTCAATTTTTCTGAAACTCTCACTAACAGGCGGCTGTTTAGGAATACGCGTATCGACTTAGGGCTGTCCGAGTCTCAATGGTTCCGATCATCGAGAAAGAGGGTTTATTACTAATCCCGGGTCACGATCATTTGGTTCGAGTTCGTGGATTGGTTGACCACGAGCACGTTTGGTTAAGCGAATCACCCGCGATCCCAATTGTGCATCGCTGGCCTTGGCCATACTATTTCCATCACTTTTCTTAAGATCGGCCCCTCACCGGTTCACAATATTCCCTCATTCTCTCTCAAATCGGTCCCGAGTCGCGATCGAGACCCCTCGGTCCACGTACTAGTGTCCTAGTTAGCCATTCCTCATGGTTAGTATCCCAAGAGTGATCAGCTCTATGGCGAGTCGTACTCAAATGAAATGAGAAATAACATTCATTTTATTAATCCCAGAAATTACATCGAAATTCGGGCTGTTACAACCTTCCCCCCTTACAAAAATTTCGTCCTCGAAATTTGCACGACTATCCCGTCTAATCAAACAACTGGGGGTGCCGACGTCGCATGGCCTCTTCACTTTCCCAAGTAGCGCCCTCTGTGCCGTGGTGCTCCCATACAACCTTTACCATCGGGATGATCTTATTCCTGAGCACTCGATCTCTTCGATCCTCAATCCTGACTGGTCTCTCCACGTATGACACTTTATCGTCCACGTCTATCTCCTCGTATCTTAGAACGTGGGTCGGATCTGGTTCATACTTCCTCAACATCGATACGTGGAATACATTATGCACCCTGACAAGTTAGGCGGCAGGCAAGACGATAGGCCATATCCCCAATCTTCTCCAATATCTCAAATGGCCCAACGTACCTGGGACTGAGTTTTCCTTTCTTACCAAACCGGGACAATCCTTTCATTGGCGATACCTTCAAAAATACATGGTCTCCCACTTGAAACTCTAAGGGTCGCTTCTCCTATAAAGCATAACTTTAAAAGCGGCTCTACTGTTTCTCGGTCTGTCTACGATAATCTCAACGGCCTCAACTGCTTGTCACTAACTATACGGCCTATCTGGCTCACCAACCTCATCCCAACATATTGGTGTTCTGCATGCTCTACCATACAATGCCTCAAATGGCGCCATCCAATACTTACCGGGTAGTCAAGTATTGTAGGCAAACTCCACTAAATGCAACTGCTCTTCCCATTTGCCCCAAAAATCTATGACACAAGCTCTCAAAGCATATCCTCCAGTCTGAATTGTTCTCTCCGATTGGCCATCCGTCTGGATGATAAGCCGCTACGAATTGCAACTTTGTTCCTAAGGCCACTTGTAGACTTTTCCAAAAATTGGTCAGAACTTTTGATCGCGATCTGACATTATGGTCACCGGTACTCCATGCAATCGCACTATCTCGCTGCATACATACAAGGCATACCTTTCCAGCTCAAGGTCCTTTCAAGACCGCCAGAAAATGCGCCGACTTGGTCGACGATCCACTATCACCCATATAGAGTCGCTCCTCCGGGCTTCGTGGCAATCCTGCTACGAAATCCATGGTGATATGCTCCCATTTCCACTCCGAATCTCTAATGGCCTCAACATTCCACCAGGCTTGCAAAGCAGTTGTGCCTTCACTTGTTGGCATGTCAAACACTTAGCCACATGTCTCGCCACATCGGCCTTCATTCCATTCCACCAATAATGTTGCCTTTAAGTTCTGCACATCTTCGTACTACCCGGGTGGATACTATATTGACCCATGAGCTTCACCAAGATTTCCTCCTTCGCACCTTCATCATCCGGCACACACAAACCTTCCTCCGAACCTTAAAGTTCCATTCCGCCATCCGAAGTCCTACTTCCTTTAGAAACATCCAATCCAATGATCTTCCGATTTCTGGTCCGTAGACTGAGTTCCTTAATCCTTGCCTCGATCTCCTCGGTTCAATCCTCAAGGTCGCCATCAAACCGACATCCGCTCACTTTAACTTAAACTCCTCAATCTCCTCGAGCTGCTCTAACAATGTCCATTCTCGCACCATCATATGTGCCACACTAGACTTGCGACTTAAAGCATCCGCTACTCTATTGGCCTTTACCCTATGATACAGATGTCGCAATCATAGTCTTCAAAGAGTTCCATCCACCTTCTCCGCCTCATGTTTAGCTCTTTCTCATGTAAAATAGGTACTGAGGCCTCGGCGGTCCGTGTAGATTTGAAACTTTTCCACAAAGATAATGCCTCCATCTTAAGGGCAAATACTATCGCAGCCAACTCTAAATCGTAAGGCTTGATAATTCATCTCATGAGGTCTCAACTGCCTTTGACGATACGCCACCACTTTCCCATGCTGCATCAACACACAACCTAGCCCTCTCAATGAAGCATCATCAGACACCCTCGAATCCTCCCGATCCTGATGGAATAGTCAACACCGGGCTGTCGTAAGTCCGGTGTTTCAACTCCCGAAAACTTTTCTCACACTTGTCATCCCATTCGAACTTGGACTCTTTCTTTAACAATGCTAGTCATGGGCATGGCTATGGATGAGAATCCTTCTACAAACCTTCTCCTGTAATAACCAAACAGTCCAGGAAACTTCGATCTCGGTCATCGAGGGTCGGTCTCGCCCAATTAGTCACGGGCCCATCTTGGCTCTGCCCATGATATCCTTCTCCCGACACTATGTGTCCAAGGAAAGCTACTCGATTGAGCCAAAATTCACACTTGCTAGACTTGGCGAGCGATGCTCTCTTAACGTCCAGAAGACCTCGACCAAGTGCACCTCATGCCTTCGTGACTCTTAGAATATACCAATATGTCGTCGATGAAGACAATCAACGACTGATCCAAAAATTCCTTAAACACTGCTCATTAGATCCATGAAAGTCGCAGGAGCATCTGTCAAATTCAAAGGGCATAAATCAGAACTCGTAGTGCCCATACCTCGTCTCCGGGCTGTCTTAGGTATATCCTCCTTCTTGATTCTCAACTCGGTGATACCCCTCGTCAGGGTCAATCTTGAGAATACCGATGCTCCCCGTAATCGATCAAACAAATCATCGATCCTAGGCAAGCTGGTACTTGTTCTTATCACACCGTTCACCGCCTCGTAATCAATACACAATCTCGTGGTTCCGCTTTTCTTTTTCACAAACAAAGACAAGACAGCTCCCCCATGGAGACGCCGCTTCTGACGGATGAAACCCTTGTCCAATAACTCCCGTGATCCGGACTTTCAACCCTTTAACTCGTGCAATGACATCCTATATGGGGCTTTGAGATCGGCTCTGCACCCGGGGCTAGCTCAATTACAAACTCAACTTCCCGCCTGTGGTGGTAAGCCCGGCACCCCGTGGAAATACTTCGAAAAGTTGCATACTACCGGATATCTTCTAACCAAGCTCGCATAGTAGGATCCACCACATTGACCAGATATCCTTCACATCCTTCGCTCAACAACTCATTCACTTCCAAAGGAAGAGATCCAAGGAATCGAGGTTCCTCCCGACTTCCTTGAAATTCAAACCTAGGTTGTCCAATTGATTGAACCGGATCGCTTTACTATCACAATCCACTACAGCCCTTCCTCGCCGCACTAACCACCCATTCCAACAATAACATCAAAATCGAACATGGCCAACACCGCCACCAAGTCGACACGACCTTCCACACCACCAATCACTATCTTACATGCAGGCCATCCAAAGGAGACTATCATCCTATCATTCAACGGAGTAGATACGCATAACACCGCCTCAAGCAAAATAGGCTCAAACCCAACCAATCTAATAAACCTGCTCGACACAAAAGAATGGGTTGCCCCCGATCAAACAAAGCATAGGCTGATGGTCTCCCAAAGAAATCGCACTGTGACCACCCCCGGCGCTTTCTCCGCATCCTTGCGCTTATAGCATACACCCTTCCTTGGGCGGGTGGTCGCCCCGGGTTAGTCGGGCGAGGAATGTCCACCCCGATTTCCCGCCCCAGGCGATGGTCAAAAGCCGCGATCCTACCGGACGATCCGAGGACACGACCTAACCGGTGGTCAAAACTTCCACACCTAAAACATGCTCCGAATCTACTCCGAGGCGGGTTAGGCTTCCCAATGTTTCTCCTCACAGTGGAACGAACCGCCTATTCCCTACCATTGGCCTTTTCCCCAACTCCGCGATTGTCCCTTAGGCATAAAACCGGATCCCTAAGCGGCCCTCTTGCTGATCTCTTTCTATGATCCCGAGCCCTCTCGTACATCCCACTGTAGTCTTTAAGGTTATGAGATAGAATCGCTCCCCGAGGTCCTGTTTCAATCCATCTCAAACCCTCCTAAATGCCTCCTGATTCACCACCAACGAGGGCTAAACTTAGGCTAACCTCGAAATCTCGCCTCAGATTGGTTCACTGTCCGCCCTCATGAAATTTCATAAATTCCGATAATCCTCCTTCCCTACATGCACTCAGAAATATTTTTCATAAAATGTTCAACAAACACAAATTCAAACCAACTCAAGACTATAGGAAATACCGTCTCTTTACTAAGATTCCACCAATCATTGGCACCGCCTCAGAATCGATATTAATCGCTACTCATTCTCCCAGAGATCTACAAGACCTCAACACATTAAATGCTTTCTCCAACCTTCAACCCATCCTGGTGCTAACCTCAGATCGCCCCACCAATCAACTTGTGCCATTTTAAGCTCGTAAAATTGTTCAACTAGTCAGCATCCGCCCTATTAAATCGTCAGGCACCGTTCGCACGGGTTACCCCATTACCGGCCATCGGGCCAAGGCTTCCCGCCTCGAGATATGCGGCCTCCTCTCCGAGCCCGCAAACCATGATATGCCCTATCTCACGGAGGGTCTCCATAACTTCCTCCATTCTGGGGTCCGGCCTCCTCCGGGCTCGCCTCCCGGTTGCTCTTGGGGTTCCTTTCCCTCGGCTACCATCTCTCACTGTCGGCTACTCAACCACCCGCCATAACCCCACTAAGGAGTCAAAGACTTAAACCATACCAACCCGCCTGTTCCAGGCGTATCAACCAACAGCCAAACAATCACACGCGATCCAGCACCTGAGTACAATATGCACCCAAGTGGAACATGTGTACTCACCTCCCCAGTCCCTCGACGTCTTTGCACCTTCGGGGTTGAATCACTTACACAATCAATCAATCAAACAAACACAATTAAGAGACACACCTAGCACACGAGGACACCTAGTTGGCTACCCTTGGTCATCGCCCCTTATCACCCCAGCTCGACCGTATGGATAGAGCTAACCTTGCTCGATACCAATTCAAACCGGATGTCACGCCCGAACCCAACTTACCCATCGGAACGCGAAAGCATCCCCTTAATACTTTGGCCGATCATAGTGACGCCCCCCGTGAGACATCACGACCCAACAACAATCGTAGTATAAAACACATGCGGAAACAAATTACAAACCCCGACAAATAAAGATGAACAAGGAAGCCAAACACTCAAGTCATCATCGTAAAACCTCATTCTCATATATAAACAAACTGCTTATACAAGGATCATAAATACAATACACTACAGTCCCGATCACTATGGGTCTAGGTCAAGGTCACATCAAAGTCAAAAGGCCACTAATCCAAAAAGTGTCGGGGTCAAAGTGAGTAGGTCAATACTAAGGATCACTATAACAAAAAGGTAGGATCCCTATCGTCAACCGACTAGTCTAGGGGTATAGTCCGGGTCGCGGGCCGAATTACCCAAGCCCGCCAGAAGACCTGGACCGACCTCAAGAGCCGCGATCCGGCCTCGCTCATCCACGCCCATGCCGGGGTCCTCCCCGATCAGCCCCGACCTCCCGAGCTCCCTGTGAGTCCGCTAAGAGAAAGGCCACCCCGCATCGTAGTCAAAATCGTCCTCCGTATCTACGCCCCCGCCCGCATCCTCACGCATCTATATCTATGTCATCGCCACCCCACCGACCTCACCATCCCCATCATCCGCCCATCGCCTGCCTGGGTCGCCCTCATCCTCAACCATAGGCCCGCCTGATCCCTCATACCAAACTCCCGGACTGGCCGGCCTCAACGTCTCAAGTGAGCTCCGTGGGGAGCATCACCACCTTCCATCGGCAATCAACGGGCGCCAACTCGCCATCAACGCCTCACCGGATGTCAAAGGCACGAATAGGTCGATCGACCTAAACCTCACGTGCATCTCGCCATTCCCACCGGGAAATGCTCCACCGACCGTAATATCTCTCCCCTAATCCCAAAAAGTGGAGGCGGCCCCGCATCCTAGGGGTAGGCTCAAATGTTCGGTTTTACACAACCGTGAGACTAGCTCAAGGAATCAAATACCTAAACCTAGGCTAGGCTAAAGTGTGTCTCAATGCACCAAAAATCACCAAACAAACCAACAACATAAGACTCAAAGTGTATCGACGTGATTCAACCCCCCAAAAGTTAGTGCAATTCAATAACATATATATACACTCACATACGTGTACATACGGGCAGCGCTCGCACACGCCGCGCTCATCTTCATTATATGGTACAAATCGCCAATCACCGTGATTCCACACGAATGTCTCATGCAACACATGCTCACTATTCTCAAGATCTCATCACAATGCTGCACGATTCGCAATTCACATAATGCGATGTTCAGATTATTCTTAATCTCACGACCCACCATAGGGCCCGACCAAGGCCAATAGTGAAACCGACCAAGGCCCGACCAAGGCCACAACACTTCATGGCCAGCGATATAACACGCCCGGCCCGGTGTCTTCTAGCCTGCTACAAAGTGCCCGAGGCGCAACACCGCCACCTACGAACCAGAGCCTGCTACAAAGTGCATGAGGATGGTCGCCTTCCGTCTAACCGGGCATCGTCTCGCCAGAAACGCAATGCACGGAACGACCCAAGGCCACGAGGTGATCACACGCCTCAATTTTATCTTAGCCCAATTCCACTCAATTCGTATGCCACCGTGATCACACATAATGCAATGTCACACAATGTCATTTCACATATCAATCTCAACATATCAAGTGGTGACATGCATTTTCATTCCAATGAACACAAATGCCATAACATTTATCCACATTTACAACCAAAGTACACTTTCTAGCATTTGTATTCTAATATGTGCAATTCGGCCAAGTCTAAACCCCAAATTTAAACATAGCCCAAACTCATTCAAAACACCCCAATTAAGCCTCGATTAACTCAGCCAAGGCCCCAAAACAACATTTCTAGCATTTGCATCCTACACATGCGATTCGGCCAACCTAACACCCCACATTTAAACATGGCCAAGATACAATCTAAACACTTCATTTAGACCTCCAATGTTCAGCCAAGGTCCCCTCAACCATATATAGCATGTACTAAGCTTAATTAAGCAAAACAAGTTCAATTGGACCTAAAAACAACATTCCTAACATAAAACCCCAAAGGCTCCGAATTTCAGCCATAATGGACAGCCACTAAACCATCATGATTCGCCATGGTTTCACCTCATATCAACCCTCAACAACAACATACTTTCAGCCATTACTACACAATCCACTAAATAGCACTAATCTAGTTCAAACTTCACAATTCAAACCAAACTAACTCAACTAGACACAATTAGGCCTAATCTAAGTTTAGGTGTTCAACTCACGTTTCGATGCACCACTCGGGAAAGATGATGATCATCTACTCGCGGCTCGACGACGGTGGCGGCTCACGGCGGGTCCGCCTCACGGCCACGGTGGCTGGTTTGGGCGTCCGAAGGGGGAGGCGCGGCTGATTTGGGGCGTCCAAGAGGTGGCTGAATCGGCGAGGGGAACGGGCTGACCAAGGTGGCTCACGACGGCGCTCCGGCGATCCTTGGCCGTGTCCTACGCTCCGGCGACCGGCTGTGCAAGGCGGCTATGGTGCTGGTTCGGTGATGATGAAGATGAAAATGAAGAGGAATGGTGAAGAGGAAAATGATGACCGAATGCAAGAGGGAGGGGGAGAGTGATCGTGAGAGAGGAGAGAGAGAGAGACTTGATCAAATTTTGGTCAAAAAGTGGGTCAAAGCTCCCTTAGTGGAATACACATGTCATCCTCTTAGCATACTTGCCCAAAATACCCTTCATCCTATGGCCCACATTCATCCAAGATAATTATTGAGGGGCATTATGGACTTTAGCCCCTAACCAACCTCTAACCCCTCTAGTTAACTTTAACCAACCTTAGTTAACTCAAAATAAATCCTAAAATTCGGAATTAAGTCCTATGAGTCCAAGGGCAATTTCGTCTTTTTGCCGTTCCGAACCAAAATTCCGTTTTTCGCACCCAAGCGTCCCATATATGTGTGGCTAACATTTTCTCAAGGCCGAATCTTAAAATTAGTCCGTCGGGTCCCAAATCCGACACCAAACTCCGGGCTCAATTCCGTGAACAACTCTCTCTCAATTTCAATTTTTCTGAAAACTCTCACTAACAAAGCGGTTGTTTAGGAATACGCCGTATCGACTTAGGGCTGTCCGAGTCTCAATGGTTCCGATCATCGAGAGAAAGAGGGTTTATTACTAATCCCGGGTCACGATCATTTGGTTCGAGTTCAGATTGGTTGACCACGAGCACGTTTGGTTAAGCGAGAATCACCCGCGATCCCAATTGTGCATCGCTGGCCTTGGCCATACTATTTCCATCACTTTTCTTAAGATCGCCCCTCACCGGTTCACAATATTCCCTCATTCTCTCTCAAATCGACTCCCGAGTCGCGACTAAGTCCCCCGGTCCACGTACTAGTGTCCTAGTTAGCCATTCCTCATGGTTAGTATCCCAAGAGTGATCAGCTCTGGTAGTCGTACTCAAATGAAATGAGAAATAACATTCATTTTATTAATCCCGGAAATTACATCGAAATTCGGGTCTGTTATATGATTTGGAATTAGTTGCAATCGTTTTTGCCTTTAAATCTGGAGACATTATTTGTGTGGAGAGAAGTTCTAGATTTATACAGATCATCAAAGCCTCAAATATTTGTTTTTGCAGAAGGAATTAAACATGAGGCAGCGCCGATGAATGGAGCTTCTAAAGGACTATGATTGCAACATTTTGTATCACCCGAGTAAGGCGAATCGAGTTGTTGATGCCTTAAGTCGCAAGTCTAGTATGGCGCACCTAATGGTCGGAGAATGGACCTTTGCCGAGAAGCCTTTTTTTGATTCGAATTCAAATTTGAGGTGAATCGGATGTTCAAAATTAGTCGATGGCTGTTTTGAGAATTGAACCGGAGATCCAAGTTAGAATCAAGGAACTGTAGTCTACGGACCAAGAGATCCAAAAGATTGTTGGGTTGGATGCTGCTAAGAGGAAGTTAGATTTCCATGTAAGCGAGAATGGAATCTTAAAGTTTCGAGGAAGGGCGTGTGTGCCGAATGATGTAGATCCTAAGGAGGAAATTTTATCAGAAGCTCATAGGAGCAATTACTATATCCACCTAGGCAGCACGAAAATGTATTAGAACTTGCGGCAACATTATTGGTGGAATGGAATAAAGGCAGATGTGGCCAAGTGTTTGACGTGCTAACAAGTGAAGGCATGGCATTGCAAGCCAGGTGGCTTATTGAGACCGATAGAGATCCCCAAGTGGAAATGGGAGCGTATCACAATGGATTTCGTATCGGGATTGCCGCGTAGCCAGAGTGGACATGATTCAATAGAGTTAATAATGGATCCTTTAACCAAGTCCCTTGAACATCGCACATTACCAACGTGCAAAAAAAGAACTTTGAGCTAGTGTCACGCCCCCAACCCAACTTACCCATCCGAACGCGAGCATCCCCTTAACACTTGATCGATCATAGTGCGGCGTCCCGGAGACCTCGCCGACCCAACAACATACACAGAGTATAAAAACACATGCGGAAGCAAAATATAACCCCGACAAATAGAGATGAACAAGGAAGCCACACCAATCAAAATATCACGGGTAAAACCTCATTCTCATATATAAACAAACTGTTTACATAAAGAACGTAGATACATGTACAATCACATCCACTAAAGGTCTAAGTCGGGGATCAAGCTAGTATCAAGTCAAAAGGCCACTAATCCAAAAAGTGTCGGTGGTCGGGTGAGTAGGTCCGCACTAATGATCACTATAACAAAAGGTGATCCTTTATCACAACCGACTAGTCTAGGGCTGATAGTCCGGTCACTGAATCATCGTGCCTGCCAGAAGTCCAGCGGACCTAAGAGATCTGGCTCGCTCATCCACGCCCATGTCGGGGTCCCTCGATCACCGACGAGCCCGAATCAAAAATCGTCCTCCGTGTCTACGCCCCGCCTGCATCCTCTACGGCATTCATATCTATGTCATCGCTCACCCCATCGACCTCACCATCCCATCGCTCCCGCCTCCATTGCCTGCCTGGGTCGCCCCTTTAATCCTCAACCATAGGCCCCGGCCTCGATCCCTCATACCAAACCCGATTCTACTGGCCTCAATCGTCGCCTGAGTCCAAAGGGGAGCATCAACCACCTCTCCATCGGCAATCACCGGGCGCCTGCCGCCATCAACGCCTCTTTGGGATGTCAAAGGTACGAATAGGTCGATTGAGGGTCCCGTCACCGCCCTACGACACCATGCTCGTGTTTCTAAGCCGATGCTCATCCTCACCCGTATTAACATAGAGAACTGACCTAAACCTCACGTGCATCTCGTCATTCCCAGCTGGGAAATGCTCCACCGACTGTAATATCTGCCTCGGAATCCCAAAAAGTGGAGGCGGGTCCTGCATCCTAGGGGGTAGGCTCTGAAATGTTCGGTTTACCACAACCGTGAGACTAGCTCAGTGAATCAAATACCTAAACCTAGGCTAGGCTAGAGTGTGTCTCTTACGGAACAAAATCAGACATTCAAGCCATACAACATAAATCTCAAAATGTGATTCAACGTGATTCAACCCCTGCAAGTTAGTGCAATTCAACATATATATATGTACACCCACATACGTGCACATACGGGCAGGCGTACTTCACACACGCGTGCTCATCTTCTTTAAATGGTTCAAGCCACTCAATCATCGCATTCCACACGAATGCCTCATGCAGTCATATGCTAACAATTCTCACAATCTCACCACAATCCTGCATGATTCTGAATTCACATAATGCAATGTTCAGTTCATTCTTAATCTCACGACCCACAATAGGGCCCGACCGAAGGCCACAACACTTCATGGCCAAGTATATATATCGCCCCGGCCCGGTGTCTTCTAGCCTGCTACAAAGTGCACGAGGCGCACACCGCTCACCCTCAGACGAGAGCCTGCTACAAAGTGCATGAGGATGGTCGTCTTCCGTCTAACCGGGCATCGTCCTGCTACAAAGTGCATGAGGGGCGGAACTCGACCCGTGAGCCCACGACCCGAAGGCCTTAAGTGATCACACATATAAATTTTATCTTAGCCCAATCCACTCTTTTTAGGGGCATGTACCGTGATCACACACAATGCAATGTCACACCGCTCAATCGCACAATACCAATTCATATCTCAATCTTGACATACCAAGTGCGTGACATGCATTTTCACATCAATGAATACAAATGCTATAACAGATTACAAACATTCACAACCAATGAACACATTTTAGCATTTGAATTCTATCAAGTGCAATTCAGCCAGATTGAAACCCTAACTCTAAACATGGCCAAAACACATACAAAACACTCCAATTAAGCCTCCAATGATCAGCCAAGACCCCACTAAGACATATAAGGCATAAACATAGCTTAATCTTGCAAAACAAGCCCAATTGAATCTAAAATCACCATTTTTCATACCAAACCCCAAGGCCTCCGAACTGACTCACCAAGGACAGCAACCACACCCACATTAATCAGCCATACTTCTTGCCCTAAATCACCCCAACAATATTTTTAACTCAACCATTAACCACACAATCATTAACAACACTAATCTAGTTTAAAATTCCACAAATCAAACTAACTAAACACAATCAAGCCTAATCTAAGTTTAGGTATACGACTCACGTTTGGTGCACCACTCGGGAAGATGATGATCATCTATCTACGTCTCGGCGACGGCGGGCTCACGGCGGGCGGGTCCGGCTCTCTCTCGGCCACGGCGGCTTGGTGGCTGGTTTGGGCGTCCAAGGGGGAGAGAGGGAAGAGGCAACGGCGGGCTTGGGGTTGGCCGGTCCTCCACGGGCGGTCCTTGGCCGTGGTCCCTCACTCCCATGACCGGGCTGATGAAGGCAACGATGGGGGGGCTGGTTCGGTGATGATGATGAAGAACGAAAGAGAGAGGGAGAGACGAAGGAGAGAGGAAGACGAAGGGGGAGGATCGGCCGAATGAGGAGGGGAGAGAGTGATCGTGAAAGAGGAGAGAGAGAGAGAAGCTTATCATCTTGGTCAAAAAGTTGGTCAATCTCTCCATAGTGGAAGCCAAGTGTCACTCTTCTAAGCCCCCTTGCCTAAAACACCCTTGCATCCAAAGGCCCACATTCATTTAAGATAATTATTGAGGGGCATTATGGACTTTAGCCCCTAACCAACCTTTAACTACTCTAGTTAACCTTAACTCACCCTAGTTAAACCAAAATAAACCCCAAAATTCGGAATTAAGCCTAAATGGTCCAAGGGCAATTCCGCCTTTTTCCCGTTCGAACCGAAATTCCATTTTTTCGCACCCATGTGTCCCACGTGTGTGGCCAACATTTTCTGGCGTCAGAATCTTAAAATTAGTCCGTCGGGTCCCCGAAATTCGATATCGAAATCTGGGTTCAATTCCGTGAACAACTCTCTAAATTTCAATTTTTCTGAAACTCTCACTAACAGGCGGCTGTTTAGGCATACGCGTATCGACTTAGGGCTGTCTGAGTCTCAATGGTTCCGATCATCGAGAGGAAGAGGGTTTATTACTAATCCCGGGGTCACGATCACTTGGCTCGAGTTCAGGATTGGTTGGCCACGAGCACGTTTGGTTAAGCAGAATCACCCGCGATCCCAGTTGTGCATCGTTGGCCTTGGCCATACCATTTCCATCACTTTTCCTAAGATCGGCCCCTCACCGGGTTTACAATATTCCCTCATTCTTTCTCAAATCGGCTCCCGAGTCGCGACTAAGTCCCTGGTCCACGTACTAATGTCCTAGTTAGCCATTCCTCATGGTTAGTATCCCAAGAGTGATCAGCTCTGGGTGAGTCGTACTCAAATGAAATGAGAGATAACATTCATTTTATTAATCCCAGATATTACATCGAAATTCGGGCTGTTACAAACTAGAAAGGTATGCTGAATTGTATGTGCGGCAAATAGTATGTCTTCATGGAGTACCAATGACGATCACCTCAGATCGTGATCCTAGATTTACGACCAACTTTTGGAAAAGTTTACAATTGGCCTTAGGAATGAAGTTGCAGTTTAGTACTACTGCTTATCATCCTCAGACAGATGGCCAATCGGAAAGAACGATTCAAACTCTGGAAGATATATTGAGAGCCTGTGTATTGGACTTCGAGGGCAAATGGGAAGAGCAGTTGCATTTAGTGGAATTTGCCTATAATAATAGCTTCTAACAGAGCATTCAAATGGCGCCGTTTGAAGCCTTATATGGTAGAGCTTGTAGAATGCCATTATGTTTGGATGAAATTGGTGAGCGAAGTATAACAGGCCCAGAGTTAGTACAACAGACGGTGGAAGCCGTTGGAATTATTCGGGATAGACTGAGGACAGCGCAAAGTCGCCAAAAGAGTTACGTCGACAGGAGACGACAACCCTTGGAGTTTCAAGTAGGAGATTATGTATTTCTCAGGGTGTCGCCAATGAAAGGATTATCCCGATTCGGCAAAAAAGGAAACTCAGTCCAAGGTATGTCAAACCATTTGAGATATTAGAAAGAATTGGTGATATAGCTTACCGACTTGCCTTGCCGCCTAACCTTTCCCAAGTACATAATGTTTTCCAAGCGTCAATGTTAAGAAAGTACGAACCAAATCCGACTCACGTCCTAAGGTATGAGGAGATAGACATGGATGATAAAGTGTCGTATGTGGAAAGACTTGTCAGAATTGAGGATAGAAAAGATTGAGTATTGAGAAATAAGACAATCCCGATGGTTAAAGTGGTCTGGGAGCACCACGGGACTGAAGGTGTCACTTGGGAAAGTGAAGAAGCCATGAGACGTCAACATCCCCAGTCATTTGAGTAGATAAGAATAGATTACAAATTTTGATGACTAAATTTTTGTAAGGGGAAAGAGTTGTAACAGCCCCGAATCTGAATGTAATTCCGGGATTAATAAAATTGACATTATTTCGCATTTCATTTTTGTAAGTCTCACCCAAAGCTGATTACTCTCAGGATACTAACCAATAGGGAATGGCTAATTAGGAAACAGTACGTGGACCAGAGACCCGATCACGAGCGAACACTGATAATGAGAAATGATGAGAGAATATTTTGAATCGATATAGACCGATCCTAGGAAAGGTAACGGAATCGGTTTGGCCAAGGCCAACGATGTACAATCGGATCGCAGGTGATTTTGCACGACCGAAAGTGCACCAGGCCAACTAGTCCTGAACTGGAACCAAACGATCACGACCTCTGGGACTAGTGATAATTTCTCATTCTCTCAATGATCAAACCGTCATGATTCAGATAACCCTAGGTCGATACGCGTATGCTCTTAAATAACCGCCCGTTAGTGAGAGACCCTGAAATTTAGAATTTAGCGAGTTTTAGTCACGAAATTGGACCTAGACTTTGGTGTCGATCTTCGAGGGCTTAAGAGGCTATTTTCACGATTTGGACGTCATGTTATGCTGGCCATACACGATTGGAGTTAGTCCGATCGAAAATTGGAATTTCGACCTGGAAGTCAAAAATTACAATTTTGCCTATCTGGACACCGATGTTGATTTTGAGCCCATATAAGACTATTTTTTAAGGCCGATGTCATTTTAGGGTGGCCACGCACATTCAGAGTTGTTATGATCAAAAATTGGAATTTTGGCTCCAAAGTGAAAAAAATTATTATTTTATTCCTTAGGAATTTGAAGCCAATTTTTGAGGGCTTAAGAGACTATTTTCATGATTTCGATGCCATATTATGTTGGCCATACACATTTGGGGTTGGTACAGACGAAAAATAGAATTTCAACTTGGGACCGAAAAAATGACCATTTTGCCCCCGGGCTATTTTTTTGTTCCGAATTTTGGAAATTATTTGGGACAATTAATAATGAATTTTCAGCTGAATTATTGGACCCAATTACCTCTTTGCCCCTCAATTATTGGATAGGGATAAGCGTAGGCCGTCAGATTAGGGGTATTTTGGTCAAGTGGCCCGGATTGGCGACAAGTGTCCCCACCAGCCACTACATTTGACCGGTTTTGACCCCCACACTCTCTCTCCTCCCCCTCATTCAGCCAACTTCCCTCCTGATCAACCCCTCCTCCGTCGATCTCTCTCTCCCTCGGCCATTCTCGCCGGAGGTTGCCGGACCGACCATGATCCGGCCGTCACCGACCTCGCCTCACCACCACCACCCTCATCCCGTCCCCTACCTCTCTCTCTCTCTCTCTCCGTTGTTTTCTTTCTCACGGCCAACAAAACGTCGGAGCAAGCCGCCGTGACGCCGGAGCTTGAACGGCTAAGCTGCTGCTGCCGTGACCCTCCAGCCACCCGTACGTGTCCGTACGCCAACGTCCGTACGTCGCCGCCGAAACGCCGTTGCTGGTTCCATCGTTCATCGGTGATCGGCCGCCGTTCCTTGTCGTCGTGGTCTAGAATTAAGTATACCTCCTAAACCCAGATTAGGACTAATAGTGTGTTTTCTAGACTGGTTTAGGTATTATCGGTGTATATTTAGGATGGGATTGAAGACCGATAGGTGGAAATAAAATCCGAGGAATTTAGTGGGATTATTATAGATAATTATTGGGCTCGGATTGATGAAATAGTGGCTGTCCGTACTTTGAGGAATGTATTGAATTATAACGGACAATAAGAATTGTTAGCTGAATGGCCGGGATTATCCAGAGTGATTGGCTATTGATTAATTGGTGATTAATTGTGCTTAATTGTAATATGCCATGTCGTGTGCTCATGTGGTTGGAATTGTGCAGTATGTGATTGGCCAATTGTAGCATGAGTTGAATGCCGCGAATTGAAATTTGTGTACTGGGCCGCACGGTATTAAATGGGCTGATTGGGTACGTGTTTGTGGCATTGAATTGATTGGGTGCTTGAGTAATTATTTGACGCTCATGATGCATGGTGTGGTATTACATAGACACGCATTGTGTATGCTGAGTGTGAGGCATGAATTGAAATTGTGCGAGAATACGTACCTGCCATGAGCATATGATCACCTAATATATCCTAATGCTTTTTCCGCGGGGTTCAAATAATAACTGGCAATGTGTGTATGTGTGATCACATTTTTGCCTTGATGCATGTTACGCAGGGTGTGCCGTCCTCATGCACTTTGAAACAGGACGATGCCCAGTTCATCCGAAAGATGACCATCCTGATGCGTTTTACGCGGACTCTGGTTCGTGAGGAGATCAGTGTTGCGCCTCATGCACTTTGAAGTAGGCTAGATGCACCGGGTCAGGAATTTTGTTGACTTAAGTCGTAATAAATATTAATAATTGAGTCAGTATGCAGAGTGAACCAAAATGAGAACATGGTATGATATTGACATTGCATGCATAGAATGCATAACCTGGCATGCGAGATGAACACTGTAAGCATGAACATGCATGTGGCGCACGTGTGATCAATGTATTTGCGCATGTACCTCAAAAATTTTAGTGAACTGCCTAACCTGCAAAGTAATTCTTATGTTCTATTTGGGCTCGAGACCTAGGTCATTGTTTGCATATTGTGTTGTTTCGCCTATCAGGAGTATGCATGTTACCCTAGCCTAGGTTTAAGGGTTATACTTGATGAGATTTGTCTCAAAGTTGCAATAATCCACATTTTCAGACCCCCAATCTTGAGCATGTCGAAGTCGCCACCGCTTTTTTGGGATCCCGACATAGATCCACACCACTACTGAAGTATACCCAGCAGGGAATGGGGAGGCGTATGTGAGATATCGCTCTATAGTATTTGTAAACGGAAACATTGGGCAACCCCTCCGGATATTTGATGTCCCGGTAGATATAACTGGGGTGATGATTCCATAAATGGTTGATGTTGAGATTGTGGATCCCCCAACCATAGACGAGCAGGTCGATGTGAATCCGATACCCCAGATTTGGTATGAGGATCCCGAGCCGATGGACCAAGACAAGGGCGAGGACGGAGAAGTCGCCGAGATAGGATCTGATGAAGAGCTAGGAGCGGATGATGAGTTAGGTCTTTACCTAGATCCAAAATTGGAGCAAGATTCCAAGGACGAGTGAGTTATAGCGCAAGATATAGAGTCAAAAGAGTCTAAGGCCTCTGAGAGTTCCTCGGAAGAGTCTGCAGAGTCGTCAGACCCAGATTGGGAGCATTAGGATAGGCTGTATGCATGGCAGGAGTGGCCATACCTTTTTGTTTGTGGTCCTCCTCATAGATCTATCCAACTCACCCTAGCCACCTGTACCTTTTTTATTAGTAGTGGCTGTTGACTGTTTTTGATTTGGTAGTGGATATGTATACCCATTGTAAAACAGCTTTTAATAGTAATATAAAACGTACATATTTTAAGCTGTGTATTTTGATGTGGTGTTATCCTTTGTCTCATATTCTAATTGTCAGGGTTTGTTTATTTAGTTGCTTCTGCTTGTTCGTGTTCTCTGATTTGGGCGTTGGGTCGGCGACGCTTCCTGAAACGTTGCGCGCATATCGACCAAGATAGGGATGTTTTCATGCCGTAGGGTACGGGACGTGACACTCATCGCAATAATTATAGCATTCATCCGGGTAGTACAAAGATGTATCAGAACCTGTGGCAATATTACTAGTGGAATGGGATGAAAATGGATGTAGCCAAGTGTGTGGCTTGTTTGGCCCTTCAACAAGTAAAGACGCGGCATTGTAAGCCTGGAAGACTTCTGCGACAATTAGAAATCCCTGAATGGAAATGGAAACATGTCACGATGGACTTTGTCACGGGTTTACCAAGGAGCTAGAGAGGACACGACTCGATTTGGGTAATAGTGGACAGACTGATTAAGTCAGCGCACTTCCTAGTGGTGCAAAAGGATTTTGAGTTGGAAAGGTATGCAGATTTGTATGTATGATAGATTGTCCAACTTCATGGAGTGCCAGTAACAATTACTTCAGATCATGATCTTAGGTTTACCGCCAACTTTTGGAAAAGCCTGCAAACGGCCTTAGGGAAGAAGCTTCAGTTTAGTACGACCTATCATCCACTAACGGATGGCCAGTCGGAGAGGACGATCCAGACTTCAGAAGACATGTTGCACGCATGTATGTTGGATTTACAGGGTAAATGGGAAGAGCAATTGCATTTAGTCGAGTTTGCCTATAATAACAATTATCAGCAGAGTATTCAGATGGCACCATTTGAGACACTGTATGGCAAAGCATGTAGAATGCCAGTGTGTTGGGATGAAGTTGGGGAACAGAGTATAACGGGTCCAAAATTGGTTGAATAGACAGTTAAGGCCCTCGAGATCATTCGGGAAAGGTTAAAGACAGCGCAAAGCCGTCAGAAAAGTTATGCCGATCGAAGATAGAGACATTTGGAATTTCAAGTTAGAGATCATGTTTTCTTAAGGTGTCACCAATGAAACGACTGTCCCGATTTGACAAGAAAGGAAAATTGAGCCCGAGATATGTCGATCCATTTGAGATTTTAGAGAAAATTGGAGATCTAGCCTATTGACTCACCTTGCCGCCTAACTTGTTCCAAGTGCACAACGTGTTCCACATGTCAATGCTGAGGAAGTATGAGCCAGACCCAACCTATGTGCTGAGATATAAAGAAATAGATGTGGACGATAGGGTGTCGTACGTGGAAAAGGTCAATGAGGATTGAAGATAAAAAGGATCAGGTGCTGCGAAACAAAACGATTCCAATGGTCAAAGTCATTTAGGAACATCGTGGAATGGAAGGTGCTGCCTGGGAAAGTGAAAAAGTGATGCGACATCAACACCCCCAATTGTTTGAGTAAACGGGTTTAGGTTATAAATTTCGAGGGAGAAATTTTTGTAAGGGGGAAGAGTTGTGACATTCTGAATTCGACTCACTTCCGGGATCAATAAAATGAATGTGAATTTCTCATTTCGTTTTAGTAAGTCTTGCCCGGAACTAATCACTCTCGGGATAGTAACTAATAGGGAAAGGCTAACTAGGAAAATGGTACATGGATCCAAGAACTCGATCGTGAATCAACCTTCAATTCCCAGAAATGACAAGAGAATATTTTGAGCCAATGTGGGCCGATCTAAGGAAGGGTTGCAGATCGATTTGCCAACGACGTACGATCGGATCGCGGGTGATTCCGCATGACCGATTATATGCGTAACAAACGATCCAAAACTTATTCCGAACGATCTCACATTTTCTTGATAATCAAGGCCACCATGGCTCGAGTAACCTCGGTCGATACGCGTAACCCCTAAAAAGCCAACCGTTAGTAAGAAACACTAAAATCGTAATTGAACAAAATTGATCGTTAAGTTGAATCCGAACTTGAGTGTTGAATTTCACGGATGTATACGACTAGTTTTCAAGGACAACGTTGTATTAGTGTGGCCAAGCATATTTGGGGTCGATTTGGTCGAAAAATTGAATTTTGGACCGGGAGTGAAAAATTATCATTTTGCCCTTGAACCCTATGCCTTAATTTTGAAATTTTGGAGGTTAATATGGACTTATTTAGCCCCAAGTGTGGCCGAAATTAATGGACGGTTAGGCCCCCATCACTTTTGCTCATTCCCATTTATACCCCTAGATATTTTGTTCAAGAAGTGATCCTAGCCTTTGGTTTTTGGATAAGATCTTTGGCCTTTGAATCTTAACCCTTGGATTAGAGCGTTAGTGGAGTGGGTAAACATGTCTTTTCTAGTGGAGTGATTCACCTAACCCCACTCATGGATTTTCGATAAAAAAAACTCTCTCTCTCTCTCTCTCTCCTCCCATTTTCTCCCCCCATTAGGCCGAGACTCAACCCCCTCGCTCTCTCCATCCTCTCTTCCCCTCCTCACTCACGAGAAGCCAGCCTCCCGAAGCAGCCCACCAGCCGTGGCTGTGCCGCCCCCGTCAAAGTCGCACGCCACCGCTAACCTTGTGACCGCCTCACGCACCGCCACCATCGCCGGTCTCACCCTTCCCCTCTCCTTTTTCCAAGCCACACCACCATCACCGTTACCCCCTCTCGCCGTTTGGCTCAGCCGCGAGCCACCAACTCGTCGCCGCCGCCATTTGCCATTCATAGGAGCCGCTGGAGTCCCTACTGGTCCGGTGTGGACCAGTGGCCATCCAGCCCTCTTTTCCCCCCGAGTTCGGTCCCCTTGAGCATAAGACTTGGGTGAGTGGAAACCCTAAACCCTAATTAGGCTTTTGTGCATTTTAAGCAAGTTTAGGGGTTATTTAGGGAGATTTAGGGGTTGTTTAATATCTGGTGATTAGGGCTAGTGGTGAGGTGATTTTGGTAGCCTAATGTGCTGTTTTGAAGGTGAATTAGAGGCTTATAGCAAGCTGCTTTATGATTGAGAAGTGTCGGCTTGATTAGACTATATGTTGTCAATCTATGGTTAAATGTGAATTGCTATGTGTGCTATGATTGAACCATGAAGTGGCTGATTTATGCATGATTTGAAATTAATTGTGTGATGTTGTGATGTTATAGTGGGAGCTTGATATGGCCGAGGAATGAAGGGCATTGTGGACCATAGGCATGTGTGATTTCAATGACTTAATAGTATGATTTTTGTGCATCAAATTGTGGAACGTGGCTGAATTACCTTAATCGGCAAATTGACCATGTTGTTATGTTGGATTGAGTAAATAATGTGGATTCAATTAATGCCCCGAGTTTTGGATGATATGGCCATGATTTTGTGCATATTGAGTGTTGGCATATTAGGTAAATCATGTGAGTTTGCAAGAATGTCATTGAGCATGCGATCACTTAAATTGCCTTGAGGCGTCGTTTACGCGGGGTTCAGAAAATAATATCTAGTGAAGTGTGTACGTGTGGTCATATAAGCCCTGATGTGTTTAACGCGGGGTATTAAACTCGTCCTGAGGAGTTTAACGAGGGAAGATGCCCGGTTTACCGGATGATGGCCAACCTGAGACGTCGTTCATGCGAGTTGTGTCATGGACTTGAGGCGTATTACGCGAGTCCAGAGTAGTGATGGACATGATGTGTTTAACGAGGGTCGGAGATTAATTTGGAATTGACACGTGTGCGAATCGTGCATTAATGAGTGCAAGAATGTGAATGGTAGGTGTCCATGGCCAAGTGATTATATGTATGTATCATGATTGGTTTTTGTATTATTATTATGTGCCTAACCTACAGGGTCGATTATACGCTTGATTTGGGCCGAGGGCCTAAGTTGTTTGATTAGTCAACTATACGTTTGGATAGTTACTTGTCTGAAGGTGCATGTTAGCCTAGGTTAAATTTGGGAGGCCTGCTTACTGAGATTCGTTCTCACTATCGTAATCCCCAACATTTCAGACCCCCCAACCTTAAGGATGGCCAGCATACCACTATGTTTTGGGATCCCAGACCATATATCTAAACCCTAAGCTAACCCCTAGGTGGAACCCAATTCGAATCGGATCCAGAAGACTCGGATGCATCAACAAATGACTCGGACTCAAAATCCATCGACTCAGGCTCATACTCGACCTCCAGCGGTGTCACGCCCCAAACACTTACGGCACACGGCATCCCTTTGGCAATTAAATTAGTGCAACGTCCCAGGACTCGTCGCCAACCCAAAACCCCAAATCAAAGAATATACACATGCGAAATGATCATACATCCATACGATGATAAACATGACCAAGATAGCAACGGAAGATATACATGATAAACGCAGCAGCATACTTCATAAACACATGCTCATATTAATCAAGAGGATTTACAACATTTATTCGAAACATAAGTATACAAACGCCAAAATGGATCAGCAAGCCACCGTCATAAAAAAGGAATATGTGGCTTGGGACTATTAGGTAATATATCCAAAAGGGCTCCCTTCCAAAAAGTGTCGGCCCTAAACGCTAGCTATACTCTAAGCTAATCCCTACGTGGTATCCAATCCGAGTTTGATCCAAAAGACTCAGTTCAATCATCGGACGACTCGAACTTGAAGTCCATAGACTTAGGCTCGAACTCAACCTCCAACGACTCTTCCTCAAGATCAACCTCGAGCTCTGGCACCTCTTCGAGGTCCTCCTCATGCTCTGACTCTAACTCCATCGGCTTCGGAACGGGATTGGACTCCCACTCTATTGTAACAGCCCGAATTTCGATGTAATTTCTGGGATTAATAAAATGAATGTTATTTCTCATTTCATTTGAGTACTACTAGCCCAGAGCTGATCACTCTTGGGATACTAACCATGGGGAATGGCTAACTAGGACGCTAGTACGTGGACCAGGGACTTAGTCGTGACTCGGGAGCCGATTTGAGAAAGAATGAGGGAATATTGTGAACCAGTGAGGGGCCGATCTTAGGAAAAGTGATGGAAATGGTATGGCCAAGGCCAACGATGCACAATTGGGATCGCAGGTGATTCTGCTTAACCAAACGTGCTCGTGGCCAACCAATCCTGAACTCGAGCCAAATGATCGTGACCCCGGGATTAGTAATAAACCCTCTTTCTCTTGATGATCGGAACCATTGAGACTCGGATAGCCCTAAGTCGATACGCGTATGCCTAAAACAAATTACCGTTAGTGAGAGTTTTAAAAAATTGAAATTGAGAGAGAGTTGTTCACTTTAATTGAACCCAGATTTCTGTCGGATTTCGGGGACCCGACGGACTAATTTTAGGATTTTGACGCCAAAAAAATGTTGGCCACATACATATGGGACGCATGGGTGCGAAAAATGGAATTTCGGTTTGGAATGGAAAAAGGACGGAATTACCCTTGGATTAAGTAAGCATAATTCCGAATTTTGGGGAATTAATTTGGTTTAACCAAGGTTGGTTAAGGTAACTAGAGTGGTTAGGGGTTGGTTAAGGACTAATGACAAGATTGCCCCTCAATAATTGAATGGAGTGAATCTAAGCCATTGGATGAAGGGGTAAAATGGTCAAGTGAGCTTAAATGTTGACACTTGTCTTCCACTAAAGGTTGAAGTGACTACCTTTGACCAATTTTGGTCTTGTTTTCCTCTCTCTCTTCCATTTTCGCAGCTCACTCCTCCCCCTCACGTTCGGCCATCCCTCTCCACCGTCTCCTCCCCTTCGTTCCCTCTCCATCTCCGCCGGAACCAGCCACCGTCGCCGCCCATCCTCAGCAGCTCGCCGGAGCTTTTGGTCACGGCAAGGGGGCCGCCGTGGAGAGCCGGACCAGCCCCCAAGCCGCCGTCCTCAGCCACGCCTACTCCTCCCCCTTGGACGCCCCAATCAGCCACCCCAAGCCGCCGTTGGCCGTGAGGGCCGAGCCACCGCTGTGAGCCGCCGTTGTCGAGCCGTGAGGGGGATGTACTTGTTCCTTCCGCGAATCGTCCACCCCGACGTGAGTTTTATACCTAAACTTAGTTTAGGCTTAATTGTGTTTAGTTGGGTTCATTAGATGGATTTGTGGAGTTTAAGCTAGTTTAGTGTTTTGTTGTGGCTGTGTAGTTATGGCTGAATTAAGGATGTGGTTGAGGGTTGATTTGAGGTGGACTTATGACTGATTAGTGAGGATTGGATTGTTGTCCATGGTGAGCCAAATTCGGAGCCCTCGGGTGGTTGTGCTAGAAATGGTGATTTGAGGACTAAATAGGCTTGATTTGCAAGATTAAACTAAGTATATGTCTATTATGTTTGAGTGGGGTCTTGGCTGAATTGTTGGAGGCTAAATGGAGTGTTTTGAGTGTGTTTTGGCTATGTTTAAAGTTGGGGTTTAGTCATGGCCGAATTGCATGTGTTAGGATACAAATGCTAGAATATGTCCATTGTTTGTAAATGTTGGTAATTGTTGTGGCCTTTGTGTTCATTGATATGAAAATGCATGTCACGCACATGGTATGTCGAGATTGAGATTTGAGATGACATTATGTGATTGTGCGGGTGTGACATTGCATTGTGTGATCACGGTAAACGCCCTTAAATGAGTGGATTGGGCTAAGATAAAATTGATATGTGTGATCACTTAAGGCCTTCGGGTCGTGGCCTACGGGTCGAGTTCCGTCCTCATGCACTTGTAGCAGGACGATGCCCGGTTAGACCGGAAGACGACCATCCTCATGCACTTTGTGCCCGGTTAGTGCTCCTCATGCACTTCGTGGGTGAGCGGTGTCATACCTCGGGCACTTTATAGCAGGCTAGAAGACACCGGGCCGGGGCGAGTTTATACGCCGGCCATGAAGTGTTGTGGCCTTGGTCGGGCCCTATTGTGGGTCGTGAGATTAAGAATGAACTGAACGTTGCATTATGTGAATTGAGAATCATGCATTATTGTGAAGAGATTGTGAGAATTGTTAGCATATGACTACATGAGGCATTCGTGGGGATGCGGTGATTGAGTGATTTGAACCATTTAAAGAATATGAGCACGGAGTGTGAAGTACGCCTTTGCCGTATGTACACGTATGTGGGTGTATATATATATGTTGAATTGCACTAACTTGCGGGGGTTGAATCACGTTGAAACATATTGAGTTTTATGTTTGTTGGCTTGAATGCTTGATTTTGATTTGTTAAGAGACACACTTTAGCCTAGCCTAGGTTTAGGTATTTGATTCACTGAGCTAGTCTCACGGTTGTGGTAAAACCGAACATTTTTGAACCTACCCCCAGGATGCCGGGAGCCGCCTCCACTTTTGGGATTCCTAGGCAGATATTACAGGTTGAGGAGCATTTCCCAGCTGGAAATGGCGAGATGCATGTGAGGTTTAGGATGAGCTCTACGTCAATGTGGGTGAGGATGAGCGTGAGCGAAGAGTACATCGCATGGGTGTCGTGGGGCAGCGGACGGGACCCTCGATCGACCTATTCATACCTTTGACATTCCAAGAGACGCCTGACGGCGAGTCGAGCTGATTGCTGGCGGCGAAAGGTCGACATTTCTCCACCGACGCCCGCCCAACCGGCCGTGAGGGGCCCGCCCAGCCCGGAGTTTGGTATGATGACCTAGGGAGCCGGGAGTTTGCGGATGAGGATGACGCGACCCCGAGCTGCAGGCGATGGAACAGATGATGAGAATGGTGAGGTCGGCTGAGGCGAGACGAGACATGGGATGCTGGCCGAGGATGCAAACGCTCAAGATGTAGACCTGAGGACGACTTTGACTCCGAGGTCGAGGCCGACGCCTCTTAGCAGAGACTACCGGGGAGTTCAGAGGTCAGTTGATCGGGAGGACCCCGACATGGACGTGAATGAGCCAGACATCGCAGCCTCTTCAAAGGAGTCACCGGTCTTCACGATGAGCCCGACGATTCCAAATGACCCGGACTTTGAGCCTTAGACTAGTTGGTCGGCGATAGGGATCCCTACCTTTTGTTATAGTGATCCTTAGTACAGACCTACTCACCCCGCCACCAACACTTTTTGGATTAGTGGCCTTTTGACTTCGATGCTAGCTTGACCTTGACCTAGACCTGTAGTGGATATGACTGTACATGTATCTGCGTTCTTTGTGTAAATAGTTTATATATAGATATGAGAATGAGGTTTTACCTTATGATATTTTGATTGTTTGGCTTCCTTGCTCATCTTTATTTGTCAGGGTTTGTAATCTGCTTTCGCATGTGTTTTTATACTCTGATTGTTGTTGGGTCGGCGAGGTCTCCTGGGGACGTCGCACTATGATCGACCGGAGAGGTAAGGGGATGCTCGCGTTCCGATGAGTTAGTTGGGTTCGGGCGTGACACAAAAAGCGGTGGCGGCTTTGGCATGCTCAAGGCTGGGGGTCTGAAAATGTGGATTATTGCAACCGTGATATGAATCTTAGCGAGTATAACTCCTAAACCTAGGCTAGGTTAACATGCATTCTCCTGACAGGCGAAACAACACAATACGCAAACAATGACCTAGGCCCTCGAGCCCAAATAGAACATAAGAATTACCCTGCAGGTTAGGCAGTTCACTAAAATTCTCCAGGCACATGCGCGAATACATTGATCACACGTGCGCCACATGCATGTTCATGCTTACAGTGTTCATCTCGCATGCCGGGTTATGCATTCTATGCATGCAATGTCAATATCATGCCATGTTCTCATTTTGGTTCACTCTGCACACTAACTCAATTATTAATATTTATTACGACTCGAGTTAACAAAATTCTAGGCTCGATGCGTCTAGCCTGCTTCAAAGTGTATGAGGTGCAACACCGATCTGGCCGAGTGTCTCTAGCCTCTTTCAAAGTGCATGAGGCGCAACACTGATCTCCTCACGAACCAGAGCCCGTGTAACACGCATCAGGATGGTCGTCTTCCGGATGAACTGGGCATCGTCCTGCTTCAAAGTGCATGACGACAGCACACCCCACGTAACACGCATCAGGGCGAAAATGTGATCACACATACACACATTGCCAGTTATTATCTGAACTCCGCGTAAAACGTATCGGGATATTTTAGGTGATCACATGCTCATGGCAGGCACGCATTCTCGCAAATTCAATTCATGCCTCACACTTGGCATACACAATGCGTGTTTATGTAATGCCACACCATGCATCATGAGCATCAAATAATAAATCAAGCACCCAATCAATTCAATACCATAAACACGTACTCAATCGGCCCATTTAATACCGTGCAGCTTAGTACACGAATTTCAATTCGGCATTCAACTCAAGCTACAATTGGCCAAACACATACTGCACAATTCCAGCGACACGAGCACACAACATGGCATATCACAATTAATCACCAATTAATCAATAGCCAATCACTTTGGGTAATCCCGGCCATTCAGTTAACAATTCTTACCGTCCGTTATAATCCGGTACATTCCTCAAAGTATGGACAGCCACCATTCTATCAATCCGAGCCCAATAATTATCTATAATAATCCCACTAAATTTTTTTGGATTTTATTTCCACCCACCGGTTCTCAATCCTATCCTAAATATACACTGATAATACCTAAGCCAGTCTAGAAAATGTACTATCGGTCCTAATATGGGTTAATGAGATATACTTATTTAATTCTAGACCACAACAACAAGGAACGACGGTCGACTACCGGTGAACGGTGGAACCGATGGCGGTGTTCCGGCAGCGACGTATGAACGGCAATGTATGGACGTTCAAGCTCCAGCGCGGCGGCGGCTTGCTCCACTATTCCTATGGCTGTGAGAAAGAAAACAAGGGAGAGAGAGAGAGGTAGGGGGACAATTTAATTCTCAAATTATCCTCCAATAATTCCCAAATTCGGAATACCAAAAATAGGCCTAGGGGCAAAATCATAATTTTTCGGTCCCAAGCCGAATTTCCATTTTTCGACCGTTTCGACCCCAAATATGACTGGCCACACTAAAATGACATCATCCTCGCAAAAAACAGTTGCGTACGCCCATGAAAATTGACATCCAAGTCCGTATCAAATTTTGCAATCAAAATTATTCAATTACAATTTTAGGGTCTCTCACTAACGGGTGGCTGTTTAGAGGTTATGCGTATCAATTTAGGGTTACTCGAGTCGTGATGGTCTCGATTACCGAGAGAACGCGAGGAATTATCACTAGTTCCGGGGGTTGTATTGTTTGGATTTAGTTCGAGATTTGTTTGCCACGCATACTCTTGGTCGTACGGAATCACCCGCTATCCGATCATACGTCATTGGCCAAACTAAATCCATCACCTTCCTAGGATCGGTCTACGTTGGCCCAAAATATTTCCTCATCGTTTCTCAGAATCTGTGATTGATTGACGATCGATTCCCTGGTCCATGTACCGTTTTCCTAGTTAGCCATTCCCTATTGGTTAGTATCCCGTGAAGGATCCGTTCCAGGTGAGACTCACTAAAATTAAATCAGAATAATATTTATCTCATTGATTCCGGAAATATGTTGAAATTCAGGATGTTACAACTCTTCCCCACTTATAAAAATATTTCGTTCTCGAAATTTGCAATCCAACTCGTCTACTTAAACAAATGGGGGTGCTGACATTATATTACCTCCTCACTTTTCTAAGTGGTACCTTCGGTTCCATAGTGCTCCCATATAATTTTGACCTTTAGATAGTCTTATTTCGCAGCACTCGATCTTTCCTGTCCTCGATCCTTGCAGGTCTTTTCACGTACGACACCTTGTCGTCCATGTCTATCTTGTCGTACATCAAAACGTGGGTCGAGTTGGGTTCATACTTTCTCAACATCGACACGTGGAATACATTGTGCACTTGGGACAGGTTGAGCGGTAACGCATGTCTATAATCTATATTACCAATCTTCTTTGAAATCTCCAATGGACCGACATACCTCAAGCTAAGTTTTCTTTTCTCACCAAATCGGGATAACCCCCTTCATGAGCGACACCTTGAGAAACACATGATCCCTAACCTAAAATTTCTAAGATTGTCGCCTCCAATCGACATAACTTTTTTGGCAACTTTGGGCAATCCTTAACCTTTCCCGGATAATTTCTACCTACTTCATCCCGTCATATCGACGTCCTGCGCACCCTGCCATACAAGGCCTCAAATGGTGCCATCTCAATACTCTGCTGAGAGCTGTTATTGAAGGCCAATTCAACCAAATGCAACTGCTTTTTCACTTGCCCTGAAAGTATATTATACAAGCTCTCAGCCTATCCTCTAAAGTCTAAATAGTTCTTTTAGACTGGCCATCCGTCTGCAGATAATAGGACGTATTGAATTGCACTTTGTTCTCATGGTCACTTGTAGGCTTTTCCAAACATTGGTCGTAAATCGGGGGATCACGGTCCAAAGTGATCGTTATCGGTATTCCAGGAAGACGGACTATCTCGTGTACATACAATTCCACATACTTTTCCTAAGTCTTTTTGCACTGCCAAGAAGTGCGCTGACTTAGTCAATTGATCCACTACCACCCAAATGGAATCGTGTCCCATTTGGCTTTTTGGCAATCTTGTTACCCAATTCATCGTGACATGCTTCGATTTCCATTCAAGTATTTTCGATGGTCTCAATAACCCTCCAGACTTACAGTGCTGTACCTTCACTTGTTGGTACGCTAAACACTTGGCCATACGTTTGGCCACATCAACCTTGGTTCCATCCTATCACTAATGTTGTCGAAGGTTCTTGTACATCTTCATGCTGGCCCGGACAAATGTTATAGTTGCCCCTACGAGCTTTTGATAAAATCTCTTTCTTAAGCTTCAAATCATCGGGCACGAACAAACGTCCTCAAAACTTCAAAATTCCATTCTTGAACACTTGATGTCCTGTTTTCTCTTAGGGCCATCCACCTCTAGACTCTTTTGAATCTCAAGGTCCGTAGACTATAGCGCCCTAGTTTTGATTTGCACTTCTAGTGCAATCCTTAACATTGTCATCAAACTAGAGAGGTGTCTTACCTCAAATTGAAACCCTAAGTCTCGTACTTTTTCTAATAATGCCCATTCCTTAACCATCAAATAAGCGATGCTCGACTTCCGATATCAATGCATCGGCTAACCTGTTGGGCCTTTTCGGGATGATATAATATATCACAATCATAATCCTTCAACAACTCCATCCAACGATGCTGTCTCCAAATCTTAGGTGTGAAGGCGATCGCTGCCAACTCTAAATCATGCGTCGGATAACTTATCCATCCTGCCTCAACTGGCGTGACGCATATGCAACTACTTTTTCACGCTGCATCAATACACCACCAAGTCCTCTTAATGAAGCATTACTATAAACCTCAAATCCTCCCGATCGAGACGGAATAGTTAATACCAAGGTAGTGGTTAGCCTATGCTTCAACTCCTAAAAACTTTTCTTGCACTTATCATCCCATTCAAACTTAGTTTCCTTCTTAAGCAGATGCATCAACGGCATGGCTATCGATGAGAACCCTTCTACAAAACGTCGATAATAACCAGCCAATCCTAAAAAAACTTCGAATCTCCATCACGAAGGTCATTCCTGGCCACTTATTTACTGTCTCGATCTTCGTCGGGTCCATAGAAATTTCATCTGTCGAATTATGTGTCCAAAGAGTGCTACTCTTCTAAGTCAAAACTCACACTTACTGAACTTAGCGTAGAGTGTTCTCTTAAGGTCCGTAACACCTCAGTCAAATGTACTTCATGCTCCTTAGGACTTTTTAAATATACCTGTATGTCGTCGATGAACACTATGATGAATCGGTCCAAAAACCCTTTAACATGCCACTATAAACTCGGATTGAAGTTCCTCCTCGACTCCGTACAAACTCGGATCTAGGGTGTCCAGTTAGACTAAACTGAATCACCCAGCCACTATAATCCATCACTGCATTTTGGTTATCTAACCAATCTAGGCCCACAATTACGTCAAAATCACACATAGTCAGAATCGCTAGATCTTTGCTTTCTTCTCTATCACCAATCACAAAAGCGGTAGCCCTTTCTATCACTTCATGTTTGATTGCCTAGGCCTACTCATAAATTCCATTATAGTCCTTCAAACTCAGCGATATTGTCTGACTATGAAGATCCAGTTTAAATCCATCATAAAACCTTTGGACCTTATCTAATAGGTCCTTCATTATTTTTGGGGCGAACCTAGATAACCTAGCAAACTCAACTTCATATAGGTTCACTGTCATCTATCCTTGATGGAATCTCATAAATTCAACCAACTTCTGCTTTCATGCCCTCTCGAGGTAATACTTACCTTTGAGGGCCTCAACAAACATAATCCAAATCTGAGCAATACTAGAAGGAGCCATTTCTCCTCTTATGGCTTTCTACCAATCACTTGCATTTCTTTGTAGCTGATATACAACTAGTGTCACA